>OY744541.1:48533971-48821471 GCA_963556195.1 Sepiola atlantica
AGTGACTAGGTGAGTGGATGTTAGTATGTGAAGGAGTGAACAAGTTTTTATCAGTGTGATCGAGTGAGTTTGAGTGTATGAATGGGTGAGTGTTAGTGCTTGTGAAGGAGAAAGTATTTGAGTCGCTGAGCAAGTGTTTGTATGTTTGTATAGAGGGAGTTGTTGTCTGTGAGTGAGTGAACATGTAAGTGGCTGGGTGAGTGTGTGATTAATTGTGGGTGAATGTGTGAGTGTGAGTATGTTAGTGTGTGAGGAAATGGGTATGTAAGTGGCTGTGTGAGTGAGTGTGTATGAGTATGTGAGTTAGTAAGTTTTTGAGTGAGTGCGAGTGGCTGGTGAATGAATATATGTGTGATGGAGTGGTTGAAGGAGTATCTGTGAGTGTGTATGCGAGTGGGTGAGTTAATGAGGAAAATAGAAAGGGGGGTGGATAATGAGGAAGTTGAATTATTTTAATATCTTTCTTTCTCTTCAATTGATAATATGATAAAAAAAATGATAATATGATAAAAAAAATGGTGTGGAAAATACATTTTTTTATAATTTGCTGGTTGGATTTAATTGTTTCCTGCTGCAGAAAAATGTGGGACAAGGCTAGAAAATGGGAAAAAACAACTCTAAAGTAGGAGGTAATGCCTGGGAGGGTGAAGCTGCGAAGACCAAACCAAACCATTCCAACAAAAGAAATGTCAGCTCCACAGCAAAGCAGTCCCTCCTTGTCAAATTGATGCCACGGGCGAACCAGTTATCTTGGATGCTGGAAAACCGGCTCTTTTACTGGTAAACTTCTATTTTTTATCATAGTTCACCCCAAACAAGACAGGCCGCCACTGTAGACGTAAGGGGCTACTGAGAATTAAGGTGTAAGTTTGAGGGGTCATCCTAAGTTGGGAGCTGCTGTGCAGCGAGATATCTGTTTACATTAGTCTTAAATTTCTGCATTTCACTACAGTTGGGGAAACAGAGAAAGAAGAGAGTTCCAGAGGCCGGCAACACGAGGAAAGAAGCTGCTGGAGTAGAAGGCTCTCCAGCATCTGGGGACCTCCACAGTGAATGGATGGGACTTAGCTGATTGTCGGGTTGGTCTAGTGAATTTACGCTGAGGGGGCACCAGAGCAGCAAGTTCATCGGAGCACAATCCATTGAAGTACTTGTAAAAGAAGCACAAGGAGGCAACATTGCGGCAATGGTACAAGTCCTGGATCTTGGTGGATAGTGAGGGACCTATTAAGTTGACGACTCTTTTTTGGACCTTGTCTAAGAGGGAGAGACTAGTGGATGATGCACCATCCCAGATGTGGCAACAATATTCCATGCATGGGCGGATGGTGGCTTTGTAGAGATATAGGATAATGTCAGATATGATAAGTTTACTAGCACGGTAGAGGGAGCCCACCTTTTTTGCAGAAGCCTTGGCAATATCTTCAATGTATTTATTCCAATTCATGTTATCTGTGAAAGTTAGGCCGAGTAGTTTGAATGTTGGATTCTCAGGTAGGGTGTTATTTGCCATGACAATCGGTGGTTGAAGAGGTTTCTTGTAGTTGTTGAAGGAAAAGAGCTTTGTCTTTGCAACATTAAATGATTTCATCCATTTATTACCCCTATCCACTACAGAGTGGAAGTCACTTTCTAAGGATTCAGCCATTGCCTCAGATGTGTGCGCATCCATTTTACCCACATGACGAGAGTAGAGCGTGGTGTTGTCAGCAAATATACCTATTTCAGACTCAATGTCATCAGGGAGGTCGTTTATGAAAATCAGGAACAATAGAGGTCTAAGGATGGATCCCTGGGGTACACCAGCATTTATGTCATGTTGCTTAGATGGACGGTCATCGAGGACAACCGGGATCTTTCTTTTGGTTAGGAAGGCTCTATTTATATTAAATATTTGTCCAGTAATATCATATGAGTGAATTTTTAGGAGAAGCCCTTTATGTCAGACCTTGTCAAAGGCTTTGGATATATCAAGCGTTACTGCCCTAGCTTCGCCTGCCTTGTCCAGAGATAACCGTTAGGATATCCGTAGTAGATCGTGCTTGCCTAAATCCATACTGATGGTCAGAAAGAAGTTTAGCTTTAACTATGTGTCCGCCTATCGCTAGATTGATTAAGGATTCAAAGATTTTAGCAAAGATCAGGAGTAGACTGATGGGCCAGTAGTTCTGAGGATCAGTTCCATCCCCAGAATTCTTGAAGACTGGTACCACAGAGGCAATTTTCCAGCTATCAGGGAAGCAAGATTCAGCAAGGCATTTGTTGTAGAATTTGGAGAGGACATGATGTCCTTGACCTGAGATGGGGTGATGATCAGGTTTTCAAGTGTGGCTTCGGTCTACAATGGGAATTTCGGGAGGAGGTGGTTTGCTGAGTCCAAGGTGGAGTTTAAGGCGAAACACTGGGCAAGTAGTTCAGCCTCATCAGTTGCCATGCAAACGACATCATTGTGGTTTGATAGCAAGGAATTGTTCACTGTCAATTGTTCACCACACTATTGTAGACTTTCCAGAAATCACGAGTACCTAGTTTATGTGACTGAATGCGTTTTTTGGTTATTTCTGTATACCTATTCTTTGCTTCACCTATCACTACTTTACAATTATTTCTTGACTATAAATTTTTATCTATTCACAGTTATGGCGGCCGAATTGTCAGAATACTTGCTGCCTCAGTGCAATAGCAGTTGCATATTCTGAGGTGGTCCATTGAGGAAGAATTTTCGCATGGGGACATATGCTTCAATGCTTTCTTTACCCATTCGATTAACTCATTTGCGGGCTGATCAGCAAGGAGTGAGAAGGTTTCACTTTATGGGGCGTCGCTGATGTGATGCATTCGTAATGCAAGCCTCGGGTAGTGAGGTACAGAACAGGTCGAGAAGTGAGGCTTGCTGGTCCACACGATCAGGGAGGCGGGTCAGGAAAGTGACAGTCTGTGAGAGGGAGGGAGCTAAGGAGAAATTATACGTAGAGTTACCAGCTGCATCAGTAAAGCTGGAGAATCCCAGCCAGTCACGGTGGTGTGCATTAAAATCCTCAAATACATGGATTTGGGCATTCGAGTCGAGTGAGAGTGCTCTAAGCTTTCAGAGACAGAGTTAAGCAAGATACAGTCCTGGGTCGAAGGAGAACGGTATAAGAAATATAACTAACGTTGTGATGTAAAGTCAATCTAAAGCACATGTAGGCTTGGTCATCTTATTCTAACCTATGTTCTCTAGTCAAGAGAAAGGGTTTCCGAACATGAACTCCTAGCCCGCACATATGTTTGTCAGAGTCTTTTCGGTAGAGTGGGGGGTTATCAGTCACGTCAAAGTGGTGAGAGGAGATTGAGGATTGAAGGTTTGTTTCACATACTGCTAGGATGTCCAGGGAGTTTGTTAGGAGAAAGGTTTCTACATCGTTGATGTTGGTTCTAAGTACCCGTATATTTTTGAATGCTAGCCTCAAGGGCAGAGGCGAAAATGTTTTTTGGTGGGTGTCAGGTTTAGATTTGATTTTTTTAATTTGTAATGTAATTTTTGTTTTGAGATAGAGTGGGGAGGGCAAAGTGGGTGCTTGTTTAGTGACAATGAACTCACACAACCAGTCCATTAGCTGTGACTTCGTCCATGGGGGTTATGGTCTTGGGAAAGCCCACCGGGGATAACTGTAGGGTCCCTTTCCATGTGCGACATGGCACGTACAGTTGCCTATGATATTATACAACTGTTGATGGAGCAGCTGTTCTTAGCGCTACCTAAGAGTTAGAGATCCTGTACTAACAGTCAGAAACAGCAGTCAAACAAGTTGTCTAACCTGTACCCTCAACCTGTCGGAACAAGAGCGACCCTGACTAGTCATGTGTGACTTAGTGATGAAAAAACTTTCCCCAAGTTGCCCAGATAGAGAGAAAGAGAGATGGTGTTCATTGTCTTAGCCAGGAAACAAGGCCAAGCATTGGATGTCTTTGAGGTATCCCAGCGCTAGTACTTCTGTACCTGGTTACTAGACAGAGAAGGAGTGCGAAGGAGGCCGGGTGATAGGCAGAGCCCATCTACTCTTTAAGCAATTTTAGGTTTGCAAACCGGATATTTTGTTCGAGACTCCAGCTCTAGGAAGGTTGTCGATCAAGACTAGGAGGCCTCTCTCCCCCACGATTTTCTGCCAAGACATGAGGGATCAGTGACACAGGTTTTTATCAGAGTTTTCCTTCTCCTAGATGGATTACCTGACAAGGTCTACGGGTCCATCTCACCGAGAGGAGATAGCTTGCACCCGTGTACTAATTTGGTATTTCAGAGCCCCCGCAGGTAAAAAAAAAAGAAAAAAAAATCTTCCATATATATATATATATATATATATATATATATATAGAGAGAGAGAGAGAGAGAGAGAGAGAGATAGATAGATAGATAGATAGATAGATAGATAGATAGATAGATAGATAGATAGATAGATAGATAGATAGATAGATATGTGGATAGATAGATATGTGGATAGATAGATATGTGGATAGAATAAGTTTACACGACACCTCCCAGAGATGACAGAAAATTAAAGATAGGTTTCTCCTCTCATAATTAATAATAAGCACTGAGGAAATGTGTTTATGGCCTCTCGTGTATAGTTTAACTTTTTTTCCGACTCGGTACTTATTTCATGGATTAGAACAAGAGAGAAAATACACAATTTACACACGATTTAAGCAATATGTATATTTTAATGTCTTAATATTTGTTTGTTTTTTAAAATAAACCTCATGATGGATGAAAGGGTAAAAATACTTACTTTAAATAGTACTGATCTATATTTATGAATATCTCACAAAATGTTGGTATATGTTAAACATGTATGTAAGGTCAAATGTGTTGAAAAGAAAGATCACGATACAACAAATCTATAAAATATCCTCACCTTTGGGTCAGCTCGAACATTAACCTCTGATACCAGTTGGAAGTATTTATAATGGAGATAACCAAATAGGCATTCAGTGTCAGACTAAAGACAATGAATAAATTCCAGTTCACTCATGACGAGCTTTGCACATATTTTTCAAGTTTTACGAAGTATGGATACATCAAGACTCACATGTATATCATGGCTCGTACACTGCTCATTTCCCTGACAATTGTACATTATAATATGTATTATACATGCACTTTTAATGAGTTGTGCTACATCTGAGCACTGTACACAATAATTTAATAATATTAAAACGTTATTTCCATGTGTCTAATATATGTCGACATGCCTACAAAGCGAGAAAACAGTACAGTTCCCATAACTTCCGGAAATATTTTTTTCATGCTCAGAATGGTTGGAGAATGGAACAAACTAGCTGCATCAGTTGTTGGCTGCCGACATACTGCATCCTTTAAAACCCACATGTTTCCCGAAAATCGCCAAAACTACACCTAATGTCCTTCCTTCCATACATATGCACACATTTATATCATGACTCATATACTGTAAATTTTCCTTACAATTGTACATTATCCTGTGTACAACACATGCACTTTTGATGAGTTGTCCTGTTCGTTGTCCCGTGGGAGTCAGGGTGTTGCATGGCCCACTCCTCCTGGACCGCGGCAGGAGGGATTTCGTACACTCGCACCCGTTACGAGCCGTGCCTTTACTCGTTTGTTATACTCATCCCTGAAAGGGCCGTGGCAGTTCACAATTTATACTCGTCATTTTTAAAACATCATAAATCACATAGTTCATATATTGTTTGCATACCTTTAGTTTTCTCCCTCGCCGTGTAGAGGGTCGTGTCGTCTAGTGGTTGAATTCTTTCTTCTCTTCCGCACTGCCGTGATTCCTCGCCGCTGCAACAAAACTCCATGATCGGGTCGGACTCTGAAGACAAACAATCCCTTTAACTTTCAACTTCAGTTTTAATTTCAAGCGTTAGTTATCAAATCAAATGGGAGATATTCACTACGTCAAGAAGGAGCAAATTACTACTTTACTGTGCTTACTTAACAATTATTTTCTTAACTATTCATAGAGGGAGGGAGGATATCTCTCACTTGTATTTTCTTAGGGAAATATTTCCCTTATCTGTTGTAAATTACATTTTAACAATCACGTCTCATCGATTTGCTTCCAAAACCTAGACTGACGAAACTCGCTTCTCACGAAGAACGAGTGACGTCACGGATCCCTCTGTTTCCCACGCAAGGTCTGTGACGTCACAGCCTCTCGCAGGTGCACATTGACCCTTGATCCGGGGTCTCGTCACATGGTGGCCTTGTCACATCTGTGATTTCCACCTGTGAGAACAGGCCCTATTCTGCACTCAACTGCCGGTCCACCCCACGTTAATTTGCACAAGTCAAACCAACGATTTCCAACAGATACGTCCATTCCCATAGGGCCATTATCCAACAAGGGTAGAAGCAATACCCTGATTCAGTTTTATTTACTATATTTCGGTTCAATTATAGAAATAAAATTGTCTTTTGTGAGTGGTAAGACACAAATATGAAGAAATAATTTGCATGAAAACGATTCTGTGTAAATCAGCAATGATAATTATTTATTATATAAATACAACTGAAAAGAAATTACTATGAAATGAGGACGTATATATTTGTAGTTGCTGAGCAAACGTCCATTGAAAATAATTTTCCCATTCTCCTATATACTATATTACCTTATACAGCTTGAATAGGTATTCATACAAGTTGGGGATACGTCCTCGACAATCAGTCCGACATTAGCTTTGTTGCTGTCGGACTGAGGTATGGTTCTATTCAGTGCTAGGAGGTCCATCCTCCCAGGCTTTACCTTCTCTTTGAGAAGGGGTTAATTTATTGTTAATCGCCTGAGGCACTCCTACCAGGGAATGCCGATGGAGCTGCTCAGGCATCTTTTATAGACCAGATCGCACGTCCTAAAGCGCTGGCTTTTCAAAACCACACTTGACCTTGTGTCTAACCTTCTGGAAAGGTAAATAAAACACTTTAGAGTCTATCGGAATATCTAATCCATTTTGTTTAGTATTTGCCCAAATGTTGGATAAAATCCAATCTTGGTCTGAAATGTTAGTTTTTATTCTGAAATAACATTCTAATCTAATTTTTAACATATATAAGATTGAATTTTTATGTCTACTGTTACCCATCGCGGCCATTTTCTTTTCGACAATAATTTGTCATTCTAAAATTATCAACTAGTTATTTTTAACCTTTTCATTTTTTTCGTCTAAATTCGTTAAATTTCATTAAAACTTGTTAATTTTTTTGCATGTTAAAGATAAAACATGGCCGCTAGCGATTGCAACATCGACTCAGATAAGGTAAACTAGTCGTACCCACCCGGCGTTGCTCAGGAGTTTTTTTACTTTCATTTTTGTTTCGATTTTTTTTTTATTTCTTTAACTATGCTATTTTTTTTCGTTTCTTTTCATCAAATTGTTTTTTTAGTAGAATTTTGAAAGTTATATTTAATTATTACCGTATCGTTTGGTCATTAAATTATTAATTGAACCAAATTGCTATTAAACTATAACTAATTTTGTTAAGCTAATGTTGTTTTAATATCTATTTATAAAATTATTGGATGTAAATAGCTTCAAAAGCTATTAATACATGAAGATGTGTTTAAGGACAGAAATGACTTTCTATTCAACAGTTTAAATGTTTCCGAATTCCTTTCACATTTTGAAGGATCACAAAGTAATTCATTCTTTATTTCCCACAATTAAAATTGCTGGCTTGTTTATGAATAAACCGAAATGCAGTCTGATAGATTTAATTTCATAATTAAATTATTTTTTAGATAGGATTTTTAAAAATTCGTTTTATTTTATGTTATTGAATTTTTGCTTTCAATAAATAATCGAATAAATAGTAAATAAAATAATAATGTGTAAGTCACATAAAGGTGAGAAACACACACATACATAGACACACATAAGTGGCTACATAACTTTATTAATATAGAGATGTGGGTGAAAAACGAGCAAAGATATTCTAATGGTCCCAATAGTACAATTGAGTTCATATGTCTCTATTTCAATGAAGGCATAATTAGCCATAAGGTCGGTTTTTAATGTGGCTAACATCCAACTCCCCAAAAAAGGTACTGGGGAAAAAATTAAAATTGCCTCAGTCGAGAAGGATTTCTTCTTCTGACCTAGGAAAGAAAAGATGAAGTCTAGTACCAGTACAGATACTACACTTTGCTCCTAGCCAAAAGTAATTGTCTTTGTAGCATCAAGTCATATTTCATTACAAAAATCTACAATTAAGTTAACATTGTGCAATTATCTCCCTTACATTCTTCTTTTGACGCATCCAAAATTCCTTTTTGTCTGTTCAATTCATTGATTTTTATTAAGTTCATTTTGGCGCGATTTTTGGTAAATTTGTAAATTAACACCCTAAGATAAATCACCCTCCCTCCCCCAAAATGAGATTCTACTTTTTTTAAGGCGTTTACGTGTGAACACTCTGAAAAACTTGACGGATAGAAGAAAGAAAAAACTCGATTATCTTATAATTTCGTAAATAAATTTAACTTAAAATGATCCTTCCATTTCCGAGCCATTCTGACATTCTAAGCAGTTGACTAAGTTTTTTACCATTAACTCTAAGTGCGAGTGGCAAGGTCATAAAACCACACGTAATCACTGAAAAAGTCGAACACCCCACAAAATAAAATGCACAAAATCTCTCGAAAATTGTTATCTGCCCTAAAACGCTATAATGACTCGGAAATGGGGGATCAATTTTTATGTTACATTACTGATCCCCCACTGTAAAATAAAATTCTAAAATAGTTGTTATTTTTTTTTTGTTCTTTTCTTTCCATCAACTTTTTCAATTTTCAATTTAATCACCTAAAAAAAAGGAGAATCTTATTGAGGGTGAGGTAATGTTCCTATAGAAAGAATATGTAGAGAATCTACATAAAATCTAAAAGCGTATTCTTATGTAAAATTTACCGGGGAAGACAATGGAAGTGTTCCCGAATCTCTAAATGCACTCCTAAGGGAGCTAAGAGGGCATAATCTTTAAATTTCAAATAAATCTTATTTTGATGAAATTTACATCATATCTATAAGATTCTCCGGAGAAGACAATCGAAGTGTTCCTGAACCTCTAAGTGCACCTCTTACGGAGCTATGAGAGCATAACCTCCTTAAATTTTCAAATATATCCTATTTTGATGAAATTTATATCATATGTATCAATTTCTCTGAGGAAGACAATGGAAGTGGTCCCGAATCTCTACGTTACCCTCTATGTGCCGAATATCTATGTGCGCCCCGCGTCTAAGTGATCCATGGGAACAGAACCCACTTAAAACTTCAAATACGTATATCCGATTGTAATGAAATCTACACCATATGTAGAAGAAACTAATTCGAAGATTTTTCCAACATTTCAGCTTCTTTCGACTATATTAGAGGGGAGAAACGGGAGATGGGGGGTGCAGTAAAAAGAAAGAAATTATTATGTTGTGATGAGCATAGTGAAAAAGAACATGCTAGTGATCCTCATTCAATCCCGAGCAACGTCGGGTCTTCCTGCTAGTATATTTTTTAAACCGATTTTTAAAAATGGATTTTGTTATTTTATTCAATAAACTGAATGCTTTTTTTATAAATTAAATAAATATAATTATCATATCTTCATGAAACGTTTTCTACACTTTTATTATGGAATACGATCTGTCATGCCTTAACTGTCTCCAAGACATCTTGTCGCTCACGACTTTGTTTAGCTGACTGATTGATCTGAAGGTCGAGAAACATACGTTATCATGCCACCATTTCTTCGAGACATACTTTGCTCACACTGACTTTTCATCAGTCCTAAAACACTTTCTATTTAACTACAGAGCATATGGACGCGGATTTCGTTTTTTAGCTGTATTAAGAAGAGGTTACCGATTTAAAAGTCAGAATGACGAACTTACTTGGAAGAGTTAGTACGTCTGGCCGAATCCGAAAAGGTTAACCATTCTTCCTCGAAATAAATAATGCCTCCACAACTAAATAGATGTTAATATTTATTCGCAGGAACACAAGAACAAAAGCGAGATGGTACAATGAGCTGATTCATGCCGGTTAGATAATGTCATATCCTAGAGTTCAGCATCTCGTCTGCCTTTAGTCAAAGCACGTCGAGACTAGGGCGAAAATGCGTCCTGTCGGCATGAAGAAAAAACTAAAACTGGCTTGACGTCGAATATTGTCTTTGGTACCAAAATATGTTGACGCGTATGAATATCGCTACACATAACCTACACAGTAAAGAGGGAATGATTACGCAAGCACAAAGCCGAATCACCATCTCAGTTAAAGCTAACACACATAGATACAAAATAGTTTGCTCATGCAACTGCTACAGTTTTTACTAAAAGATCGCTTATTCTTACATTATTCATTAACTTAACTCCACACATTGCTCTCATTGTTATTTTGAAAGTGAGTTTTTCCATTGTTTTATTTGTCCATTTAACATGTCCAAGAGCGTATAGCATTACTGGTAGAACTTACATGTTGATGATCTCTGCTTTCATCAGATATGACATGCAGTTTTAAGTGAGAACTAACCTGCTTTTGTCGAAAGCTGCCCATCCGAGACTTAGGTAGTGCTGTAATACTTCATCGGAGTCATTTGTAGCAGAAATCACATGTCCTAAATAGTCAAATGCATCACCCTGTTCTTTATTTGTACTTTAGTTTTAGACTTCTGTAGCCATGCATTTGATCTTCGGACAGTTTATTTTCAAACCTATTTCAGTTGCTTTTAGACTTGGGGAACCAAGAAATACTTGTACGTCCACCCCGGAGTCACTAATGCCTGCAGTGTCATACGAATTACTCAGATTTGATATCCTGTGTCTATTGGAGACTCGCGATGCGAAGACATGGAAAAAGTTACTAGCTTGTATAAGCTACTCTCTTTCTTTCTCTGTTCATTTAGTTTACTCTTTCTTTTTCACCCTCCAAGAAAGTAGGATTTCACATAAGAGTGCCAAAGTCAACATATTCGACCAATAGAAAATTGTTCCTGCTTGTTTGAAACGCTTGAGTTAACGAGCCGATGTGAAAAGTAAAATCAGAATAACAAACAGCCAAAATCCCAGGACTTATGCGAAAAGAATACTCAACTACCGCATCATGGATCCTGAACTCGCACACGCATATACACACACTGACAATGGCCACATAAGCAAATGTCTACTCACTTACACAAGTTTTCACATATATCCACACTGACGAGACAAAGGTACGCCCATACATACACAATGCCGCACTGCCTATTACCCACACACGCATATTCACACTGGCAAACATATAGACATATATACCTCTAATACTTGTTTTCTTACACATGGAATATTCTCTACTAAACACGAGTACATTAACTTTTTAAACAAACAATTATTCACTAGAAATATCTTCACAATATTGTAAATTTATAGATATATAAATATGTTTTGTTTTGTTAATCATGCTTTCATTTTTATTCAGAACACCATGTTTGTGGATTTAGTACTTGCTAAATAGTCAACTTTTATTATCAATCATTTTTCTATTTTCATAATATGCATGTTAAAAACCATTTTCTTCCTTATCCATAGCCTCTCTCTCTCTCTCTCTCTCTCTCTCTCTCTCTCTCTCTCTCTCTCTCTACTGTATCGTTATGCATATGGTAGGTGCTCGACTTATCTCTAATCCCTGCCCCCCCCCCTGTAAAGCATTCACAGCAAGAACTCATCTGACTACAACCACAGCAAAGAACTTTCTTTTCTCTCCTTCTCTCTGTAAAAAAAAACATACAAAGCTTCCATGAACAAAGTTTCTTGCCTAGAATGTTTAATCTGTGGAACAAGATAGCACGAGTCTGCTTCCCAACTGACTAAAGTATGGTTGTCTTCAAGTCTAATGTAAACAAATACTTGTTGAGCCATCCTCTTGGAAAATCAAGTCCTCTTAAGTAATCTACCCATTCCACTTACTGTTTCCAGTCCTCTTGTGACGACTATCATCATCCAACTAACAATTCTTTAACCCTTATCCTCGAGTGGCCCCATTTCTAAAGACACGTTTATCGTCTGTACCCTAGCCAAGCCAAGATCTACGCTACATGTCCACTAATCAAAATCATGATTTACATTTTATTTTCTACTTCAAGAACAATTGAAAAAATGAATGTTATTTTGAACGAAGGCAAAAAATAGAAATTGATCAAACAACATATGTGCTTTTCATAAATCCATAAATTTGACTTATTCCATGTATTGAAGATAAAACTAAAATATAATTTTATTTATCGCCCAAAATAGGAATATTTGATATTCTATTTTATCAAGATAAGCAACACGTGGGTAGAGAATTTAAATTAATTCTCTGGACATGTTGAGTTTTCCTAAGTTCGCAATGCATTACTAAACTGTCCCCAAAATGCGTATGTTTCACAAAAACGTGCATACATTGGACAGCTAGCATAAACTCTTATCGACACTCAAAACTCTGGTATGGTATATTTTAGACACAGGTTTATTGATCAGCGACAAAGGTAAAACTGAAAAGGAATAAAAACATTGTTTCAGAAACATGTAGATACAAAATGAAGACAGGGCAGAGACAAGGAGTTTACTAAAATCTAAAGAGAGTCGAGAGCTTAATGAAATTACAGAATATAAAATATTGTGAGCATAAAAGTAATGTTAGAAAGGACAAAATAGAAATTATGCTAGGAGATAGGTGAGTTACAAGCGATGAGAAATATAGGTTAACACATGGAGAAAAGGTAAATAAAGTTCGTTAGATATTAGAAATAATTCTAAAAAATAATACTAACACTATTTAATTCTATCCTTAGAGAGAAGAAAAGCAATACTTATTATGCTCAAAATGTTGGGATATTTAAAGAGATAAAAAAACTACATCATGAGAGTCGTGAAGAATGCAGCTAAAATAGATCAAAAACAGAAACCGGAAGGCTCTCGCCGGTGACGAGTCTGACGGAATCCCCTGAGAAAAAAAGGGCCAGCTAAGGGAGATAAATGCTAGGGGATCTATTCTGCGATAGACAGAATAATTACTTTGGCAGTCCTGCTGTACATCTTTCCTTTCAGATTTTACTTAAAAAACACGGACTTTTCTACTTTAAAATAAACCAAACTTGTAAAATAAATATTAATTATTATTTGTATGAACTGTCTTTGTTATTCATTAATATTGCCCTTTTCAACTACAGACCCTGCATAGACAAGTATTTCAGCCAGTCCAACATCAATTTGTTAAAATGAATCTCCGTATTAATAACATTGCGTGACCACTTTTCATGTGTCTGTGTGAATGTGGTGAAATAAGGTAAAAAGTTCACTATCACATAACAAGAGAAAGAGACTGAATGACTAATTAGTAGTAACTCTCTTCTCTTACAGAACAAAAATAATGTGTCCATTTTCCTCTTCCCTGTATTCGTCATGTAATCAGTACTCCCCCCCTCTCTCTCTCTCTCTCTCTCTCTCTCTCTCTCTTTCTAGAGGCTTGCTTACTGATTTGGTATCTTTAACTTTTTATCTCTATCCATATAAGGTGTGTGTATATGTTTATATATTTGGATGTACAAGATTTGCTCCTAAACTAATTAACCGATCATTATGAATTTTGGAGCATAGCTACTATGTAATGGACGGTAATGTGAGCTATATTTAGTTTAATTTGGTTTTATAGAAAGGGAGTAAAAACGTGGTGGAATCTCTTCTTGAAAATTCAGAAATCTGCAATTTTTGTGAAATTTTAACGAGAGGTATTAGACATCAATTGATAAATATTCTACAAATTTCAATTTATTTAAAAGGGTTTTTAGGGGGTATATTATGGGCACAACCTCCCATTTGAAAATTCAAATATTTCAGATTTACATTAAATTTGATCCATAGTCATTAGACTCCAATTAAGCAAGATTCCATGAATTTCAATTTCTTCTTAAGACCCCTGAAGCCTTAAATTTGGGACATTTTCTAGAATCACAATGATATAATGGATTTTGATCAAAATTGGAATAAGGATTCTCAACATAAGTTTTAGTATCATTATATCTTGATTTTAATCTTCGTAAGAGGACATAAAAGTGGTGCAAAACTGTTCTGTTTGGGAAATTAATTTTACCGTTTCTGAGACAGATATTCTTCTCGTTGTTTATCAATGTAAGAGTTTAAAAATATCTTGGAAGTATTTATGCGATTTAAAAAGAAAAAAGTGAAAGAAAAATGAAAGTTAAAAGATTTCCGGTCAAGGTCGGGTAGGTATTGCTAGTTAAGGTATAAAACTTCACGGCAATGAAAAGTTTGGACTTTTTTAATGGTGAATTGGGGGGGGGGGGGGTATGCGACGTGATATGCATCTGGATTCATTTTATTGCTGAAGGGAGTGGTGGCAGTCAACAGGAATAGAATGTCTTCATTTCTGTTTTCTTTCAGTTTTTCTTTTTCAAATAATGTCGTCTGCTGCCATTTGGTTGTAGTGCCCATCACATCTGGTATTTATTTATTTATTTGGGGGTAAAAGAAGGAAGATATACATTATGGGGACATAAGGAAGGGGGGGGGGTTATAAGATGATGTACTCACGATGGAAACACCCGTAATTGGTTACACTCAATGTGTGTGTGGAGTGAGAGGGGGGGGGGGGGTATAACGACATATTATTTACCTCCTTGCCAGGAGGTTAGTTTTGTGAAGCCAGCACATTAGGATAAGTGCACTCTTGCCTACAAAAGATGCCTGAGCAGTCCAGTCGGCATGCCTCAGGCGATTAGCAATAAACTAAACCCTTTTCAGAGAGGAGGTAAAGCCTGGGAGGGTGGACCTCCTAGAACTGTACAAAACAGCAGCCTGACAGCAACAAAGCCACTGTTGGACTGTAACGACATTTGTATAGCATTAAGGATTTTTATAAATATTACATAATATAAAAAATCTGTATATATGAGTAAAAATCTGGACCACCCGTGACACATTGGTTCCGTATTTATTATTTGTATTATCTATCGATCTTACCTGATGTAAGTTTTATTCATAACAGTCGAGGATACGTCCAAGACGATCAGTGCGACAGAAAGTGGGCCATTGTGGCATCTTCTGGTCCTGCTTTGTCGGGATGAGGTATGGTTCTGTTCAATATCAGGAGGTCCACCCTCCTGGGCTTTACCTTCTCTTTGAGAAAGGGTTAGTTTATTGCTAATCGCCTGAGGCGCCCCTACCAGGAAATGCTGACGGGCTGCTCAGGCATTTTTGTAGGCCAGCACGCACTAATCCTAGTGTTCTAGCTTTTCAAACCCACACCTAACTTTGTGTCTAACCTCCTAGAGAGAAGGTAAATAAAATACTACTAAAACTTTGAGGATATTGTACGTTTGTTTGCCCTCTTGCATACTGGATGATGTCATCTACATGAACAGAATTTGAAGACATTGGGGAAATCCTTTATGACGTCATAAATGATGAAGTAACAAAATGATGGCATTATATGTACATTAAAACAGAAAACAGACGACGCGTGACTTGAAGAGTCACGGGTCGTCTATGTGGATAATGACTGAAATCCTTTGTAATCCTTGTAAAAAACATGATTATCAACCAATGTCAAAGTTAAGAAATTATATATTTAACTGTTAACAGTTAAATATATAATTTCTTAACTTATATATTTAACTGTTAACAGTTAAATATATAAGTTCTTAACTTTGACATTCGTTGATAATCATGTTTTTACAAGGATTACGAAGTCAAAGTATTTCACAAAATCAGAATACATTGTGATGTCCTAATAGACTTTCTCTATCTACCCTCCCTCCTCTTTTCTCTTCTATCTTCCCTCCTCTTTCATTTTTCCTCCTTCTCTCTATATCTTTTAATTACTTACATCATTCTTCCTCTCTCACCAGTTCTCTTATCATTCTTTATTTAGTTTATTCACCCTTCCTCAAATTCAAGTCCAATGTAAACAAATTCTCATTCGGGCTCATGTCGGAATGTACATGACTTGTACTCCCCCAGACTTCTCTGTATTGACCCTTTTCCCTTGGGCCTCATGTTAATTCTGTTCACCGTCTCCGGTCGTAAAGATCTGGATTGTTGTGCGGCATTTTCCAACAATTTACAGATGTCTATGCACCGTTGTAAGTCCAGCTGTTTCACTTTCAGCACTTCTGCCTGCGTTTGAGGGTCATGAATTCTTAGGACTATCTGATCTCGAAGAATTGAGGCTGCGCACTTATCGCAAAAATTGCATGTTTTGCTCAACACCCAAAGCGCGGTGATAAACACTTCAACTGATTCCCCTTCTCCCTGCTTTCTTGTATGAAAAATGTAGCGTTCATATGTTTCATTTGTCTCCCCAATAGCGTATTCATTAAACGCTTGGATTATTTTGTCAGGGGTTCTTTGTTCTTCGGGTGTTGTAAACTGGAATCCATCATAGACTCTCAATGCCTCATCGTCTCACGTATGAAGCATCAAAGCCGTTTGATATTTTACCGACTGCTTTACAAAGCACGTAATAATGGCATAGTTCTGCCATTTTCGCTTAAAAAGCTTCCAATTCTCAGATAAATTACCCCAACCATACACAGGGATTGCAGTGGTCTTATGCCAGCCACTGGTCTGTTTACGTCAGTTATGTCCAAGTCCGCCATCTTTTTTCTTTTTTTTTTGTCCAACACGTGTGTACAAATCAAGCGAGAATAATTATTTACTTATCTGTTTTTGTATTTTCTAAATAACTCTTTTGTTCTCTTTCCTCATCCGGAGTCCTTTAGTACACCGCTGCCACCATGTTGCATGCTTCATTCAGTGATGTGTGGATACAAATAACACTGAGACAGAAAGTGGGTCTATTCGAAACCATCTTTATTTAACTTGTTCGTTGTGTGCAGGATCAAACTTTAGTATAAAATATCTCATTGTTAAAAGTCATAAAAAACATGCCTCCTTCCTATTACTAACCCTAAGTCCAGGTGGTAATACGAAAAATAAAGCGATTACGTGTGGTTTAGTACTTTGCCAGTCAGACTTAGAGTTAGTGGAAAATAATTTAGTAAACTGCCCTAAAAAGTTAGAATGGACCTGAAATGGGGGATCATTTTACGTTAAATTTTTATGTGCGACTAACCCCCTACTCTACAACTCAAAATTCTAAAATAATTGTTTTGTTCAGTGTGTTCGCACGTAATCGCCTAAAAAAAGTAGAATCTCAATGTGGAGAGGGAGTACTTTTTAATTTAACAAACTTCTAAATGTTTTCATTTTATGTATTGCATCCAAGATTGTGATAAACTCATTGAAAACAATCAAAAAAATAGTCAATTAACGAGATGTCCTTTTGCAAAGCAATATAAAAATTACAACTTTGATCAAATACACGTGATCAGTATATTAGGAAGATGTCGTTCTTTTATTGTGTGAATTTGAAGTTAACGCTTTAATCTCACTGCTCCACCCACCCAAGATGAATCTCGCACTAGGAAAAAGAAAAGGGAAAAAGAAACGTCGTGAATGCCTGCTATTTTTTCTAAATAATTCTAACTCAACAAACATGAGGAACAGCTCAGTCGTAAAATTTATCGATAGTTATCTCCCTCTAACACTGGTTACTTATCAATTATCTCCCTTAGAATATGTGTAGCATTTTTATAAATAATCAGTTATGAACAAGCCATTTATAAATGCCTTTTCCAAGGTAAATTACCATAAAATGAACACAACTGACTCATACTTGGCTCATTTATCCGTGTTAATAATTGATATTCTATTTAAATGTGCTCCATTTAAATGATTCAAAGTTTCAAAATAATTAATGGCGTTTACTCCGGCGCTTATGAAACCGGGGTTGTTAATGCATGGGGGGGGGGGGGGGATAACTCCGTCCCCATAAGCGATAAACTAGTCATATCAAGGGAGATAACTTTTCTTACCTGAAATTACAGGAAATCAGGGTTTTTATGTTTTTTAGATATATTATAGTTTCAGGTTATTGATTCAGTTTCATTGTTTCTTAACGTTTTTATCTCCATTTCGACATTATTATTGCTTCTTTGTTTCTGTAAATAAAAATCAATTGGCGCTTATGTAGACGACGTTGTAATATTAGAGGGAAAGAACTTTTTCAAAATCCAAGGGACATAACTACTTTTGACTTAAAAAATCTAATGCATGTACGGATGGACAGAGGGGTAAAAAGTAACATTATTATTTTTTGAGGGGGTTTGGGTCTACTTTTTTAGGTAATTACGTGTGCTTTTTTTACAACCTGGAATCACTGGGATTTTTTTTTAGATGGGGGGGCATTCTACTTTTTTAGGTAATTACGTGTGCTTTTACAACCTGGAACCACAGGGATTATCTTTAAACGTATATTTACCTTTAATTAGTAAAAACATAATAAATCGAAAAATAAAACAAGTTAATTAACGAACTAAAAATGAAACAATGTTAGGTGAAAATAACGTTAAAATAAAATAACGTCGAAATAAAATAAAATTTAAGTGTAAATTAGTCGTCCAAGGCTATAGCAATGCGATGTGGTTGCCGTGAGATGGAAAAGTGAAAAGAAATAAACGCAGGGAGAGAGTGAAACTCAAAACGATTTATTAATAATTTCACGAAAACTGATTAAATACCAAATAGTATTTTTTTTTTTTTTTGGTAAGTAACAGATCGGCAAAGGGTAATCTTAAATTTTCGAAAGAACAACTTTCATTATCAGAAGACAACAATAGAAGACCGAGGGGGTCGGAAAAACGTGGAAAAACCGGTGTCAGATCATCGTTTTAAAGGGGAAAACAATTGGGAGTAGGAACGCAGAAAACGTCAAAATTCAATTAAGCAATCATATAACTAAGGTTAAAACATTATAAACATTAGTTTAGTAATATACCAATTTTTTAAATTTTATTATGTTTCATTTTAAATGACTCATCAATCTTTATTTATTTATTTATTTATTTATTTTTTTTTTTTTCATTTATTCTCTTCAAATCTAAATTTAAATTCACTGTCAAAGGGAGATAACTTATTCTAAATAATATGTTCAGACTTTAGAAATGAGATTGGAAACTTGAGAAGGAATTTGAGTTGTGAAGTGGATTAGGAACGCAGAAAACATCAAAATTCCATTAAGCAATCATATAACTAAGGTTAAAACATTATAAACATTAGTTTAGTAATATACCAATTTTATGAGTTTTATTATGTTTCATTTTACATGACTCATCAATCTTTATTTATTTATTTATTTATTTATTTTATTTTATTTATTTATTTTTTTTTTTTCATTTATTCTCTTCAAATCTAAATTTAATTTTACTGTCAAAGGGAGATAACTTATTCTAAATAATATATTCAGACTTTAGAAATGAGATTGGAAACTTGAGAAGGAATTTGAGTTGTGAAGTGGATAAAAGCCAAGGATGGGACCTTTTTTTTTTTTTTTTTTTTTTTTTTTTTATTTTATTTTATTTTATTAGCAGGGGAAGGGGGGAATAAGAAGAGAGAGGATTATAAAAAAAAAAAAAAAAAAAAAGGTAAGTAAGTTGTGGGTGGGAGTGTGAGGAGGTGGGAGTGTGAGGAGGTGGGAGTGTGAGGATGTAAGAATCAGAGGATGAAGGGAGATGACAACTCGAATCTGTTATTCAAGGCAGGGCGAAATTTAGAGATGAGGATAGCTTCCGAAATTCGAAGCTGGCCTATATTGCGGACAGAGTTGAGGATGCGGACACTAATGGAGCGATGTGTGTTGCCACATGAGATTAGGTGTTTATGGAAGGAGGAAATGTGGGTGTTTAGATGCTCTTTAATACGTTGGTGTAGAGGCCTAACGGTACTACCGATGTAGAACTTTTGGCACTTAGAGCATTGCAGGTTGTATACTGTATATGTGCGTTAATTAACGACATTATTTTTTACCCCTCTGTCCATCCGTACATGCATTAGATTTTTGAAGTCAAAAGTAGTTATGTCCCTTGGATTTTGAAAAAGTTCTTTCCCTCTAATATTACAACGTCGTCTACATTAATAAACATAGAAGAAATACGGTAAATATTTGTTAAAATAAATCGTTGAAAAAAAATTAGTTTCTCTGTTTGAGAGATAAATTTCCCATAATTTGAGGTACGAAAAGTTATTTCCCTTGAAATGACAAGTTAAAGTAAAAAAAACGGCCCGATTTGAAAGGTTATTGACAATGCCGATTTCAAAATGTAGCTGTATTAACCAATTGATTTTTTTTTTTTAATCACTGTATTGATAAAATAAAAACTAGCAGAAGATCGTGTGTGTCTGTGTGGTTCTCGCCTATACGTAACATTGAATTATTTTTTAAATTTATTATTAGTCGAGTATTTACTGAAATCAAAAATAAAACCAAATCAAAAGTTTAAAAATCCTATATTTTTTAAACAATTGTAAACATGACTATATTTTCAATTATATTCTGCTAAAACATCCACCTAGTAAATTCTTACGAATCAGAATGGTACAACTTTGTGACCGGTTTGATTCTATTGTCGGCATTCTTGCATTAGGGACCACGTAATGGTTGCCAAGTAAGTGAAAGTGGTATTATGGAATCGACTGGATTCGAACTTGGCACAGGCCAAATTGTTAGTCTGTGTCGTTATCAACTTAACCACCGTCACCTCTTTAGACATCTATAATAGCTATGGCTAGTAGTCATAGCCTCACTATAAGTATAAGCACAGTAGACGGTAGTCATACGAGGAAAAACTCAACGCTTCTTTTAACATTAAACAAATCTTTATTGGGTATCCTATACCGTTGGGGTATAGCATAGAAAAAAGTAGGAAGGAAACGAAGTTCTTTTACTGCCCGGGGAGCGGTGCTCGGAAATCCAGTGGATGAGGGGGCAGAAGAGAGGTGAAGAAGAGTTCCTTCTAGGTTGACGGCCAGGGTCTCTCTGACGATCCGTTCCACCATTCAACAGGGGTGCAAATAGTCCGCAAGGGACTAGCTGAAATCAATACGCCCTGTAAGCTGATTGGTTAGTTTAAGACCAACTTGCCCACAGCGGACGCATAAGAAATAGGTCCTATTTCAGACTGCTACACATCCACCTGGAAATATATCTCCCCCAGGGCAACACCAGACAAATACAGCTACTTTGTGGAACGAGTTGCCAGTTCAGATTAAGAACAACAATAGCGTAGAATATTTAAAGATGGAATTGAGATAAAGATAGCAATGACTAAAAGTAAGGTTTTTTTTAACCAAAAAACGAATATCTTGATTGAAAAAAAATCCACCAAAAATCCGAGAATTCTTCTTTCTTCTTCTTCCATTCATTTCATGTCACTTTCCCCTTGTTCAGGGGTCAGACGTTTTCTGATATTATGCAAGATCACTCTCCAGTTCACACGGTTAAGGGGGTCAACTGTCTCCAAATTCCACTGTCTAATCCCTTCCTTCCAAATTTTCCTTGGCTGGCCAACCTTCCTGCGATTTAAGACATCCATGCTTCTGCAACCGTTTATCCAGGAGGATGAACGCTCTACATGATCATACCACCATAACTGAATAATCGTTAAGATAACTTTTATGCTGGGCAAATGTAGTGCTTTCAGCAAATCCTCTGATGCGTTGGATTTGGTCAGATTTCACAATGCAGATCCATCTAATCATGCGCCGCAGTTGGGCAAGAGAAGGCTTGATGAGGACCCAGTATTCACTGCCATCTAATCATTCGCCGCAGTTGGGCAAGAGAAGGCTTGATGAGGGCCCAGTATTCACTGCCATCTAATCATGCGCCGCAGTTGGGCAAGAGAAGGCTTGATGAGGGCCCAGTATTCACTGCCATCTAATCATGCGCCGCAGTTGGGCAAGAGAAGGATTGATGAGGGCCCAGTATTCACTGCCATCTAATCATGCGCCGCAGTTGGGCAAGAGAAGGATTGATGAGGACCCAGTATTCACTGCCATCTAATCATTCGCCGCAGTTGGGCAAGAGAAGGCTTGATGAGGGCCCAGTATTCACTGCCATCTAATCATGCGCCGCAGTTGGGCAAGAGAAGGCTTGATGAGGGCCCAGTATTCACTGCCATCTAATCATGCGCCGCAGTTGGGCAAGAGAAGGATTGATGAGGACCCAGTATTCACTGCCATCTAATCATTCGCCGCAGTTGGGCAAGAAAAGGCTTGATGAGGACCCAGTATTCACTGCCATCTAATCATGCGCCGCAGTTGGGCAAGAGAAGGATTGATGAGGGCCCAGTATTCACTGCCATCTAATCATGCGCCGCAATTGGGCAAGAGAAGGATTGATGAGGGCCCAGTATTCACTGCCATCTAATCATGCGCCGCAGTTGGGCAAGAGAAGGATTGATGAGGGCCCAGTATTAACTGCCATCTAATCATGCGCCGCAGTTGGGCAAGAGAAGGATTGATGAGGGCCCAGTATTCACTGCCATCTAATCATGCGCCGCAGTTAGGCAAGAGAAGGATTGATGAGGGCCCAGTATTCACTGCCATCTAATCATGTGCTGCAGTTGGGCAAGAGAAGGATTGATGACGGCCCAGTATTCACTGCCATCTAATCATGCGCCGCAGTTGGGCAAGAGAAGGATTGATGAGGGCCCAGTATTCACTGCCATCTAATCATGCGCCGCAGTTGGGCAAGAGAAGGATTGATGAGGGCCCAGTATTCACTGCCATCTAATCATGCGCCGCAGTTGGGCAAGAGAAGGATTGATGAGGGCCCAGTATTCACTGCCATCTAATCATGCGCCGCAGTTGGGCAAGAGAAGGATTGATGAGGGCCCAGTATTCACTGCCATCTAATCATGTGCTGCAGTTGGGCAAGAGAAGGATTGATGACGGCCCAGTATTCACTGCCATCTAATCATGCGCCGCAGTTGGGCAAGAGAAGGATTGATGAGGGCCCAGTATTCACTGCCATCTAATCATGCGCCGCAGTTGGGCAAGAGAAGGATTGATGAGGGCCCAGTATTCACTGCCATCTAATCATGCGCCGCAGTTGGGCAAGAGAAGGATTGATGAGGGCCCAGTATTCACTGCCATCTAATCATGCGCCGCAGTTGGGCAAGAGAAGGATTGATGAGGGCCCAGTATTCACTGCCATCTAATCATGCGCTGCTGTTGGGCAAGAGAAGGATTGATGAGGGGCCCAGTATTCACTGCCATCTAATCATGCGCCGCAGTTAGGCAAGAGAAGGATTGATAGGGGCCTAGTATTCACTGCCATCTAATCATGCGCCGCAGTTGGGCAAGAGAAGGATTGATGAGGGCCCAGTATTCACTGCCATCTAATCATGTGCTGCAGTTGGGCAAGAGAAGGATTGATGACGGCCCAGTATTCACTGCCATCTAATCATGCGCCGCAGTTGGGCAAGAGAAGGATTGATGAGGGCCCAGTATTCACTGCCATCTAATCATGCGCCGCAGTTGGGCAAGAGAAGGATTGATGAGGGCCCAGTATTCACTGCCATCTAATCATGCGCTGCTGTTGGGCAAGAGAAGGATTGATGAGGGCCCAGTATTCACTGCCATCTAATCATGCGCCGCAGTTGGGCAAGAGAAGGATTGATGAGGGCCCAGTATTCACTGCCATCTAATCATGCGCCGCAGTTGGGCAAGAGAAGGATTGATGAGGGCCCAGTATTCACTGCCATCTAATCATGCGCTGCAGTTGGGCAAGAGAAGGATTGATGAGGGCCCAGTATTCACTGCCATCTAATCATGCGCCGCAGTTGGGCAAGAGAAGGATTGATGAGGGCCCAGTATTCACTGCCATCTAATCATGCGCCGCAGTTAGGCAAGAGAAGGATTGATGAGGGCCCAGTATTCACTGCCATCTAATCATGTGCTGCAGTTGGGCAAGAGAAGGATTGATGACGGCCCAGTATTCACTGCCATCTAATCATGCGCCGCAGTTGGGCAAGAGAAGGATTGATGAGGGCCCAGTATTCACTGCCATCTAATCATGCGCCGCAGTTGGGCAAGAGAAGGATTGATGAGGGCCCAGTATTCACTGCCATCTAATCATGCGCCGCAGTTGGGCAAGAGAAGGATTGATGAGGGCCCAGTATTCACTGCCATCTAATCATGCGCCGCAGTTGGGCAAGAGAAGGATTGATGAGGGCCCAGTATTCACTGCCATCTAATCATGTGCTGCAGTTGGGCAAGAGAAGGATTGATGACGGCCCAGTATTCACTGCCATCTAATCATGCGCCGCAGTTGGGCAAGAGAAGGATTGATGAGGGCCCAGTATTCACTGCCATCTAATCATGCGCCGCAGTTGGGCAAGAGAAGGATTGATGAGGGCCCAGTATTCACTGCCATCTAATCATGCGCCGCAGTTGGGCAAGAGAAGGATTGATGAGGGCCCAGTATTCACTGCCATCTAATCATGCGCCGCAGTTGGGCAAGAGAAGGATTGATGAGGGCCCAGTATTCACTGCCATCTAATCATGCGCCGCAGTTGGGCAAGAGAAGGATTGATGAGGGCCCAGTATTCACTGCCATCTAATCATGCGCCGCAGTTGGGCAAGAGAAGGATTGATGAGGGCCCAGTATTCACTGCCATCTAATCATGCGCCGCAGTTGGGCAAGAGAAGGATTGATGAGGGCCCAGTATTCACTGCCATCTAATCATGCGCCGCAGTTGGGCAAGAGAAGGATTGATGAGGGCCCAGTATTCACTGCCATCTAATCATGCGCCGCAGTTGGGCAAGAGAAGGATTGATGAGGGCCCAGTATTCACTGCCATCTAATCATGCGCCGCAGTTGGGCAAGAGAAGGATTGATGAGGGCCCAGTATTCACTGCCATCTAATCATGCGCCGCAGTTGGGCAAGAGAAGGATTGATGAGGGCCCAGTATTCACTGCCATCTAATCATGCGCCGCAGTTGGGCAAGAGAAGGATTGATGAGGGCCCAGTATTCACTGCCATCTAATCATGCGCCGCAGTTGGGCAAGAGAAGGATTGATGAGGGCCCAGTATTCACTGCCATCTAATCATGCGCCGCAGTTGGGCAAGAGAAGGATTGATGAGGGCCCAGTATTCACTGCCATCTAATCATGCGCCGCAGTTGGGCAAGAGAAGGATTGATGAGGGCCCAGTATTCACTGCCATCTAATCATGCGCCGCAGTTGGGCAAGAGAAGGATTGATGAGGGCCCAGTATTCACTGCCATCTAATCATGCGCCGCAGTTGGGCAAGAGAAGGATTGATGAGGGCCCAGTATTCACTGCCATCTAATCATGCGCCGCAGTTGGGCAAGAGAAGGATTGATGAGGGCCCAGTATTCACTGCCATCTAATCATGCGCCGCAGTTGGGCAAGAGAAGGATTGATGACGGCCCAGTATTCACTGCCATCTAATCATGCGCCGCAGTTGGGCAAGAGAAGGATTGATGAGGACCCAGTATTCACTGCCATCTAATCATGCGCCGCAGTTGGGCAAGAGAAGGATTGATGAGGGCCCAGTATTCACTGCCATCTAATCATGCGCCGCAGTTGGGCAAGAGAAGGATTGATGAGGGCCCAGTATTCACTGCCATCTAATCATGCGCCGCAGTTGGGCAAGAGAAGGATCGATGAGGGCCCAGTATTCACTGCCATCTAATCATGCGCCGCAGTTGGGCAAGAGAAGGATTGATGAGGGCCCAGTATTCACTGCCATCTAATCATGCGCCGCAGTTGGGCAAGAGAAGGATTGATGAGGGCCCAGTATTCACTGCCATCTAATCATGCGCCGCAGTTGGGCAAGAGAAGGATTGATGAGGGCCCAGTATTCACTGCCATCTAATCATGCGCCGCAGTTGGGCAAGAGAAGGATTGATGAGGGCCCAGTATTCACTGCCATCTAATCATGCGCCGCAGTTGGGCAAGAGAAGGATTGATGAGGGCCCAGTATTCACTGCCATCTAATCATGCGCCGCAGTTCGGCAAGAGAAGGATTGATGACGGCCCAGTATTCACTGCCATCTAATCATGCGCCGCAGTTGGGCAAGAGAAGGATTGATGACGGCCCAGTATTCACTGCCATCTAATCATGCGCCGCAGTTGGGCAAGAGAAGGATTGATGAGGGCCCAGTATTCACTGCCATCTAATCATGCGCCGCAGTTGGGCAAGAGAAGGATTGATGAGGGCCCAGTATTCACTGCCATCTAATCATGCGCTGCAGTTGGGCAAGAGAAGGATTGATGAGGGCCCAGTATTCACTGCCATCTAATCATGCGCCGCAGTTGGGCAAAAGAAGGATTGATGAGGGCCCAGTATTCACTGCCATCTAATCATGCGCCGCAGTTGGGCAAGAGAAGGATTGATGAGGGCCCAGTATTCACTGCCATCTAATCATGCGCCGCAGTATGGCAAGAGAAGGATTGATGAGGGCCCAGTATTCACTGCCATCTAATCATGCGCCGCAGTTGGGCAAGAGAAGGATTGATGAGGGTCCAGTATTCACTGCCATCTAATCATGCGCCGCAGTTGGGCAAGAGAAGGATTGATGAGGGTCCAGTATTCACTGCCATCTAATCATGCGCCGCAGTTAGGCAAGAGAAGGATTGATGAGGGCCCAGTATTCACTGCCATCTAATCATGCGCCGCAGTTGGGCAAGAGAAGGATTGATGAGGGCCCAGTATTCACTGCCATCTAATCATGTGCTGCAGTTGGGCAAGAGAAGGATTGATGAGGGCCCAGTATTCACTGCCATCTAATCATGTGCTGCAGTTGGGCAAGAGAAGTATTGATGAGGGCCCAGTATTCACTGCCATCTAATCATGACGCTCCTGAAACACCTGCTTTAACTTACCCCGAATGTAGAGAGGCATAGCTCAATGATGCAATCAGGGGCAACAGCTCACAAAATCAGAGAATTATCCAATCTTAATAAAATTTTCACTATTTATTTATTCTCTTTTAGAAAGAGTTAGGAGAGTCTCATTAAACCTCCTCTGTTTTTATTTGTTTTTTTTATTTTTCTTTGACTGTAATTTTTTATTAAATTGTAAATAGTTTTTTAAACTATTGCGAATATTTTAAGTAAGGTAAATGTGGTATTGTGGTAATTGCTGAAGTGGGAGTTATGGACATGTAGTGAAAGAATCAAAGGAACAATGCTTGTACAAATGGGTCAAAATGCATCTAGTTAAGAGTAAGGTTAACAAATTATGACCACAGAACCCCTTTCCACTCTTCACACTTTTGATGGCCGTGCACCTAATTTGAAAATGGAATATACATATTTTTATTATTTTCAAATAAATGATTCAAAGTTTAGTATTCATTCCTGCTATCAAGGATTCAGTCAATAGCTATTCAGGTACCAGCTCATATCTGACTTCATTGCTCCAGGATCATATTAAATTACTGGCCCAATTCATTTGTCTGGCAACAAAACGCTTATTCCAGTTTGGCTAACTACGCTGGTTCACATGATCAGCTGCTATTGATCATAACTCCCGCAACTTTGTCCAGCTGTTGACTAACTTCACTAGTTCAGCCGGTGACATGATCAACTGCTTCTGTTAATCTTCCTATGACCTTGTATGCCTGTTGACTAACTTTATTTGTCCAGCCGTTTGACTCAACCAGCCCAGATGATATTCAGCACTGTAGTCACATCTTGATCATCACACACGATCAGCTCTGAACCGAAACCATTCACCTTAAGAAGATTTTCTGAGACCATTCTATCCTTTTTAGGACAATTTCTCAATCGCAGTGCAATAAAACAATTTCTCTTTCAGTACGACAGACTGTTCTTCAACTGACGTGTGACGTCAACGTCCAACTATCATCATTAGAGAAGCTTACCGACTCTACTACTCAGCATCAACGTTCCTTCGACACTAGTAACTGAACTAATCGCATTTGCAATTGTAATTTATTTTATATTAACACATCAACGCTTATCAAGGCTCAAAAACCATTCTAGGATAAGGATTAATGAGATTGTCAGTTGAGCGATGAACAACACCATGAGAAGATTAGAAACTTGTGTGGCAGAATTTGATTATTTAAGAGTACGATTCCACAAGTATTTGTTAATGTTGGACTTAAAAACGACAATGTTTTAGTCAGGTGAGAAGCAACCCTGTCATATCGTGTTCCACAGTTCTTGGAAATAAACTTTTTTCATAGAAGTTCTGTTTAGTTTTATAGTGGTTGCAGTTAGACGAGTATATGCTGTGAATATCTGTTTATGATGAAATAAACTGATTATTTTTGTATTCAACTAAATTCTTCTGCTTGTCATCCTTCTTTGCCCATTGCCATATTGTCTTTGCATCTAACAAATAAGAACGGCCTTTACATATCAGCCGTGCAACATATTTATAGTATAAATGTTCTGTGCAGTGTGTTTTTTATGGTAAAATTAAGACAATCGTTAAAAACGAGATGCCAAACCGAGGCATAACATATAAATAACTAGATAGAGTAACCATCAATACTGGATTTCTCAAACGTTTCTCTTTTGCACATCAGTTCAAATGAAAAGTTTTTTTGGTTTTTTTTTACTTTAAATCACAATAAAATAATTTGAAAAAATATTATTCAGGTTCATAATCAATATAGGCTAGGAAATAACTGGAACGTTATAGCAACAAAAAAAAAAATTGTCTAGTATGAGATTCGAACTCTGAAAGATGGCATAAGACTGAACTGAAGGAGAATGCACACGGCCATTGAACAAACGAAAATATTTTGTCTTTTAATCTACTTATAGTGTTTATGAGTTAGGTGTAGGGATTGTTCTGCATAAATCTAAAATAATTAAATTGTGTAAAATAAATAAACATAAAAATGTTCCAATAATAAGAAATATTAAAAAATGTCAAATACGTACAATGATTTGACAAAGAACAGACAATCTTGCCTTTATTTTATGTTTATTTATTTATTTATTTATTTTTCTTACTGGTAGTAAAAAGGTTCAGATTATTCTAAGTAAATATATTGTTTGGTCGGCTGGACACTAAAAATGGCAAAACATTTGTTTCTAATGTTATTTTTACATACTTTTAATTTTGAATAATGAGTTTTAAAAAAGGTTCAAGAACTTTTGACATCGATAAGAATAGCGGATTGAAGGTGATGATTTCAAATCTGCGATTAGTTTGGCTCTTAGATCAACCGTTTAACTGTGCTGCCGCGACACACATACACACATACAGACAACTTTGCTTTATAAATAATCTTATAAATAATAGTCATGAAATTTTTTTTTTACATTTTTCTACAAATTTTTTCACTCTTTCAAAATTAGTAATTTTATTTTTCTTCAAATTTATTTGTTAAAAGAAAAAAAAATTTAGAAAATTAAAATAAAATTCCTTCATGACCAGATTGAATTAATCGGTGTAGTATGGCCATTTTGGAAATATTTTCAAAAAGCGAATAAACTAGTGTAAATAAGATAGAGCCATTTTGAAATTCGCCTCGAATTAGCATAGAGAAACAACAATGATAATTTTCTTTATAAAATTCAATTAAGCATATTTTTTTGTCAAAAAACATTGGGTATAATTGTTTTATACAATAATACGTTGTTTCGAAATAGTACTCAGCGACAATTTTTAAGGATTCCCTTAAAGTTAATATTACCCATCATTTCATGTTCAGTTGTATTTGTGTTGATACAGTTTTTACCAGCCACTACTGTCGTTAGAGCCAATAAAAAATTTTTTTTTACAAAACAAAGCAAATTTATTATTATTTTGTGTTTTTATGATTAAAGAAAATAATGTTGTCCATTCTTAAAATTTTAATAAAATAATTAAGCTTTTTTGATGATTGGAGGTAATAGAAAATGCCAGAAATCGCTCTTGATGCAGTATTTATGAAGTGTAGCACCAAACACCAAAGAGCCGTCAACAAATAAACATTGTGCTTGGCAGAGGTGTACTTATCTTTCTTTGGTCAAAAGTTGGTTAAATTGTTATCATTTTTTAAATGTATGTTGCTTTTATTTAATAGGATGAAAGCACATAAATGCTTTTATTTAATAGGATGAAAACCCATATATGATTTTGTTTAATAGGATAAATCCTATAAATGCTTTTATTTAATAGGATCAAAGCCCATGAATGCTTTAAATAAAAGCATTTATAGGCTTTCATCTTATTAAATAAATAAGATGAAAGCCTATAAATGCTTTTATTTAATAGGATGAAAGCCCATATATGATTTTATTTTATAGGATGAAAGCCCATAAATGCTTTTATTTAATAGGATGAACAGCCATAAATGCTTTTATTTAATAGGATAAAAATCCATAAATGCTTTTATTTAATAGTATGAAAAGCCATAAATGCTTTTATTTAATAGGATGAAAATCCATAAATACTTTTATTTAATAAGATGAAAGCCCATAAATTCTTTTATTTAATAGGATGAAAAGCCATAAATTCTTTTATTTAATAGGATGAAAAGCCATAAATTCTTTTATTTAATAGGATGAAAAGCCATAAATGCTTTTATTTAATAAGATGAAAAGCCATAAACGCTTTTATTTAATAAGATGAAAGCCCATAAATGCTTTTATTTAATAGGATGAAAAGCCATAGATGCTTTTATTTAATAAGATGAAAGCCCATAAATTCTTTTATTTAATAGGATGAAAAGCCATAAATTCTTTTATTTAATAGGATGAAAAGCCATAGGTGCTTTTATTTAATAGGATGAAAAGCCATAAATGCTTTTATTTAATAGGATGAAAAGCCATAAATGCTTTTATTTAATAAGCTGAAAGCCCATAAATTCTTTTATTTAATAGGATGAAAAGCCATAAATTCTTTTATTTAATAGGATGAAAAGCCATAGATGCTTTTATTTAATAAGATGAAAGCCCATAAATTATTTTATTTAATAGGATGAAAAGCCATAAATTCTTTTATTTAATAGGATGAAAAGCCATAAATGCTTTTATTTAATAGGATGAAAAGCCATAAATGCTTTTATTTAATAAGATGAAAGCCCATAAATTATTTTATTTAATAGGATGAAAAGCCATAAATTCTTTTATTTAATAGGATGAAAAGCCATAAATTCTTTTATTTAATAGGATGAAAAGCCATAAATGCTTTTATTTAATAAGATGAAAGCCCATATATGCTTTTATTTAATAGGATGAAAAGCCATAAATGCTTTTATTTAATAGGATGAAAGCCCATATATGCTTTTATTTAATAGGATGAAAAGCCATAAATGCTTTTATTTAATAGGATGAAAGCTTATAAATGCTTTTATTTAATAGAATGAAAAGCCATAAATGCTTTTATTTAATAGGATTAAAGCTCATAAATGCCTTTGTAAGAATTAGAATATTAGATATTTTATTTCATTAACACAGAGTAGAACAATTAAATTAATCCGTGACAGACATGGAGGCTACAAACATTCACTGTGTATTCGTTGACAAACGAATTGGTTAAAACAGCCATGAGAGACACCATCATTTAATTTATTAATAGTTTCTTTACGGAAAACTATAAAGACAATAAATAAGACATCTTAGACATAGAGTAAACATACAAAAGACATTGTTCCTGTATAACAGAAGAGTCCAAATTGTTATAAAGAGGTAAAAGGGGGATTTGTGGAGTATGAGGCAAACAAAGATTTACATTTTTTCATGGCGTCTTTTCTGTCAGAGAATATGCCGAATCTCGTCCTCTCTGTAGGGCAGCCAGTCAGCAACTGAGGACGAAATACAATCTTACTTCTGAACCATGTGTGGTGCGAAATATCCGAACAAAATCTTGTGTCACCACGAGATTTTAGGGTCTGACTTTTGTTTTACCAAGGGGTGTTACTCTAGCCGAGAAACCAGTTTCTCCCCAAGGGAGATAACTCTGATCCCGCCACCATAAAACTAGTATTTGATAACTATAACACCTTCACAAAAAAACAAAAACATATTAAACAGACATTAATGCCTCTTTTAATCTTCCGGTTCCTGGTAACAAGAATGATTTATTAACTATAGCAAACGGTCCTTTATTTCGGATATTGGAATATTTTCTAGAGAGTAAAAGAATTGTTGTAGAAATTGCTAAAAATATGAAATGTATTAATGGTTGTGGATGACAAATATTTTTACATGTCTATTTTATCATTCTTCTGAAGACAAACTTATTACAAATGCAAACAGAATGAGACAGCATCGATATTAGGAACGTACAACTGGAAGCTCTTGGAAAATAACTGACAGAATGTCTTCTGTGCACATTCTATCTCAAGTTCAGACATAACATCTCACTTTTATAGGATTGATAAACTGAAAATTTTTAAGCTTATTGTACAATCGGAATTTGATGGTTCATCTATTTTTGGGTGTAGATGATGTCTCCTCACTTGAAGGAATTAGCACAACTCAAGAGCAATTTCTACTTAGTATCCAGGCAGCATTTTTTTAGTCGGTGACTTTGATGGATTTATGGCCGGGGTGGAAGTGTGTTTATGGCGGGAGATTCAAAAGAGAACAATGGATTTTGGATTTTAACCACAGTCGCGAAGGATGCCGTAAATGGTTTTGCGATAATGAATCCCCCAACCATAGGTAGTGTGATAGATGCCTTTATAATGGCACGTCATCTCACTGTTAGATTCCACCATCGGACCACGTGGAGATTAAATAAAACAGTTTAAGACAACAAAGAGAAAAGAAGAAAATATTATTTAAACTTACCTTAAAGAAAGCGAAGGAATGATGAAGCTATACACATATACGAATAGGCCTTTTATAATGGTCAATAAAAAAAGGAAAGGAATAACATTTTTTTTATTAACAAAACAATTTATTTATTTAATATTTAAAAGAGAGTGTAAGTTCATAATTGGGGCGTATGATGCGATGCGTGTTGAAATGTCTTTTTGTGTGTAGAATGCAATATGTGTTGAAGACCTAAGAGTTCGTTGGGATTGAAAGATTACCAGATTGTAGAATGTTCATCAAATTGAAAGATAGATAGATTTCTTGAATCGAAAAGGGTTACCTTTCTCTTCCTCCCTCCTCCACACAGCTCGTTCGAGCTGGTGGGGGGGGGGGGATCGCCGAGAGTTCTTTGTGTGTTCTTCGTCTCAGAACGCTGAAGGAACAAGAGGATGAGGAGGGGACGCGTCCCCTTCTTTATAGATTTAAGATCACGTGCGGCTGAGCTGACCTGTCGGCCGCTCATTGGTCAGAAACCTCCGGCCAACGTGATTAGGTGAGATTTCGCGAGTTTCTCCACTTCAGAGACGAAGAAGGGTTAAACAAAGAAAGAAAGAAAGAAAGAAAGAAAGAAAGAGAGTAAGAGAGAATACCTTAATTGTGGTGTTCACCACAGATTTAGCACTTTTTATTGCTGATCCTCGAACTATGATCCTGCTGTGAGCTTAAATTACAAAAGAGCCACAATAGAGAACTAAAAAAAACTTAGTTATAAAATATAACAAGATTTATTTATTTTTAAAAGTAATATACCAAATAGTCACGCATGTCAAAACTTCCTAATATGTGGATATAATGAAAATCAGAGTTACCAATATGTGTAGAGATCTTGTTGCAAAATCACATCACCTAAACTGGTCTGGATAGAGAAACGACTGACCTTATGTCAACAAAGCTGGTTTAGACGGAGGAAGCAACTGACCAACAATGTTGTCACATCGAGGTCAAAAGGAAAAAATGGAAGAAAAAAGGGATTGGCAAACAGGCAGTCAGACCGAAAAAATGAAAAAGAGGAAATGAACTCTTGATTCATGCATATGGGTGACCACGTGGCTAAAAGTGCCAATGGTTGAATCAACCAAATGGGAAACTTGTCACATGATCTTGGGCCCCACATATTAAGAAGAAAAAAAACAGAAGCAACAAACATATGAGAATTATAACAACTGGCCAGCAAATTACCTAATATCTTGCTTGCTTAATATACAGGGTTGCTGCAAAAGTTAGGACTCGTAGACAAACTACTATAGAGATTATTTTTATTTTAACATAATTTTAATTAAGTAAATATAATTTTTAATTGTGTTTATTATCTCGCTAAGATGACATACCATTAACACATCTGGGAGATAAGTGGTTTGAACAGGATTGGGGACCATCGAATTTTGAAAATGATGTGTGCAGATAATTGGATAACAAAAGGGAAATGGATTGGACATTGAAGGTAGGTTGAATGGTCACCAAAAATCTCTGGATTTTGGTCCTTTGAATTTTTTGCTTATAGAGACATCTTAAATCAGTGGTTTATGCTAAGAAACCAAGAACTTTACAAACACTAGGCGATAGCATCACACAAGAAATTAAAATTATAAAAAGAAATAACTCTATGATCGAAAATGGGCAAAGATCATGTATCTCCTGAGTAAGAAAGTGTTTGAAAGAAGGTGGAAATTAATTTGAACATTTATTGTAAATTGTATATTGTTATATAGTAAATTGTTTATGGGTTCAAATTTTTGCACCACCCTGTATATTGACAAATGTAAACAGTTTTTATATAACTCATTTCACTTTTGGAGGACACATTTTTTAAAAGAAATTTATGATCAGAACGTTCATGGTTGGCAAGATATAAGTCTTTTGAGTTATATACAGATTGGTCAGTAAATGACTATCTAACAGATGGGGTTGTCCTGTGTAGTTCTAGGAGGTCTACCCTCCCAGGCTTTGCCTCCCCTCTTTGGGGAGGAGTAAGTTTATTGCTTACTGCCTGAGGCGCCCCTACCGGGGAATGCCGACGGGGCTGCCCAGGCAATTTCTAAATGGCCGGATTGCTCACCTTCTCGGCCGCTGGTTTTTCAAATCCCACTTTCCCGACCTTGTGTCACATCTTTCCTTGTGGGAGGAAGATAAAAAAATAAATAAATAAACAAATGACTATCTAACTAAATCCAGTTCAATGATTTTATTTTTCTAAAGGCCAAGATGGCTGGCTACAAAATGTCTTGTACATCACATTTTGATTGGAAAGACATATTTTGTATATTAAAGATTGGCTAGTTTAAAATAATTGTTACTTTCTGTTTTGATGTCCTTAGAAACATTCAAGCCAGGGCAAAAGATTGTCTGGCCAGATCAGAAGAGCAGGTGTAATTTATTACGTGTGAACAGAAAAACAGGAAGTGGTAAAGTATGAATCACGTGAGCAATGATGTCATCGAAAAAGTGAGAAAATATTTTCCTAGGTGAGAGAAAACGATTGAGAGTGACTTGAAATAGACATAAAAATGCAGTTTTAAAAATGTGTAGTTAAAACAAACTCTTTCTCCTCCTCACCATGGCGATGTATTACATAAGAACCTGAATAAAAGAACAAACTATCAAGTTGAAAATCATCTCTCGTGCGTCTAGGGTTGTCTGGTGAGGTCAGAAGATCAGATGTGACAAAAACGTGTGAACGAAAAAAAAAGGAAGTGAGAAAAGTGTCAATCACATGAGAAGTGACGTCATCGAACAGGTTAAAAAAAGATTCTTCTAGGGGGAAATAACTGGGAGTGAGTTGAAAATAGACATAAAACATGCACTTTTAAACATTAATAGTAAAAACAAACTGAGGTTGTCTCTCTTTCCTCCCCACCTTGGTAATGTATGATATAAGAACTTGAATAACAGAACAAGCTGTCAATCTGAAAATCATCTCAGAGTTTGTTCGATTAATTTGAATTTTATTTCCTTATTTTCTTACGATTTCAGTGCTTACAAATGCTAACAAATTCCATCATGTTTCAGAATTTTTGAGATGAGGGTTGACAATTTGTAGAATTTGGTATATTCGGACTACTGTTCTCATCTTGGGTGTTTTTATCACAACGTTTCGGCCGATGTAACCTCCGATGTTCTTCAGGTGTACTTTGTCGAACTTGGGAAACTTTCTGTCGAACTCGGGAATCTGGACGGAATTTCGAACGGAACCCTTTATTAAATCCACGGGGGTAGCATGCTCCCGTTCCATCTGCCATGACTGTGAAGAAGTCTTCAGTAATTCGCAGATGGAACGAGAGCATGCTACCCTCGTGGATTTAATAAAGAGTTCCGTTCGAAATTCCGTCCAGATTCCCGAGTTCGGCAGAAAGATTCCCAAGTTCGACAAAGTACACCTGAAGAAGGTCGGACGTTACATCGGCCGAAACGTTGTAATAAAAACACCCAAGATGAGAACAGTAATCCGAATATACCAAACTCTACGAATTCCATAACCATAATTCAAATTTTCAAGAGTGTTGAAGTTCATAGTGTTAAGCCAACCCCTCCAAGACAACTGATAACAATGAGGACAAGGACGAGCTATGCAGCAATATGACTTTTTAGTCATTTATAAATGTAAACAGACACAGTGTTGCATGTTTAGTGGGCTTCATAGTTGCATACTGCAGACGGCAGACCTGCAATAGGAAAATATTTAGCTAAGAGCAAAAAACACAAGAAATTGGCTGGCGTCTTTGAAATAATAATGTCTTCTTGGATACTCAAAATCTTGAAGAATTTATGTTTACTCTAGATAAAAGGCACCAGGTCAGTAAAATAGCCCATCATTCTCAAGTTGTCTTGTTGGGTGGCCTACCCCAAATGACAGCAAAATCTATATATATATTCCAGCAGAACAGGCAGAGAGGGGCAATTTTTATTTTTGTTGGTCGAAGAGACAGATGGGCCTCTAGGCCCTAAGCTGAAGGACTATTTGTGTTCAGTCTAACATGTGTTTCGATTCGGTTGGGCTCAGAGTTCTGATTGCAAGTCTGTCGTTCAGTAGAAAAAACAAGTATCATTTTAAACCTCTCAAAATAAAACATTGTTACTTGTTTTAAACTTGAGCAGTGATTTTGTTTCGACAAAAAACACTGTATAACAACAGACGAAAGTGAATTTATTTCAAAGGGTTACTTTACCGTTTGGTAAAGTAACAAAATATTGGACAGTGTCCAGAAAGGAAAATAAGAGAGGCGTCAACGTTGTGGCTGCTGCTGGAACGATGGTCAGGCAGGAGAGAGCTGTTTCCTCGATCGCGTCTCGTTTCTCTCTGCCGATCTCGTCCCAAGACTAAACTGTCAAAGTAGTCCGTTTTGGGGACAGCTAGAAAATCATACGCCCTGCAAGCCGATTGGTCAGTGTATGACCAACTTGCCCACAGGGGACAAGAAGAAATAGGTCCTATGTCCGACCGCTACAAATCTAACTGCATGGATTAAATGAAGGATCAGTTCAAAATTCTGTGTAAGTTCCCTGATTTTGACTAGAACGTTCCCAAGTTTGTAAAAGCAGTGGTTACATTATAAGGGACGTGTTATCATCGGGCACAAACGGAATATTTTCGTGATTTCAAACGGGAGTAAAATAAAGATAGAAAAAGATTAGATAATTCGCCCCGAACTCCGCTTTCGGTTATAAAGTTAGCAATAAACACAACACGCAGAAGGAAACGACAATAACACAAAGGATTTTTAAAAATAGAATATTTATTGGATGGGGATGTGAACGGAGTGAACACAATAAAAACAATGAGGAACAAATAAGATTGTGTTGGAAAAGGAAATAAAACTGTTTTGGGGATAATTCTATTTTCTAGGGGGTGACAATAATGCAAACAAAAAATGATCATATGGGTCTGGGGGACAATGTTCTGGTTTCGGGGAGATAGTGCTTTTGTAGAGCAGAAAGAGTTTGTGTATGCAATATAAGAATGGGGAGTAAAATGCTCTTTTGGAGAGCAGAAAGAGTTTGTGTATGCAATATAAGAATGGGGAGTAAAATGCTCTTTTGGAGAGCAGAAAAAGTTTGTGTATGCAATATAAGAATGGGGAGTAAAATGCTCTTTTGGAGAGCAGAAAGAGTTTGTGTATGCAATATAAGAATGGGGAGTAAAATGCTCTTTTGGAGAGCAGAAAGAGTTTGTGTATGCAATATAAGAATGGGGAGTAAAATGCTCTTTTGGAGAGCAGAAAGAGTTTGTGTATGCAATATAAGAATGGGGAGTAAAATGCTCTTTTGTAGAGCAGAAAGAGTTTGTGTATGCAATATAAGAATGGGGAGTAAAATGCTCTTTTGTAGAGCAGAAAGAGTTTGTGTATGCAATATAAGAATGGGGAGTAAAATGCTCTTTTGGAGAGCAGAAAGAGTTTGTGTATGCAATACTCGAATTGAGTAAATTGTTCTTATGGAAGGATGGAAAGATGTTCATATGAAATGGAACGATTCAAGATTACTTAGCATGGACTGTAAGACAAATTGCTATAATATTTTGTGACAACATGAACATCAAACGAAAGGAAAAAAGACCCCTTCTATAAACAACAAGATATATTTAATTTATTTGAGTGACCTATACTGTTGAGTGTAGGTAGCCGAAAGTTAAGGCAGTGTCAGAGTGAAGAAAGAAATAACGTAAGAAAGTTAGTAGGCTGTCGTGTTTCTTTGAGCTGTATTTCTTCCAATGGAGAATAGCCTTGCTAGTGTGTCCAGTGGACAAATGCAGGATAGAGGAGAGGGGAGGCCTTTCTTTGTTGGTTCCAGAAAACTCTCTCGGGCTGCTGTCCAAACCCAACGGAGTCTGGAAGCAGTCCTTCAAGGGTCGGTTGAAATTAATGTACCTTGGAAGCTGATTGGTCCTCATGTGACCAAATCACCTTGCAGGGGCTGCTCTCTGCCAGAGCAAATAAATGTTAATGTTTATGACTGCTACAACAGACCGATTGACAAAGTGTAGCGACATTGTATGTGAATGTCTAAAAATAATGTTCAAAACGGTATTTTCCACATACGGTTAAATTAAGCAAAAGAATGGAAAATTCCATTAGAAGTTAGGGCCACGTGTCAGAATATGACGTCACGGACATGAAATCCAAAATGAGACGTGACAAAGAAGAGAGAAAGATCTCTCTCTTTGGCCAGTAAACTGATAGGGTTTATTTATCTTCCTCCCGCAAGATAAGATGTGACACAAGGTCGGGAAAGTGGGATTTGAAAAACCAGCTCTCGAGAATTTGTGCACTCTGGCCATTTAAAAATTGCCTGGGCAGCCCCGTCGGCATTCCCTGGTAGGGGCGCCTCAGGCGATTAGCAATAAACTAACCCCTTCTCAAAGGGTGAGAAGGCAAAGCCTGGGAGAGTGCACCTCCTAGAACTGCACAGGTTGGACAACCGATAGACCGGCGTAAATCCAGACCCGAAGGCCCGGACAATACTGGTCTATAAGGGTGGGGTAAAAACCCCCGGCTGAATTCAGAGCTGTCTTCGTCCACCTATCTGGGGAGCACGCAATGGTTATTTACAGTGCTGCAAAAGAAAAAAACACCAAAGTGCATGCCGCCATTGAATAAGTATGTTGTTGGAATTTTTTAATTTTTTATTGGTATCCATTATTACAACTCACAGAGAAGAAAGGAAGATGGCTGCTGCTATCATCACAACCAGAGAAGAAGAAAGCAAACAACTCCGTTTCTGCAGTTAAAATATCATGGCAATGACAACTACTGCTGAGGGACGTCACTATCCACTGAGCATTTACTTACAACGTGTCAACGAGATGAACAGCTGCTTCTGTTGACTAAAAAAAGACAGGCAATGTGTGTGGATCCAAGAATTCCCCATACAATGTTACACAGACACACCTTGCATATTTGTTGATATTACTGTTATGTTTTGATCCTTCTTTCACATAAACAGAAGGGATGTTGCCAGCCTCTCTCTGCTGTATCCTTATGTTCATGGTAGGTGCTCGACTGAGCTCCAATCTCTGCCCCCCCCCCTGTAAAACATTCACAGGCAAAGAACTTTCCTTTCTCTCTCTCTCTGTATCAAAAACCAAGTAGAACTTCCATGAACAAAGTTTCTTTCCAAGGACATCCCGTTTGTGGAACAAGATACCGACTACAGCATCGTCGTCTTCAAGTCTAATGTAAACAAATACTTGTCGAGCCGTCCTCTTGGAAAATCAAGTTCTCTTAATTAATCTTCTGACCATTCCACCCATTGTTTCCAATCCCCTCGTGACAGCGATCATCGTCCGACCAACAATCCTTCTAACCCTTATCCTTGAGTTACCACCAGGCCATGATAAGTGGTGACCCATCAGTTAAAAAAGCAACAAAAAACGAAAAGAAACAAAACGGGAAAGATAAAAAAATACTTTTGTTTTTTACTGATAAAATTGCATTCTGCATTCATCAATCATAAAGGTTCCCAAAATATCTTTGATGAATTCGCTTTTTTACTTTTTGATGGATTTAATAGGGGAATGTATCAGGAACAAAAATGTACATAGTTTTATTTGCAGATATAGTAGAGTAAAAGTACCCCCCCCCCTTTTTTTTTGGCATGCAATTTACTATAATTTTCTGATTATTATTAAGGCTCAGGGGGTTAAGTGGTTAATGACACAGACTGACAACCTGGGTGTGCCAAGTTCGAATCCAGTTCGTTTCACAGAAACACTTTCACTTTGGATGTTGGCAACCTTCACATGGTCCCTCCCGTAAGTACCCGATTTCTTTCTAGAAATAATTCTTACTAGAAAGATATCGGGGAAACCTATGGCAACAATAGAATCATCTGATTCATACAATATGAATGAATGAAGTGGTTCCAATATCCTCACCTGACATTAGAAGAAGAATAAGAAATAGCAACTTCTGCATTTGGACATCTATTGGGCAGGAAGACATATCAACATCCTTGAAGTTGAGACTTTACAATGTATGTATGGTTCCTACTATAAATGAAACATAGACTATATTGGCAAAGCATGAGAGGAAAAAAGAAGTAAATCCAACAACAAAAATGATTATAGAATTTAGCCTGGGGGATCAGTTTCGTATATAAATTTAATGTAAAATGATCCCCCACTTCCGGGTCATTGTAACTTTTTAGAGAAGTTAACTAAATTTCTTCTACTAAGTCCGACTGGCAAGATTGTAAAGCAACACGTAATCGATTAAAAAAGTAGACCCCCCCACCTAAAAAATGCACAGAATTTATATCCCATAGCATTTTGTTTTTACATTTGGTTAATGCCCTAAAACGCTAGAATGGCCCGGAGATGAGGGGAGGGGGCATTTTATGTTAAAGTTATATCCGAAACCTAACTCTAAAATAATTGTTGTTTTTTTTTTCTGTTTTTTTTTTTTCGCCAAGTTTTTCAGGGTGTTCACACGTAATCGCCTAAAAAAGTAGAATCTTATTTCTGAGTCTGTGTGTGTGTGGGGGGGGATTTAGCTGAGGATGTTAATCTACAATAATATCAAATTTTATTTTTGAAAGTTAAATGATGCAAACCTATCTTAAAGCAAACTTCATGCTGAATAATTAATAAAATTATCATGATTTATTAATTAGAGAGAGAGAGAGAGAGAAGGGGGGAGAGAGAAAGAGAGAGAGAGAAAGAGATGCAAAAAATTAATCCACTCTCCAGCCATGAAAACGTGTGACTCTATCTTTATCAATTTTAACCTTTACCATCCTTCAACGATATCTATTTTAATGAAGCTACAAAATACCGATTGGTTCTTCCGAATCTTGAGAAGTAAGCCTTAAAGACTTGCTGATTTTTTAATATTTAATTTAGTTGCTTGAGTTTCGCTTCTTTTTGTGTCGGCTAAACCAAACCGGACGAAAAGGAACTGAAACCGGTGTTAATGACAACACCCCCACCCCGTCCAAGGGAGATAACTCTGAAAGAAAAAAGGTCCAAGAATTTGGAAAATTCACACCTAAATTCCAGGTAAGAAAGGTTTCATATTCAAAGAAAGAATCTCCTTCTTTTCGAATTCCCTTATTATTTATCAAAAAAGAATCGACGCCCCTTCCCGTGGCCACCGAGAGTTTCCAGGATGTTAGCTGGATTTCCATATCCACAACACAAATGTAACCAAATAAAAATTACAGCTTAATTATCCAATTTTAGCAACGAAAGTAAAAAAAAAAATAATTCAAACAAAATGAGTGGCCTGACCTTTTGACTAAATATAAAATGTAGCATCTATTCTGATACTACACTTCGTCTTTTCTGTCCTCGTTCGGTGAAGGAGAAATCCTTCTAGATTGAGGCAATATTTATTTTTGTTCCGATCTAATTCGGGGAGCTGGATTTTCCCCACCTTAAAAACCGATCTTGTGTCTAAATCGTAGAGAAGCAAGTAAATAGGGGGATTTTAGTTCAATTATAGCATAGGGACGGTTTTAATATCCCCCCATTCTACCCATATCTCTATTAATAGAACTATCAAACAAGATATCGTATTCTGTTTCTACATTTTTTTATTACTATTAATCGAATATTTATTAAACGCAACAATAAAACAAGGGAAAACTAAAATTAAAAAAAATCCTATCCTATTAAAAAAAAAAATGTAAAAATGATTATATATATTTAATTATTTCTCTTTAAGCCCTCTTCCTGAGATACGCCCGGGTAAACAGGCAGTTTTGGGTAAAATTTATTGTCTTAAATTTCATTTCGGTTCTTATCCTTTTCCTGTTTTCCTTTTAAAAGTGCTGGAAATCTAACTTTAATTCAATGTTGTAATCGCTGGCGGCCATGTCGATTTATTTTTCGTGCACTAAAATTATTTTTAATTTTTTTGTAAATGTTATTACACACAAAAGAAACTTTTTGTGATGTACACAAAATAATCTTGATCAAGAATGATTTACACACAAAAAAGCTTTAACGACTTTAAACGCAAAAATGAAGAGGTTAAAATAACTAGTCGGTAAATAAGAACAATAAAACATTGACGGGTAAAAAAAAAATGAAATAAAACTTAAATTTTATATACGTTAAAAAGTAAATTTTAAAAATGTTCACAACATAAAAGAGTGCTTCTACAGAATTTGAACCGAACTAAACCTAAAACTTTGGTTAGGGTTAAAAAAGAAAAAAACAAAACAGTTCGGTTCAAATTCTGTAGAAGTACCCAAATAAAGTAACGTATTTTTTATTGTTCTCGTTGAATCTATATTAATTTCAAAATGTATTTTTTGCTTTAAATTTTAACAATCTTTAAATTAAATAAATTCGTAATAATTAATAAAATTGTTGATCTTAGAATATAAAAAAAGTTATTTTGGGACAAAATTCTATGTCGAGAATTTCGATATCTCTTCTAAAATTGCAAAAGACGTAATTTTAATTAATTATTATTAATGGATTTGAAAATGCTGAAATAATTTACTTCAGATTCCTTTAGCATTTTATATCCATTTTCTTTCTATCGGTTCTCTTTTGTTATGTAGACATGTTAAATCTGTTGTGATGAAAACTCATCTTTCTGTGTTTCTTTACAATAACCCGGCTGTTAAAATAAATTCCCAAAATGTCTTATTTTTAAATAATCCAATATTTTTTGTCGTCGTTATTCAAATAGTCGAAAGCTTCTAGAATCTCTGTGCATTTTAATAATAAACATGTAGTTATTATATTAATTTTATTTTAAAATCATATAATAAGATTATGAGTCGCCATGTTGTTTAAACTACGGCAGCCCAAAATGCCTACTATTTCAACTGTTTCTGAAGCTTATGTCACATAAACGTCAAATATTAGTATGCGTTTTGTGCTGTCGTAGTTTTAATACAGACACAAACAACATGTCGACAACCGTAATGTTATTTATAAGTAAATAAAAATAAAAACTAATTGTTATCGAAACGCAGTGAGTTTTAATAGTTTATGTATGACTCTTGGAAAACTCACACCAGAAATTATTTTTGTAAATTTTTGCTTTTTATTTATTTTTGTAAATCTTTGCTTTTTATTTTTGTTATTTTTTTAAGTATTGTATTTTTGCATTTTATTATAGTTATTTATTTTGCATTGTTATTATAAAAATACATGTTTTCATTAGCGGGGTGATTGTAAAGTTAAAAGATGCACCAGTCTTTTTTATTTTCAAATTAATTAATTTCACTTTTTCTTTTTCTTCGTTCATTCATTTCCATTAATTTATTTGTCGATCAGGCGAAGACACGGTTGGATGAATTGAATAATAAACAAAACAAACAAACAAAAAAAAAACAGGATATATATGTATGTAAGTAATAACAGCACATAGAAGTATTATTATTTGTACAAAAACACCTACGTACATAGAACCTTTCCTGATTCACATATATTATTAGCAATTACATTCTCCCTCACATAGCCTCTTTTTTGTTGTTTAGGATATACACATATATATCTAAATTAATAAATGCGAAAACAATTTTATCTATCCTACGCCATAACATTTTGAAACGCTGTCAACCCCCACAAACAGCTTTAGGTCGTCTTAATTTGCATATTTATCATATAAACAGCGTCTAATAAATTAATATTCTGTAATATACAGTTATAATTTTACATTGCCATATTTTCTTATATATTATACGCAATATTTTCGTCGATATTAAAACATCTGATGTTGCTGGGATACTGAGAACAGATACTACACTTTGAAATATTTATTTGCACAAAATATAAAAATTTACATTTGGAACAAATTAGGCGCAATTTGGCCATCAAGTGTGGGGAAAATGGAGGCTGTTGGTCATCCTTGGTCAAAAATGATAAAAAATGCCTATCCTACTCTTAACTAGAATCATCTCAGTCACCACAATAGCACATTTACTCTATCCTATTTAAGATATCCCCAAATTGGTTTGAAATTTTAATTTGTCTTAAATATGGTTATATATACAGAAATTAATTGGAGTATAATGGGACGTGGGAGAAAGAAAAGCAAATAAACGATTAGTAAGACCCTCCCAACCCTTTTTAAATAATAGACCACCCACTGTTTTCCGGTTTCTTCAGAACCGAAAACAAGCAGGTCAATCTCTAAATGGGAGTGGGATCTAAGTGGAAGAAAAAAGATAACGGGAGATGGAGTTAAGAGAATGGATGGTGTCCTTCCAAGATAAATGCAGTTTTTGGAAAGGCTGAGGACAAAAAATTGAAAGTGGCGAGTGGGCATCTTGGAGGATTTCTATTACCAGGGGGGTGGGGGATGACTTATTTACTCGACTAGCTAAGAGACTAAACTTACCCAAAGAGCTGGGGTCCGACCGGACCAGGAACCATGTGCGCCATGTTCAGGCAGGGAACACATACTCATGCTTGACTCCTTTTTGTACACACAAGCTCAATTCTTGTATCCACCTTTTTTCAAAAACCGAGGAATGTAATCTTTTTCTATCCCATCTGATCTTGATCTTCAGCTGGTGCTTGAAGAAAGCGATCAGATCCTCATCAGCAAAAGATTTAACCCCTTGGTCATCTCTCAGATGCAACGTCCACACCACCATTCGTGCTACGGCCAAGATCATGAGAAACACCACTCGTCTCTTCCTGTCCCACGGCTGTCAGACGTTGTCAATTATGTAGGATATGTTTAGCAGCAGAGAATGCTCGGGATCGATATAAGCTGTCACTTTGTTGACATACCCCCAGAACTGCCGGAGTTCGCAGCATTGAAAGAAAATGTGATCGGGTGTTTCGTCTTCGACCGTGCTGCAGCAAGGACACTTGGACGATTCTTCCATTCCGGAACTGTGTTGTATGGCATTGAGGCTGGTGTTTGCAGAGTAGGGGCAGGTATTTTTTCCGAAATTGTTATTCTGGGGGTGGGAGTTGGCTGTGTGGGTGGAGATGTCGGGGATGGTGTATGCTTCATGAGGGACTGGGCAATCTTTTCCTCCCCCTTGCTCCTTATTCTCTTTTTTTCTGGTTTTTCTTTGCTTTTCCTGAGCGGGGGACGGGAGCAAGTTTGTGTAAGCCTCCTCCTTACTGGCTTCCTCCTCTTCATCAGAGGAGTTTTTGGTTCTTCTTTTTGTCCCTGCCGCTTTTGCGGCGTGGGGACATACTCATTTTGTTGCTGTTTCTGCAGTTGGGCGGGTGGTGAGACCGTGGCAGAAACAGTTGTTCTTCCACTCTCTGCTCACCACAGTCCAGATACTACACTTTGATCTTGATGATAAACTGAGTATTTATTTACCTCCTCTCCAGGACAAGGCCAGTTTTATCTTACTCCCACAAGTAAGATGTGACCCAAGGTCGGTTCGGGAAAGTGGGACTTGAAAAGCCAGCGCCCGAGAAGGTGAGCACTCTGGCCATTAAAAATTGCCTGGGCAGCCCCGTCGGCATTGCCCGGTAGGGGCGCCTCAGGCAGTAAGCAATAAACTTACTCCTCCCCAAAGAGGAGAGGCGAAGCCTGGGAGGGTGGACCTCCTAGAACTGCACAGGACCGACTCATAGACCAGCGTAAATCAAGCTCCGAAGGCCAAGATAATACCAGTTTATGGGGTGTAGTATCCATCGGAACAGATACTACACTTTGATCTTAGCCAAAAGGCCAAGGGGAAAAAAAAACAAAAAAACTGAGTAGCCAGCCTACGATCATTTTCTGCTCTCTTGTTGCTGAATTCATGTTTTAAAAAAAAAACAATGGGCTAGAAATGAATTTAATAATCGGTTTTGTGCAACCTGGAAGTGTAGGCGATACAAACTAACAGTGTCTGTTTTCTTGTCAATGGAATTGCAGTTGTAAAATGCCCACAACAGAATACCTCCCTAATTTATCATATTTTTTACTCGCATTTTTAATAAAATTGATTACCGTCTTTAGATTTCTAATTCTAAATTCCTTTTTAAACTCTTAAAATTTTACCTTTAATTTTGTTTTAATCGCTGTCAGCCATGTTTTTTTCTTTTATCCAAAATGTTTATACTTAAAAAAGAAATCTAATTGTACATAAAAGCAAACTTAATGGCACAAAAATTAATTTTTAACATTAAAAAATTAATTTTTAACGTTCAAAAATTAATTTTTAACGTTCAAAAGTTAATTTTTAACATTCAAAAAATTAATTTTAACAGAATTTAATGAAGAAAAAAGAAGATTAAAACGTTCAAGTCGATAATTAAAAAAAAAAAATGGCTGTCATCAAGAGAAATTTGGTATAAAAGTTGAAATTTATATACATTAGAAAACGAAGTTTAATTTGTGTATGAGTCATAATAAATCTTTTGATAGCTATATTTTGTCTACGGATGTCACCCCTCTCGACAACACAGTAGTTCTTCTTTGAACTAAAGTGCTCTACTATTTACTAATGTGCTGGGAGTACACATCCACCAAACTGCTTCCCTTTGCTTCACCGTAACCTTGATGAGGTAGATTCCGGGTGTTATGCCTTGCCAGAGGGCAACTTGTGATTTTGTCTGGCACTGCTTATTTTGTTTATTTGCAGCTGACCTCTATATCTAGAGACTGTTCCCCTATCCGCAACCTGGGGAGCCGGTGGATGGAAGTTCTCATCACCCCATCAACGTCTGCGCAAATCTTAATGGTTCAGAGGATTATGAAAGGCGTACGAGGAAGAAATCTGAAGGCTGTCTTGTTTGTTGATTTCTCTAAGGCTTTCAATTCGATACACAGAGTGAAGATGAAGAAAATTCTTCTGGCCTATGGTATTCCAGATGAAACTGTTGATGCAATAATGATTTTGTACAACAGAACCCAGTCTATCGTGCGATCGCCTGACAGAGACACCAAATTTTTTTATGTCACTGCTGGTGTTCTTCAGGCTGATACCATAGCTCCCTATCTGTTTATAATCTGTCTTGACTACATCTTCCATATGTCAGTCGACAAGTTGAAAGAAAATGGCTTGACATTGGTATCTGCAAGAAGCAGGGGTATTCTGCAGAGAAAATTGCTGATGCAGCCTATGCTGATGATCTTGCAATTTTTGTTGACACAACTAAACAAGCAGAAGTCTTACTACACTGTCTCGAAGAAACGGCAAATTGCATTGAGCTTTTTGTTAACACAAACAAAGCAGAGCACATTCTTCTGAACCAACATGGAAATATCTCTTCCCTAAGTGGGACTTGTCTCAAAAATGTCGGCAAGTTTACTTATCTTGGTAGCAAAATTCCATAGAGACTGAATTTTTAACATTCAAAAAACAAGTTTTATTTTGGTGCTATATTTATCCTGAGACAAATTCAAGAGAAGTCCGCTGGTAAGAAGAAGAACCTGTATTTTTCTTTTGTGGATCTGGAGAAAGCCTTAGACAAAGTGCCAAGGGATGTTGTCTGGTGGGCATTGCATAAACTAGGGGCAAACGAATCGTTAGTGAAGGTTGTTCAAACAATGTACAGAAATGCTCAAAGTTGTGTTAGAATAAACAGCACATTTAGTGAAAGCTTTAATGTTAAAGTAGGAGTACATCAGGGTTCTATACTGAGTCTGTTGTTCTTCTCTTGTATCTTAGAAGCATTGTTCAGAGAGTTCTGTATGGATTGTCTAGAAGAGATGGCGTATGCTGATGATTTAGTGCTTGCCCATAAAATAATGGAAGGTTTACTTGTTAAGTTCAAAACTTGGAGGAATTCTATGGAAATCGAAGACCTGAGAGGTAATATCACCAAAACAAAAGTGTTCATCAATGGTTGTAGTGTTGGAAATCACCAGAAAGAGGAAAATTCCGGTGCTCAGTTTTTGGTAAACGAATCGGGTGCAACTCAATTTTCTGTGGTACATACAGGCATTGGGTACACAAGAAGTGCAGTGGAATTACTGGTAGGTTGAGAGCGGACAACCAGTTCATGTTCAAGAAGTATAAGACAACAGAGACGAATGCGTACTCAGATATGGTGAAAATATATGTGGCTGGCGAAGTTATGAGGTTGTTCAGAATAAATTTTGTTAACTTGGTGATTGATTCCATTGGAACACAAGGTGGAGCAGGTTCTAGTGTGATAGCAAGAATTAGGAATGGATGGAGCAAATTCGGGGAACTTTTGTCATTACTAACTAGTAGAGCGTTACCACTGTCAACTAAGGGAAGAGTCTATCATGCATGTGTACACACTCTGATGTAGTGAAACCTGACAAGTGAGGACATGCATTGCATGGAGAGAAATGATATGAGACAGGCTCATATCTGATGAACTCAGAGGAAGATTAAATCTGGACAGTATAGGGAGATGCATAGTTCCTAGGTTAGTAGATGTAGAACTATTGAGGTAGCAGAATCGGCCCACAAAAGAAGGCCAAGAAAAACATGGGAGGAAGTAATAAGGATGGACTTCAGAAAAAGAGGGTGGGATAAACACCTGGTCAGAAATAGGTTAGTTTGGAAGTCAATTTCTAAAATCCGTTCAACACATGCCAGCATGTAAAATAGACGTTAAACTGATGATGATGACGACGACGACGACTGAATTAAAGGTGCGAATCAGCAAGGCCTGGGCTGGACTAGACAAGATGAAAGCGATCTGGAAGTCAAATCTTCCTACCAAGATGAAACATGACTTCTTAGGAGCCATTATTACATCAGTTCTCGTATATGGAAATAGCACCTTCTTCTTCTTTTGTGTGAATCAGATGATTCTGGTGTTGGCATTAGTTTCCCCAATGTTTTTCTAGTTAGAAATATTTCTGGAAAGACATCAGGTACTTACGGGAAGGACCATGAGAAGGTTGCCAACATCCCTAAGTGACAGTGCACTGTCACTTAGGGATGTTGGGACCATGAGAAGGTTGCCAACATCCCTAAGTGACAGTGCACTGTCACTTAGGGATGTTGGCAACCTTCGCATGGTCCTGCAGTGGTACTGTGGAACCGACTGGATTCGAACTTGGAACACCCAGGTCTTCAGTCCGTGTTGATACCCACTTAACCACCGTCACCTCCCGAAATAGCACCTGGATTTTCACAAAATGATTGGAGATGAAAATTGATGGTGTGTACACTAGATTTGCTGAAGGGTTAAGAATGAAATCACCAGCGATGTTCTTTTGTGGATGCTAAAACAGGGATGTGGTTCAGCAGGGAGACCACACAGAACCTACAGCAAGCAACTAGCAGAAAGCTCACAATGCCCATATGAAGACCTACGAGGTGTGATTAATGTTTTTCACTTCGTTACTGAGAACTTCGACTGAAGTAAAATGAAACAAAAATGTGTGATAGAGGATAGAACGAGGTGGTGTGAGAGAGTCAAGAGTATCTGTGACACTACCACAACTTGATGATGATGATAAGAAAACGAAGTACAATTTTATTTCAGGACAAGAACAATTCTAAGACCAACAATCAATATTATCTAAAATTTTAGCGAAACACAAATGAAATAGGTGAGATATTCCAACAATCTCTATGCTACAATTGAACTTTATACCTGCATAGTTCCTATTTACTTGCCTCCTCACGAAGGCAGTTTGACACAAGGTCAGTTTTTAATGTGGGTAAAATCCAGCTCCCCAAAAATGGGCATTCTGGATTGGAAGAAAAATTAAAATTACCTCAGTCTAGAAAGATTTCTCCTTCACTGACCGAGGACAGAAAAGCTGAAGTGTAGTATCAGAACAGAAAACTATACTTTGCTCCGAGCCAAAAGGTGAAGGAATCTATGCTGAGTCTATACCTGCATAGTTATTTATACAACAAATTTGTTTGTCATGCACTTCTTGAAAGTTCTCTTGTGTGCTTCAAATTGGTCAAAAATAATTATAAATTTAACAGATTTTGATAGGTTAATGTAGCTGAAGTCAAAACCTTGACCTTGGATGTGTGACCTTTTAAAGAAAATAGATTGCTTCTATTTAAAAACAGTTTTTAAATAACAGGAACTTCTCTGGTGTTTCTTAATCTATTAGTTCTTTAACGAATATTGTAAATGCATGAATATTTTATTTAAAAAAAAAATTAAATCTAATATTTAATCCATAGGATTACATCTGTTTCATATGCAAGTCTGGTGTGTTAAAATTCTTGGTCATGTTCTTCATGAAGTCATTGAAGGTTGACTTCCTCGTCCAAGAACCCAACTGGAAGTGATCAGTTCCCAGCTAGCATTCTGACATGGTTTCGATAGGTTATGTATGGTTTCTGACCTTACTAGGGGTTGCAAGACCGAGTTCTGTAGGGATGCATCCTCGCTTTGCTTCTATTCTCTCACCAGGGCAGAAACCTCTGAGCTGTAACTGACGATCTCCAACCAGACATCTCAAACAGCCTCGGTGTATTTTTATGCCTTTTATTGTCTCATAGTCTTCGGGTTGATAATGGTCGAATCCAAATTTTTCCATCCCATAGATTAGTCGCTTTCCAAATTTCATAACTTGGTCTATGTTGTATTAATTAATTTGCTTTCTTAGTTAGTTTGATGCCATCTCTTTCCATTGTGCTAAGATGAAAAGCAAACATGTTTAAAACTCTACAAAGTGACAGTACTATCATCAGATACAACAATCGATGAGTTGAAGTAGTTCTCTGAAGTTCTCTTTGTGTGCATTCAATACACATGCTGTCATCGTCCGCTGGTTGTTTAAGTTCGAACTCGATGCTTGATTTCAGCATCGTCTGTAGTGTCAATCATATGGCTTCAGTCACTGTATACAAAAGTAGTTTCCCTCCAAAACAAAAGCACAACTGAAGTCTAAAAAAACTAACAACATTTTTTTTTTTTTAAAGAAGTTTAAAATGACATTTCATTTCTCTACCAAATGACAGACTTGCAATTAGAACTCTGAGCCCGACTCAATCAAAACATCTTCCAACGAGCAGGGTTCGCAGTCTGCTCGCCAGCTGGTTCAAATGCCCAAATCCCACCTTTTCTCTATTTTGATCAAAATATATATATATATATATATATATATATATATATGTTATTTATCTTCCTCCCACAAGGTAAGATGTGACACAAGGTCAGGAAAGTGGGATTTGAAAAGCCAGCGCCCGAGAAGGTGAGCACTCTGGCCATTAAAAATTGCCTGGGCAACCCTGTCGGCATTCCCCGGTAGCGGCGCCTCAGGCAGTAAGCAATAAACTTACTCCTCCCTCCAAAGAGGGGAGGCAAAGCCTGGGAGGGTGGACCTCCTAGAACTGCACAGGACAAACCCATAGACCGGCGTAAATCAAGCCCCGAAGGCTAAGACAATACCGGTCTATGGGGTGCAGTATCCATCGAAACAGATACTACACTTTGATCTTAGCCAAAAGGCCGAAGCAAGCGTTGTTGAATGACACAGAATTTTTGTTTGTTGACTATTTTTTTTTTTTAGTGATATTCTCTATGCATCGAGCAAGCTTTCTAGTCTCCGCTGGTAGCTGGTATAATATGGCTCTGAGTGTTCTTAATTCGGCCATCACTCTAGTGATTTCAACCTTCGTGGTCATCATCAGGAGTAAGTTTTTTATTTTTAAGGGGACTTGAGCTGTGATTTTTATAATTTTCTTGAAGGTTTTTGGTAGGAGGAGAAGGAAAGAAATAGAAAGTGGGTGTGGTTGAGTCTGTTTTTTTATTTTTGTATTTGTGTATTTATTGATTTTGTTTAGTTATATTTATTTAATTATTTTTATATTTTATTTTATTTATTTATTTTTTGGTATATTTATTTATTATTTTTAATTATGGAATACGTTTAATATGTTAGTACCAGTATTAAAAGCTATTTTGTTAATATTGGGTTGTTTCTTTTTAATAAATATTGTTTATAGTATTTTTAGTCAATGTATGCAATTATTTTTGTGTCTGATTTTGGTGTTAGCTGTTAGTATTTTTCGTATATTGGCCAACTGTAGTGTTGTGTGAAGTGATGTGACGTTGAATGGCACTGGTTTCAGATAGATGATAGGTAAGACATCAAATGACAGTTCTGTTTAGACCACTCAAGAATTATGGGCTGTTTAATCACTGGGCATAAAAACTGACTGGCCAGGAAGTCTATCAGTTGAAGTCGTCATAACTTCTGTAGGATTTCAAGTAGCTCGCCTTTAAGAAGCCATTATTTTTTTAAAGAGGCTAACTGATTTCTTGGGTTGTCTCCTCTCTTAGTTAAATGTTTTTCCCATTGCAGGTCTGTCGTTTATAGCATGCATTTATGCATCCCCATTCAACATGCAGCATTGTGCATGGTTACACTTTGAGAAATTGCCTTCATAAAGATGGTAGCAATCACAAGATAAAAACGTGACCTGACCCTAAAAACAAAATGATGGAATATAGACAATACGACAAGGAAAGTATGATATTAGCTACAAAAAAGGCTTTGTGTTCTTAGTGCTAAAAAAAGTAACATCAAGAACAAAACAATATTTATATAGAAGTTTAATATGCTAATTCTGCTGCAAAGAAAGTAGGCTCTCTCTACCAGGCTAGAAAACTTCTTGCACCTGCCAGCATCCTACATCTTTATAAAGTCATCATTCGCCCGTGCATTGAGTATTATTGCCACATGTGAGCATGTGCACCAACCACTAACCTCTAACTCCTGGACAGCGTGCACAAAAGAATTTCTAGCCTGCACTGTCTGCCAAGCTTCAACCCCTGTCACATCGCCGCAGTGTTGCATCCCTGTGCTTGTTTTACAAGTACTTCCACTGAATGTGCTCTGACGAACTTACTACACTTGTACTCCCTCAATGTAAATAGTCCGGTGGGTCGGGATTATCAGCAAAATCCCACCCCTTCTTCAAATCACTCGCCTTTGGAACTCCCTCCCTGCTCCATGTTTCCCTAACTGTACCAACATGCAGAAATTTAAATGTACATGAACAAGCATCTTGCTGGTCAACTCCTCACCCAAGTTGCCCCCCCCCCCCCTTGAATCTGACACTTATCACAGTAGCCCCTTACACTTCAGTGGCAATATGCCTTGTTTGGAGTGAAAAAAAGAAGGTAAAAAAAAATCTCCATCCGTTACAATCAATCATGAACTTCTTTTCTGAAGTGTTGTTGCTGGTTTCTGACTCTTTGACTTACAATCCTGGATAGCAATTCACTGCTTTTTTTTAGTTTTTAATCTGTCAAGAACCTTTTGGGACAATTGGAAGCACGTCTAAATGTTTCTTTTTGTTTTTTTTCTTCTTATTTTGGTGAGTGGTATATTTCAGACGACCTTCATCTTCGCTAATAAAATGTGAAAATCAGCTGAAATTTTTCTGTTGGTTTAAAACGCATTTAAGAATAAGTGCATCTGTTTACAAATATTTAGATTTTGACTGTTTATTTTTTGTTTGTTTTTTTGTTTTTTTGCATGGAGTTGTTCATGTAGGATTTTCAATGCATTGTATAGTATTATATTCCATGTATGTTTATTTATCTCCTCTGCAGGAGGTTAGACACTAGGTGGGTTTTTGAAAAGCCAGTATACTAGGGGAAGTACACTCTGGCCTACAGAAAAGGCATGAGCAGCCCCGTTGGCATTCCTCGGTAGGGCACCTAAAGTGATTAGCAATAAACTAATCTCTTCTCAGAGAGAAGGCAAAACCTGGAAGGGTGGACCGTCTAGAACTAACCAGAACCATACCTCAGCTCAACAGCAACAAAGCCACTGTCGAACTGATTGTCAAAGACGGATCCGCCAACTGGTACGAACACTACGTATGCTTCACTTATATAGATAGGCATTGGCCCTTGAGAGCAATAAAAAGAAATTGATTACCGAAAACTGCAACCCTGTGTTTTTTATTATTATTTTATTATGTAATGAATTTTTCACTGATGTCCCTGATAATAATGACTTATGTTGTGCATCTGCGGTGGAAAGGGGACAGTGGCTACCTTAAACAATTGGTTGTAGACAGACATCCGGAACAACAAAGTAAGCCGCGTCCAGTTAAGCAAATGATCCTTTATTTCTGACCAGTCAATGACATTTTGGCCTAAATTATAAGCAAGCGTATTTTGACTCGTCAGCTGCTCAGTTTTAGTCGGTTTCTGTTCCCATCGCAATAACCAGTGTTTGTTGAAGGTTTTGTTTGTTAAAACTTGTATTTCTTGGTCCGTTCGTCTGTCAAAGTCTGTCAAAGTCTGTCAAAGTCTGTCAAAGTCTGTCAAAGTTTAAGTCGATTAAAGGCTGGTCGACCTTTGGCTTTTTTCTGTAAGTCTCGTTTGCTGTTCCGTGGGAGTCAGGGTAGAAGCAGTACCGTGATTTATTTACTCCTCTCCAGGAGTTAGGCACAAGGCCAGTTTTATCTTACTCCCACAAGGTAAGATGTGACCCAAGGTCGGGTCGGGAAAGTGGGGCTTGAAAAGCCAGCGCCAGAGAAGTGAGCACTCTGGCCATTAAAAATTGCCTGGGCAGCCCCGTCGGCATTCCCCGGTAGGGGCGCCTCAGGCAGTAAGCAATAAACTTACTCCTCCCCAAAGAGGGGAGGCAAAGCCTGGGAGGGTGGACCTCCTAGAACTGCGAAGGACAAACCCACAGACAGGTGGAATCAAACCCCGAAGGACAAGACGACACTGGTCTATAGGGTGCAGTATCCATCGGAACAGATACTACACTTACTTCCTAGCCAAAATGCATGAGCCAGTTTTATTTACTACAGACAGAGAATATAAAGGTGAAACTTGCCATTTCCTGAAGACGAGTAAATCCAGAGAAACATCAGAAAGCTGATGTCCAATGAATTCACACTAATTACGTGTAGAGAAAAAAGTTGGGGTCATCAATGACTGTGGAATGCGGTTAAACTAGAAGATTGACAAACTGAATAATCCCATAGATATGTGAATAGCAGTCTCTTAAGGAGGTCAAGTATAGTAATTAATAGTAGGGATGGGCAATGAGAGTGAAAGTAATTTATTTTTTAACCAAAAAATGAATTTTACCCTTCGTTGAAAAATTGAGAATTAGCCAATCTCAATGGAATTTACAGTATATACATAATAATACGCTAAGGCATTTCGTGTTCATACGTATGTTAGCATCTTTCACACTATAAAGACAGAATATTTATGGTTTTAAAAACAATTAAATTGCTACAATTTTAAATACATAAATAGAAATATTCAATTCATTTATTGAAAGAATATTTAGCTGACAAGGACAATTATTTTTACGGAGGAGTAATTTTTTGTTCTTATGAGTACTGACAGACATTTATTATTTCAAAAGGAATATTACTATTTACAGTAAATTATACAGATTTGTGTAGAAAGCACTGTGGAATTTCCACAACATCCCGCAAGTTTATTAATTAGTACTTTACCCCTCTTCAGGCAGCTAGTATTTAAAGCTCTCAAAATATATTTAGCTCCTTACATCAAGTGGTGTCATGCTTTGTCTGGAGCGATTTCCATAAAAAAAAATATATTTAATTTTTCTTACTCAAAAAGCGGAAATTGAAATGTATCATTTAAAAAAGTTGTTTCATTCACATCTTCAGCATGTTATGTCTTTGTAAAGGTGGTCGCTGAGTTTCGACTATGGGTATAAGACGTATTTCATCCTTGAAAGGGGGGGGGGTGTAAGTAATTTAACTTACCTAAAAAGAAATCTAAGCTTTTTTTAGTAAAATAAATACTTCATATTAACATTCATTTATTAATAAATACTGACATTTTTCATTAAGATCGCAAAATTCTGATTTTTTGGGGGTGGACTTATTTTCAATCGGCAGCATTGATTTTTGGGGTTAAAAAGAAAATTAATTTCACTTTCATTGTCGGACCCTAATTAATACAAGTTCGGTCTGAAAAGTAACATGACTAACTGTGGTGTGTGAGCTATGGGCGAAAGAGTGATTACAATTATCGTCTAACATGTTATATTTGTAGTATGTAATTGTAATCATAGCTTTCTGCAAGCCATTGGGAAGAGACATGAGTTGCGGCAGGACAAATCGTGGCTGATTCATCACGACAATGCACCTGCTCATAACATTCTGAGCATCCATCAACAGTTTCTGGCAAAGAACATTTCGTTACTGAAACAACCTCTCTACTCATCTGATCTTGCCCCGTGTGAATTTTTTTCTTTTTCCTAAGAGAATCACCTTTTAAAGGCATGGAGGCCATCAAGAGGGACGTAACAACTCAAGTGGGCGTGCCATTACTTTGTAGTTTGAAAACGTTACTTTTTCGAAATCATCATCATCATATTTGGTTTAACGTCTATTTCACATGCTGACATGTGTTGGACAGCTTTTAGAAATTGACTTCCAAACTAACCTATCTCTGTCAGGTCCTGATTTATCCCTCTTTCTATCAAGTCCATCCTTATCACTTCCTTCCATGTTTTTCTTGGCCCCCCCCTGTCATCTCAACTGTTCTACACCTACTAACCCAAGAACTCTCATTCATTCTTTCAACGTGGCCATACCATCGAAGTCTTCTGTTCTGCACACATCTCCCTATACTGTCCAGATTTAATCTTCCTCTGAGGTCATCAGATCTAATCCTGTCTTTAAGACTCACATTACGCATCCATCGTATCATTCTCGTATCACACCTTGTATATTGTATGTGGCCTAAGTAAGATGATAATTTCTACTTTTCACATCATGCCATTTCTTCCTAGATTGTCTGTCATTTTCTGTAACCTTTTTAAAAAGGTTCTCTCTTTCTCACCCCACCCCTCCACTCCATGATCACCAGTTTGTTTACTTTTGAACCTTTCTCTTATCCAGGAGTTGACGAAACCTGTATTTTGACACAGATTAATAATCTCTCTACCCTTGCCCTTTTAACAGCCGACATTTCTCTGTTGTTTGCACAGGTTGTATATTGAAATGTTTATACAATAGCTGTTGCTTGTACAGCAGTATTGCTTCCAACAAAGCCTTCATCAAATGATTACTCTCGGTTCAGGCATGGTTTCTAGCCCAGATCACCCCAGCAGCATCTCATGATACTACCAGACTTTGTTGGATTGTCGTCACTCTGTGGGATTGCCATATCCATTAATCGAGAATGTGGAGGTTGAGTTTGCATCCGACCTTAATAGGAAGTATATTGATTATCCACTCATTTCTGACACATTGTTCTCTTAGATCTTCATATTTTGCTAACTTGAGCTATGTGCTCAGTAGAAATTTTCCTTAAACAATACAACGGTATTGTTTAAGGAAAAATTCTGACTGAGCACAGTAAATCAATTTCAACTTAATGGAGCAAAATGACAATATCCGGATGCTGAACTGTTAATATTATTTCAGTTGGAAATACGAGTTGGTGTTCTAAGTCAGACGCAACATGCTAATCCATGCAGTCATCAAAAAATGACAATTTCTGCCTATTTTTACATGAACTATTTTGAACTATTTCCTTCTTTAACATGACGTCACATGGTTCTATTGGTGACATTGAGAGCTTTATTGGCAGTCTCAAAACACATCTTCTAAGCCTCACCAACAACTTCCAGGACTTCAGTGACTGGATCAAATGGATTTGAGGCACCCCGGAATGAGTAACGGCCAAAAGGACACATTTTGCCATAACAGTTTTTAATTGTTTTATTCAAAAGAAATTTTTTGAACTTCTGGTTGAATCGTCTAACGTGATTAACAAAGCAAGACGCGCATTTATAACTTTGCCATCGCAGATTTTTTATTTAAATGTTGTTTTTTTGTATTTGTTTTTGTTTTGTTCTGCTTAAATAAAATGTTTTGTAAATAAAACTGTTTTATTTTTAAATTAAAAATGTGCATATGACAAAACGGTCTAGTAAATAAAACCATGTATATTTAGGCTATTAGTAAATCGTTTTGTAAATACCCCCCCTTTACTTTTCATTTTTTTTTTTTTTTGTAAATTTAAAAATCTACAAAGACAAAGTTAAAAATAGTGTGCGTACTGTTTTGTTTATGATTCAACCACAAATAAAAGTTTTAAAAATCAGTGTTACGGCAAAATGTATCCTTTTGGCCGTTACTTATTCTGGTGTGCCCCAAGTCCATTTGATGCCTCCATTGTGTCTCCACATGAAGCTTTGAAAATTATACAAGGACCTTTTGTATTCACACAATTTTTTTTCTTGTGCATTTTACATACAGCATCTGGTATTCCCAAATGGTCACTCATTCAGTACTGACCAGGCTCAATGTCACTTAGGTGATCTTATGGAACCAGTGTGGCAACATGATTATCGTGATTTTGTTTTGTATCCTCACAATGATTAGAGAAAATCTCTATATTGATAAAATTACTAGCGGGACATATTATTATTATATTCCTTTTGAAATAATAAATGTCTGTCAGTCAATACTATTAAGAAAAAAATTACTTCTTTCTCCGTAAAGATTGCTAGCTGTATATTCTTTAAATAAATAAAACGAATATGTCTCTTCTTTATTTATTTAAAATTGTAGCAATTAAATTTTTTTTCAAGCAATAGTCTCTCTTTTCGTCCTGTAAAAATTTCAGCTAAATATTCTTCATGTCACTTTTTGAAATGTATTTATTTTATTGTACTGTTTTAATTGACACGGCGACAGAATCCGATTTTGGAACAATTCATTTTAAAATTGGTAAAGTCTTAATTTTTTACCTTAGCGACATCAGATTAATCACCATTTTTGCTGACAATGACAATTATTTTTATGGAAGAAGAAAGAGTAATATTTTTCTTAATAGTATTGACCCTGACAGACATTATTTCAAAAGGAATATTATTATTAACAGTAAATTATACAGATTGATATAGAAAGCACTGTGGAATTTCCATGGGGTCATCCCGCTAGTAATATTCATATTTTTTTAAACAGTTGCATGATGGGTCTTTTTTCCTTTTTTTTTTAATTGGATTTTTGTGAAGTTTTATCAAATTATTTACGGTATGATTGAATCATTACATTAATTGAATAAAATTGTTCGAAATGATAACTTAAAAAAAAAAGATAAATTAAAATGATACATTTTAACTTAAATTGCCACAGACAGACGCTAAATAAATTGCTTCGATTTCGACTGGTTAATGATGTTAGAAGCCTCAAAACATTCTAGATTTTGAGAAATTCTGGTTAGAAAGGTTGGACTAAAATTATACTGGATGTAATGAAACTCTTCTCCACTTTTTGATATAACTGATTTTAAACAAAACACAAGTTGTACCTTTATTGTTAATTTCCAAACAGAACAGATTGCACCACTTTTATGTCCTCTCATGGATTAAAATCAAGATATAATGCTACTAAGCCTTATGTCTAGAATCTGTATTCCAATTTTGATCAAAATCCATTGCATGATTTTGATTCTAGACAATGTATAAAATTTAAGGTTTAAGTTTTAGGGATCTTAAGATGAAATTAAAGTTCAGGGATCTTGCTTAATTGGTGTCTAATAGATCAAATTTAATCCTAATTCGAAATATTTGAATATTCAAATGGAACATTCTACCCATATTATGCCCCCTAAATTCCATTTAAAATACTCCAAAGAAACTGAAATTTGAGGAATATTTATTAATTGATATCTAATACTTATTGTTCAAATTTCACAAAAATCAGAAGTATCTGAATTTTCACAAAGGGCTTCTACCCCCTCTTTACTCCCATTGCATAAAAGTAAACTAAATATAGCCCACATTTAAACCCTTATGCCTAGCATCTGTGTTCCAAAATTCCAAAAGATTGGTTAATTAGTTTAAGAGTGAATCCTATAAATAACAATATATAAACATATGCATATACCTAACTTATATGTAGTAACAGGTTGTCAATTCAAAACCACATACAACAATCACCTAGCCTCATTCAGAAAAATGCCATCGGAGAGATCAAATGATAACCCAATGTTAGCTAAGCACAAAAGGGAACTTGACGATTAAAACAAAACATTTGAAGTGAAATGCTCAATTATAGGAAGGGCTAAAATATATTCACCGGGAAAATTTAAGAAGTGTAAACTATGTATTCTGGAATCATTCAATATTATATTCTCTAAGGATAACCTCATAAATAAAAAATCAGAAGTAATATAAAATTGTATGCATCAATCAAAATTCACTTTCTTGAAATACAGGCTACAAAATATTTAACACAATAATTGTAACATAAACTCTGTCTCTTTTTGTAAAAATTGATAATCTTACTGTATAAAGACCTAACCTAAACTACTTTAGAAATAGATTAGGATAGTAAATAATTTCGCTACAAAAGATAATAAACTAATAAAGAGAAATTAATAATAAACAGTTCATATGTAAAGTAAACCTTAGCTGAAATATACCTTTAGAAATATCATTGCATGGATTTAAAAACAAACTTTTAAATGAACACGAATATAAAAAATAAAAATAAAATGTGCAAGTGTAAGACAATGGAAATGGATGAGAACTCAAATGTGGACAAAGTATATCTTGATGGTGAAGCTACTGAGGTTGTCCAGAAGTTTTGTTACCTTGGTGATACCATCGGAGTACAGGGTGGAGCAGGTGCTAGTGTGATTGCAAGAGTTAGAAGTGGATGGAGTAGGTTCAGGGGACTTCTGCAATTACTAATCAGCCAAGCGTTACCTCAGTTGATCCAGGAAAGAGTCAATCAGGCATGTGTACGCAGTGTGACTATGTATGGAAGTGAAACCTGGCTAATGAGGGTTGAGGACATGCGTTTCATGGAGAGAAATGATATGAGAATGATACGATGGATGTGTAATGTGTGTGTAAAAGACAGGCTTAGTTCTGATGACATCAGAGGAAGATTAAATCTGGACAGTATAGTACAGTATAGGGAGATGTGTGCAGAACAGGAGACTTTGGTGGTATGGCCATGTTGAAAGAATGAATGAGAGTTTTTGGATGAGTAGGTGCAGAACAGTGGAGGCAGCAGGTTCAGTTGACAGGGAGAGGCCTAGGAAAACATGGGAAGAAGTGATAATGGAATTGACAGAAAAAAAAACCCTGTTCAGAGATAGGTCTGTTTAGAAGTCAATTTCTAAAAGCCATCGAACACATGCCAGCTTGTAAAATGGAAATTAAACCAAATATGATGATGCTCAAAGTAAAATTATTTTAATAAATATGAGCCACAAGTATTAATAAATAATTGAATTATTATCATATAAACATGTAATTGTTTATCTGATAGCCTAAATAGTGAAAAAAAAAGTATTATTAAGGGTGTAAGCTGGTTAGGTCAGTAAGAAAAATGTCTTCAGCTTATTATTCATAGCCACAATAAGTATTTTCAGAAAGAAACAAGCGAAAGACAAGCAAAGAACTTAATGAAAAAAGAAAAAAGTCAATATCGATTTGTCAGATACTTTGCTACTTAGGTATAACTTCGAAAATCTGACTGACTTAAATTTTATATATTATATTACAATTAAATAACATTTGCTCAGTGAAAAGTTTAGAGGATGATAATCCAACAAAATACATAAGTAGCAAAAATGGAAATCAGCACAAAGATGTTAACTGTTATTATTTGATTCAATTTCACCCAAAAGTAATAGCATGGTAGAAGATAGTGTTATGGTGGGAAAGGGGTTTGTGGATAGCAAGGTTGCAATAGGAGCTCTGTGGTGGCTTCAGTAGTGATGGAATAGGAATGTGAAACGGGGAAGAGTAGTTAAGGATGATGTGTTTATAGTGAAGTATGAAGAAATTGATTTAACCATAGTTCCCAAGGTTTTTTTTCCTATATGTTTTAATCACACGAAATACATGTTAAAATAATCCTCGGTTTTGGGATTGAGTTATGTTTGAAAATTTTTTCATTTTAATTGTTCTAATTAGCCGTAATTTGCAAATAACTCATCAAGTGATCCATCTCTTAACTTACTATCTATCACTTGCACCCTCTCTCACTGTATGTTATTTGACCCCTTACTCTTATTATATATGCCGTCTATTACTCTTGCTTCTCTCTCTCTCTCTCTCTCTCTCTCTCTCTCTCTCTCTGAATAGTCCATTATAAACAAAAAAGTATATCACCACATGTAGTAATATTATTTAAGCTGTAGTAAGAAATGGAGATATAGCAAGCAGAAAAACACTAATTTGGGATTTTGTCTTTATTTTTATATTTTTCAAACTCACTTTTTCCTGATTCAAAAAATCTAACCAAAACTCAACGCATCACATTGTTTTTCTAGTATATATTTCTTCCAATTTATAGATCAGAAATGGCTGATGAGCGATAGAACAGATTACACCCAGCAATTTTTTGCCAGGTTCTGTTTTAGCCGCGAAACCTTTGGTACCATGTTATCCAAACTTCTGTAAAGTCATAAATAAATATTATGCTCTTATCGAATAATCGAGCCTTCTATTGGATTTCTTTCCCCCCAACAAAACCAACTATATACATATACTAGAAGAATACCTCTCCCCCCAAACAGAACAGTTTTGCATTACTTTTATACCGCTTTATTAAGATGAAAATCAACATAATGCTACTACTAAACCTTATATCTAGAATCCTCCTTCCAATTTTGATCAAAATCCATTACATGATTTGGATTCTAAAAAATGTCTAAAATTAAAGGCTTAAGGAGTTTTAAGAAGAAATTAAAATTAGTTTAGGAGTGAATCTTGTACACTAGTAGAATCCCTGTTCCAAGTCGAGTATAAGTAATAAATATAGCATTAGTTGTGAATTTTAATGTTTTTTCTTTCTTTGGTGGATATGATAGGTGCCCACATTACTCACCCTGTTGCCTAGAATACATATTACATAATTCATAATTATAAGTTCAATAGTTTATATATTAGTGACACTCACGAATGCACACCGATCCTTTTAAAAAAATGTATGACTTAATATAACTCAAAATTTGATGTAGAGCAATTCTTTTCTATATTAAATGTTTTGTATCTAACTTATTTAAAAAAAGTTTTTGAGGGGCAGGTGCGAGTTTTGGTGGGTGCACCTCCAAAATGGTGAAGTTTACAAAAAAAAAAATAATGTGTCCATGTTACTGGGTTGCCGAGAATATATATTCTAAATTTCATAATGATCTGTGTATTAGTTTAGGAGATTACCCTGTACATAGATAACTAAATGAATAAATGCAAAAGTATTTTTTATTTAGCACTCCTATATTACCATCAAAACATTTTAATCAATAATACAACATATTTTTAAATACTTTATATATAGTGATATATGTGATCAGGGCCGCCTACCTCCTGAACCCCCCCCCCCCCCTGACTGTAAACCCCCTGAGCAACATCCACATATATGTCCGGAATGTTTCCTAACTTATCCAAAACCTTGATGCCAGCAAAGCAACTTGACCTGACAACATCCTAATCATCGTGATTAAAAAAAACTGCAACCTGAATTAGTTCCTATTCTTACAAAGCTGTTCAATCGTTGCTTAAAGGAAAAGTGCTTCCCAACACTTTGTAAAACCTAGTCAGTTGGTCCAATATTTAAAAATACTGGTGACCGGTCCTCTGCATCTCAGTACAGACCAATCAGTCTCCTGTGCGTCATGAGTAAGTTGCTTGAATCTGAGATAAACCAAGAAATTGTTAATCACCTTAGCAAAAACAGCCTACTCAGCGACAAGCAATATGGCTTTCGTCCTGCAAGATCAACAGCCGATGTGCTGACTGTAATATCACACAGGATCAGTGAATCTATTGACAGGGGCTTTATTTCTGGAGGCTTTTGACAGGGTTTGGCATAAAGGTTTACTTCACAAGCTTGCTAGGTTTGGAATATCTGCAAATGTACTCTCAACCATCAAATCCTTTCTCTCTGAAGTATTCGTTCATGGACAGTATCAATGCTGGCGTGCCTCAGGGTTCCATTCTTGTCCCAACCCGCTTCCTGATCTTCATAAATGATCTCTCAAACAACATTCTAAGATCATTCGTCGACATTTATGCTGATGACACAACCATCTATGGAAACACTTTGAAGAGCATTAATGATCAGGTTCTTACTGGCTCTCTCTCTTCCGACTTAGAGCAAGTGGTGCAATGGGGGAAAAAGTGGGTGATTACTTTTAATGCTCCGATTCCCACTTTGTCTCAGTTGAAATGAATGGCTCTCCCATTGAGGAAGCCCACTGCTTTGATAAACTCCTGGAACTGACCTTCTCTTCAGACTTGAAATGGAAGACTTACATCAAATCTGTTGCTAAGACCGCTGGAAAAATGTTCGGATCAGAAAGTATCTCACGCCCGACGCCACCCTCTACCTGTACAAGAGTCAAATACGCCCTAAGATGGAGTACTGCTGCCACATATGGGGAGGTACCGCTCAGAGGACCCTTTCCTGCCTTGACAGAGTCCAAAACCAACTTCGAAATCTAGTGGGGGGGGGGATGTCCTCTTCTCTTCTCTACAGTCACTCTCTCACAGAAGAGATGTTGCTAGTCTTTCTTTACTCTACCGTTATTTGCATGGTAGGTGCTCGACTGAGCTCAAATCTATCGCCCCCTCCCCTTGTAAAACATTCACATTAAGAACCCGCCTAGCTACTACCACTGTCAATGATTTCCCTTTCTCCCTCTGTGTGTTCAAGACGAAACGAAACTTCCATGGGCAGAGCTTCTTTCCTAGAATTGTCCGTCTATGGAACACAGTGCCGCAAGCCTGCTTCCCTGCCGACAACAATATGATCGTCTTCAAGTCCAATATAAACAAGTTCTTGTTGAACCGTCCCCGTAAATAATCAATTTCTGCCCTGCTACAACCATCGTGCCGGTGAACGCGATGTTGTCTCGCCATCCACTAATCCAATTTTTTAACCCCTATCTTTGAGTCAAATTCTTTAACCCTCATCCTCGAGTGGCCTTTGGGCCTTGATAAGCAGTGACCTTTAATGTAAAAAAATAAATAGTACAAATAAAGGATCTAAAGACAGTTATTTGAATTCCTAATTTGCATAACTAATTTTTAAACAGTCTATAATAAATTAATGTTTGGTGTTATTCATTCGTAATTTTAGTGTCATATTTATACCTATATATATATGCAATAGTTTCTTCAATGTTAATAGTAATTAATTAAAGTGATTTAATAATAAAAAGGATACATTACTGTTGTGAAGTTGTCCAACAGTAAATAATAAATAAAGGAAGTCAAGTCGAGGGTTGGTTTAACAAGTGTATTAACAAAGTAAGAAAGTGACTAGCACTTGGCTAGACAGTTACAAGACTGTGCTTTGTCTTCTCTGTGGCTCTGGTGACTCGCACTATTTATAGTGACAACCGGTGTAGTTTCTCCTGTGTAAGAACGGCCGGTGTAACAATTACGAAAACCTTTCTACCGGTCTTATTTAAAAGATGAATGAATTTGTATCAAAAATGTTCATAGAGAGAGAGGTGTTTCCTGCTCTCTCCCTCTCTCTCCCTCTCTCTCTCTCCCTCTCTCTCTCTCTCTCTCCCTCTCTTTCACTCCTTCCCCCTCTTTCTCAGTCCATCTCTCCCCTCTCTCTTTATTGGCTCCAAATTTTCTTTTATTATTGTTTAACATGCAATATTGCTCAGGCTAATTGATTTCTTTCTTTTTATTTCTAAATAAATTTGTGTCAAAAAGGCTTAAGAGTTCATAGAGAGAATGTAGGAGGTGGCTGTGCTCCCCATCTCTCTCGCTCTCTCATGCCCTCTCCTTGCCCCACCTCTCTCTCTCTCTCTCTCTCTCTCTCTCTCTCTCTCTACACCAAATTTTCATTTTATTGTTTTAAAAGAACCCTACTCTCCCCAACACACACCATAGCTCAGGCGAATTGATTTCTTCTTTCTTGTAATTTCTTTAGGGTCTTATTTAAAAGATAAATAAATTTGTATAAAAATTACCAAATGTTAATGTAATTTATATGAATAAATGCAAAAGTTTTTACCGTGTGTTTACAAAGAAACTGAATGTTTGAGCTGGCAAAGCTAGTATATAAATATATACACATACCTAATTTGATATTAATAGAGGAGAGATATATATTGTGACAGGCTTTCATTTCACTATTTTCATCAAAATCCATTACATACATCTAATAATATTGCTCTTTTAAAGTATCGATCACCATTGCTCCATTTGATGAAATCCTTTATGTCCAAACCTTTCCAATTGACTGATTGTCTGCTGATTTCAATAAATTCCCGCCTTCGGTTAATTATAGCTGATTTTCCTAAATAGCTTCACACTAATTTATGAGAATGCCATTTACAAACATCACAGGATATTATTTTATTTGCACAATGAATTAATTCTGAAGAGCCGTCAATAATGACTGAAGCTGTCGGTCAGATATCATAGGACGATTTGCAACAGTTTTAATTAAATGCTACCCCGATTATTGATTCTTTTGTTTTTATTCACTAAGCTTATCAGAGTAGAGCGTAAAGCGAGAAGGAAGATTTTGTGTTCCAATCTTTTAGATGGAGATGAAGAGTGGTCAACCTTATCATCATACGTTTCCTCAGCATCATGCAGCATATGGTCTAGCATGTCTTAACTGTTTCCAAGACTTCCTATCTCTCATTACTGTGAACTTACATTAATGTGCATTCACTTCACAGGCTGCGATTGTCTGTTGTCTTTGTTCGAATTCGGTGCTTAAGTAGTATCAATCACGTGGTCTCGATCATTGTTGTAATAAAAGGATTTTCCAAATAAAATCAATATCTAAATGCATAAGTTCAGCCCATTTCTCGCATTAACAGTAAAATCAAAACGGCTTATTTCAAATGAATTCATCTTTACACAAAAGATGCACCATCTTTTTTTATATACTGCTTATGTATATGCGATATCAATTACAAGGTTAACTAATTTGCATATTTCTAGTCACATTTAAAAGATAAATAAATGTGTAAATGCGTCAACAACACAGCAATTCCAGGTGAATTTGGATGGGTGCTGGGCTACTGTATCCTCTTGTGTAAATTTCTACCACCCTTTCCCTACATGGCAACTGAAGCATACTTGTTTTGTTTTTGTCCAAATTAATTGAATTGTATTGACATTACCAAAATGTTTATCTAGCTATATAAATAAATGAGAAAGATTTTGTTTCATGTTTACAACGAAGTTATGAATGAAATGTTTATTATTTTTAAATAATGTTTCAAGTAGCAAACTTTGTGAAGCGATAGCGAGCTGGCAAATTCAGCTAGTATTTATATAAATTGTTTGCTTATGGGAAAACCTTGTTTTTCCTTTGTTTAACTATATTTTATAAATAATAGGAGAGAGTTTTGTAATTCACATTAAGATTTGTTCCTATAAAGTCCAGAAACATATGTTACCATGCCATCTACTTGCCGGTTTTCCTCTTTTCTACATCCTTCCACTATCTCTGACAAAAAGACCAAATGCCGATAGACAATCAAAATATTGTAATTTCATTGACGATTTAAGTGTCAAAATAAAATCAGAATTTTTGTTTGTTTGGTGATGTCCATGTGTATAAACTTCTTTTCTTAAATTTTGTATTGGTCATTATCGATACTGAGTCTAAACCAGCACGGACAATATTGTTCAATCTTCTGTCCTCATCTTTTTCACTTGTTCCTTTTCACACTGTTTTTCTCTTTCTTCCATTTCTTAGATCAGAAATGGCTGACTAGCGATAAAATTGATTATACCCAGTAATTTTTTTGCCAGGTTTTATTTCAGTTGTGAAACCTGAGGTACCATGTGATCTAAACTGCTGTAAATAAATAAATATTACACTCTTATAGAATAATTGAGCACTCTATCGTATTTCTTTCTACCCAACAGAACCAACTATATATATATATATTTATATTTATATTTAAAGTGTTTTATATTTCAAATATAATTTTATAACATAAATCAATTGTAATAGCTTAATAGTGTGAGGCTAGAGCTATGGTATAACATATTTTTAAAAAATTTAAACCATGTCAAATGTTACGAAGAACAGATTTACACCATTTCACAAAAAAAACTATTTTTTATTTCCAGCATACAATTGTTTTGGCTTACTACCAGGATATTTATAAAATGCTCCTGTATCCTATGCATTTATTTCCTAGGGGGGGGGGGGGGGGGGGGCTATCTTCAGTGCTCGTATATAAACAAAGAAACACAAAGAAAAAGAAAAAAAGAAATTTCCAGACAAGTAAAGCCTGGATCACAGTTCGTACTCATCATCATTTTTTTTATATGCTAATGAAGCTGTTAACTCCTAAAGGTCCATGTCGCAGCATCCACGCGCCGTGTGCTATTAGTTTTTTAAATCATTCGGTATCGACTTAGATATTCATTCCAAATCACAGGAAATATAAATAAATGTTTTAGCTAACCGTATTATTGTTATTCTGACCTATTTATTTCTTTTTATCCAGGTTTTTTACTATCAATTTTTCCTTATTCTATATGCTCTTCCTCCATTATAGATTAGCATGTCCGTGCTCAACTTCCGTTTTTCCTTACCATATATATATATATATATATATACTAGAAGAATATCCATCCCAGTACGGGTAAAATTAATTCCCAAAACAACAGTTTTGCACTACTTTTATGTCCCTTATGAAGATTATAATCAATATATGATGCTACTAAACCTTATGCCTTGAATCCTTATTCCAATTTTCATTAAAATCCATTACATATATCTAATAATATTACTCTTTTAAAGTATCAATCACCATTGCTCCATTTGATGAAATCCTGTACGTCCAAACCTTTCCAATTGACTGATTGGCTGCTGATTTCAATAAATTCCCACCTTCGATTAATTATAGCTTATTTTCCTGAAAAGCTTTATGTTAATTTATAAGAATGCCTTTTACAAACGTCATTGGCCTTGCTCCCAAACCATTTATTTGATAATCATTACTATTATCAGCAATATAATTATTTTAAGGAAATATAGTTGGGAATCAAGAACAATTTATTTTGCTTTATCTTCTTATTTGTGACCTATTTGCATAAAAAAAATTTAAGATTTGATATTTAAAAGAAGTTTTAAACAATTTAAGTTGGCATAAATACTGACAGAGTAAAATAATCCATGTTCAACTATGTTGATTATGGACAGGAAGTAAATACATAAGCGGACCAGAAGGGAGTAAACGTGGGTTATTTCAAAGTATCCGGTCTTTGCTTCCTTCTGGTATGATTATGTACTTCCTGTCGATAATCTACATAGCTGAACGTGGATTATTTTGTTCTGTCACTATTTATGCCAACTTAAACTGTTTAAAACTTTTTAATATTTAATTTTTTTTTAATGTAAATCAATCACAAATGAGTAGATAAAGCAAAATAAATTGTGACTAATTTCCAAATGTTCAGGGGTCAAATATTTTTTGATATTTCACAAGCTCACTATCCGGTTCTCACTGTTCGACTGTCTCCAAATTCCACTCTGTACAATCTTGTCTAATCACTTGCTTCCAAGTTTTTCATGACTGGCCAATCTTCCTTCGATTCAAGACATTCATGCTTCCAAGTTTTTCATGACTGGCAAACTTTCCTTCGATTCAAGACATTCATGCGTCCAAGTTTTTCATGACTGGCCAACCTTCCTTCGATTCAAGACATTCATGCTTCCAAGTTTTTCATGAGTGGCCAACCTTTCTTCGATTCAAGACATTCATGCTTCCAAGTTTTTCATGAGTGGCCAACCTTCCTTCGATTCAAGACATTCATGCTTCCAAGTTTTTCATGAGTGGCCAACCTTCCTTCGATTCAAGACATTCATGCTTCCAAGTTTTTCATGAGTGGCCAACCTTCCTTCGATTCAAGACATCATGCTTCCAAGTTTTTCATGACTGGCCAATCTTCCTTCGATTCAAGACATTCATGCTTCCAAGTTTTTCATGACTGGCCAATCTTCCTTCGATTCAAGACATTCATGCTTCCAAGTTTTTCATGAGTGGCCAACCTTCCTTCGATTCAAGACATCATGCTTCCAAGTTTTTCATGACTGGCCAATCTTCCTTCGATTCAAGACATTCATGCTTCCAAGTTTTTCATGACTGGCCAATCTTCCTTCGATTCAAGACATTCATGCTTCCAAGTTTTTCATGAGTGGCCAACCTTCCTTCGATTCAAGACATCATGCTTCCAAGTTTTTCATGACTGGCCAATCTTCCTTCGATTCAAGACATTCATGCTTCCAAGTTTTTCATGACTGGCCAATCTTCCTTCGATTCAAGACATTCATGCTTCCAAGTTTTTCATGAGTGGCCAATCTTCCTTCGATTCAAGACATTCATGCTTCCAAGTTTTTCATGACTGGCCAATCTTCCTTCGATTCAAGACATTCATGCTTCCAAGTTTTTCATGAGTGGCCAATCTTCCTTCGATTCAAGACATTCATGCTTCCAAGTTTTTCATGACTGGCCAACCTTCCTTCGATTCAAGACATTCATGCTTCCAAGTTTTTCATGACTGGCCAACCTTCTTTCGATTCAAGACATTCATGCTTCCAAGTTTTTCATGATTAGCCAATCTTCCTTCGATTCAAGACATTCATGCTTATGCAATGGTTTATCCAGGAGGATCAATGTTCCATGTGACCAATAACTAATTCATCCTTAGGACAATCTCTATGCTGGGCAAATGTAAGGCTTTCAGCAAATCCTCTGACCTATGTGTTGGGTTTGGACAGATTTTACATTGCAGATCCATCTGATCATGGATCTGTCATGCTGCAGTCTGGCAAGAGAGAACTGAGCGAGTGCTCAGCATTCACTGCCATATAACATGACGCTCCTGACACAGTTGCTATACAACTTACCCGGATGTAGAGGGGGACAGCTCGCAACGTTATCAGAGGCAACGACTCACATGCTCCCTTCATCCTTGTGGCTGTACTGATTTCACATCCACCACCTGCGCTCGGCATATTTCCTAGGTAGCAGAAAGAGTCTACTACTTCCAGGGTGTTGTCATCTAGTACCATCTCTTTGTCATCTAGTACCATCTCTTTGTCATCTGGTACCATCTCTTTGTCATCTAGTACCATCTCTTTGTCATCTAGTACCATCTCTTTGTCATCTGGTACCATCTCTTTGTCATCTGGTACCATCTCTTTGTCATCTAGTACCATCTCTTTGTCATCTAGTACCATCTCTTTGTCATCTGGTACCATCTCTTTGTCATCTAGTACCATCTCTTTGTCATCTAGTACCATCTCTTTGTCATCTGGTACCATCTCTTTGTCATCTAGTACCATCTCTTTGTCATCTAGTACCATCTCTTTGTCATCTGGTACCATCTCTTTGTCATCTAGTACCATCTCTTTGTCATCTAGTACCATCTCTTTGTCATCTAGTACCATCTCTTTGTCATCTAGTACCATCTCTTTGTCATCTGGTACCATCTCTTTATGGGAACGACCGTCAATATGGTGTAAATAATAAACGACCCTACATTAGGAAATTACCTTTATTTTGTAAAAGTAAAAACTAAAGTGGTCACCATAGTTTTGGGTATTCCAGAGGCTTCTTTTTTATTAGTTACTACACTAAAGTGTAGGAGAGGGCGCAACTTTTTTCCCGGAATTACTCCACTTGCCCTTGATCCTCACCTTATACTGTTGAGCAAGGGGTATCAGCTACCATTTTTTAACTCTTTGTAATGACTCGATCAAGGATTGAACTCTGGTCTCCCAGCCCATTAATGAACACTCTTACCATTATATCAAATAAGCCTGTAGTTATCTGAAAAAGTGAAGTGGTTTTGCAATGCGGTTGAGTCAGTCCAAGTTTTTCCACTTAGTCATTCGTTAGTATGATCTGTCCAATTGTATCCAATATCCAAGAGTACAAGTTTCTATTTTTAGTCCGTATGCAAATCTTGCAAAGGAAACGATTGTTAAAATTGCACGTGAATATGAGTCAACACTCCCCACATTTTTTTTTTTCCATTCCAAAAAGAATTGCCCCAAAAAAAGTGTCATTTGTTTGAAATGAATGTGGCAGCATTAATGGTTAATGGTAAGTCAATTTCAAATTCTGATAAGGTCACTTGACACATAAGAGTAAAATAATAGGGTAGACTGATATTTTCCGGATAACAATTATGAATGTAACGATGCAGTCACTATCCGATATATATTCTGATACACTGCTTGCGATATGTGTATCACGATACACATAATAAAAAATACAAACAGAAAACTGTTCATCTCTCTCTCTTTCTCTCTCTCGATATATATATATATAGATATATAGAGATGTATAGATAGATATATAGAGATGTATAGATATATAGATATATATAAAGAGATAGATATATAGAGATGTATAGATATATAGATATATATAAAGAGATAGATAGATATATAGATATATATATAGATAGATATATTTATATATATATACATATATATATATAGTGATGTAGATATATTTATTTATATATACATGTATATATATAGTGATGTAGATATATTTATCCAAGAATACAAGTTTCTATTTTTAGTCCGTATGCAAATCTTGCAAAGGAAACGATTGTTAAAATTGCACGTGAATATGAATCAACACTCCCCACATTTTTTTTTCCATTCCAAAAAGAATTGTCAAAAAAAAAGTGTCATTTGTTTGAAATGAATGTGGCAGTACTAATGGTTAATGGTAAGTCAATTTCAAATTCTGATAAGGTCACATATATATATATAGTGATGTAGATATATTTATATATATATACATATAGTGATGTAGATATATTTATATATATATACATATATATACATATATATATATATAGTGATGTAGATATATTTATATATATATACATATATATATATATATAGTGATGTAGATATATTTATATATATATACTGTCACGAATGCTGCCGGTTGGGACCACCGAAAGACATTTACGTGACAATGATAAAAAAAAAAGTTAAAAAAAGTCCGGAGTGGCTCGTATTATCCCAGGTTCAAAATAAAGCATGTCAAATGATATGGGATGGGGATTTCTCCAATATAAGACACCGTCAGGAAATACAACAAAAAGATGCGAAGAAACGACAAAAGACTTTAGGATTTAAATTTTATATTCATTTATTTAATGAAACTGTATACTAGAAAAAAAACGGGAGTGTTTCTATAAAACAAAACGAAATAAAACATCAAAACAAAAGTATATTCTTAAGAGGAGGGGGGGGATTGTCTATCCTATCCCTATAGTAGCAGGATTCACTTCTACACAAAAAATATACATACAACAGCCCTAGGGGGCGAATGTCCGTGAAGAGATATTCAGGTTGTTACTCACAAATGGATGCATTGTTCGACCCAGAGTCGACATTTCCGGCATGTCGTCGTAGCCGTACCTCCTTGCACATGTAGTCTTGAAATACCTTTTTTTCTCAGGAAAACAATTCCTGGCTGGTTACTTTTTCTCCGCTTAGTTCAGCGGGTCGTCTCGCCCGAGCCGAGGGCGGGTATAATTCCATTTTCAACAGGCTGTCTCGCCCGAGCCGAGGGCGGCTATAATTCCATTTTCAAATTCCATTTACAAAAGGTCCCTGCCTTTCCTCGCGACTTTCTTGTCGACGGTTGTTCATTTCTTCCCCGTTCAGTGCAGAGATACTCGGGAAGACTGACTATAGTTGTCCTCAAAATATGTCCGTCTTAACCCGGCAGCTAACGTACTTCCTTGCCGGCATCCTTCGTCCTCTGTTTCGCTTAACCTCCTGTCGACTGTTCTTCTTCGCGTGCGGCTCAAGTTTTTTTTTTTGTCTTCACTCTCTCTTTTTATCTCTTTTCCTGACGTCATTCGAGTCGCATTATTATAATTTCTCGGTCGTGTATAAATATGCAAAAATGAATCCCATCTCTCTCCGTAAACCGGAGGTCGTGAGTTCGAATCTCGATAGCTCTCCCTACATTTTGTAACAATACATATATATATAGTGATGTAGATATATTTATATATATATATATACATATATATATATATAGTGATGTAGATATATTTATATATATACATATATATATATATAGTGATGTAGATATATTTATATATATACATATATATATATAGTGATGTAGATATATTTATATATATACATATATATATATAGTGATGTAGATATATTTATATATATACATATATATATATAGTGATGTAGATATATTTATATATATATACATATATATATATAGTGATATAGATACATATATATATATATATATATCTCTATATATATATATATATATATATATCTATATATATAGTGATATAGATATATATATATATATATAGTGATATATAGAGAGAGATATAGATATATATAGGAAAGTGTCAAACAAGAGTTTAATATAGCTACATACAAACGGAAACCAGTGGCCTTGTGTGTCATATCTGCAGCAAGACTTGTAAAAATAAGTCAGGCCTGCTAAGCCATCTGTGTGTCCACAATCGGGCATTGCAATCTTGTGGGGATGGCCTTCTTGTGTAACGAAGTGGCAATCATCATCATATATATATATATATATATATTATAATATAAAATGAAGTAATAAAATAAGGTGTCAATCAAATTTTATTAGAATTCAAAGTTCAAGCAAAGTATCTTAAAGTCCTTAGCTCATGAGTTCTCTAAGATAATTCTTCTCTTCAGAGGACCATTACCGCAGTTATACCACTACAGGTAATAAAATTAAACTTTGAAAATATATAAAAATATATACAAAAATACATAAAAATATATAACATCAAATATATCAACCTAAAAACATACTTTTTTGTTAAATCTATATAATCCATCCAAGTCATACAATTTGAAAAACATAATCAGGACAGACATCCAGAGGGTTGACTGAAGATTAATCCAGGTGATGAGTACCAGTCCAAATACGAGAAATTGAAAGAGCTGACAAATATATATATATATATATATATATATATATATATATATTTCTTCTCTCTCTCCCAGTTTGTCTGTTCTTTATAGAAATTTAATTTTATTGCACGAAATATTGTTATAAGGTGAGGAATTTAATAAAAGTTTAAAACTTAAATATACAAAAAATCTAGCTGTACCTCCTCCCAGGCGTTGCCAGGGAGTCTTTTTATTTTCATTTTTGTTTCTTTTCTATTCATTTTTTAAAACAATGCTGTTTGTTTGTTACCAAATTTTTTTTCTTTTTTCATTAAATACAACTTTGAAAATTAAAGTTAATTATTACGTTTTCGTGTGGTCATTAAATTATTAATTGAACCAAATTGTTATTAAACTATTACTAATTTTTTCATTTCGAAGGGTAATTGATTTTTTTCTTTTCAGTTATTAACAAAAGATTAAAATGGTCGACTTGTTTACAAAGAAATCGAAATGCATTTGTGTGGCTTTAATTTTGTAATTTAAATTTTTTAATAGCAATTTTTAAAATTTCGCTTTATTTTATGCCATTGAATGTTTTATTTCAATAAATAGAAGATAATAATTTTATGTGCAACTATGAAAGTTATGTTGATGTGAGAAATATATGCACACGTGAAGCTGTCCTATGATTTTATTAAAATGGAGATTAATACTCTTCTTAGTCCTCAAAATGCAGTAGTATAAGTTCTATTTTCACTCACCCCCTCACATAACAGTAGTAAAAAAAGGAATTGCAACAGAATATTTGTGTGCCTGATCTTTTTCACCTATTAAAGGTTCCAAGGGTCTCCTAATATTATGAATACATCCTGGAATGGGTTTGTCAGCCAGTTTGAAATAAATTCATATTACGGTCCCCTTATAATTTTATTTTTAGCTAAACAGAGAAAGATGTGACGAAGATTTCCGCAGACATTCAACGCCAGGTTTCTTTGTTAGTACATACTAATTCTGTTGGACTTTTTCCACCTCAATATGAGATCAAATTTATCCCTTCTCTCAAAATCCCTATATTTTGTCATCTCAGCTACAACACTAACACTCCATATGAGTTGTCAAAGTTATCCTGTCTCACCTTATGAAAACAAAACACTTTCCATTTCCTGTAGTCTGAGTTCCCCTTCCTTGAATATACCTCTCTCCAAAACAAGCTGTAATCACATTTCACTGATTGCCATAGTATAGACAATTCTCCAGACCTCATTCAGGATGGACACCATGACAGTAGAGTATTGATTTACTCCTCTCCAGGAGTTAGGCACAAGGCCAGTTTTTATCTTACTCCCACAAAGTAAGATGTGACACAAGGTCGGGTCAGGAAAGTGGGGTTTAAAAATTGCCTGGGCAGCCCTGTCGACATTCCCCGATAGGGGCGCCTCAGGCAGTAAGCAATAAACTTACTCCTCCTCAAAGAGGGGAGGCAAAGCCTGGGAGGGTGAATCTCCTAGAACTGCACAGGACAGACCCATAGACCGGCGTAAATCAAGCCCCGAAGGCCAAAACAATACCAGTCTATGGGGTGCAGTATCCATCGGAACAGATACTACACTTTGATCTTAGCCAAAAGGCCATTGAGTAGCTGCTAACCTAGGCATGGGACCATCATGACATATTACAAGGGTACAAAAAGTCTGTCACCATATCTGCGGGATAATCATCTGCTACAAGTGCTCTGGTCCTAACCATATGGCCAGAGATTGTATGTAAGGACTCCCGGAGGTGTTGGACAAGTGTTGTGTTTCCGATGTGATAGGATCGAGTAGATATCATCAGATTGCCAGGGGAAATGTCAATACCAGTCTTCTTCCCGAGCAAATGAAGAAGCAGAAACTGACTGCTGTAAAGGTGTGCGTCGATTGATGAGAGTGCATGACTCTGTTGAATTCTGAATTCTCACAGACGCAGGTGATCAAGATCATGCGCCACTTTAGGAGGTGGGAATGCTGATAGCTAACAGGATTTGATCTTCTTGGGAATGACACAATCAAAGGGATTTGAGGCATGCATCTAACTGAATCCGGTGAAGTATGCTTTGGAAATCTAAAAACGTCTTAGATTCATAATATCTGACCTCATCAATTTCAGTTTCACTGAATAATAATAATAAAATGCTACTTAGTCATTAAACTACATACTATGTGAGGCCCCAAATTGGGAGTTTGGGGGGTGGGGGGGGGTAGAGTTACTCCAAGGTTCACTCTAACCTTGAGTGGTAGTACCTGTCAAGGTTCCATTTATCGATTAAATAAGTGTTTCTCAACTTTATTCTGGTTGTGGTGGCCTTGGTCGCGATCAAAGTGTAGTATCTGTTCTGATGGATACTGCACCCCATAGACTTGTATTGTTTTGGCCTTCGGGGCTTGATTTACGCCGGTCTATGGGCTGTCCTGTGCAATTCTAGGAGGTCCACCCTCCCAGGCTTTGCCTCCCCTCTTTGGGGAGGAGTAAGTTCATTGCTTACTGCCTGAGGTGCCCCTACCGGGGAATGCCGACGGGGCTGCCCAGGCAATTTTTAATGGCCAGAGTGCTCACCTTCTGGGGCGCTGGCTTTTCAAGTCCCACTTTCCCGACCTGACCTTGGGTCACATCTTACCTTGTGGGAGTAAGATAAAACTGGCCTTGTGCCTAACCTCCTGGGGAGGTAAATAAATTATCTTACTCCTCCCCCAACTTAATACATTTAGGGAAGTCGTTTGGATATTATTATGGCACCAAAACACTAATTCCAGTTGTTAAACAAAGAATATTATTTTGATAAAATTTCATTTTTGAATAAACTCATTTACTCAATGAAATATTTATTAGCAAACAGGTGAATTACAATTAAATGTGAGAGAAAATTAACAATTACAAAAATAAAAGAAAAATTGAAAGACAAGTTGATGAAAACGTACTTTGATTTAAAGAAAAGGGTTTAAAATTTTAAGAAATTTAAAATTAAAAATGGCAATTTTTCATAGATGAAAATATTACAATAACAAAATTGGTTATTAAATTGCTTCAATATTTAAATTAATAATAAAAGTTTATGTGGCTACTTATGCCCCCCCCCCCTCCATTTCTCCAATTTAGCTATGTGGCATCTAAAAATATCATATGAACAAAGCAACTTTGTGGCCACTAGAGTTGGGCGGTTTTGACATTTTGGTTTCGGTATCGGTTCTTTTTTCCTTAAAACCTCGGTTTACGGTTCGGTTTTTCGTTTTTTGAAAAAAAAATTTTTACTATGGAAGCTATTCATTCTCTTGTGTGATGATTAGTTATTATTCAACGTTTAGTTGAATTATGCCACTATTTCGATAATTTTGTGACTGAATCATTCTCCATGATATGAATCATATAAGTTTTAAGGTGTTGACTGTTGTAATCAAAGTTCTGATACCTTTTCAACAGTTAACTCGTTAAGACAGTGACCAAAGATTCATGAAAGATTTCTGAAGAATAAAACTGAGTTTGGATATACATTCTATCTAATTCTTTAACCCATCAGAAGCTAAAATATAGGATGAGGAGAATGAGAAACATTTAAACAAAAATCTTTAACATCAAAAGATAGCGTTAGAAAATGAGCAGTCACAGACATATATGAATCATTATTAAAAATAAATGGACCATTCCTCATTTTTTTTTAAATCACCCAGTTAATCCTAATTATGCCACAGAAATTAGTTTCAACAAAAACAAAAAAAATAATCAATTTTATAGCGTTTCTGTTTTGCAGACATGAGTTTTCTCCCTTTAATTTTCTATAAATAAATAATTAGCTTGGATGTACTGTTGGGTTAATGGGACGCATTTGATCGATTTTGAAGAAAATTAATTTATGTTGGGAATTAGTTCAAAACAACTTTTTACAACTTATTTTTTCTTAAACTCAAAATGCGTGAGGTGTTAAATTAAATCAGCAATGTTTTTACAATAATTCTATCATGTTCTGTTATTTCAACCAGGGCCTACAAAAATACGATGTCATGTTGTCTGTCGTATTTCTCTTTTTTTCATTTGAAAATTCAAAATGTTAATGATAAACAAACTGTAAACAAAGATTTCTTCCTACAAGTCAATTAAATGTTTTGATCATATATTTGTTCAATCTGTCCTCTTACTAATATAACATTTTTTGGTAATATTCAATTTTATTCAAATCGGAAAATCTTTTCAACCGTGTTTCCTTGTATATGGTGGCTTACTGTAGTAAAAACACAATATCGAACGGTTACGGTTTTAAAAAAAAAACCGATTCGGTATTCAGTATGGAGACGAAACCGAAAAACTGCGGTTTTTCGGTAAAACCGCCCATCTCTAGTGGCCACCCATTGAGAAATCTTGACTTAAATAAAATCTATCATTTACAGACTAGTTAGAAAATATATACCTACAAAATAAATTGAACTACAAAATAGAATCTGTTCCTGAGTATGACATGAATTCAAAGATATTTTTTTAATTTTTAATTTTTTTAACATAGTTCGCCCCAAACAAGGCAGGCCGCCACTGTAGACGTAAGGGGCTACTGAGAAAAAAGAAAAGGGGAGAAGGTTGGGGGGGGGGGTCAACCTAAATTAGGATCTGCGCAGCGAGATGTCTGTTTACATTAGTTTTAAATTTCTGCATGTCAGTACTGTCGGGGAAACAGGGGGCAGGGAGGGAGTTCCAGAGGCCAGCAGCACGAGGAAAGCAGCTATTTGAGTAGAAGGCTCTCCGGCATCTGGGGACCTCCACAGTGAATGAATGGGATTTAGTTGATTGTCGAGTTGGTCTAGTGAATTTACATCGAAGGGGCACCAGAGTAGCCAATTCATCGGAGCATAATCCATTAAAGTAGTTGTAAAACAAGCACAAGGATGCTACATTGCGGCAATGGTACAGGGACTGGAGCTTGGTTGACAGTGAGGTTGGCGACTCTTTTTAGGACCTTGTCAAGGAGGGAGAAACTAGTAGATGATGCACCAGCCCAGATGTGGCAACAATACTCCATGCCTGGGAGGATGGTGGCTTTGTAGAGATACAGGATAATGTCAGGTGTGAGGAGTTTACTAGCATGGTAGAGGGAGCCAACCTTCTTTGCGGCAGCCTTGACAACTGGAAAACACCATGGATAAATATTTAAGACCACATTCATGGGTTGATATGCCATAAAACAAAATACAAGCAAAATAAAATAATACTTTCTTTGTTTATATATAAAGAAAAAACTAATAGTGAAATATACAAAAGAAAAAATATTGTTAAATTTTATTTTTTTCAAGGTAGAAAAAAACTCTCAAATAAAAAAAAAGTTGCCATCATGTTTCGTTGTTATTTAATCCAAATATTTATCAAGTGCTTGTCTAAATATGAGCTTTTGTTTTGTCTGTAAGAAATCTTAATTAAAAGTGGCCCTCGGTGTGATTGTCACGGGATGATCAGATATATCGGTTGATTTTAATTCCTTCTCTCATGGGAAAGTGAAGAGGTCAGAGTTTTAGTTACACGACAAAAAGGATATTATTTCAATAGGATAAAAAAGGTAAAACATTATTTCTAAATATTTATTTTTATTTTGTTGTATATTCAAATTTGGGTTAATTCTTATTTCAGTCACCTAAATTATTTATAATGGAATGGGTTTCGGAATTACAACTTAATTTTACCTAAATCATGTTTTAGTAAAAAAAACACTTTTTTTTTAATACATAACATTAAAAACACTAAGTAATAGAAAGTTGCTTTGTACATATAAAATGCCAAAATAAAAACTCTGCATCTTTATAAACGAGTTCAGAAAGAAGCTAAGGAGAAGATAACTCAAGTTCATAATTTTCTCGTTAAAACATAGAAAACAATTTTATTTTTTAAATGGGTAACTACAAAAGCAAAGGAAAACATTAGGTGCTTGTGCATATCAACCCTGACATTGAAATATTTAAAGAATGTATAAACTTTATTATGTACTTACGTCTTAGCTGAAAATAAGATTGTGCAGAAAAAATTACACAAATTCATCCAGTAGTTATTAAATTATAAGAAAAAGAAAAAAAATGATTTTACGTACATTTTGACATTTTTGTAAACCCCGAAATCGTGAAAATATGAGTTATCGTCCTTGACCACTGGAAAATCTAAGATACAAAATGGTGGAAATATTTACCGAGTGATAAAATCGTTTTTTATTTATAATTAAATAAATACTGGATGAATTTGCATAATTTTTGGTGTACAGTCTTTTTTTCATCTACCACGTAAGTAGATAACAAAGTTTATACATTTCTTTAGCTATTTTATTTTTAAGAGCGGTCTAACATGTCAGGGTTGATATGCACAAGCACCAAACATTATTTTACCATTTTGGGGTTGAAAACCTTTCAACCAAAAAAATGGGAAATCTTTTTTTTATTTTCAAAAAAATAAAAAATTATGAACTTTAGTTATATGTCTTTAACCTCATTGATTTGTTTATAAAGATGGCGGCTATATCCTGACAAGTTTTCATTTCGGTGTTTCACATGTACGATGAAAGTCGTTATAATTTACTGTTTTAATCTGGATTATTTGGACTACTGTTCTCATCTTGTGAGATCTCTCATCTCAACGTTTTAGTTGTTGTAACCTTCGCCCTTCTTCAGGTGTGTCTTGTCTTGTATGTAATTTCAAACGTAATCCTATATTTAATCCACAGGGGTAGCTTGCTCTCGTTCCGTCAACCATGACCGGGTAGAAGTCTTAAGTAATTCTTAATTGTATTCTTAGTATCGCCCTTATGGAGGATTGACAATTCAACCTTCAGAAGATTGTCACTTAGCACTTATATCCGTTGCGCCACGGGTCCTTGTGAACAATTTTAGAAGCCTTAAACCTATTCTTGCTTTAGATGTTTAGTCTTACTACTTATTACTATATTTTGAAAATGGTAGATGTTAAAATACAGTTCTAGAAGCATACGTGTGCAATACCAAACTAATCTACTTATTACTAGAGAGAGACAAAGAAATAATAAATTGATGATTCATAAATTAGCCACATTGCATGGTTCTTTCCCTCTTTAGAATCACATTACAATAAAAAAAAAAATACAAGGCGTATTTCTCTCGCATTTCAAAACGTAATTGCCGTGTTGGCCTAATGATTACAAAACTAGAGTTCATAATAAGTGGATCAAGGATTCGAATCATTCGACCGGCGATGCGTTTACGTAATTCCATACCGACAAGTGTAAAATTAAAAACGCAAAACATATATGTCTGTGGATGAAAATATATATTTATTAATAATAATAATTATATACTGTGCTAACAGTAATATAATTTTTATTGATTTATCCCGATGATCTCCTCTGATGATAAAAGCTTGCATTTTTGAAAATACATGGGTTAAGGTAAGGAAAAAAAGTTTATTGATATATTCCTTGTTTAAACTACTTGATGATTCAATAAATATTGTTTTTTTTCAATTTTTATTCTCATCATTCATTTCATATTATAATTGCTCTATCTCGTATATTGAGCATTGACTTTTCTTGATAGGATTATTTTAAAGATAATATTTTATCTTTATCATCTCTCCATTTTATTTATTTATTATATATATATATATATATATATATATATATAGGTAGAAGGATGAAAAGGAATTAGAAAAGCGACGGAGGCAGATCTTTTTTCAATTCAGTTGTTCAGTGCAAGGTATTGATCTCATTGAGTACTTGCCATTCTTCAGATGGTCCTGTTTACCAATGGGCAATTGGAATCTTGGCCTAGCCTTTAAATATAAATTTGCTGTCTCTTCGTCAATTTCAACTTATTTTATGATTTTCAGCCCAGGAAGACTTTTTTAATATGGCTAATATTTCCCACCTCACGAATCACTGAGCTTTGTTGCATCCACGAATGAACCCTCTATTGGACTTTTTACCCTCTGGATTCTATCTATTTTGGCCGCACCTGAAGAGGTTGGTTTCTGGAGTTTAACTTTGAAACCTCTCATTTTATTTCTCGTGCCTTCTAACGACCTACCTACAAATCACTTTCTCCGCTGGACATTTTGACACTGGATTTTTTGGGCAATCGGACACTTGCTTGCATTCGGGCAGCTTTTTGCCTTGTTTTTTTCCCCCACAATCTTTATTTTACTTTTTCAAATTTTAAATCTTGGCTTTTGCTAACTTATCTATCCCAGCAAGTTCCTCTGATGATAAGATTTTGATCTTTGAAAAGCCTGGCTTAAGGAAAAAATTAATTGAATAAATTGCCTTTTTGCGGAATATACCTTGCATTGAACAACTGAATTGAAAAAAGATCTGCCTCCGTTGCTTTTCTACTTCCTTTTCATCCTTCTACCGATCTATCTGCTCTATCCAGTATATTGAGCTGTATACTTTTCACAATAGGTTTTACCTTTCCTAAAAATTCGCTTTTAGTTCTCCAATTTATATATATATATATATATATATATATATATATATATATATTAATATGTACGTATTAGCGTGGATGTGAGTATGTATGAGTATGTCTCGATGTCTAGGCATGTGGTTGGAGAGGAAGAGACAGTATGACCCAATTTCTTGCGAGTTGATACATAGGTGTCAAAAGTTTGCATCTTATAGAAAAGGTTGTCTCGTCTGAAGATTTTTTGAAATGTAATTTGTCTGATTGTTTTTTTTCTTTTTCTTTCTTTCTTGTGATTGTGTATAGGCGGATATCATTTTAATTCACCAGTTACTTCCCTGAAGAAGAGCCAGCAGGTTCTGAAACAATTGTCGGATACTCCAACTATGTTTATTTTAATATATATATATATATATATATATATATATATATATATATATATATATTATAGTAACAATTAGTAATATGCTATGTCAGTACTATGACTTCCATCAGCTAATTCAATGATATTCTTTGATTCATCAAAATTTTAATCAATTTAAATACATTTGGATTTCTGAGGTACTTAGCGATTTACCTGAGTTTTCTCTTCTACATTATTTTGCACCATGAGTTCCTATTTTACAATTTTCATACCATTGTCTTTTAAATTTAAATGTCGGTTTATTTCTACACTCAAAGGCGGATTTTGTTTTTAGATTGCACAAATAGTGATCCAACATTTTTCTCTCTCCTCGTAGTTCCTAAATTTAGTTCTTCTCTTTGTTGGTTTAAAATCTTCTGGTAATAATTTTAAAAGCATTGCCATTAATAAACTATTCGTGATGTTCTCACCAACTGTTTTAAGAGATGCTACAGCATCTTGCTCATTTTTAAGGATGTCAGTTTTGTATAGAGTCCTATGATTCTTTGTTTGCCATTTCTGATATAATGGTTTCTTCATATTCCCATTGCTAGTCTTCCGTCATTTTTTGCATCTCTTATTAATAATAACAGACTTTTGATATCCAAGAATTGCACCATTAATGCAAATATTTTTGCGTTCTTCTCTTTGTATGAAGCATCTTCATTCGCGTCCATATTTGTCACTACAATATGAGATAATTTTTGTAGGTGAAGATATATAAATTTTATTTCCAACAATTGAAAATTAGTTTTGTCTCTGCTGAAATAAAGTCTATTTTGACTGGGTCCATAACCTATTGAGTTCCTGACGTTGTATGAATAACCTGCTAATCTATTCATTTTAGAATGATGATGGAAGGAAATGAAATGCAAGCTTTAAATCAAATGAAAGAAAAATATAAAAACATGTGGAGCTTTCAGGTATATTTTTTGGAACTCACAAAATACATATATTCCTGTGTAAATACAGTAACAACAACTGGTTCAGTGTATAAGTGCTGCTACTAATTTCTTTCTAGCAGTAAACGACAGCTTACACACACACACACATATCTATATATATATATAATATATATATATATATATATATATATATATATATATATATATATATACTTACACACATCAACACACATACACATCAATATATTAACACATTCAATTTTTAGCATTGCCATAAACTCTAAGAATATTAAATTTTGTATTTACTACATGATAATGTTATGGGTCTCGTCTCGGCCATTGATTCTGTGTGTAACTTTAAAGATACATCGCTACACAAAACCATGATCATTATTTAAACAGTAAATTTATTTTAAAAACATGAAAAAAATAATTATCAGAAAATAAATTCTATTTATTTCTAATTAAATTATTGGAGCTTGTACATATCTGTAAAACCCATTAAAAGTTACGACAACAGCCAAAATGAAACCCAGGTTTCTGAAATAGAAAACGAAAAAACATTTATTTATTTGCATTGCATTTTGTATGAATTGTTGCTTTTTTTTATTAATTTTAATTAATCCTTTTTTCGCAATTTATTGTTTCTATTATTTTTAATTGTTTTCGGTCATGCAGAAATGTTATATTTTGTAAATTGTTTTTTTTATTTTGTAATTAGTAGGTATTAAATTTGCAATTGTTTTTGTTTTTTATTTGTGTCTACGTCTACAAAATTCAAAGAAATTGTTCGCCTTCCAATTGTTAGAAACAACTATTTTTTTTTTCACTTTTGGAAAAAAGATACAAAGAGTAAAAGAATAAAATGCAAAAAATACAAAAAAAAATATAAAAAAGAAAATAATTGCTACTAATTACAAAAAATAAAATAAAATAAAACACAGCAATACAAATAAATAATTTTTTTTTTTTTATCATCCTTTTCCTGTTCAGGAATGTGGCTTTCATTTTATGTGGTTGCCTTTTGACTATTCTCCTAATTTTTTACTGAACTCGTAGATAATCAAGAGAAAAGAAAAACCTTATTCTATTTATTTACTAGCGGGATCAGTTTCTCGTTTCACCTCAGTTTTTAAAGGACAACGTACAAAATGACACACTCTAATATTACTTAATCGAACAAAATATTTAAAAAAAATAAGAGGTAAGTCTATCCAACTTATATTATTCTTGATGGAGTTTTATCTTATTGTTGTTCACCTATAGAATGTTAACAACGATTGGTAAAAGTGAAGAATAGTTAAGAATCGAGAAATTTAAAATAAAAAAAACAAATAATTTTTAGCAAACAAAGTAGAATTAAATTCTCTACCGACTTATATACTTTTAACATGTAGAAACTGTTTATAAGTTTTTAATTATTTAAGAATTTGTTTTCGATGTTCATGTTCCTTATCGTCACGTTAAAACCCAAATGGTTGTCAACATGAAGATCAAACTTTGATTAATTTCATACTGAAAAGATAGTAAAAAAAATCTCATTCTAAGTTCGAGTGACAAGCAAAAACTCTCATAAAACCACACTTTATCACCAAAGTTTAGCGGAGTTAAGTCCATCACGTGGGCAGCCATTTTAGTTTTAGTGTGGAGATAAGGGACAGAAAGATCCAAAACAAATTCTGAAATAAAATCCAATTTATATTTTTGATGGGGGTTTATCTTATTGTTGTCCACCTATTGAAGGTCAACAATGATTTTCACTTAAAATCTTCTAAAATATATATTTTTAAAATTTTGTTCACCCCAAACAAGGCATATTACCACTAAAGCGTAAGAGGTGACTATGATAGGGGCTAAATTTATAGGGTGGAAATCTGGGTGGAGAGTTGGGTAGCAAGATTTGTTCACATTGCATTTAAATTTCTGTATAAGGGAATTCCAAGGGCAAGCGGCCCAATGAAAAGAACCTATTAGAGTAGAACATCTTCTGGTATTTTGCTGCTAGTCGGGTTGATCGGGGGTATTAAAGTTTATGGGGTAGAAGTGCACGAAGTTCATCAGAGCACATTCTGTGGAAGTACTTGCAGAATAAGCACAGGGATGCGACAGGGGCTGAAGCTTGGCAGACAGTGTGGGACCTAATAAGTTAGAAATTCTTTTTTGCACCTTGTCCAAAAGGGAGAGGCTAGTAGTCGGTGTACAAACCTAGATATGGCAACAATACTCTCTCTGCTAGGGCGAATGGTGGCTTTATAGAAATATAAGATACTGGCAGGTGTGAGAAGTTTTCTAGCTCGGTAAAGGGAGACATTTGTCCTTAGTTAGGAGTTGTTTCTGGCTGGACCATAGCTATGGATGTACTGTGCAGCTTTCATACGGCCCAGGGTTGATGCTGTTCTTTTGAACAGCCATTTCTCTGGTAGGTTCGTATATCTATAATGAAGACGACAACGACAACGATTTTCAATTAAAATATATTTTATTTATTTAAAGTAAAATTCCCTTGCTCAGTTTGTGGAAAGAGTTGGATGCAAATCAATTTTTTGTGGCACCTGTAAGCATTGGGTACACAAGAAGTGCAGTGGAATTACTGGTAGGTTAAGAGATGATAACCAGTTTGTGTGCAGAAAGTGTAAGACAATGGAGACAGATGAGAATTCAGATGTGGAGAAAGTATATTTGGAATGGATAGCAAAGCTATTGAGGTGGTTCAGAAGTTTTCTTATCTTGGTGATACCATTGTATTATAAAAAGCTATTAATCATATTGGTTCTACTTTATATATAAGGTCAGAAGAATTCTCTGAACAGAACAATTTTACACTACTTTTATGCCCCCTTATGAAGATTAAAATCAAGATATAATGATACTGAACTTTATATCTAGAATCTTTATTCCAATTTTGATCAAAATCCGTTACATGATTTTGTTTCTAGAAAATCTCTGAAATGTAAGGCTTAAGCTGTCTTAAGAAGAATTGAAATTCAGGAAATCTTGTCTAATTGTTTTATAATGACTATGGATCAAATTTAATGCAAATCTGAAATATTTCAATTTTAAAATGCTTATGTTATGCCCCCTAAAACCCCTTTAAAATACTCCAAAGAAGCTGAAATTTGGGGATTATTAGAATTTCACAAAAATTGGAGGTATCTGAAGTTTCACAAAGGGTTTCCACCCTTTGCATGAAACTAAATTAAACTAAATATAGCCCACATAAACAACTCTTACGCCTAGCAGCTGTGTTCCAAAATTCATAATGATTAATTAGTTTAGGAGTGAATTCTATACATAGAAATATATAAAGATATACACATACCTAACTATATAATACTAACTGGCTTGCTATTGCTTCACAAAGTTTGTGACTTGAAATACTACAAACATTAGTTTTAAATAATAAACATTTCGTTCATAACTTTGTTGTAAAATCGAAACAAAATCTTTCTCATTTATTCATATAGATAAATAAACATTTACATTTTGGTCATTTCGATACAAATTTATTTATCTTTTAAATGTGACCATAAAGAAAGGAAAACAAAATAGAAAAAAATTCAATTTGCCTTTTCACTTGCAATTTAGAAATAGATCACAACTTGTTGAAAATCACGTCGGTCCTTTTAAAAAAAACAAAAAATTTGATTGAACACAAATGCTAAATATTTGTCTAAGTAATAAAACAATATTGTAAAACAGAACTATTTGTTATATTAAAATTGAATAGTTAATTAATAAAATGTCCTGTTTCAAAACCAATATGCAAATTAGTTAACCTTGCAACTGATATCACATATACATAAGCAGTATATAAAAAAAGATGGTGCATCTATTGTGTAAAGTTGAATTAACTTGAACTAGTGAGTTTTTTACTTTACCATTAGTGCGAGAAATGGGCTTAATTTTCACATTTATTCATTTAGATTAATCAGATGAATAGTATCTGTTCTGTTATGATACCATCCTACCAGGCATTACCTCCTCCTTTGGGGGACAGTGTAGAATGTTTGTTGGTACGCCCCCCCAAGGCATTCCCACCTCCTTTTTCTGTGTGTGTGTGTGGGAGGGGGTTAATCCTCCCAGGCTTTACCTCCTGCTTTATTTGGGGGTGTAGGGGGTAGTGTAGTATATTTTCATTTGTCATGGTACATTCCTCCTAGGCATTATTTCCTCTTTGGGAAGGGGGCAGTATAGTATATGTTCGTTCCTCATAATACCATCCTCCCAGGATTACCTTCTTTTTTATGGGAGGAGGGGGGGGTAATGTAGTATCTGTTCTTTAATAATCCTCCTTGACTAGCAAAAATATGCGACTGGAGGGACTATATATATATTTGCAATATATATATATATATATATATATATATATAAGAGCAAGTAACATTGACAACTGAAGTAGGCTGTGAAGTGTAGTGGCTGAAATGTTTTGGCGATAATGATTTTTTTTTTAATTTCTCTTTCGTTGCAGTTATGAATATCGTTCGATTAGTTTTCTACATCCTAATTAAGCTCTACAGATGGACATTGCTGCCCGTTTCCGATCTTATTTTAGTATGGCTCTACGAGCGCGATTTCAAGGTTGTACCCCCTGTGGAGGACCCACTCTTGCTGAAGAGTGCCACAACTCTGGCCCAGATGATCAGAAATCATGAGGTAAGAGCGTTTCCGTTCTGTATTTTTAATGAACAAAAAAATGATTGATTGTTTAAAATTATTTTTTGATTATTGAAGAACAAACAAAAAACTACCCACCATCCAGCGGCCATTAATCTAGCTCTAAGTATCTTTTTAAAATGTATAACTTATATCACATAGCTTTAATAGAAATCTATTTTAATTTTTAAAACTAATAGTTTCATTTAAATTACCTCCCTTGAATATTAATGAACATAATATTTTAAGAAAGGTTATAGCAATTTATCACAAAAAGGATAAATTAAGTTAAGACAGTGAAGAAAGGAATTAAGTAGAAAGTTAGTGAACTGCCGAAAGTCTAGGAGCAGTTTATCATCAAGTGAAGATAGCCGGTACTTTGGTGTCCAGTTGACATGTAGGCAGGAGAAAGGAGACATCTTTCTTCGGTGGTGCCAGGAAACTCTGAGTTTGCAGTCCAAATCCCACGGGGTCTGGAAGTAGTGCTTCAAGGGTTGGTTGAAATTAATATGCTCTAGAAGCTAATTGGTCCTCATGTGACCAAATCACCTCACCTCTGCAAGAGAAAAAGAAATGTTATGTTTATGATTGCTATATCATTGGATGAAATGTTGTGAATATAAGAGCCAAGATGAGAATAATAGTCCGAATAATTGAAATGATAATAATATTAATAAAATGTCTTTATTTAATATTTTTCCAAATGCAAAAAATATAAAAATGTTAACGGGAACGGAGATTCACCTATAAGGTACTCTTTCGCCAATCTACCTAATTTATTAATTCTTCATAATAATAATAAAAAGTAAACAAATTTTTTAATTAACAAATACAAAAGACAACTAACATAACAAATTAGTGATCCATATACTGCAACATGCGGAAATTGTGCACTCCTTGCCAAATACAAAAATATACACAAACGTATGTACATACATTTATACATATATCCATTCATGTCTAATTTGAAAATAAAATAACTCCACCAGAGACAAACAAAATTGTGATTCAAGATAAATTTAAAAAAATTTTTTAATTCATATGCACATAGAAGGGATCAGAATGAACTGATAGAAAATTGACACTGACCAAACAAGGAAATAGTTTAATAATTATTTACAAGAATATAAATTTACTGTAAATCCAATTAATATTTCCTATTGTATTTTTTTCAAATTTGTACAAAGAAACCATTTCAATATTCATAACCTTTGAAATTTCATAGAACTTCTTATGAATTAATGCAAAATCTAGATTAATTTAATGCAAACTTTGTGTAATTTTCGTTTTAATCTTGCAGGTGACGAGTGAAGAAGTGGTGCGGGCATTTATTGAAAGGACGAAGATCGTGAATCCTATTGTGAATGCGATGTGTCAAAACCGTTTTGAGCTGGCCTTGCAAGAATCACGGAAAGTGGATGACGTTCTGTCTCAATCGGTGATTGCTGATTCCTACTCTGTGAAGAACGCACCATTTCTTGGGGTGCCACTTTCTGTCAAAGAAGCATTTGCATTGAAAGGTTGGAGTAATGCAACAATCTATATCATTCTATGTCGTTTTCTTTTTTTAATGATGTTCAATCTTACTACATTCTAAAATACAATATATTTGGTTAGAAATTTTTTAATGATGTTCAATCATTACTTCATTATAAAATACAATATATTTGATTAGAAATTTTTTAATGATGTTCAATCATTACTTCATTATAAAATGCAATATATTTGATTAGAAATTTTTTAATGATGTTCAATCATTACTTCATTATAAAATACAATATATTTGATTAGAAATTTTTTAATGATGTTCAATCATTACTTCATTATAAAATACAATATATTTGATTAGAAATTTTTTAATGATGTTCAATCATTAATTCATTATAAAATACAATATATTTGATTAGAAATTTTTTTAATGATGTTCAATCATTACTTCATTATAAAATACAATATATTTGATTAGAAATTTTTTAATGATGTTCAATCATTACTTCATTATAAAATACAATATATTTGATTAGAAATTTTTTTAATGATGTTCAATCATTACTTCATTATAAAATACAATATATTTGATTAGAATTTTTTTTAATGATGTTCAATCATTACTTCATTATAAAATACAATATATTTGATTAGAAATTTTTTTAATGATATTCAATCATTACTTCATTATAAAATACAATATATTTTATTAGAATTTTTTTAATGATGTTCAATCATTACTTCATTATAAAATACAATATATTTGATTAGAAATTTTTTAATGATGTTCAATCATTACTTCATTATAAAATACAATATATTTGATTAGAAATTTTTTAATGATGTTCAATCATTACTTCATTATAAAATACAATATATTTGATTAGAAATTTTTTAATGATGTTCAATCTTACTTCATTATAAAATACAATATATTTGATTAGAAATTTTTTAATGATGTTCAATCATTACTTCATTAAAAAATACAATATATTTGATTAGAAATTTTTTAATGATGTTCAATCTTACTTCATTATAAAATACAATATATTTGATTAGAAATTTTTTAATGATGTTCAATCATTACTTCATTATAAAATACAATATATTTGATTAGAAATTTTTTAATGATGTTCAATCTTACTTCATTATAAAATACAATATATTTGATTAGAAATTTTTTAATGATGTTCAATCATTACTTCATTATAAAATACAATATATTTGATTAGAATTTTTTTTAATGATGTTCAATCTTACTTCATTATAAAATACAATATATTTGATTAGAAATTTTTTAATGATGTTCAATCATTACTTCATTATAAAATACAATATATTTGATTAGAAATTTTTTAATGATGTTCAATCATTACTTCATTATAAAATACAATATATTTGATTAGAAATTTTTTAATGATGTTCAATCTTACTTCATTATAAAATACAATATATTTGATTAGAAATTTTTTAATGATGTTCAATCATTACTTCATTATAAAATACAATATATTTGATTAGAAATTTTTTAATGATGTTCAATCATTACTTCATTATAAAATACAATATATTTGATTAGAAATTTTTTAATGATGTTCAATCATTACTTCATTATAAAATACAATATATTTGATTAGAAATTTTTTTAATGATGTTCAATCATTACTTCATTATAAAATACAATATATTTGATTAGAAATTTTTTAATGATGTTCAATCATTACTTCATTATAAAATACAATATATTTGATTAGAAATTTTTTAATGATGTTCAATCATTACTTCATTATAAAATACAATATATTTGATTAGAAATTTTTTAATGATGTTCAATCATTACTTCATTATAAAATACAATATATTTGATTAGAAATTTTTTAATGATGTTCAATCATTACTTCATTATAAAATACAATATATTTGATTAGAAATTTTTTAATGATGTTCAATCATTACTTCATTATAAAATACAATATATTTGATTAGAAATTTTTTAATGATGTTCAATCATTACTTCATTATAAAATACAATATATTTGATTAGATATTTTTTAATGATGTTCAATCATTACTTCATTATAAAATACAATATATTTGATTAGAAATTTTTTAATGATGTTCAATCATTACTTCATTATAAAATACAATATATTTGATTAGAAATTTTTTAATGATGTTCAATCATTACTTCATTATAAAATACAATATATTTGATTAGAAATTTTTTAATGATGTTCAATCTTACTTCATTATAAAATACAATATATTTGATTAGAAATTTTTTAATGATGTTCAATCATTACTTCATTATAAAATACAATATATTTGATTAGAAATTTTTTAATGATGTTCAATCTTACTTCATTATAAAATACAATATATTTGATTAGAAATTTTTTAATGATGTTCAATCATTACTTCATTATAAAATACAATATATTTGATTAGAATTTTTTTTAATGATGTTCAATCTTACTTCATTATAAAATACAATATATTTGATTAGAAATTTTTTAATGATGTTCAATCATTACTTCATTATAAAATACAATATATTTGATTAGAAATTTTTTAATGATGTTCAATCATTACTTCATTATAAAATACAATATATTTGATTAGAAATTTTTTAATGATGTTCAATCATTACTTCATTATAAAATACAATATATTTGATTAGAAATTTTTTAATGATGTTCAATCATTACTTCATTATAAAATACAATATATTTGATTAGATATTTTTTAATGATGTTCAATCATTACTTCATTATAAAATACAATATATTTGATTAGAAATTTTTTAATGATGTTCAATCATTACTTCATTATAAAATACAATATATTTGATTAGAAATTTTTTAATGATGTTCAATCATTACTTCATTATAAAATGCAATATATTTGATTAGAAATTTTTTAATGATGTTCAATCATTACTTCATTATAAAATACAATATATTTGATTAGAAATTTTTTAATGATGTTCAATCATTACTTCATTATAAAATACAATATATTTGATTAGAAATTTTTTAATGATGTTCAATCATTACTTCATTATAAAATACAATATATTTGATTAGAAATTTCATATGTAGCTTGTGTTCTTTCTTTGTAATTAAAATGTAATTTATATACTAATTAACTATCTGTTCAGTCTCAAGAGACAATGGTTACCCCCTGTAAGAGTGCTTGCACAGGGAGTCTATTGTGAAGCAAGGGTTACACAATCCTAACCACACCTCTCCTATATTGATGTCTAATTGTTAAAATTTCACAAAAATCAGAGGTATCAGAATTTTCACAAAGGGCTTTCACCCCCTTTCTACCCCCTTTGTATAAAATCAAATTAAACTAAATATAGCCCATATTACCCACCCTTACGTCTATCAGCTGTGTTCCAAAATTCATAATGATCGGTTAATTAGTTTAGGAGTGAATCATATACATCGAAATATATATACACACACCTAACTTCATAAATATTGAGATATTGATAGATCCGAGTTGGGTGTATGGCAATTTTCAGGGTAACTCCCGTTTTAGAGCTCAATGTAGTTACAGAGCAAATTTATAGAGCAATATAGCAAATTTGAATGGGAAAAACTCAAAGCTGTTAAAATGTAGTAATGTATTTCACCTGCCTCAAGGCAGAATCTTCAGACTTTAATCAAACATTTTTGACATCATCCCAGAGAGAGAGAGAGAGAAAAATAAATAAATGTAACCTCCATAACCATATCTATTCTGAAACTATATTACCTAGCATGCGTATATTTTATTTTGATCTAAGGGGATACAACATTATCGTGGCATCTACATTTGCCTCAGACATCCATAAAAAGGAAGTATGACATTTTACTTTATTTTATTTTATTCATAACTTGCTTGAAATTGTGGAAATTAGAAAATAAGAATAGAAGAATAGAAGTGATAATATGGGGTTCAGGGCTTGGAGCAGGAGTACACAGAGATTCTTATTTATTCCAGGGAAATACAGTGTTCCTCAAGGAGATTAAAGACTATAAATCTACTAACAATTATTTGAACTCCAAACAACAAGACCACGTGGCGTGTTTATATTAGAAGAAGAGAGATAATCTTCTACCCTCCGTTCGCTTGACGTGAATGTTGTTCGGAGTTCGTCGACTCTGAATAGTAAATTAATTTTACTTTTTATTAAAATTCTACTCACTTATTTTCCATAATTTTCGATGTACACTAATATTTTTCACTAATAAGTAAGTATATTCATAAGTTTTGCTGTTATTTTATTTTGAACTGCCGCCATATTTCACTTGTGACTCCATGTAAATAAGCATCTTTATCTTTCTTTGTTTTTAGGTATGCCAAATTCTTCTGGATTAAAGAGTCGCAGGAACTTAATTGCAGAGCAAGACGCAGACGTTGTGCATAACCTGCGTCAAGCTGGTGCCATTCCATACGTAGTGACCAATATCAGTGAACTCTGCATGTGGTATGAATCAGCAAACAAAGTCTACGGACGATCAAAGAATCCCTATCACACTGGCCGAATTGTTGGAGGCAGTTCGGGTAAGCAAACAGTTTGCCACGTTTTTGTTCGTTTTTAATGTTTTTCGATTATTTCACCGAGCCAAATATTTCCGACTTGTCATGGTGTGAACTAGTTAAAGTACATGTCTACGCCGGATGAGGTTAAAAATTCTGAGAAAAAATAGGTTTTAAGTAAAATCGAACCCTCTAGCCATTTATTTAAAAATGTCTACATTTATGGTGCGACTACACTTAGAATTCACATCATCAATCTAGAACACCTGTCTTACTTCAAACATTGACCACTTGGAAACTGTTCAGGGGCGTGTGACCAAGCGAATACCTTAAGAAAAAGAAAGCCATGCTAAGAACATAGCTTGTTTTCTTGATTTTTGTAGCGTTGCTGCTTGTCGATTGTCATGTGAATCCATTAGTATTCGGCTTGCGACGTAATAGTTTCATATACATAACAATGCAAGTAAGAACGCAGAATAAATAAGAGAGACATACTTGATGTGTGCGCTTCGATCGCTTCGTCGTAAGAGGACCAAATCCCCGTAAACATTTATATAGCATGAGAAATATACAAGGGAGATAACTACAGAATGTAAGGGAGGTAATTAGGATACACTTGTTGTCGTTTCCAAATGTACGACACTACAATTTTCATTTTCCGTCTTTGTGTCTAAGGTTAAACGTTTGTGAATTTTTTTTTGACTATTCAATCATCACTTATCAAGGCCAAAATCCACTCGAAGATAAGGGTTAATGAAATGGATGGATTGTCAGTTTAATGAAGAATATTATGAGAGGATTGAAAATGATGAACGGAATGAACGAAGTTTGATTATTTTTGAGGACGGTTTATGACATGTATTCATTCACGATTTTGTTTGGTGCTTAGTTTTATAACTAGATGCCCTTCCTGACTTCAAAACGGCTATTAACCCTGGTGCAGCATTAAAGACATCTTGCTGCTGTAAAACAACAGGCGCAGAAGGTGACTACCCTCATACACAAGAGGGATTTTTTTTGGTTCTGTAAACAAAATATGCAAATTATCAGCTGTCCTCGGACAATTGTAAGAATTTCTCACTTAATGTTTCATTTTACTTCAGTCGAAATTCTCAGAAATCTAGGGGCCCCTTCCTGGGGCTAACACTTGATCTCTATATGAGATACATAGATACCCGAATATTCTATTAAAATTCTCCTTTATTTCTCAAACATTGAGTTAGTAAAAAAGTTAAGAATAATAAATTTCTTCTCTCTCCAACTGACCAGTCAAGTATGTCATAGTATATCTTTCTTGTGGTCTGTTGGTCTTACCGGATTCCAGGACAAGAATTCATCTAGTCTGTTGGAGTATTCAGCTACGTGGTGTTACTTGAGGTAACATCACTAGAAGATGCACTATTCCTCGTATGAGCAAGTGTATAGCCGTGCTGAGGGGATCTTATTTGTGCTGCGGATACTATGTAATTTTGAATATTTGGTCAGCGTTTACTTGTAGGGGTAAGTATCCTCATGTCAGGTTGTTCTGACAAACCCTTGTACAGAGAGACCGAAGACACTCGAGGATAGTGTCTAGTAGGTAATTCAATCTCCCCTCTCTTGGATAGGATAAGGAGTGTTTTTTCAAGTTGATGCGTCGTGTGCAGACAGACGTTATTGTTCTTCCTTTTTGTTGATTATTTGTTTTTGATCTTGAGTTGGTCCTACCCTTCCACGCATCTTTATCTGATGATCTGACAGAACTAAATAAACTATTTGCCAGTTGTCCTAAATGTCTCTTAGTTTTGCTATTTTCGAGTCAAAATAGAAATGTCGACTTCTGATGAATACTGGATGGAAAGTTACGGTCTTGTTGTTGACGTAAGTTTTTTGTTTTTTTTCCTAGGCGGTGAAGGCTGTCTTCTTGGAGCTGGAAGCTCTTTGATAGGAATTGGTTCTGACATTGGTGGCAGCATCAGAATGCCATCATTTTTCAATGGAGTTTTTGGTCATCGCACTTCAAAAGGTTTGCAAAATCAAATTGATAATGATATTTTATTTATTCATTTTATTGATATGCTTGTTTGGACATCTTTTATGTTTTTCAATAATCTTATTTCAACTTAAAAATGGTTTGTTATTCTTACAGTATATATATATATATATATATGTATATAATATAAATCTTTGGTTAAAAGAGAAACCGTCTACTTGATGATGACTTCCGGTTTTAAATTCAGAAATAGACAAGCGGTGTTTATCAGAAAACGGTCCCTTGTCATTTTCGTCTGTTTAGAGTTTGTCAGAATTTTAAATTTCACTAGTTTGGATAAGTTATTAATATGATGTTTAATATATTTAAATTTTATTATATTTCTATTTATAAAATGTATTAGACTATTTAAAAAATAAAGTAAAGTATTTAAAAAATATTTTCAATATTAACTATTTAAAAAGAATTTTCAAGCAAAAAAAAAACACATTACAATTATAAAGAAAGTAAATAAACTATTTTAAAAATATTTTCAAAGCAAAAAAAAAAATTATAAAAATGTTTTATTTGATAAAAAAAAAAACCATTCCAATTATGTTTTTATTTGATTATTTGTAATAAAACAAAATGGTAAAAAAAATTATTAATTGCCTCCATCTTCAAAAAAAAACATCCTACCTAAAATATAATGAGTAACATTTTTTTGATAAACACCGCTTGTCTATTTCCGAATTCAAAACCGAAAGCCATCATCAAGTAGACTGTTTCTCTTTTACCAAATCTTTATATTAATAAAATTGTGTGACCACTTCTTGTGTGTCTATGTATGTATGTGTTTCTCACCTACACGTGACTTACATATTATTCTTATGTTCTACTAGCTGTACCTACCCGGCATTGCCCAGAATTCAGTAATGTAATATTAGTTTTATTTTTTTGTTTGCACATTTTAAAAGTTATACACACAAAGAATCAAAATTTTAGTTTTTATTGTTTGTTTATTTGAATAAATATTAGATTACTGCATAAGTCACGTATAGGCGAGAAAAACGCAAAGTAGTCACATAATTGTACAAATATAGAGATGTGGAAAAGTTTATCCTTTAAGGTAGCTAACTCTATTACAATTCAAGAAAGAAAAATTAAGAGTCATGTCCCTTGAGTTATTGTTAGGGGAAAAAATCATGATGCAGGTTTTTGGTCATTATTTAAATTTGTCTCCATTGTAAGAATCTTCCTATCCGGAGTAGCTACTTTTTACAAATAAACCTAACCAAAATACATTATTTTCTTGAAAAAAACATGGTAGAAGGAAGATGAAGACCAATTAGCTAGTCATAATATAATATTGATGTGTCGGATATCTGACAAGATAACTTTATCTATTAGATTAATCAAATATTTATTGAAATCACAAATGCAATAGCATAAAGTACTTAAAAAGAATTTTGAAAAAATGCTATTTAAAAAATAATTTAATTACAAAATTAAATCCACCAGAATGCATTTAGTTTTTTCATAAAATAGTCAGCCATTTTAATCTTTTGTTAATAATTGAAAAAATAAAGAGTGAATTACTTTCTGACTCTTCAAAATTTGAAAAGAATTTGGGAGTATTTAAAATTGTCAAAGTCATTTCTGGCTTTAAAATTCTTAACAAATCCTCATGTATTAAAAGATTGAAAGTTTTGGAAGCCATTACATCCAATCATTTGATAGAGATTCAAACAATTTTTTTTCAAATCGAATTTTTAAAGTTGAATTTAATTATTGCGGTATCATGAGCTCATTAAATTATTAATTGAATCAAATTGTTATACAAATATAACTATTATTTTAATCTTAATTATTGGATGTAAAACAGCTTTCAATCTTTTAATACATGAGGATTTGCTAAGAAGTTTAAAACCAGAAATTATTTGTTATTTAACAGTTTTAATGTTTTCAAATTCTTTCAAATGGTCAAGAAGTAATTCATTCTCGTTTTAGCTAATAAAAAAGTTTAAATTGCCTAAGTTGTTTCCAAAGAAACCGAAATGCATTATGGTTGATTTTATTTTGTGGTAAAATTTTTGAATAGGATTTTTTAAGTTCGTTTTGGTACTTTGTGCTATTGCATTTTTGAATTCAACAAATAACCAATTAATTGTAAAAAAATAAAATAAAAAATAATGTGTAAGTCACATAGGGGCAAGAACAACACATACACACGAGAAGTGGTCGCACAATTAAATTAATATATGTATGGGAAATTGACAGTCTATTTTATATTGAATTATTTCAGGTATTGTGAGCAATGCAGGCCAGTATCCATGTGCTTATGGTCCAATAGCCGATTTCCTTTCCACAGGTCCTATGTGTCGTTATGCTGAAGACCTGTTGCCTATGTTAGAGGTGATGGCTGGTGATAATGCGGCTGAATTAGAACTTCACAAACCGGTAAGTGTGTCTGTGACAATCTGTCTTCTATGTTGATTGTAATGCAGTCATTTTCAGGCAGAAATCACATGTTCTTGCAGAGGATGAATTTTAGCCGGGAAAGGAACTGAGGATTTAATTAAATCAAATCAATACATATAGTGTGATTATTTTATACAGGTTGGGGTAGAAAGGTTACTTTGATTTCAAAGGTTAATAAAAAATAAATAAATAAAATAAACACATGATTGTAAGATTTTAACACTGATAAAATCTTCAAAAGTCTGTGGTTTTTAGAAGACACAAAATATTTCCTTGTCTTTTATAATTCTTGAAACTCATGAAGGCATTCCTCCCTTTTTTTTTTATCTTGACCTTACTTGCTTTAAAGTCGGTCTGACAAAGTAACTTTTTCAAAAAGTTTCATACCACTATTTTTTTCTTTCAAAGAAGGTGATTATCTTAGACTTGGCTTATTTTCTGTCTAACTCTGTCTCGACTTGAGTTTTACAGTCTTTTTGGTGGAGACGCAGCTATTTGATGTTTGGTTTTTTTCTACCGATCTTGACAGTTTTCTTTTGAAAGTTTTATAGTCTTTTCCTTTGGTGAAGACAACAGCTTCGCAAGCACTTCTAAAGATAAACAGCTCTTTCTATTATTTGCAATCATACTGGCCAAGTATACACCAGAAGTAAACCTCTTGGCCGTCCTTTTCAACTAGCCAACGGTAGCCAAACTACCATCTTCATTTTGCATGTTATTAACAAGTTCTTAAAGTTCTACTTTTTAGAAAATAACCCATAATAGTTCCCATGATGCATCATTGTTGTTCGCCATTTGTAATAATAGTTCCCATGATGCATCATTGTTGTTCGCCATTTGTAATACTAGTTCCCATGATGCATCATTGTTGTTCGCCATTTGTAATAATAGTTCCCATGATGCATCATTGTTGTTCGCCATTTGTAATAATAGTTCCCATGATGCATCATTGTTGTTCGCCATTTGTAATAATAGTTCCCATGATGCATCATTGTTGTTCGCCATTTGTAATAATAGTTCCCATGATGCATCATTGTTGTTCGCCATTTGTAATAATAGTTCCCATGATGCATCATTGTTGTTCACCATTTGTAATAATAGTTCCCATGATGCATCATTGTTGTTCACCATTTGTAATAATAGTTCCCATGATGCATCATTGTTGTTCGCCATTTGTAATAATAGTTCCCATGATGCATCATTGTTGTTCACCATTTGTAATACTAGTTCCCATGATGCATCATTGTTGTTCGCCATTTGTAATAATAGTTCCCATGATGCATCATTGTTGTTCGCCATTTGTAATACTAGTTCCCATGATGCATCATTGTTGTTCGCCATTTGTAATAATAGTTCCCATGATGCATCATTGTTGTTCGCCATTTGTAATAATAGTTCCCATGATGCATCATTGTTCGCCATTTGTAATAATAGTTCCCATGATGCATCATTGTTGTTCACCATTTGTAATAATAGTTCCCATGATGCATCATTGTTGTTCGCCATTTGTAATAATAGTTCCCATGATGCATCATTGTTGTTCACCATTTGTAATAATAGTTCCCATGATGCATCATTGTTGTTCGCCATTTGTAATAATAGTTCCCATGATGCATCATTGTTGTTCGCCATTTGTAATAATAGTTCCCATGATGCATCATTGTTGTTCGCCATTTGTAATAATAGTTCCCATGATGCATCATTGTTGTTCACCATTTGTAATAATAGTTCCCATGATGCATCATTGTTGTTCACCATTTGTAATAATAGTTCCCATGATGCATCATTGTTGTTCGCCATTTGTAATAATAGTTCCCATGATGCATCATTGTTGTTCACCATTTGTAATACTAGTTCCCATGATGCATCATTGTTGTTCGCCATTTGTAATAATAGTTCCCATGATGCATCATTGTTGTTCGCCATTTGTAATACTAGTTCCCATGATGCATCATTGTTGTTCGCCATTTGTAATAATAGTTCCCATGATGCATCATTGTTGTTCGCCATTTGTAATAATAGTTCCCATGATGCATCATTGTTCGCCATTTGTAATAATAGTTCCCATGATGCATCATTGTTGTTCACCATTTGTAATAATAGTTCCCATGATGCATCATTGTTGTTCGCCATTTGTAATAATAGTTCCCATGATGCATCATTGTTGTTCACCATTTGTAATAATAGTTCCCATGATGCATCATTGTTGTTCACCATTTGTAATAATAGTTCCCATGATGCATCATTGTTGTTCGCCATTTGTAATAATAGTTCCCATGATGCATCATTGTTGTTCACCATTTGTAATAATAGTTCCCATGATGCATCATTGTTGTTCGCCATTTGTAATAATAGTTCCCATGATGCATCATTGTTGTTCGCCATTTGTAATAATAGTTCCTATGATGCATCACTGTTGTTCGCCATTTGTAATAATAGTTCCCATGATGCATCATTGTTCGCCATTTGTAATAATAGTTCCCATGATGCATCATTGTTGTTCACCATTTGTAATAATAGTTCCCATGATGCATCATTGTTGTTCGCCATTTGTAATAATAGTTCCCATGATGCATCATTGTTGTTCACCATTTGTAATAATAGTTCCCATGATGCATCATTGTTGTTCGCCATTTGTAATACTAGTCTTGCAGTTATTTAATTCTTCAGTGTTGTTTTTTAAATGTTTTTGTTTTCTGATTCCTTATATTTTTTTCTTTTTCTTTGGAATCTTTATTATCCAGACTCAAAATATTGGAAACCAATGTTCTGTGTAAACTATTTTTTGCTTCAAGGTCAGCTTTTATTTGGTGCTTTTGGGTTGTCCTTTTGTTTTGTCCCCTTGTTTTCATTACAGGAAAATCAAAAGTAAACTAACTTCTTTCCTAAGTGAAGAAAAATCATACTAACCCTGCATCCGTGTGTGTTTTTGTGTTGACATGTTTCGATTGTTACAAGCCCATCCCTTTTTGCTAATTTCATAGTATTTGCATGATGTGAGAATCCTTGCATCATTAAACTACTTATGTTTAAGAATTTTTCAGATGAAGATTGATTATTTGGATTATTCAGACTGTTATTCCAATCTTGGTTGTCATATTCACAACATTTCGCCTGATGTAACCTCCAACCTTTTTCAGTTGCATTTTTTCGAACATAAGAATCTTCTGGTTGAATTTGAGAATTTAGAACTGAACCCTTTATTTAATGTGTGGAGGAATTACAGCATAAAACAAATAAGTTCCCTAAGGGTCCCTTACTGGAATAAGGAAGAAAAAAAGAAGGGACTTCCAGCCAAACGTCTCCCTCAAAAGATTCGATCATTACCAGTAAAATAAATAAACCGGTGTTCCCTTGAATAAGAGTGCTGTCTTTTTTTTAGTAACACTATTTTATTTCAGCAACTAACAATGGAGATTAGATGTGATTCCCGATACACCTATAAACAACCCATGGAAGATAACCTTAGCCCATGAATCCATGAGAGTAGATTGTTCTCATTCCATCAGCCATGACCTGATAAAAGTGCTGTTATTCTTAGTTAATATTGCCTGTAATTGAACCTTCAACCCCATTTAAAACTGATTGTTAATTAATGCCTTTAACCGTCATATCATATGTCCATGTGGACAATTCTACTATGAATTTTAGGAGCTTTAAACCTCGTCTTGTCTAGATGCGTAGTATTATTGTTGCATACCTTAGATTTCTCCCTCGCTTGTAGAGGGCGGTCGGGTCATCTAGTGGATGAATTCTTTCTTCTCTGCCGAGAACTACGCCGTCCGTTGTCTGCAACAAAAGCCATGACGCACTCCGAAGACAAACTCTTCTTTTAGATTTAATTCATTTTATTGCAAGAGTTGTTATTTTAACTGGGAGTCATTCACCACGTCGAGAGAGAGGGAGAGAGCAATTCCTACTTTATCGTAGTTAGTTAACAATGTTTCTTAAACATTCATAGGGAGGGGGAGAAAGTATTTCTCGCGCTTGTCTTTCCTTAAGGGAAATATTTCCCTTAGTTTTACATCGTGAATCACACGTCCTCTCGGTTCGCCTTCCGAATCAGACTGACTAAAAACTCGCTTCTCACGAGAACGAGTGACGTCACGCATCCTCTGTTTCCCACGCAAGGCCCGCGACGTCACAGAGCCTCTCACAGATGCAGACTGACCCTTGATCTGGGGTCTCGTCACACGGTAACCTTGTCATGTCTGTTAGCTCTGACTGTGAGAACAGGCCCTAATCTGCACTCGACTGCACCCGCGTTAATTCGCGCAAGTCAAACCAATGATTCCCAACAGATACGTCCATTCCCATACGGCCATTATCCAACATTATTACTACATATAGAAAGACTGCCATTTAGAACTGATTGTTGATCATTGCCTTTATCCGTTGCACCATGGGTCCATGAGGAAAATTCTAGTATGAATTTTAGGAGCTTTAAACCTCGTCTTGTCTAGATGCGTAGTATTATTACTATATAGAGAGAGACTGCCATTTAGAACTGATTGTTGATCATTGCCTTTATCCGTTGCACCATGGGTCCATAAGGACAATTCTAGTATGAATTTTAGGAGCTTTAAACCTCATCTTGTCTAGATTTGTACAGGTTTTAGAGTTTTGCATAAAGATTCCCAAGTTTGAAATGATGCACCTGAAGATTGGAGGTTACATCGGATGAAACATGAAAATGATGAGAATAGTAGTCCGAATAATCGAAAAACACAAATTAGACAACTTATTTCTATCTTATCGCATGAACGGTTCCTTCTTGTGCAATGCATTTGGTTATATTCCTTCTCTCTTTAGAATCTTAGTTCAACTATAAATCACATTTTACTTTGATTCGTCATTGTGTCTGGTTGACAATTCAATTTTGATGTGTTTTTGAAATATGATCGCATTTTCCTTCTCTCCTCTAAATCTACATGACAATTTGATGAATTACTAACAGAAAAAATGTGATTCTTTCTAGTTTACTGCAACTCTCTTTTGTTGATTTGCTGTTTGTCTCCTGTTGAGAATTATTTTATTGTTTTATATAATTTAGAAGTTTCAGCAGTTCAAGAAATATAAGCCAAGAATGTGTCGAGTTACTTCCCTTTACATGTTAATATCACGTGCTTCTTTAAGACATACACAAGTGAAATATTGCAGTTCAAATAAATTAACAGGTAAATTCTTTGACATACGTATCAGGCAAAAATAGATATCTACACCAAAAATTACGTAAAATTATCAAGTAAAATTTTAGTAATAAATAAAATTACTTTTTTTACTCATATTTCCATTATGCATTTTTAAACAAGTACGTCGTAGAAGATTATCTCCCTTCTAATATAAATACGTCATGCGGTCTTGTCCCTCGGAGTTATAATTTTAGTTTTATTAAAATTCTCCTTTATAATTTTCCGTAATTTTTGGTGTACACAAATAGTTTTGCCTGATACATAAGTATATCAGAGAGTTTTCCTCTTAATTTATATTGAACTGCCACATTTCACGTGTGTATGTCTTTCTAGAAGCACCTAATATTCTTTTACTTCGTCATATAAATAAAAGTTTTTTTAATTGCTGTTTACATCACCGTCATCCATTTTTATCGTCTTGTTTCCCTTGGTCAGAGGTTTGACGTTTTCTGACAGCCTGCAATCTCAGTGTCCATACTTGTCGGTCTTGAGGATTGATTCCGTTCAAATTCCACTAAGATCCTTGTTGATGCTTCTTTGCATCCAAGTTTTCTTGGGTCATTCAACTTTCCTCTGGCTTTCCAGATGGAAAGCCAGCGGAAAGGTTTCTGCATTTTCTTATCCAGGAGTCGCTCCTCTCAACGTTGCCAAACAACGTGGTTGACTGATCGTCAAGAGTTCATCAAACTTTGGTATATTCAGCCTCGCCTACAGGATAGCAAAATTCATATGCTGAGTCTAATCTGACTTGACATTGCATATCCATCTGATCATTACTCTATCGTTACGCTGAAGATGGGTGACTGAGACTGGGTGGTGGCCCAAGACTCACTTCCATACAGCAACACTTTCCTAACACAACTGCTATATATCTTCCCCCCTCTGCTAGTGAGATGGATACTTCACAATGTCAAAACTGGCAACAGTTGACGAAACTTACTCCATGCCAATTTAATTCTAATTGTAGAGCTAAAGTCGCAACCACCTCCAGCACTAAAACATAACCCAAGATAACAAAAGAAATCCACCAGTTGAAGACGGTCGTCATCCAACTTCACCTCAGTTTAAGATCGGCAGTTTATCTCTCTCAGAATCCTCTGGTCCGCATTCTGGGAGATGGTAACAGGGTTAAGAAGTAAAAATGCTGTAAATCCTAAATAAATTGACACGCGCGATTAAACAACTCATACTTTGGAGAGCTTCATACATGCTTGAGAACAAAACTCCGCCCAGGGGTCAGTTATTTTGCTGCGTCGTCACATTTAGACGGTTATACTGAAGTAGTTGCTAAAGACATCTTCAGCGCTGGATATATATATATATATATATGGCTTGCCAATCATGTACACTTTGCCACTTACTAGAGGAGTACACCTTCCTGTTGTTAAAAATGGTCTTCCCGCAAAAATGCGATGTTCTCTCTGTCAAAGCATCCGTTTGTCGATGTCTGCCACAGGAATTACAACCACCCGTAAAGAATAGAAGAATTTTCGTTGAAGGTTTACTCCTCTAGATTGGCCGTGTTTTGTCTATGCCCAACCCATACAAGGGACGCGAGTTCTCCGCTTTGAAATTCTGGTTCTTTTTTTTATAAGAAAAGGCTAAATCGCTAGAGCTTTAGACCCTTTTAGCTCGATTTTATTTCTCTTTCTTTTTCTTCCTCTCTCTCACTTTATCTTTCTTTCTCTTATCCTGTTTTTTTCTCTCTTCCTCTTCGCCTCTCTCTCTCTCTCTGAAAATATTTTGCCATACTTCAAACGATTGATGGGTAGGAGTCGTAGAAGACTTTTGTTTCATCAATGAATAACTTCTTGTCTACTTTAAAACATATCAGTTGATAGTTTCAGTATGAAAAAAAAGAAAAGGTTGTAGATTAACACCCTTCACTAAATCACTCTACCGCCCAAAATAAAAAAAATGACTTTCTATTTGATTTAGGCGATTATGAGGGAACACTCTGAAAAACTTGTCAGAAAGAAGAAAAAAAGAAACAATTATTTTAGAATGGAGGATCAGTTTTGCAGATGAATTTAATGTAAAACGATCCCCCATTTCTGGGTCATTCTAACGTTTTAGGGCCGTTAGTCAATTTTTTTTTTTTGTTATGGGAGATAAATTCTGTGCATTTTGGGGTGGGGATTACGTGGTTTTACAAGTGTTTTGTTGGAGGGTGCCTTTCCACTCGGACTTAAGGTTAGTAATAGGGTTAAGGGAGTTGGGAGAGCATTTGAACTTAAGGTTAGTTGTAGAGTTACCACTCGGACCTAGGGTTAATGGCAGGATAAGTAATTTTTTATTTTTACTAAATTTTCAGCATGAAAAATACCCCCCCCCCCAAAAAAAATGCACAAAACTTCTCTCACATAGGAAAACTTTCTTTTGTTAACTGCCCTAAAAAGCTAGAATGCTCCGGAAATGGGGAATCATTTTACGTTAAATTTTATACATGCATGCCTTCCCTTCATGTTAGGAATTCATTTTGATTTCAGATTTTTTGCCATTAGCCATTAACATTTCTGATATATAGAGAAATAATGGAAATTATAGTAACCCATGTCGAGGTGAATAAATGATATTTTCATACTCAACATGTACATTTTTAATTTATTTCATAATTGTACATTTTTCATTTATTTCATAATCTGTTGGCGACTTATTTTGAACTTGTTTAATATTATTAGAATTTTATCTTTTTTAAGGAATTCTGATATTGTTTAGCTTTTTAAATAATATTGAAGGGAAATTTGTTTTGGTAGTATGGTTATTTAACAACTAGTGGAACTCCATGGAAATTTTATGTTTAGTTTCTTCAGCTATCTGGATAATTTACTGTCAATGATAATATTTCTTTTGAAATAATAAATGTTTGTCACGGTTAGTAATATTAAGAAAAATAAATTCACTCTTTCTTATTCTGTAAAAATAATTACCATTGTCAGCTAAATATTACTTAAATAAAAAAATAAATAAAGTGAATGTTGCTCTTAAAAATTTATTAATTCAAAATTATAACAATTAAATTCAAACTGGTTATGTTGACAGGAAAACAGAATTCGATTTTAAAACAATTCTTTTTAAAATGGATAGTCAGAGTTTTTTTTTTTACCTTAGTGACACTTATCCAATTACTTTTCTCATATTTGGCAAGCAGACGATCTAATTTTCTTAAATGGGTGTGGAAAGTGATAGCGTGTGGGTAGATGTGACTAAGCATATTATTATGTAGATAAATTTAAGCATATTATTATGTAGATAAATTTAAGCATATTATTATGTAGATAAATTTAAGCATATTATTATGTAGATAAATTTAAGCATATTATTATGTAGATAAATTTAAGCATATTATTATGTAGATAAATTTAAGCATATTATTATGTAGATAAATTTAAGCATATTATTATGTAGATAAATTTAAGCATATTATTATGTAGATAAATTTAAGCATATTATTATGTAGATAAATTTAAGCATATTATTATGCAGATAAATTTAAGCATATTATTATGCAGATAAATTTAAGCATATTATTATGTAGATAAATTTAAGCATATTATTATGTAGATAAATTTAAGCATATTATTATGTAGATAAATTTAAGCATATTATTATGTAGATAAATTTAAGCATATTATTATGTAGATAAATTTAAGCATATTATTATGTAGATAAATTTAAGCATATTATTATGTAGATAAATTTAAGCATATTATTATGTAGATAAATTTAAGCATATTATTATGTAGATAAATTTAAGCATATTATTATGTAGATAAATTTAAGCATATTATTATGTAGATAAATTTAAGCATATTATTATGTAGATAAATTTAAGCATATTATTATGTAGATAAATTTAACCATATTATTATGTAGATAAATTTAAGCATATTATTATGTAGATAAATTTAAGCATATTATTATGCAGATAAATTTAAGCATATTATTATGTAGATAAATTTAAGCATATTATTATGTAGATAAATTTAAGCATATTATTATGTAGATAAATTTAAGCATATTATTATGTAGATAAATTTAACCATATTATTATGTAGATAAATTTAAGCATATTATTATGTAGATAAATTTAAGCATATTATTATGTAGATAAATTTAAGCATATTATGTAGATAAATTTAAGCATATTATTATGTAGATAAATTTAAGCATATTATTATGTAGATAAATTTAAGCATATTATTATGTAGATAAATTTAAGCATATTATTATGTAGATAAATTTAAATTTTATGATTCTAGTCTGTTTAGGTCCACATCCAAAACACGATGATTGTTTGAAATGCATTACATCTATCAGTATCATTATGATTATATCATTTTTTTGTTGTTTTTTGTTATACTTTGTTTTGTTTTTTTAATATTGCCTTTTTTTTTATTGTAGGTTGATCTGAAAACCATCAAAATCTTTTATATGTTGGATGACGGTGGAAGCCTTCTGGCCAGTCCAGTGAAGCAAGATATTAAAGATGCTATTATGAAGGTATTATGGCGATTTTGCGTCTCAAGGACATTTCTTCCCTTTCTTTTTTCGTTTTTATTTGGATTATTCGAATTACTATTTTCATCTTGGTTTCGGCTGATGAAACCTCTGACCTTCTAGTCTACCACATTTGTGGCGGGAAAACTATTAAAATAAAAACAGTGTTTCTTGAAAGAAAGAATCTGATTGGTAAAAACCTATTTGTAAATAGGTTTAAATATTCTCGAATGCTAGAAGTTTTGCTTTTAGAGAATTGATCACAATCAGTAAGGAAGATGACTGATTTTCTATCGCAGTGGGTCTTATTGGAAAGTACCTGGCACCTGATGCAGCATTCACCCTGGGCGAGTTGAACAGGCTTTCTCCGAAAGAGGAAGTTTCTAGGGAATATTAAATCCCCCAACCCCCAGTCGCATGTATATCTCGGTTAGAGGAGATAACAACGTTAGTTTTTGCCGGGAGGTGTCACCGTCCTCCCACGTACACCGCCTTGTATTTTCAAGTGGTCAGCCATCTGGTCCTGACCAGGTTAAGTGTCACTTACTTCGATGATCTGACAAGAACTGGTGTGACATTATTTTATGACCTTCGGATGTTATCAGCTATCTCTATATTTTAGAACCCTCAGTCTGGACAGGAGTGATGAAAAGCGACCGGACGGAATTCTGGTATTCTATCGAATATGGAAAATCTATGATTTGTAATTTCATGTGTTCCGATGCTTTTTTCTGTCTGTAATATCATCACACTTGCCATCGATACTCTGCTAGGTGTGTCAAGGACTATAAAATAAATATCAGGCTGTGACGGTAGATATGCTTTTATCTCAAATTCTGTAGAAATGTTGGACGGGGCACTATTAAACCAGCTTAGTGCAGCTACCAAAGTCAAAAGTGGTTATACCAGAAGATCTCTCTTACCAGACTCTGGGGAAACAACTTCTGTAATTTCCTCAAGTACATATGTAGGGAAACGCGGGACTTACCTAACTAGCATGTGTGCATAGTTCAATGGGTCGGTCGTGGAAGTAAATGAATGAAGAAGAAAGAAACAAAAATGGCTGCCTTGTCTCTTTATATGCCTGCAATGTGACCACCTGATATGTAAATGAGATGCTCCTGGTTGGAGATAAAAGAGGGTTGATTTGTTGTTTTGGTGACGTTCACTTTGAAGTTGGATTTCAAAGAGATAAGTGAGATATACAGAGGTTGGAAGTTATAAGCTATCTCGGCTCTTGGTGTGCGGTGACTCGAAAGGCAGAAAATGGACAAATTCGATTTTCGCTTGATACCTGAGTTTGATGGATCTACCGCTGGACCGTCTGTTGTTGAATGGGTTGAAAAGGCTGAGAAGATCTGTACACTGTGCAGAATTAAAGAACCAGCCACAGTCATTCCTCTGAGGTTAATCGGAGGGGCCTATGCAGTCTACCAGCAACTCGGGGATGAACCAGACTGGGATACAATCAAACATGGCCTGTATACAGCATTTGGTACAGATCCGTTTGTTGCATGGCAACAGTTTACGAGCCGGCGACTTCAGGCCAAGGAAACGGTTGACGTGTACCTAGCTGACCTACGAAAGTTGTCGGTACCATTTGGTGGAGTCAGCGATAAGATGTGCATTTTTAGTAGGCTTACCTGAGGAGGTCAGCAGACTGTTGCGGACATCGTCACGAATTGATGAATTGACAACGGACGAGTTATTAGCCCGAGCTCGAAACATCTGCAAGGAACATGAGCCAATTGCAGCAGCAACTAGTATTCAACATGCAGCAGTCGAACCACATGGAGGCAAGGTAGATTCTCTCCCAGATAGTAATAAGCGTGTAGGCCCAGTGTGCTATAAATGTGGGGAAATCAATCATTTTGCTAAGGAGTGCCGAAGTGATAGGAGGTGTGTATATCCACGAGCACAGAGAACGGTACAGTGCTATCGCTGCAATAAGTTTGGGCACATATCTCGCAACTGTTCGGGAAACAAGGTTGGGGGCAAGGTACTATCGCCACCCTTGCCCCTTGCCAACCAATAAACACAGGATTACCGGTCATTGGCGTTAAAATCGACGATGTGAAGTGTTCAGCACTCATAGACACGGGGTGTTCCCGGTCTATAGTTAGTGCACATTACTGTCGGATGTGGCGGGAGAAACCAGTCGGTATTATGACAATCAATGGTTTATCCCGAGCATGTTGTGGTGAAGGGACAGTCACGATTTGTACTGAGAAGGGTGACACAGCCAAAGTTGATGTTCTGGTGATGCAAGAAAAACCCCTTGGCTATGACATGTTGCTTGGAATTGATGCGATACAAGCACTAGGAGGCGTCATAATCACAGCGACTGGAGGTGTAATGCTTGGAGAAGGGAAAGAAGTCTGTGCAGCCGTGTCTATTGAAGAAAAGGACTTCTGTGCTATGTTTGACGACAACGAAAAGGCGTGGACTGCAAAGTGGAAATGGACTATGAGCCAGGCACCAGATCGACTGTGCAACACCATTCCAGAGTATGAAGTTTCCACAAAGAATAGGGCCGCATATGAAGAAGAACTTCAGATATGGATTGAAAACAGATGGTTAATACCGTACCCACAGGAACGTCTGGGACCACCCAAAGGATTAATTCCGCTCATGGCTGTTGAACAACCTACTAAAGACAAAATTCGACCCGTAATGGATTACCGAGAATTGAATCACCACGTTGATGCTTTCACTGGAAATGCAGATGTGTGCGCTGCTAGACTACGAGAATGGCGTCAGAAAGGGAGTAATGTAGCACTGTTGGATTTGAAGAGAGCCTACCTGCAGATACGTGTCCATGAGTCATTATGGCCATTTCAGACGGTGATAATCAAGGGAAAACGATATTGTTTGACACGTTTAGGTTTTGGCCTGAATGTAGCACCCTTAATAATGACAGCTATTATTAAAACTGTTTTGATGCAGGATGAGACCACAGCAAAAGCTGCTTCAGCTTATATTGATGACATTTACATTGATGAGGATATAATGTCTGCCGATGTGGTTCGAACAAAACTGGAATCGTTTGGGTTAATAAGCAAAGACCCTAAGCGCCTAAAGGATGGGGCGCCCGTGTTAGGGCTAGAGGTCTATGAGAAGGGCAATACTTTGCGATGGAAGCGAGGGAGCGCAATTCCAGAGTTACCCAGTGTATTGACAAGACGCATTGTGTTTTCTATTTGCGGTAAATTAGTAGGACATCTACCTGTTTGTGGATGGCTCCGATCGGCAACAGGAGTGTTAAAACGACGAGTAACTGCAGTAACCACAGGATGGGATGACATGGTGGATGATAATGCTCTCCGGCAAATGATGGCTGAAACGTTGTCCAGAGTACATAGGAACGATCCTGCCCAGGGTGAGTGGCAAGTATCTGGAAACGAAGTGAATGCATGGGTTGACGCAAGTTCACTGGCTACAGGTGTCGTGTTGGAACAATTAGGAGCTGTCGTGGAAGATGCGTGCTGGCTTCGTCCGAAAAATGATGCCCAGCATATAAATTTGGCAGAACTCGATGCCACGTTAAAAGGGCTTAATCTTGCATTGCAATGGCAGGCCAAGGTTGTGCATCTTCACACTGACTCATTGTGTGTTTACCACTGGTTGACCGACACCTTAACTGGGAAGGCCCGGGTTAAGACTAGAGCGGCAAGTGAGATGTTAGTACGTAGGAGACTGGAAATAATAAAGCGTCTCGTTGACGAATACAGCTTGCAGGTGGACATCACTTTAGTTTTGTCAATGCAGAATTTGGCTGATTGCCTGACGAGAGTACCAAAGAGGTGGATTGATGTAATGAGGCAGGGATCTGATCCTCCACAACAGACATGCGCGACCGTAACAGATCAATTGACACCTGACCAGATCCGTACGATACATCAGCAGAGTGGACATCCCGGAATTCGGAGGACAACATATTTTGTCCGAAGAGTGTGTCCCTCAACTACAAGAGCATCAATCAAGGCAGCTATACGCTCGTGTGAAGAGTGTCAGTGAATTGATCCGGCACCATTCCAATGGCAAAAAGGAAAGCTTGAGGTGGAGGACAACTGGTATCGAGTAGGAATGGACATAACGCATTATGAGGGCAAGCACTTTTTGACCATGACAGATTGTGGACCAACACGTTTCACAATATGGCGCCTGTTGACACGACATGATGCATTTAGCATTATACGACAGTTGAGAGCTGTCTTTTTTTAACGTGGTGCCCCACTTGAAATTCTGACTGATAACGCCACTACATTTCGATGTCAAGAATTTCAGAAATTCACGCAGGAATGGGGGATTAGAATGCGTTACCGATGCGCATATTTTCCCGAAGGTAACGGTATAGCGGAGCAGTGTCACCGCACCATTAAAAGAATTGCGGCCAGGACACAGTGTTCTATTCCAGAAGCGGTGTACTGGTATAATATGACACCAAAGGACGATGCAACACCAGAAACTGCCCCAGCTAATGGGATTTACCGCTATGAACAGCGTATAAAAGGTATTGATGTCACGCCATCAGAGGTTGGCGTTGTCAATACACCATATCAAGTGGGAGACAGTGTTTGGGTGAAACCCCCAAATGCTAGGTGCACTGAAAAATTTTGCAGAGGAAAAATAGATAAAATCATAAGTCCTCAGACCATGTTGATTGATGGTGTACCACGGCATGTAAAAGATATCCGCCCCTGTTATACCTCTCCTGATTCTGAGGATAACGAGGAAGATCACATACAGTTCAGGGATGATCCTGACTGCCTACTACCCCTACCGGTGAGCGTAGGAACACTACCTACAGAACCAGATGAGGGAATGATGGAACATACTGAGGAAGATGGGACCGAGGAAGTGATGCCTCCGGTTCTTCGAAGGAGTACCCGACAAAGACGGATACTGCCCCCATGCCCTGATTGTGAAACACCGCATAGGGAACCACGAGAGGAGATAATGGAACAGATTGGTGGCAATAACGGTGGTAATGAGGAAGATGGCAATGAGGAAGTGCTGCCCCCGATTCTTCGAAGAAGTACTCGACAACGACGGCCACCCCCCTGCCCTGTGTGTGATCATGAGATCAGGGGGGAGTGTAGGGAAACGCGGGACTTACCGACCCATTGAACTATGCACACATGCTAGTTAGGTAATTACCTAACTAGCATGTGTGCATAGTTCAATGGGTCGGTCGTGGAAGTAAATGAATGAAGAAGAAAGAAACAAAAATGGCTGCCTTGTCTCTTTATATGCCTGCAATGTGACCACCTGATATGTAAATGAGATGCTCCTGGTTGGAGATAAAAGAGGGTTGATTTGTTGTTTTGGCGCGACGTTCACTTTGAAGTTGGATTTCAAAGAGATAAGTGAGATATACAGAGGTTGGAAGTTATAACATATAAAAAAATAAATAAATAAAAAAAACATTTACAATTGCAACTTTTTACGGCCTTTACAAGCCGGTTTCTCATTCATGGTTCATCTTTATGTCTGGTTGGTAATACACATGGCTTGCACTAACCCACTCCACATTGTGTTCTTCGATCATAGAAAATTGAAAGTCATTGTACAATATTTTGGCTCACGTCAGCTGTCGAACACAAACAAGGAATCAAAAAGAAAAAGTATCAACACGATTGTAATGTAACAGTCGATCAGTTTATGTGTGGAATGTCAATACAATTTGTATGAAACAAAAAAAAAACTTTCCTCGGACCCTATGCATTTGCACTGAAAATTCTATTAATTTTTTTTTATCAAGGTTTCAGTTCTTGGCATTGCGAGCCAGGTATCGAGATCAAGGGGGCTCTCTGGGCGGCGTGACTTTCAATAGCACTAGAGGATTCACTCTGAGATGCCAAATCTTTCAGTTTATATAAAAATTGACCCTAAATCACTAACAGCCAATCACCCATGTAACCTCTGACCTTCTTCAGGTGCATTTTCACAAATTTGAACACCTTCTAGTCAAACTTGGGAATCTGTTTGGAATTCTGAACTGAACTTTTTATTCAATCCATGGGGGTAGATTGTTCTCATTCTCTCAGCCATGACCGGGTATAAAGCTCCCAAAATTCATACTGGGATTGTTATATGGCCTAATGGTTAAGGGTGGTGGTTAACAATCAGTTCTCAGTGAGAATCTTCTAGAGGTTGATGGTTCGATCCTTACTAAAGGCAGTGATAACAAAGAATAACATGAATTAACACTTCTACCTTCATTTTTGATAGAACACGTATGCTAGTAATTAATCGTAACTGAAAACTTTCATGAATCAATTAAAATCTATTCTCCAAAACAGTGTTATTTTTACTTCCAAATTATGTGTCCTATAAAAATTACTTTGAAAATATGCTTCTCACTCTTTTTCTTCTGCCATTTACAAACCACATCTCCCGCATTCGCTGTGATATTATTCCAAAATTCTTAAAGTAATTCTTTCATTTTACGTAAATATATTTTAAAAAAATTATTTGTATTTTGTAATGTTCTAAATTGCTTACGTCATAAAAATGTGAAAGAGTTAGTAGCTTCAGTTATTTCATAGATACAGAACATGACACACATGTCGGTAGGTAAACATATGGTGCTAGTTTATTAATGTATATCTAAATGAATAAATGCAAAAGTTTTTTTTCCATCTATCCTAACTATATCAACATCAAAACCGGTTAGGCTTATTTAATTCTAATGATATAAGAATATATTGAAATACCCTATATATAGGCATCTCTAATTCACTCAAACAAATCTCAATATTGCTCATTTGCATATTTATTTATTTTAAAGTTTTTAATAATTAATATTCTGTAATATACTTTTCTACTTTGTGTTGTCAAATTTTCTTCTACATACGCAATAGTTTTATCGATAGTGCTATTATTATAATTATAAAAAAAATAAAATAAAGAGATTTTATAAAAAAGATGATAGCATTTAAAAACTTTTTTCGAATTTCATTTTCAAGGGAGATAATTTACTTCCGGCCTTAGTAAAGTGTCAAATATCGCTGAGATGTCGAGAACAGATACTACACTTTGATCTTAGCCAAAAGGCCAAGGCACCATAAAAAAATATTTTTTTGTGACTAGGCATTTTAAAAAAAAAAAAAGAATTGATTTAATTGGAATATTTTTTAATGGATTGTGTACTGTAGTATCGGTTCTGTTGTCATAAGACTGTCCTCTCAAGAATTACCTCCTCCGTTTTTAAGGGTGTGCAGGGGGGAGAATACTCCCAGAATGTAACCCCCCCCCCCCCCAAATTTAGTTTAGTCAGAATATCGGGGGGGGGGGGGTAGTATCGGTTCTGTTTTCATAAGATCGTCCTCGCAGGAATGACCTCCTTTTTTGGGGTGGAGGGAAGTAGTGTTCGTTCATAATGATATTATCCTCTGTTGACAGTGTAGTATATGTTCGTTCACCATTATACTAGCTAAGGAAGATATTTATCTTTGTTTATAAAGATGGCGACTATATTTTTCCGGACAATTTTCATTTAAGCGTTTCACATGGACAATGAAACTTTCCATGGTTTTCAATGTTTTCTAAATAAATAAATGCAAAAGTTTTTTCCACCTATTCTAACTATATTGACATTAAAACAGTTTATGCTTATTTAATTCTCTGTAGTATATTTACATTCGTCATGATACATTCCTCCCAGCATTACCTCCTCTTCGGGGGAAGGCAGTATAGTATACATTTGTTCCTCACGATAACATTTTCCCAGAATTACCATTTTTCTTTGGGGGGGAGGGGTAGTGTACTATCTATTTTGTCATGATATCATCCTCCAAGGCATTAACCCCTCCTTTGGAGGGGGGGGGGTCAGTGTATGTAGTTCGTTCATCATGATATCATCGGAGGGAGCATATATTTGGTAGTATACTACTAAAACTCTGTGGATCTTGCTTGTCGCCAACCACATATGATTATTATTATGAAAGAAATATATATTTATTTAAAAATGTATGACGTGATAAAGGATGAATGGTAGTTGCTAAAATCTATGGTTGTTTAAACGCAGTTGCAGCAGTAACTGCTGGCTGTTGCTGTTTTATCAACTATGTCAAAATAAGAATAAATTATATATTTATATATATTATATATGTATATAACAAATACTGACCCAATAAGTCACGGGTGGTCCAGTATATCTATCTTTACTATCTTTACTAGTATATAAAGCTGAGTTAATCAAGGTTTCCTAAGGTTTTTTTCTTATATATTTTAATCACACAAAATACATGCTAAACTATTCTTCAGTTTTGGGATTGAGTTATATTTGAAAAAAATTCCATTTGAATTGTTCTAATTAGTCATAGTTTGCAATTAACTCATCAAGTGACCCATCTCTTACTGACTTTCTATCTATCACTTTCACTCTCTCTAACAAAATATTATTTGACTTCCCACTCTTATTTTATACATTAATTTTATACATCGTCTATCACTCTCATCTCTCTCTTTTTTTATTAACAGTCGAAAGTAATAAAAAGATTTGAAAAGAGAGTATCGCCACAGGCAGTAATACTATTTAACTCGTAGTTTAGAGAGCGAGCAAATAGAAAGAGGTTAACTTTGGAGTTTTTATTTTTTATACTTACCTGGCTTTGCAAACTCACTAATCCTGATTCAAACAATTTAACCCGAACTCAAAGGTGACCCCATGTGTCACATTTTTTTCTAGTAGATAATAATAATAATAATAATAATAATAATAATGTTCTTATCTATTTTCCAGGTGAAAGACTATTTCAAGGATACCCATAAAATTGAAGTAAAACCAGTGAGTCTCTCAAAACTGAAATATAGTCTGGAAATTTGGATGGCTGGACTTTCTGCTGACTCGCCCCCTGGCCAGGATTTTTGTACCTACATGTCCGATGATGGGAAACATTCCATCAATCCGGTAGTTGAGTTTGTCAAATGGCTATTCTTCTTATCGGATCACACTCTTCCAGCAATTGCGCTTGGAGTCAGTGAGTATTTCCTGAAACGCATTGACACCACCGCATCTGACCAGAAACTTCTCTTGATGGGTGAAAGTCTGCGAGAAGATTTCAACGCACTTCTTGGAAACAACGGCATATTGCTTTATCCGCCGCACCCACGTGTGGCACCGTACCATAATCAGCCAATCTTCACAGGTTTTGATTTTTCCTATACAGCAATCTTCAACTTTCTTGGTTTGCCAGTCACTCAGTGTCCCCTCGGGTTGAATAAGGAAGGTTTACCTCTGGGTGTACAAGTAGTCGGGCCTCTCTTATCTGATAGAGTGACCATAGCTGTTGCTCGAGAAATCGAGAGAGCCTTCGGAGGCTGGGTGAACCCTAGTAAGTAATTGGTTTACTTATTTTCCACGGAATATAAAGACTTTATACAAAGATAAAAACGATATATATATTTTTGTTTAAAAAAAACCTTGTTCTTCAATGGTTTGTGAAGATTATCAAGCAAGCATCAGTTGACAAACAATGATTTTTTTTTTCTTTTATCGTCTCTTAAATAACCTGGAATTACATATGACATTGTGATGTGAGAGATTTGAGATGTTCATGTATTTATGCATGCATATGTATTCAAATATACATGTATGATTCAAACTACTATTCTCATCTTGTTTGTTATTTTCATAGCATTTCAACCGATCTAATCTCTAACCGTCTTCAGGTGCATCTTTTTAAACGCTAGAATCTTTGCGTCAAACTCAGGAACCTATACGGAATTTCGAATTGAACCTTTTCTTTAATCCACAGGGGTAGCTTGCTCTCATTCTGTTAGCCATGACCGGGTAGAATTCTTAAGTAATTGTTGTTATTTTATTCTTAGTATCGCCTGTAGTGAGGATTGAACCTTCAACCTCCAAAAGACATGGATTCGTGATGCAACAGATAAATGTGTTGTTTAACAATCAGTTCTAAGTTACAGTTTTCTGGAGGTTGAAGGTTCAATCCTCACTACAGGCGGTACTATCTAAGAATAACATTAAAATAACTTAACACGTCTACCAGGTTATGGCTAACGGAACAAGAATAATCTACCCCTGTGGATTAAATAAAGGGTTCAGTTCGAAATTCCGTATAGATTCCCGAGTTTGTAAAAATGTACACGAAGAAGGTCGGAGGTTACATCGTCCGAAATGTTGTGAAAATAACAACCAAGATGAGAATAGTAGTCTGAATAATACAAATTATCAATGCTCATCTCAAAAAATCCAAACCATAAAATATGTTCATGTATAAAACTACATTAAAAAAAAAAGCAGGACCATATGATTTTCTCAAATGAAGTTGTGGTAAGAAAAAAAAAAAAACTTTAATTTGTTTAGATTTGAGACATATTTTTATGAATTTTATTCTATGAAGTAATTCCACTTAAAATTAATTGATCTTCATAATTTTATTTTATTAAGTGAAATTGATAATTTTATTTCATTGTTTTGTTTTTGTTGTATTTTTTCAATGTATTTTGTTGCTTGTTTCTAAATGGCAAATAAGCATTTGTGAAATGCAAAAATCAATCCCCCCTCCAATTGTTGCTGTTATTAAAATGCTTAACTTTGTGTTACTCAGTGTTTTACACATTATATGTTGAAAAAAAAAAGAAGCTTTAAATAGTCCAAGAGTTTATATAAATGCACATCTTGAGCACAGATTCATCTCTATTAATAAAATTGTGTGACCACTTCTCCCTTTTTATTTTCATTTTAGTTAATTATCAGAGATCAAAAGATTTTCCCCTCCTGAGGTTAACATTTAATTTCTTTACGAGTTAAATAGATATCAGAGTGCTCATTTAAGGATCTTTTCTCCAAAACAGTGAATAAAAATAATCATCTCCTTCTCTTCAATGGATCATTTAACTCTATTATAGTTTATTTTTCTTATGGTCTTTGTTTGGTTTTGCCAGATTAAAATAGCTTGTTTCTGAAGAAACCGAAATGCACTTTGGTGAATTTAATTTTATAATTAAATTATTTTTTTAAGTAGGATTTCTTTTAATTCGTTTTATTATATGCTATTGCATTTTTTGGTGCTTGTGCTGTTCAGCGGCCGTATGAAAAAATTAGTTTTTTATAAAAACAATATTATATACTTATTCAGCGTTATATTCTTACTCACTGTACAAAAAAGTAGAAAAAATTATCCACTAGAACTTTAATTACAAGTATTTTTCCATTTTGCGTATCATAACAGTGATTCATTCACTAAGCGTCCATCTTCTTTCTTAAAAGTCATTCAAGGGCAGATAATTCGAAATCTTCTTTAGAAAGATGGACGCTTAGTGAACGAATCGCTGTTATGATACGCAGAATGGAAAAATACTTGTAATTAAAGTTCTAGTGGATAATTTTTTCTACTTTTGTGTACAGTGAGTAAGAATATAACGCTGAATAAGTATATGATATTGTTTTCAAAAAAAATAATTTTTTCATACGGCCGCTGAACAGCACAAGCACCCATTTTTTATATTTTAATATTCGATTAATAATAAAGAAAAAAAATTAATAATTAAATGTAATTATCAAAGTTATGTTCATACAAGAACTACACACACATACACACAAGAATAATGGTCACACGATTTTATTAGTATAGAGATTAATGAAAAATTAAGGTTCTAGCTATGCATTCGAGAAAAAAATTAAACAGCTTTACGTCATAAAAAATCTGTGATTGCTTTTCATGTCTAAATGTTTTTGTTTGATGTTTGTGATTTTCACGAATGAAACGTGTTTTTTTTTTCTTTGCCATTTTTAACACGTGGCACCGTTTTATTATTTCAATCATTAACAAATATGAATGCCTTAAACTATGTTCTCTTTAAATTCACTTATTCCAGATTTCCTTACATCCATCCAAATAATAACTTGGTTCTCTGATTTGTTTTCATTTCTGTTATTAAGAGGAACATTCTAGAAATTTGATTTTTTTTTTCATAGACCCTCCAATTACTGTGATCAAATTAACTGCTATGCATCATTTATACTGTAAAAATATATATATTTATATATATTTATTACTCCAAACATCTAATGAGGACTTTATCATTAAATATGTTTTGATATAAAATACTTATCAATATCACTTGTTTAAAAGGTAGTGTTGTTGATGATGATGAATTTTGTTTCATTTTTTGTTATTTTATTACTTTTATTGATTAAATTTCTTTTAAGAATAAAGTATAAATATTAGTTTCAAAATTGTTCTAACAGATAAACAAAAGAGCAAAACTGAAAGAACTAAAAACTTATAAAAATAAAACAGGATTTATTTGCACTTACAAGTAATACATCAAAAATATGCACACATGTTAAAACTTCCTGATACATGGATGTATGAAAAGATACACTTACTAATATGTGTAGCAGCACGTCAAACATAACTGGTATGGATCTAGTAATGACTGATTACATGTTGTCTCAAAGGAACATCAACAGAACTGGTCTGATGGTAGGGAGATGACTGACTGTCCAAGACGGGCCTAGGCAAAATAAGAGGAATGGACAAACAAATGTTGTCGCTTTGATTATTAAATTGAAAAGGAGAAAAGATAGGATTTGGCAAACATGTTGTCATCTCAATGGTCAGATCAAAAAAGGGTGAAAAGAGTTAGTGGACTTTTGAGTCACGCTTTTTATATGGGTAACCACATGGCTAAATCAACCAATGGTTGACTGCCTCATCATCATGTGATCTGGGATTCCACTCATTAGGGAAAAAGTAATAATTGTTATGTTTTACGAAACATTCCAATTATCAAATTGATGCAACATTTCAAAAACTACTTGTTTACTGTTTGCAATAAATATTATTTCCGTAAGTGTACGGTATACACTCACTGAAAAGTTATGGCTGCAAATTAAAAAAAATATCATGCATATTTGGACAAGACACTTTGAATTATTATAAGTTTGAAAAGGATAAGACATGGATGAAAAGAATATAATGTTCATATGAATTAGAATTTGTCCGGCTGGCCATTTTCAAGACAGCAACCAATTACTATAGTTTAAACAACTATTCTAAATGTATTTTACAATCAATCCCCTTGAAGGCATCGATTGCAAACACCAATCCTAAACTGTATGAACAAGAACAATTCCTACAATTCTTAAAATGACTAGCAACATGAAGAAAATCATAAATTATTGGAACAATTCTGAATTCTATGTCATCGCCAACAATTGTCTGGTCGGTGCAGATCACAATGAACATTCCAGGAGTATCTGTTATGTTTGTTGCATTTGCAGATTGGTAACCAGACCTTGACGGTTATAGTCAAGATTGTCTGCTCTTTTTGAGTTCCGATTTCTGCTCCTCAGACGGGACGTCGGTGATGACACAGATATGGTCCCTTCTGATTAATGATTAGTACATAATCTTTACGATAACCGTATTTTTTTTTATTATGAATATTTTTCTTATAATTGAAAATGTAAGTTTTTTTTTATCAAATACTCAAACGAATTAGTCTGTTTGTCAGAATTTTTTTATTTTTAAAATAATAATAGATTTTTTAAAGAGTTTTATTTTAACAAATAATCAACCGAATTGATCTTTTTTTTTTCAGATTTTTTTTAAATAAAATATTTTATAATAAAAAATATATTTTCTTTTAAAAGTAGTTTTTAACGTTTTTTGAAATGCTTTTTTATTACAAATATTCAAAGTTGTTAGATGAAAGTTCAGAATAGTTTTTAAAAAAAAATGCTCCCCCTTCCCCCATGTTAAGAATGGCTTACTAAATAATAAGTTATTATTTAGAAAGCCATTCTTAACATGGGGGAAGGGGAGGGTGGGCTTTCACATTATTTGAGTCTAGGAAGATAATCATAAGCAGGGAACATATCTGGCTTGTCACCGTTGTCTTGTCTGCGGAGCAGAAACCAGAAATCAAAAAGAGCAGACAATCTTGGCTATAACCACCTTGATTTGCAGGGCCACTAGGACCGCATTTTACATACAACACCTGGTATTCCCCAATGGTCATCCATCTAGGTGTACGGTAACAATATAGAAGCAGTTCAGGCAAAGCCAAAAAAGATATCAAACAGTATACTTACTTTTGATTCTCCAGTCGAGAACAGATCCGGTCTACATTTACATAGATCTCTAGACATGTTTGTTATTGTTTTGATTGTGCTGTAGTTATGGTAATAACATACAAGCAGTTCAGAACAAGTAAAAAAAAAGAAAATATCTAACAATATACTTTATTCCCTTAGTCGAGAACAGACCCAGTCTACTTTTACATAGACCTTAGATATTCAAACAATTATTACATATTTTTGTTCCAGACATTACTTTTCTTGAAAGACTTTATAAAAAAACAAAACATTTTCATTATTTCTTGTTAGATTCAACCTCCCTCAAAAAAAATTGTACCCAAAATGGCAACTTTGCTGTCAACCTTTTTACTCTAGTGAGACCATATGGACATATTTAAATTTATCCGGTTTTTAGATGAGTGACTACATGGGACTCCCAAAATCTGTAGTTAATGAGCGTGAAAAATTATTTTTTAATCTTCACGCTTCTCAACTTTTCTTAGTTGCATTTACATAAGCAACTCAAAAGCATTCCACAGCAAACGTCACGTCGGGATCACCAGTTATAAGAACTATCGCTCTCTTAATTGTTCTTACATATAAACAAAAGAGATAAATATGCAAACACTTTTGTGGCTGGGCAGCACAAGATGAATGACAATGTCGGGTGCTTAAAGTTTTAAACCATTTCAGATTATCTATGCTGTGACTGTAAAAAGCTTTGAGATAACCTTTGCTCGGATTGCTTTTTTTTTTCTAATGTGTGGAGTTCCAGATCCCGTGGCAATGCAGCAATCAACCATCGATTGATTAATCTGCATGGTTATTCATATAAAAGAAGCGACTCAGAAGTTTACTTACTCTTTTCTCCCCTTTTGGTCTGACTGTTGGAATGACAACATGTTTGCTAAATATCTCTGTTTTCCCCTTTTTGATTTAATCCCCAAAGCAACAATGTTGTCGTCCACTGCTTCTATTTCGTCCAGGCCAATTTTGTCCATCTCCTCGCCAAAACGAACCAGTGTTTGACGTGCCACTACACATCTTGGTAAGTTCGTCTTTTTATAAGTCCGTCTTTTTAAATGCTTTGACATGTGTGCATAAGTTTGATCTCCTTACAAGTTGCTTGTACAGGCAATTTCTTAAAAAGAGACGTATTAAAGCGAAATAAAACTAAACGTGGCTCGCTTAAATATTACGTGCAACACAGACATAACTTTGCCTTTAATAATCCTGTCTTTTGTTATAATCAGTCAACTTTTATTTTTTATTGTGTTCTTTTTTTTGTTTTATCGTTCACATTTCTCAGCCGAAATATATCATAGTAATCAAAGACCTCATACAACTGATTCATAAAAATGGCTCTTTTTATATTCGGATATTTTTTCTCCGACTCCACTATTTTACTTATACAATACAAAATCTATTTACAGGATAAATATTACAGCCTTTAAACTGGCTTTCCTATTATTTTATTACTATATTTTAGTTTTTCTAAGCAGTGAAGATATAAATATTTTATTTTAAAAATTCAAAGTTTTCAATAAAATATCTCTGATTAAATTATTTTATACTACCAATTAAACTGATGGTATATTAAAAAAAAGTTTATGTCACTAATTATACTGACTGTATATTTAAAAAAAAAACCCTTTAAAACTTAAACTGACTATATTAAAAAAAAAAGTATTCATTTGACAAAATGGAGTCATTAAGAAATAAATTCTCAATTTATCAATGATTTATATTTTTATCACTAACTTCTATTTCAATTCTCAGATGTGTTTGAATATCCTGATCGTTTGTAATTCTAAAACAAATTGTTGGGGTGTATTCTAACATTCGTTAATTGCTTAACTGATAGACAAACAAATAACACCATTTCAGATCTTACAAACAAAAAGAATGGCATAAGTTTCTGTAACAAAAACTTCTGGCAAATCCTTTCATTTTAATTTTTTTTGCAAATTGCATAATCTTTAAAGTTAAATAAGTTTTCTTATAACAATCACTCAGGATTAAACAATATGAAGTGATAGGTTTTTTTTCTGATTAGTTGTTCATTTTTTCTCAAATAGAAGTGAAAAAAAAAAAAAAAAAAAAAAAAAAAGTTCTTATGCAGTCCTTCCCAAATGAATCCTATCCCAAGTACACCTGACTATTAAACCCTTACTATGCCTGACTATTGAATTCTGACTATTAAAAACAAAACTCGTTCTATATCAAACCAAAAGAGACATTCTATTATTGATAAAGGAAACACTTTTACCAATCAACAAACGATAGATTCATTGAACACATCTCAGTGTTATTATTATTTCTAGCACAGTACCCATAAAAAATGATGCGAGTATTTGTCCTTATTTTCTAGAATCAAAATATCTGTGCATTCTGTTGTTAATCAATTTAAAATATCAAACATCTCACAACTATTCGATTGTAGCAAAAATGTATTTATATACTACATAATGTTTAAACAATTATTCAATAAACACCAAAATTACTTTCTTTTAACAATTAGACAGGAGTGAAATTTTCATTGAAAATTCCTTTTTTTTTTTTTACAAAATTTAAACCAGAAAGTTTTTCCTTATGAAAAGTACCATTATTATTCACAATGTCATGTAAAATTTGAATATCACCTAAAATGGGAAAATGTCATAACTTTAAATTTAAACAAGTTAAAAAGCCTTAATTGTTACCTAAGAAATTTTGATCCTTAATATAAAAAAGGCTAGATGAAACTTATTTATTTTGTTAAAAAAAAGAAAGAAAATCCTTTAAACAGAAGAAGAAATAACTAAATTTTTATTATTTTATGTAAAAGTTGAAAAAATATTTATGTAACAAATTCATCAGTAATTAAATTCTCAATTTATTAAAGATTCGATTTTTATCATCAGATTGTTACTTAAAACAATCAGACCAGGATTTTTATTTGAAATTCATAGCAAAGCTAAAATTTTATTTCACTTCATTTTTTTTTCATTATTAAGATTATAACCTGTACCTACCCAGCATTGCCCGGGATGCATCGAAGTCTTTTAAGTTTTATTTTTTTTACACATTGTTTAAACTTATACAGAAAAATAAACAATTTTTTGTTATAAAGGAGACAACTGTGTTTTTTTTTTATACTCTTCAATTAAAAATGAGTTATTCCCCTCGATAATCTTTATTTCTTTTATTTCTTTCGGTGATTAGTTAAAATGATGCAGAATATAAATTGTAATAAAGTACGTTATTATATTGGCAATAACATGGCGCAACAATGACAATTGAAAATTATCTAGTCAGAAACAAAGTTTGATTTGACAGCTTAAAGGCTATTTCCGTCTGACTTTGTTTTCATTTAAAAGTAACAGAATTCTTTTTAGTTATACCTTTTTTATTTTTTCAATTTTTCTAATGATTACATCATTAGAAAAAATGAAAATTAAGAATTAAACGGAAAAATTCTGTTATTTTTTTAACAATATTTGCTTATATATATATCTATATGAGAGAGATAGAAAAAAGATTTTAAAATGTGTTATCAATTGGACCAGTTTTTAAAATTTATTTTAATTCAATTAAAAATCAAAATATAATTTTCAAAATGATATGTAAATGTTTTGTATGTCATATTTTGTACTAATATGATATATATATACACACACACACACACAATGTGTATGTTTTTGGGTATTTTTTTCAAATTTAATGCAATGTTGTTATTGTATTTTTGTTTATTTAAACTTATTTACTATTGTTTAAAGTATACATTTAATTTCGTTTTTTAATATTTTTTATTTCTTTATTATTCAATACAATAATAAAATGACTTTTGTGAAATCATAAAGTTATATTTTTATTTTATTTTTCATAGTATAATTTTTTATTTTAGAATATTATACACGAACAGTTGCAAATCTAGTGTACACCCACACCCACCCTCAGGAATTCTTCTGTTCTTGCAAAGCTATCAGGTCGTCCCATAAGTTCTGTCAGGATTTAAATTTCTGAAATTTAATAGTAAATAGGAATGTCCAATGAAACTAAATAATATTTGTATATTGTATTTATGTATTTGGACACATTTAACCTCACAAAGTTTAATTTTACATGAAAAATTAATTAAAATTACACTGTTGAAAGTCATTCAATCATGATAGTATTGAAGAGCATTTGAGGCACATAATGATTTATGAGTTTAAAAAAGGATAACTCTGCAGCCGAAACAACTTGAAATATTCACTCAACTTATGGAGAAGAATGTCTGAATGAAAGAACATGCAGAAGATGGTTTACAAAATTCAGAAATGGAAATTTTGCTCTTTGAAAATGAAGACCAATCAGGACGTGTACTTGAGTTTGATGAAGAGCTCCTTGTGGCATCACTTAAAGGAAACCCTGCAGTATCAATTGAAGAATTGGCAATGAAGCTTTACTCTAACCATAAATCTCTTCAGCATCACCTTCAACAACTTTCTAGGCTTGGGAAACAGAGTTGTCTGAAGTCAAATATAAATCACAAGCTGTTGAATATGATATATAAATAATTTCATTAGACATTTTTACTTACTACTAAATTTCAGAGGATTTAAATCCGGACAGAACTTATGGGATTGCCTAATACATTGCAGTGAGGGGAGGTATCTCTTATAGTTATTTTTTTTTCTTTTTCAATGTAAAACTTAGTAATTACCCAAAATTATTAACATGATGAGAATGAGTTACTTGATATTAAAAAAAATGATATTTTACTATATTTCATAACTTTGACAAGAGATGTTGTTCGTGCCCTTAAAAATTGGGTGCAAAACCTAATAAAAACATATTTTGTTAAAGAAGAGAAATAATCATCGCAACCAAATTCTTTTTTGTGCTGAACAAAATATAAAATCTTAAAGGTTTCACACAAATGATCGATACATAAAGAGACAAATTATTACATGACGAAACATATTTTTATATAAAAATGTAGATTCTATGAAGTATGAATATTCTCACATGCACTTTATAATTTTTGCTGCACTTGTGTTGGAAATATTATCCTCTGCGCACATTGTTTGTGTCATATTATCATCCTTTTGGCTGGGATCAAAGTGTAGTATCTGTTCCGATGGATACTGCACCCTATAGACCGGTGTCGTCTTGGCCTTCGGGTCTTGATTCCGCCGGTTTGTAAGTTGGTCCACCCTCCCAGGCTTTGCCTCCCCTCTTTGGGGAGGAGTAAGTTTATTGCTTACTGCCTGAGGCGCACCTACCGGGGAATGCCAACGGGGCTGCCCAGGCATTTTTTGTAGGCCAGAGTGCTCAAATTCTCAAGCGCTGGCTTTTCAAATCCCACTTTCCGACCTTGTGTCACATCTTACTGCTGTGGGAGGAAGATAAATAACTTGTATTCACTAAAATGACACGCGTGTTGTAATAGAAAGATAAAAGGAAAATATTTGTTAACATTTATCTTTCTTTACAGTTTGCCGACGCCTGGACATTAAAAAAAAGGTTAAAGATATGTAAATACATGAAAGTACACAAAGGAAACTAAAAAAAACGAATCCTAAATAATAAATACAATGTTCTGTAAGACTACAGAAATGCATGAGTTTTTAGAAAGAAGAAATAAAGGTGCGTGAATGAACAGAAATGGCAAGTTACTTGCATAGTTTCAATGGTGGCAACATGCAACTCTGAGAAAAATAGAGAGCAAAATTCGTTTGGTTCCTTGACCATTGTCTGAGAGTCAGCTGACTCAATTAGAAATATAATCGTAAGAATCAAAAAAGCATGTTAGGGTTTAAAAGTCATACTTAGAAGCAGAGCATGTTGAACAATGTCTGAACCGTTTGAACATTGCACTAATAAGAGACACTCTTGTTTCTTGATCCACGTGGGCCACAAAAGTATCAAATCTTGCAACGACAATGTTCTGTCGCAGTGAAATCAAATATCCCCAAAGGAAATAACTCTGGTTCCAACATACACAACAGTCAGCCTGAACATTGCAAATAGTGTGAAACTGACAGTCATTAAGAAATGCTTTCTATTTTTGCAAATGTGCTATTCTTGATATCAAACATTCCTTTCTAGTGAATGATGTAAATGAAAAATGTGTGTTTGTTGGAAACAAATGTTTTTTCTTGTGTTTAAATTTCATGTTTCCAATTTTTTTGCTTTAATTTCTTAACTTTTTATTTACTTTATTTTTCATGGGACATGAGATTAATTTTAACTCAGGATATTCTTCTAGAGTGAAAAGCACAATTATCAAATTTCACATAAAACTCATTTTGAATGAGATAACTTTCATTTCTTTTTTTTTTTTTAATCTAGTAATTCTAAAAAATCTGATGGTTCAAATATTTTTAAAAACTGCAAATTTGATGAGCTTTTGGTTTAAAATTTAATGAATTAAACTGATTTTTTTTTTTGTACATAAATTGAACTGATAGAATTATTTTTTGTGTGTATAGATGTACTAGCATTGAATAAGGGACCCTATGTCGTTTTGTGTCCAGCTCATTAACACCATACTATTCTTATGTTTTACATTTTATAATATTCAATTTTGGGGCCCATGGAAGTATTCAGCATTGATTAGATAGGCAGAAAAATGTTCTTTAACCTCCTTGAAGCACACCTAGCATTTCCTGGAAATAAATGAGAATCCATGTGCATTTCTGAACCGCATAGTATTATTTTTATTCTTATTTTTTTTATTACTATCATTTTCAAATTATAAATAAATTAAAGTAAAACATCATATTTTCTTATGGATGTCAAGTGTGAATACAAACTCCATGATCAAAATAAAATATACTTATCCAAGTATCCTGGTCAATGTAGCTTCAAAATGCATATTGTTATAGAGATCTATCTCCAAAATCCTAGAAGTTTGTGAACAAACAGACATGAACTACAACTTTTTAAATTTATCATGACTAGTGGTTTCACGCCTTGAGTGATTGTCGTCAGATGACCTAAACAAGCGCTTGTAAGTGATATATATATATACACACATATGTAAAGATTAAGATTTTAATCTTTGAAAAGCCTTGGCTTAAGGAAAGAATAATAAACATGTTTTTACCGACCACACCTTGCATTGAACAATCGCAGTTGAAATAAATTTGTCATTCGTACATGTTTATCCCTCTTCTTTCATCCATCTTTATAATTGCTCTATCTCGTATATTGAGCTTAAACCATTTCACTATAGGTTCTATTTACTAAAAGTATACTTTTAGTTTCATATTTTATTACACACACATATATCTATAACATCTCAATAAATTACAACCAATTTGTTTAATCAAGACCAGTTTGAAAATTGAGCCAGTGTCCCCCCAAAATTTCTATTGTCTTAAATATTTAAATGAGGATGAAGAGAAGTGACCAATGAAATTCTCTGGTTCATTTTCAAATCCAGACCATTCTTTTGGCTAAAACCAATCTGAAGTTGTATTCACTGCAGAATGCCACCATTTACGCTTCACTCTGTGCTGAATTGGCTTTAAAAATCATGAGAAAAATCCAGGGGAAGAAGACTAATACTCCAAATTGGTGTTTCTAAGTGAAATAAGTGAAGAATTTTGTTTTGTTTAGTAATAAAAAAAAAAATATTTCCAAGAAATATTTTTTGGGTAAAGTATTTCCACATTATTTAAACTGAACTCGTAAATACGACACCTAAAATGCTAATCTGGCTGATTATTAGATTATTATTATTACTTGTAAGTTAATCTAAGTAGCCAATAGTTTGGCTGGAGTTCACAAGTTAAATCCAATAAAATCAACAAAGATAAAGATATTCTTTTCGATATAAAATAATGTATAAAATCTTGAAACATGATGAAATGCTTCATAATTATTTGAATACTACAATAATAATTATTATATATTATTGAAAGCCTTTACAATGCAAATTTGAAATGAAATAATTCTGATGTTAATGGTTATTAATATTTTTTTTTTTTTTTTCAATATTTCAAGAAAAATCTCTTCATCAAAGGAGAATTAAGAATTCTCATTGGAGACCTTTTTTTCCTTTGAAGATCCTTTTCTCAAAATATTGTGGAAAAATATATTAATAACCATTTACATCCGAGTTATTTTATTAAATTTGCATAATCAAGGCTTTAAATAATATATAATATCTATGCTGCATGCAATGCTTTAAGTAAACTTTAACATTTGACTACATTAATAATATTTTATTTAAAACTAGCAAGACCTGTATTCCGGCGTTGCCCGAGAAAATTGAAGAAACCAAGAATCACAAATCTACATTAATTGATAAGAATGGACAGGAAAGACTCTTTTCACCCAAAATGCTAAGCATTTATTCACAATGTAAAAACTATTCATAAATAGAAATGTGGGTGATATTCAATGATTATTTTCATTTTACTAAAAAAAACAAAAAACTAATTAATGAGATTTCTTTTGCAAAGCAATATGCAAATTAGTTAATCTTCAGATGTCGATGTATGACTGAGTATTTTAGAAAGCTGTTCTTCTATCGGGGAAAAGGAAGTTGGCCAGTTAATCTCACTATCAGTGCGACTTTATAAATATACAGATGTATTGTTTGCAAATAAAAATATGCATATAAAATTAAACTCAAATATGACTAAAAGATGGAACTGCGTATAACCAACCAGTTTGAACATTTTTTTTAAAAACTTATATAGAAAAAGAAAGAAAATTTTAGTTGAAAAAGAGACAGCTCTTTTTATATTTTCAATTGAAAATGTGAGTTATTCCCATTGCTGATCCCCCCCCCCCTCCTCCGGTCATAATTGAAAAATATTTCCATATTATCAGTTATTGGAACAGGACTACATCATTTAAAAAAATAAATAGTACCAATAATCTTAAATATTAATTTTTTTTTAAATTCAAAAGTTAATCTAAACATTTACTTTGTTGAAACACCTGATTGGAGGGGGGGGGGGGGTTCGTTGTAGACGAAAGTTCTTTTGTTTATGAAATTGTGGAATTATTTTTATAAGTGAGGATTTTTAAAATTCTTTTTCTTTGTAAAGTTTTGTCAAGAAGAAAATTCTCCTAAAATCTCTTTCAACAAATCTGTTAGATTTTAAATGTGAAAACTTTGAATAACAGAATCAAATTTCTTTACATTTCACTTGTCGTCTTCTCAAAAATTCCCCCACCTCAGGATCTATTGTTTTGGGGGCTTTTTTAACGCTTTTGTTAGGGGTAGGGGTGGGGGCAAAATTCGCCCCACCCCCCAATCCCTACTCTTGATCAATCAAAAAGGGAATTCATTTCCTATAAAAGCCAAAAGAGGGACCTGGAAATCTGTTTGATTTCTTCATCTTCATCTCATTTGGGACACTTCATTGCTGGAAAACGGAAAAACTGATTTTGTTTGACAAATTCTATATGACATACCCAAATGTTCAATTCCTATTATAAGAAATTAAGAGCACAAACATTGATTTTAAGTCAGAAAGTGATTCTGAAGTTCAGATACTTGAAATTCCTGCTTCAATTATTCTTAAAATAAAGAGTCAAAACAGAACAACACTGGAGTCTTGTAGGTAAAAATAAGTTTTGTTTAGAATCAAGTGCCATCATGAAATAACTGTTTCGTTTCATTTCTAAACAAGCTATGGCTAAAGTTATCTGCTTTTTTACTCCCCCCCCCCCCCCCAAAAAAAAATTTAGAACTTGTAAAATAATTCAACATAATTTTGACCGTATTATCAAAAAGAAGGGCTAATAAAAATCTAACATCAAAATTATTTCTTTTAATCTTTTTTAAAATGCTTAATTTCGTAAATATATTTTTGGTGCTAAAAAATGAAACCTTGTCACAATGTCATTGTTAGGTAAAAGCGAAATCAAGCAAAATCTCAAAGTTATACCATGATCATATACTTTAAATCTAGTCTTAATCCATGCAGATCTGCTGCAATTCCTTTTTCATTTAGACGACTAATGTCGTCTGTCCATAATTTATGGCATATCTGCAATTTTTTAAAAAACACCTTGCTGACCTTTCTATCTTGGCGGTTATGCTTTACCCCCCCCCCCCCCCAAAAAAAAAAACACCATTGCTGTCTATGTTGACACTCTAGAAGGTGACCCCTCTCGTTTATAATACGATTTCATTTTTAATTTTAATATTTCTAATTTTCCTTTTGTATTCAGATGTTTGTTTTATGTACTAGAATATATGATGATGGTTCTGTTGGAATCTCTCATTGAGGAAACAAATGGCATTGCTAGTCTTGAGGGTGGGTTCCATTTTATGCCAAATATTAACACTAAAAATCTTTGATGCAAACTCAATTGATTTTATATTTAGTTTATTTGTTTCAAATTTGATTGTTTATTTTTTAAATCAGATTAAATATTTTCAATGATTTTCTTGTTTTATGTCTTTTTTGTCTTCAATTTTTTCCTGTGTATGCGTTTTGGTTTGAAATTGATTGGATTTTCATTATATATATATATATATATATATATATATATGAAAAAAAGAAAACCGAAAATTGTTTATATGTTGATTGACGTTTCGTCTTTATTGTTCAAAGACTTTCTCAAGATGACTTATTTCAAGAAAAACATACGTTAAAAGTTAAAATACATGGTGCGTCTATAACGTGGAAAGAATGTTTTTATTCTTTTTTTGACAAAAGCATTGATGTTAAAATTCGAAATATGTGGTACGTTTATAAAGTGGAATTAATGTTTTATATTTATTTAAATAGCTGCAGTCAAAGGGTTAGAAACGAACCTAAGGTTTCATGGCTATTGTGTTTCAGAATCGGAGCATATACAGCTAATCTTCAGTGTTGAAAGTTTGTAAACTTCCTGTATCTGTTCATCGAACAGAAACTGTATAGCTATCAAACCGTGGGTTCGTTTCTAACCCTTTGTCTATTTTAATAAATATGTTGGACTTTTACTCCGGTAATTGAGAATTCTGGTCAATTTTTCTTTAAAAAAAACTGTACATTATATTAGTAAATTTTACCTATCTTAACAATTTATTATTATGAAGCTCTATCTGTAAAAAGATATTGAGCATTTTTATATGTACAAACTCTGATGTTGTCTTGATTCAGATTAGTTTTGTAATTCATATCTGAACGGCCGCTTCTGAGAAGTTGATTTCCATGTTATGTGAAAAAGAGACGATTTCCTGAAATATGGTTAAAAAAATGTAACATCTTAGTAAACCATTTTTGGATAATAATATCATCTTCAAAGAATTGTTTCCACAATAGATAAAACTGAAAAAAAAAAACCCAACTTTTTTTTAAATACAGAAATGATACCACGGGCAACTTATAATCAGGGTTGCAGAGTCGGAGGTTTGGGAAACAGTTGGAGTCGGGCTTGTAAGAATGCTCAGAGTCGGAGTCAAATTATTTTAATCTCTGAAGAATCAACAGACAGTCTGAATATTGGAAGACTTTAAAATAAGAAGTCAGTTGAAATTATATCTCAACCTGCTTATATTTTATTCAATGTTTTTTTTTTTTACAAACTTTTTTGTCACTTTTTTCTCTGTGGTTGAAGGAACAAGACTACTACTCTACTAAACCAACAGCTTAGGAAGAAGAATAGGAAAAGTTTTTACTTCTATCGCACAAGAGTTCTTGGTAAAATCAGTTAATGCAAATCTTGAGGCAACTTCAGCAACTCTTGACAAATACTCATGAGCAGATCAAATTTTAAACCTCATCCTATATTCTCATTTATTTCTTGTAAAAATTATAATTAAGAAATAAATTTTAAAAATAGGGAGTTACCTTTCAATTATCCTGGATATATACTCATTGTTTGAATCTAAATTTAACTGCATATAACTTGAACCATGTTGATTTGAGAAGAAATATCTCGTCTATTCATATGAAAGAGATATTAGAATTTCCAGGATTCTGCTGTGATTTTATCATTTAAAAGAAATGGCACTTGCATTGCATCCAACCAACTTTGGGGATAAGCTTCTATTAACATTCAGTTATTATGCAATATTCATTACCGTTGGGTTGACTTTCTTTCCTGCTCTTCCAGCTAGGATTAAAGTGTTTATTTTCGGTTCTGAACAAACTGGAAAATAGTGGGCGGTCTATTATTTAGAAAGAGTTGGTAGAGTTTTACTAACCAGTTTTTGCTTTTCTTTTTCCCCACTCATTATAATCGAATGAATTTCTGTATATATAAATAAATATTATGAAAATAAATATTATGAAAAATAAAAATTTTAAACCAATTGGGTATATCATAAGTGTCCTACTTGAGATATCCCCAATTAGAGAGTAAATGTGGTATTGTGGTGACAGATGATTCTAGTTAAGAGTAGGATAGACATTGTTATCACTATAGCCCAAGGATGATCAACGATACCCATTTACCCCACACTTTTGATGGCCTTGTGCCTAATTTGTTTTAGATGTAATTTTTTTATATTTTCTGCAAATAAATAATTCAAAGTGTAGTATCTGTTCTGTCCTCAGTCAGAGGATAAATCCTTGGCTGGGGCAATTTTTATTTATAACGCGAATAACAGACAAGTTTCTAGTCATGTATATATAAATAAAGGGCATTTGTCAGTTTGCATGTGTTTGGCTAAAACTAAAACAGTAAAATATTTAGACCAAACTCTGGCCTTTAGGCTAGGACCGAAGTGTAGTGTCAGTTCTGTCATTGTTCAGAGGAGGCGAATCTTTCTTGACTGGGGCAATTTTTGTTTTTTTCCCATCCAGAATGCCCCTTTTTGGGGAGTTGGATATCCCCAACATAAAAAAAAATAATCGACCTTGTGTCTAACTTTGCCCTCGTGGGGAGGCAAGTAAATAGAGACTCTTCAGGTACAATTAATGTGCCTGAATTAAATTTTGTATGTAGCTTGACTAAAGTGAGATATTTGAAAATTCATTTTTCAGTTCAACTTGGACGCCATTTTGATCGAGTATGTAGACATTTCCCATTTGTTTAATGAGTGTCATTGGACAAAGAATGGCGTCCTCATTCTTGTCGAGGAATCTTTAGGTGCCATTTTATAAAAAAATAAACTTTTTTCTTCTCCACAAAAGAAATATCTGCATTGAATTGTTCTTTTACAACCTGTTAAATTTCAACAATATTGAAATCATTTCACTGACTATGACTTTATTTAAAGAATTACAATTAAAAATCTTTTTAGTGCATTCATTTAAACTAGCAGAAACTGGAAATTCAACGGTGCTTTCTACATCAATTTGTATAATTTATTGGTAAAAATATTACTTTTGAAATAATAAATGCCTGTCGGGGTCAATACTGTTAGGAGAAAAATACATTTTCTTCTTTCGTAAAAATAATTGTCATTATCAGCTAAATATTCTTTAAATAAAACAAATATATCTCTTATTTATTTAAAATTGTAGCAATTTAATTTTTAAAACAATAAATATTCTGTCTTATCGTAAAAAATAATTGTCAGCTAAATATTCCTCAAATCAATAAAACGAATGTCACTTTCTGAAATGTATTTATTTAAAATTGTACGGTTTTAGTCGACGTGACAATTTGATTTTGGAACAATTCATTTTAAAATGGGTAAAGTCAGAATTGTTTACCTTAGCAACATCAGATTAATCACCATCAGATGATTTCATTTTTTTTTTAGGTATGTGAAAGGTGATAACGTACATACATACGTACAAGAAATGCCTTGGCATATTATGTAGATAAATATATTTGCTAATAGAAGTAAATTAACATCATTTAAGTTTTTGTTCGTTTTTTTGTTGTTCATTCTTGATATTGGGTTTAATCTCATTCTGAAATTTGTTTATAACATTGCTAACAATTTAAGTTATATTTCTTGTTTTGTTTTGTAGCTTTTGCCATTTGAGTAAAGCAATGTTCTTAGAAATAATAAACATTTCTCATGAAATATTTTATCAACAGACTTTGTCAACCTGTGTCTTCTTTTTTATAATTTTTTTTTTTTTTTTTTAATGTTGCAAACTTTCAAATTTCAGGGAATATTTTTAGAACAAAGAAACATTTGCTGTATTAAAAGTCCAGTTGTTACAGAATTAAAATAAATTTATAATATTTGAAGGAAATAAAAAAAAAATAAATTAAAAAAAATTGTTGCGCATGTTTTGTTTTGTGTCTCTTCTATATTATCCATATTTTTTTCTAAAGTCGGCATCGTGATAATTTATTTCCTAAAAAATGGAAGATTCCAGCCTTTTTGCTTAGTGTATAAATGGTTTAGCTACTTCTGGTTAAATTTTAGCTTCATGTTGGGTGTGTTTCATTATTGCTGGATTACTCAATTTGATTTTTTTGTCCTCATTTTTTCATCAAGCTTTTTCCTTTCATGTATCTCGCATGGTAGTGAGCTGTAATGTTGCTCCGAGTGAAATAATAACTCAATTGTGTCAATATTTGCTTATGAGGTGAATGGTATTTTGATTATAACTGCGAGAGAGCCATAAATTTAATAAATGTTCTGTCTTTAAATCTCCAAAAAAACAACTGATAAACAACTGATGATCCCTTTTTCTCGTTCACGTTTTAGGGTTAGGTCCCTTACTTATGTTTTATGACTGATATAGTTTGGTGCTCTTAGGTATTTTGTGAATTTTCCGGAGTAAAAGTCGACTTAGAACTTATAAATCTGCAATATGCAGATTTAGTTTGTATCCCTAATTATTATTTTTTTTACTTGCATTGTATTATTAATGTTGAATATGTTTTTTTCCTTGTGTATAAATGACTAAGTTTTTTTTAAATGTGCAATATATATAACTAATAGAACTCCCAAGATCGATATAAGTAATAGATATAAAATTAGTTTTAAATTTTAATGTTTTTTTCTTTTTTTAGGGGGTATGATACTATTTCGGTGACACCCCCCCCTTAAATGGTAAAGTTTACAAAAAAAAAAAATAATGCGCTCACATTACTCACATTGTTGCCTAGAATACATACCAAGCACATATATATATATTATTGACACGCACACACCGATCCTTTTAAAAATGTATTACTTAATATGACTCAAAATTTGATGTAGAGCAATTATTTTCTCTATTAAATTTTTTGTATCTAACTTATTTAAAAAGTTATTTTGGGGAGGGTGCGAGTTTGGGTGGGCGCACCCCCTAAATGGTAAAGTTTACAAAAAAAATGATGTGCCTATGTTACTCACCGTGTTGGCGAGAATATATATTCCAAAATTCATAATGATCTATTCATTCATTTAGGAGATTATCCAGTGCTTTTACAGTTTAGCGGATACTTTAAATAAAACAAACTGAGGAATATCTGTTTGATGTACGTACCTGTCATGGGCTGAATATATCCTATACCAAAAAGCACATAAATTAATCAAGTAGTTTTTTTTTTTTATAAAAGAAAATTAAATTTTAGCCATTTTGAAAGTTTCCAAAGGGTGAGTGAAAGTTTTAAAAGGGGGATTTCCAAAGTTCCAAAAAAGTTCCAAAATCGCTCCATTTGATCACGTGACGTCGAGAGACATTTAACTTTTCATATTTTTTTTTAATGAAAAACACAATTTAAAAATAAACACAATTTCTGAAAGATAACACAGACGTACTATATAAGACAAAATGAGATACACTTAACTTTTCTTCATTTTTTAAAATGAAAAACACAATTTCAATCCCCCTTTGGAAACTTTCAAAATGGCTGCCCTCTTCGTACATGGCTAAAATCTAATTTTCTTTTAAATAAAAAAAAAATACTTGATTATTTACGTGCTTTTTGGTATAAGATTTATTCAACCCGTGACAGGTACGTACGTCAAACATATATTCCTCAGTTTGTTTTATTTAAAGTATCCTCTAAACTGTAAAAGCACCGATTATCCCGTACATATATATGTATATATATATTTTTATCAGATGCAGACATGCCCCCCCCCCCCCCAAAAAAAAATGTGCTTACTTTTGACTGCTTATTACTTATAAAGTCCGTTTTGATTTAGGTGTTTATTGACATAGATACAAGTGTAATGAGTTAAATTAAATAACATTTAAATGAAAACGTTAATGTTCGCCCTCTCATCTAGTCTGCTAATTCCTGCTGCACGTTTTACAAAGAGTAAGGGGAGGGGTATTGTTATGACCCCCCCTCCAATGACGGGCCCCAGCTTTTTATAATTTTTACATGAAAGGGTGTACAAAAACACAAAGTGAAGTTCATTTTCTCATTGAATTTATTTGAGACATAATATGTAAAACATATGAAAATGATTTTAAAAAAAAAAAAAAAACGAGAAAGAATTGAAATGAAATACAGAGAGCAATAATGTTGTAAAGTCCTACTATACAATGCGACACAACGGAGTGTGTAAATATCTCCACTGGACCATCTGTAAAAATTTGAATAGCCAGTGTAGCATCAAGTCCTGAGAACATATACCAGAAAGAACAGTTGGAAATAAGTCATACACCATCCACTATGACTATACAATCCCTACAGCTACATACATAGAAAACGGAGCTGTTAAATCTGACAGTGATATGAGACAAAAAGAAGAAAGTAGCAACCCTAGTTGAAGTCAGTGTCCTTAATGATGCCGACTTAAACAGAGCTGAGAGAGAGAAGATAACTAAATACCAAGGTCTTATGTACAACATGAAAAGAAACTGGAATCTCAGGAAGATCTACATCTAATCATAGGAGCTATCGGGTTCATGAAAAAGAGTTTCAAAAACTACCTGGCGATTATACTCATTAACTAAGTGCAATAGACATCCACACAATTACACTTAAAGAGACGGTTATAATTCTAAAAAAGATCTCTCAGAGTTTCTGAAAAAAGTGGGTGAATGTCTGACATTCAGTAGGATGCCCTATCCCCAGCAAAAACAAAAAGATAAGAAAATTGAAAAAAAAAAAAATGTAAAACAAAGGTTTATGGAAATTAGTTTTTGTTCTCAAAGTTCTGGATAAAGGTATTTGAATCATAAGTAGCATTTAATTCTATTTTTTTTGGGGGGGGGGGGGGTCACCGTTTATCAAGACCCAAGGAACCACTCGAGGATAAGGGTTTTAAAGAGATTGTCAATTGGACGATGAACATCATGAGCGAAATTGAAAACAATAGGTGGAATAGAAAGACGATTATTTAAGAGGAATTACTTATCCAAGAGGACGGCTCAACAAGTATTTGTTTACATTAGACTTTAAGACGACCATGTTGTAGTCGGCTGGGAAGCAGCCTCGTGGTATTTTGTTTCACAGATGGGAAGTTTTAGGAAAAAATCGTTTTTTAAGCAAGTTCCATTTGGTTTTTGGTCAAGAGAGAGAGAAAAGAAAGTTCTTAAGGCGAGTTCTTGCTGTGAATGTTTTACAGAGGGAGTAAGAGATTTGAGCTCAATCGATCACCTACTATGAACATAATGATACAATTAAGAGAGGCTAGCAACATCTCTTCTATGTGAAGGGGGTTGTAGGGAAGAGAAGAGATCTCCCCCCACTAGATTACCATGTCGGTTTTGTACTTTGTCAAGGCAAGAAAAAAGAGTGCTCTAAGCGGCGCCTCCCCAGATGTGTCAGCAGTACCTCATCTATCTCCTCTAACTATTTGAATACTAACTATCAGAAATTGATCATTGAAGTGGTCAGCTCTATCGTAATTTGATAATATTGGATTTAAAAATGTCCATCTCTTATTCAGCTGGGAAGCAGCCCCGCAGTATTGTATTCCACAGATGGGAATAGTGATAGAATAGAGAAAGACTCATAATATCTTTTCTGTGAAAAAAGGGTTGTAGGGAAGAGAAGAGATAATTCTCCACTAGATTACCATGTCGATTTTGTACTCTGTCACGGCAAGAAACAAGCGGAACTTCCCTAGATATGACATCAGAACTCCATCTTAGGATGGATCTGGCTCTTATACAAGAAGAGGATTGTGTCAGGAGTGAGGTACTTTCTGGAACGGAAGAATGATCCAACCATTTTTCCAGTGTTCTTAGCAACAGATTTGATGTAAGTCTTCCATTTCAGGTCTGGAGTGAAAGTCAGTCCTAGGAGCATATTAAAAAAAACGAATTTATACACTTAACCCTTATTATAAACCCTTTATTATCACACAAAAGCATTAAATCCAATGTTTTTTGATAAAACTACGTTTGATTTAATTAAATAAAAAAAGATGTTTAATTTGTTGCTCTTTGTTAATACATCCTCAGTCTGAAAACTTTTTGAACACTTCATATTTTGAAAAGAAACGAACTTTTCATTTATTGTCCGCTTTGTAAATACATTTTCTTTCTTGTTACTTCTGGAAAAATAATAAAAATGTACAAATATCCGTCATTATCTTCTATCGGGAAGGGGGGGGGGGTGTATTGCCTGTCACCTGAGGCTCTCTTATTCATGAGGGAGTGCCAACAAGTCTATACAGGTATTTTTGTTCCCAACCAGTGCCCTTTTTGGGGAGGTGAAATTTCCCCACATTAAAAAGCGACTTTTATTTTAATTTTCCTTGAATAATCCAAATTATCAATCGTCATCTCAAAATTTCCGAAACATAAAACTTATACGTGGTTTCATAAAAAAAAAAAAAAAAAAAAAAAGAAAAAAGAAAATTGCTTCTAAGAAAAAAAATTGAGTAGAATTATAATTGCTCCCTTACAATTGGATATTAGATGAAATTGAAAAAAAGCAAAATTATTCAATGAAATCTGGACACTGTTTGCCAAAGACTCAGCATTGAGTTTCTTAATAAAGTTAAAACCTTTTTACTAAGAAAAAATAAATAAATATTGGCAAAAATTATTAATAATTATAAACAATTTAAATATAAATATATAATTTTTATAATTAGAAAAATTTTAATTTATTTTTATTGAGACATTAAAAATAATTGATTAATATCTTACCTCAAATTTGGTAATTTATTGGCAAGAAAGATTTCTAAGTCTGATAAATATATGTTTTGGAATCGCAAGGACCCATGGCACAATGGATAAAAGTGGCAAGTATAATCAGTTCTAAGTGACAGTCTTCTGGGAGTTGAAGGTCCAATCAATATTAAGAATACAATTGTGAAATTCTTCAAACTTCTACCCGGTTATGGCTGACGGTACAAAAGTAAGCTACTCCCGTGGCTTGAATAAAGGGTTCCGTTTGAAATTTTGTACAGATGCCAGAGTTCGACAAGACACACCTGAAGAAGGTCGGAGGTTATGTCGGCTGAAACGTTGTGATAATAACATCCAAGATGAGAACAGTAGTCCGTATAATCCAAATAATATTAAAGAATATACTTTGACTTTTTGAGTTTCACCTTAACAAGGAAACTGTCTAATGTTTTAGATTCATCAAAAACAGGAACAGAAAAATTGGTATTATGATTCCATGTTGTTCTATGGTTTTGTACAGTGTAAAATCCTTATTTTCTTTAATTCAACTTTTTCTCAATCAATCTTTAATTTTTCACTTTGGATTAAAGTTTTAAAATTCTACAATTTCTTCAATTTTTCTGCTACAATTTTTTTTTTGTGATGAGCATTCATTTTCTTTTCATAAGCATTTAAGTTAAAATGTGTGACAAGTTGTAATAATTTTTATTTATTTTACTTATATTCATCCCGAACAAGGCACATTGCCACTGAGGCATAAGGGGCGACTGAGAATTAGGAGACAGATTTATAGAGGCATCCTAAATGGGGAGTTGTGCAGCGAGATGTTTGTTCACATTACATTTAAATTTCTGTATGTTGGTACAGCCAGGGAAACGGGAAGCATGGAGTGAATTCCAAAGGCAAGCTGTTTGAGGAAAGAAACTATTAGAGTAGAAAGCTTTCCGGCATTTGTGAATCCCTACAGTGAAGGGGTGGGATTTTGCTGCTTGTCAGGTTATTTGGGAGTATTTATGCTGAGAGGTCACAAGTGCAGCAAGTTCATCGGAGCACATTCCATTGTAGTACTTTTAAAATAAGTACAGGGATGCAACATTGCATCAATGTCATAGGGGCTGGAGCTTGGTAGAAAGTGTGGGACCTATGAGATTAGAGCCTTTTTTTTTTACCCTGTCTAAGAGGGAGAGACTAGTGAGTGGTTGGTGTACCAGCCCAGATATGGTAACAATACTCCATGCATGGGTGAATGGTGGCTTTGCAGAGATATAGGATACTGGCAGATGTGAGAAATTAATTTCTTGTCAGGGATTCAATTTCATCTTCCAGGTTTTTTAACAAAATAGACAAAATTTTAAACTATGCCTGCATCCCCATCATAGATGGTAAGCTTGCACATTTCAACATTTTCGTGTCCTGCCAGTCTACAAAAATTGACCTACTTCAGAATAGAAAAGTAATAAGTCTAATCAACTGACTGTTTCCTTTAAGACTTTATTTTTTATTTTTTTTATTTTTTAATAATGAGTCACCATTTATCAAAACCAAAAGCTACTCGAGAATAAGGGTTAACAAGGTGAATGGATTGTCAGTTGAAATGATGAAGAATATTACGAGAGGATTGAAACTGATGAACAAAATGAACAAAATTGGATTACTTATAAGAACGTTTTATGACAAGTATTTGTTTACATTGGATTTGAAGACGATCAAGTTGTAATCTGCGGGGAAGCATTCCTGTGGTATTGTTTTCCACAGATGGGAAGTTCTTAGAAAGAAACTTCATGGAAATTCTGTTTGATGTTCGACACACGGAGGAAGAAAGGAAAGTTATTTGTAATTGTGGTAATAAGACAAATTATTGCTGTTAATGTCTTACAGGGAGGAACCGGAGATTGGAACTGAATCGAGCGACTTCCATGAAAATAATGATAGAGTAGAGAAAGAATAGCAACGTCTCTTCTGTGAGAAAGAGGCCGTCGTGAAGAGAAGAGATCGCCCTCATAAGATCTCGAAATTGATTTTCTACTCTGTCAAGGCAAGATAGAGTGTTCTGAGTGGCACCTCCCCAGATGTGGCAGCAGTACCTCCCCATCTTAGGGATCTTATATAGGTAGAGGATTGCATAAGGAGGCAGGTACTTTCTGGAGCGATAGAATGATCCAATCGTTTTTCCAGCAACAGATTGGATATAAGTCTTTTATTTTAGATCTGGAGTGAAAGTTCTTGGGGCTTTTTTCAAAACAAGGGCCTTCCTCAAAGAAAGGGCCATTCATTTTGATATGGGCAAAACAAGGATTTTAGCGTTTGTTGTGAAAGGAGAGAAGCTTAGTCTTAGGTGTTAAAATAACAAGTTACTTTTTTCCCCTCATAGCACCAAATCAGAAAAGAAAGAATTATCAAGGTCCTGATCATGAAAGCTCTTTGAAATTCTGCTTTGTACCATGGCGTCGGCTGCGTAAATGTCAACAAATGATCTCAAAATATGATTTGGAAGATCATTAATGAATATCAGGTTTGGTTGTTTTCTTTTATGGCATATCAACCCTCTTCAGGTTATTTTAATGACGAATCCGGTCATTTTGGTAAAAGTTTTTATGCTTAAAGTTCTTTATATGTTAAAATATTTATTCATTGTATTTGGTTTGGTTGTTTTGGGCTTTGCAGAACATGATTGAGTTTTTCAAAGGGAAAGGAAACAAAACAATAACGTTTGGTGCATTTTTGGTCAGGAAGCCAGTATATTCAGACAGCCTGATCTGGTAGCACCAGAAATTAAGATCAGGAGAGGGTCGGCCAGAATAGATCTTTGAGGCATGTTGGCATTGATATTGTGTGCTTCAGATTTCTGTCCATCAGCAACTACTTTTATAGATCGATTAGAAAAAGATTGAGAGGACATTGTCAGATATTCTATAGCTAGAAAGTTTGTGAAGCAACTCTTTGTACCATATCCTCTCAAAAGCCTTTGGTAGGTCAAGAGCTATTGCCCTAGAAACTAAGCCTGCATTAAGAGAGTCACTGATCACTTATGATATTATAGTCAGCACATCAGCAGTTGATCTTGCTTGTCACTAAGTAGGTAGCTTTTGCCGGGGTGAGGTGATTGAAAACTTCTTGATTTATCATAGATTCAAACAACTTACTCATGGCAAACAGGAAACTGATTGGGCTGTACTGAGATGCAGAAGATCGATCACTCGTATTTTAAATACTGGGCAGACTGACAATGTTTTCCAAAAAAGATGAAAATAATTTCTCCTTTAAGCAACAATTGAATAGCAAGTTCCGGCAGCAGATTCTTAAACACCATGATTGAAATGTTGTTAGGAACAGATACCCGGTTGGCATCCAAGTTCTTGATAAGTTTTGCAACATCCCGGACAGATATATGATATCACGTAGAGAATTTTCAGTCATTAGAGTAACTTCTGTAAGTAAGTGACCCTGATCACAAAGGGTGAAATTTGAAGCAAAGTTCTTGCAAAAATGATTGGCTTTATGAAATGCTGAGAAAGTCACCTCTTGTCCATTAGTGATGATTGGAATAGAAGTCTTACATCAATTCAGTATCTTGCTTGTTTTAATTCTCTAAAACTCTTGCAACTCGAGATTTAACAGATTGGGCATTGGACTCTTTTGTGTTTTCTATAACCGATTTTCAGTGGTTGCAGGCAGTTTTAAAGGCGGCTTTGGATTCAGAGCATCTATTTCGTTGATAGCAATTAAAATACTGGTTTCTGTGAGCAATGGCAGTCGCACACTCAGGAGTATACAATGTGTGGCAGTTTGGTCTGTTGAGATTTTTAGAGGGTATGAAACTCAATACCAGCATTTTAACCAATCAGATATCGAAGGCAACACAGGATATATTCTTTTGAAAATGGAATGCAGAGGAATTTCAGAGATAAAAGATCTAAAGCTACCCGAATCAGCCTTTGAGTATCGATACGCTAATAGAAATATTACATTCATAATTTCCTTAAAATGACAAATCATGCAGCCATGAAATCTTTTCACTCCAGTACAGTATGTATTCTATTCAATAGACAACGACTCTGTAGACTTGTCAGTTTCTCCATAATCTCAAGTATTAAGAGATCCGCCATAGATGGTAAGCCTGCACATTCCAGAAGCTCTAGTAGGAAAGTGAATAAAATAGGGTTATCATTGTGGTCTCCTTAAAAATATTTCCAATTACCAGTCCTGAGAAAAGTATCAAGCAAACATCATCATCTGTTACCGACCTGTGCTATGCTGCATGTTTAGAGGGGTGCATAGTTGCAATGTATGCAGACGACAAGCTGGCAATAGGAGAAATATTTAGCTACAAGAAAAGACATCACCCAAGAAATCAGCTGGCTTTTGGAAATAATAATGTCTTCTAGGATACGAGGTTCCAAGCTCTGGTTGCGAGCCACTCAATTGATAGAAAAACTAATGTTCCTTCAGAAACTTAAAAAAAAAAAACTACTGAAAATGTGTTTTCATGTCCATAGAAAAACTGGCTCATGATTTTCACACATCTCCCTATACTGTCCAGATTTAATCTTCCTCTGAAGTCATTAGATCTAAGCCTGTCTTTAAGACTCACATTACACATCCATCGTATCATTCTCATATCATTTCTCTCCATGTAACGCATGTCCTCAACACTTACTGGCCAGGTTTCACTTCTATACAACATCACACTGCACACAGATGCCAGGCTATTTTTATCTTCATTTAAAAATGAATTTAAAAACATTTTTTTCTTCAAATACAAATAAAATAAGAAAATAAAAATAAAATTAAAAAAATAAAATCAATTTTTTTAAAGAAGGAAACAAAAACAGTACTGAATATTCTGAAGATGCGTCCATTCAATCTGCACTGAAAATATTTCAAATTTAAGTGAGACAGACAGACAGAGCCTATTACATAGATGTGTGGACGCATCTATATATAAAAAAGACAAAATCAAAAGTTTCTTTTAAAAATAGTAAGTTTAACAAACCCAGTTTTATTTCAATAAAATTTACACTGCATTAAAAAAGAAAAACCCCCAAAAATTTTAATTTAATAAAAAAAATTTATAAAAACAAAAACATTTAATAACAATCAAATTTTACTCAATTTTGAAAAAAAAAAATTGAATATACCAAGAAATTGACTACAAATTATTCAATTTTTAATCCCATATGAATGATAATAAAAAAATCCATCATATATATATATATATATATATATATATATATGTGGATAAAATACACAATATATCATAAAATGAAATGCCATGGAGACAGGATGTATGAAAAAGACAAAAACGAAAAACAATTAAACACAGGAATAAATCATTAAATGAGAGATTTACTGGTTTCGTTTGGATTATCAATCACTTTTTATGAAGACGTTTGTTGATCTGAACGAAACCGGTAAATCTCTCGTTTGATGATTTCTTCTTGTGTTTAATTGTTTTTCTTATTTGTATTTTTCATATATATATATATATATATATATATATATGGTAAGTGGATAAATATTCGATAGAATGAAAATACTGACTGGAAAAAAAAAAAATGATTTTGTGATAATTTAAAACATTTGCTTCTTCAGGTATTCAATTTATGTTACGAGCTTACCCGACATTGCCTAGGTGTCAAATGTATGTATGTATGTATGTATGTATGTATGTATGTATGTATGTATGTATGTATGTATGTAGGTATGGAGGAGAAGTAAATTAATTTTTTTTTTTTTTTTTTAGAATATTTTTTTTTTTGTTTTTAGTTAATCTTTATGAAAAAACTTAATCCGAAATGAGTAAAAAAAAAACTTGATTTTTTTACTAAAATGTGAAAGAAGTGGGTGGGGGTAAAGTAAAAGGAGAGGAGAAAATATAATGGAAAGAGGAAAACAAGCGGGAGAAGGAGGTTCTTATGTATTAGTGAGATTGACATTGCAAACATCTGTGCCATTCTTGTTCTCTTTCTTTATGTCTGCCATTTTTTTGTGCAAATTTGAAAATAACATTTCTTCACTATTTCTGAAAAAATCTTTTGATAATAAAGACTAAAAAAAAAAGAAATACCTTATAAAAAATCATTATTTCGTCGATGCACTTTTTTTCTCTTTACAGTAATTTCTGTATTTTGTCAGATTTTATTCAACCTTCTCCTTCATATATATTTACAAGTAGGTAGCTGGTGTAGCTGGTGTCACATATAACAAAACATAATGCAGACCCCCGCATTCACTATTTTCCTACACTAAAATTAAAGACAATTTCTTTTTTATTCCTAGAGAAATCAGTCATTATTTTAGATTTATTGGAAACGCAGTTTTTTTTTTTAGTTCCTATGAGAAATTTACGGTAAAGAGATTCCCAAATTACATTGAGGGTCAATTTGAAGAATGTCATTAGCTTCTTTGTAAAAGTTTACTGCCATTGATCCTGATGCGGATTTAATTGCTACCATATTGTTTTCGACATAGAAACTCATATACATATAGTAGCATAAAAATATATTTATGGCAAGTAAGCTATACAGAACCGTTCATGTTTAATTCCTAGAAAAAAATCAGGCTAATGATTTCCTTCAGGAATGAAACATGACTGTTTCTGTGTAGCTTACCATAAAAATAGTTTCATACTACTACGAAGCTCTACTCACATACTGAACACTGTTGAAGTAAATACTGAATATATATATATATATATATATATGCAATATATTATATGACCTTATATGTGTATATACATGAAATAGTAATAAATTATATAGATATAAATATTTAGGCTATTTGAAAGTATACTGAAAAATACCAAATAATTAAAAATATAAATTCAAAGTTATTACTTAGTAATAAAGTTGGTATATATCTAATCTGATAGTGCTCAATATTAAAATTATTATCAGTAGAGCAAATATATTATGAAATCAATAATTTGAAATGTTGGTATTGTCAGTGTAAGCTAAAATAAACATGTAGTAAAATGATAATTGTACTTAGTCTAACACTTTACTGCAGTTTCACGGCATTACCAATTATCAGAAATGTACCTGACTGGTTTGGCATTATATATATATATATATAAGAGAATAGTATGCATGTATGTTCTTTTTTAAAAAGAAAAAAAGAATTTCAAGAGGAATCATTACTAGTTGCACAGAATTTAATCACATGACTTGCCACCCGCCACCAACCACTTGCCTTTTGGGGGAATTTCACAAAATGATAGACAAACTTTCCGGCCTTCAGGTTAGGATCAAAGTGCAGTATCTGTTCTGTTTATGAGAAAATCTCCAAGACTGAAACAATTTTTATCTTTGTCCCAACCCAGAGTACCTCTTTTCTGGGAAGCTGGATTTTCTTGACATTTATATGAAACAAGAAAATTCCTCATTACCTAAAATCTACTTTAAGAAAAAAATGTTGCCTACAGTCCCAGTACTACCAGAAATGGTTAGTGAAATGCTGTGATTTTTTTTTCCCCCCGATAAGAACACATTTTTGACTAAAAAATAGAATTAAAAAAATAGGTGTCACCTTAGGTGTGAAGGCAGGTGATGATATTCTTCGAGCCAGGGTTGCCAGATTGGCGACTACAATCATCGGATTCGGCTTCTTTTGAAAGAGTGTGTGCTGGCTCTTGAATTCAGCTGTAGTCAACACCGACCAAAAATACAAACTAATTTTAATAAACATTTTCATTGTGAAGTCAGTGTCGAGTAAAGTTGAATTCATCTGATCCAACAACAAATGTTGACTCAAAAATCGCATTTTTCTATTCTTTTTACGAAGACAAAATTTCTTAAATTTAAATAGAAACTTTATTTTATGACAATATTCAGTGTCAGATTTTATAAAAAATATAACGTCTTGTTATATTTTTCATAGTAAAACATACAATCAATTAAAAAAAAAAAGAAGACATTCTTCTCCAATTGTTAAAAATAAAAATGACATTTTTTTCTCTTGTTAATACAAACTTTCCAACAATTGTGTAAGACAAGCTTAATGCTAAAGTGAAAAATTAATATTTTTATCTAAAAATAGTATTAGAAATAATTTGCTACTTTTAGCCTTTTTGATCTGGTAACTACGCTCTGAGCAGCTAATAATTGCCTCCCATTGGCTTGTATGTCTAATTTATTTGCATATATCAACTAAGCTCATTCCAAGATATGTTAAATGTGACAGACATTTTAATCCGTGGCCAGGCTGTCAACGGAATTTAACTATTTTTGAAAGTCATCTCAAAGTAATTACAAATTATTTTTTAACGGATTATATACATGTTTAACAATTCCTCAGTAAAATGACCAAATGTGAGCTGGAGGCACAATAAATAAAGTTTGAGATAAAATTTTTAGATTCTAAAAGACATTTTATTTACCTTATACGTTGATTTGAAAAAGTTTGCTAGAATTTTTAAAACAATGATAAATTTATCTAATGGACACTAAATGTCTATGCTATTCAATGAAATATGTCTGAAAAAAAATTAATTCTGTCCAACTGACACACATATATCACCTGCCTTTGAATTACCTGACACACCCATGGCGTTCTATACTAAAGGCCTACTCATAGTGTGCAACTACTTGTTTGTTTACACTAAAACTTGAAATATTACTTTTTATTTACACAATTACAAGTCTGCATAACACAAAATTAAAAGTGTATTTACTGTAGTTAAAATGGTAGCCATTTACAGTCTTTTACAAAAAATGAGGATATGTTAATCTTAAATAATAACATAAAATTAGAATCATATTTACTGTAGTTACCGAGGATTGTTATCTGAAAAGGAACCGAATGAAAGCTTCTCAACTGGTGTAGAAAGGTATTTCTTCAAGTTCACAATAGACAGTCAAATCTACAAAAAATAGAGGACGGGAGGGGGGGGGGGGGGGCTATTGATATTAAGATAAGTCTGTTTTGAGGCCAAGTCTTAATAGTAGTTGTTCAAAATAAAATCTGTTGGTACAATTTTAAACACCTAGCTTATTAAATTGTTATAAATTGGGTAAGCTTATTTTTTATGGAAATGACCTTTCAGGGGGAGGGGAGATATAAGTATCTGGTTGAATGATATTAGGTGAAGGATCAGTTTTCAAGCAAGCTATCATAAATGCCCCCCCCCCCCCCGACATTTGGCTGAAGGTAAAATTAATTAAAGTTTAACAAATATATGTGCCTCCTGCTCCCATTGTAATTTATAACAAAATTATGAAACATTATTACCTTTATATCTCAGTAAAAAATGAAAAAAATCCATTAAACGTTAAAAACAGTAAGTTACAGCAAGTTTAATAGTACATGCGAAATGCCGACAAAAAAAGATGGCCAATATAAACAAATCCAGAAGGGAGATAGCTCCAAGTTTTACCATTTTTGGGGGAGTGAAAACAAAAAAAGGGAAATATTTTCTAGTAAAGGACAGGGTTGGCAAGTTACAATAACCTAAAGGTAAGCATAAACAAAGAAAATCTTATCTCCCTTCTTCATATCGGCCATCTTTTTTTTCGGTTTGATTTGTTTATTTTCTGTGTTTCATGTATACAATTAAAGTTGCTATAACTTTCTTTTAATGGTTAATGTTTTTTCACTGTAAATAAGCGACCATACATTAGGTATTTAAAAAAGACAAAAACAAAATAATAAAAAACAGCCCTCCCCGTTTCAACAGAGGAATTTGATTTTCTTAAAAAGTTCATTGACACATCAATTTCCCCCTTTTTTTTTTTTTAAACTTAAAAAATGTTTTATGAATTGTTTTTTTTTATTTAAAAAAAATATGAAAAAAGTAAATAAGTAAAATAAATTGTTAGTAATTTTAATAAATGGCAAAACATTTTGTTCAGTTAATGCAGTCATTTTTTTGTTGTTGTTTTTCCCTCTATTTACAGGACCTTTGAGTTGAATGCACCACTTTCTAACAATTGGGATAAGTTTTTTGTTTTTTTTCTCTTTAAGGTGGGTGGGGGTAGAGAAAGATTCTCAGTTCTGGTGCATTTTTTTTTTTTTTTTTTTTAAATCACCTTTCTTAATGTTAATTTTATTTTAATAATTAACTCTCGTATAACGAGAGAGAAAGAAAGAAATGATACAGAATTTAAATTTAAAAAAAAACAGTTAAAAACCCCCTCGTTAATTAAAATCTGCTTATCGGATACTTTTCACATGGTTCATTATTCTCTCGTCCTCGATCTTCATGTTGTGTTGCAGCCGGTCGATGCCGTCTTCGTCCGGTATGACACCTCCTTGTAATATCTGAAAAGAAGCAGAGAGAGAGAAAAGGGCAAAATTTAAATTCAAGAACAATTTTTTAGGCAAATTATTATTTTTTATCCGAAAGCAAATAAAAATTAACGTCACAATCATTTATTCACGGAAAGTAAATTGATTTCTAAGTTACGTAAGGCTCTAAAACTGGGTTGTCATAGCAGATGGGTGGCAATAGGGACAAGCTCCCATCAATCTATTCTTATCTTATATATATAAATATTTTATTTTATTTAAATATTATACATTACTGTGTCTGTTGAGGATACCCGAGTGTCATCTATCTGGTCATCCTGGATTTAGAAAATTCAGCTTTTTTTTTGCCAGAAAGATTTGGTCCGATGAACGTTAATCACTCTGAACGTCTAAGGGGACCGACAAATCTTTCTTGCAAAAGAAAAAAAAAAAGGCTGAATTTTCTCCTAAATCCATGATGACCAGATAGATGAAATCCGGGTATCCCTAACAGATACAGTAATGTATAGTATTTAAATAAAATAATATTACTATGTTTAGTTTAATTTTAAAGGGGATGAAAGCCCTTCAGGAAAATCCAGATAGCTCAGATATTTTGTGAAATTTTAAGGTATTAAACATCAATTAATAAATATTCCAAATTTCAGTTTCTTTAGAGTAATATAGGCACAACTTCTCATTTGAAAATATTTCAGATTTGCATTAAATTTGATCCATTGTCATTAGACACCAATTAAGCAAGATTCTCCAAATGTTTTGAAAAAGTTGCCATTGTGATTAGATGGATGATCCTCCCTGAGAGGACAACAGCCAGCACACAGCCGGAATGCAGGGATGGCAGACGCTTAGATGATGAAAGTTCTGACTTGGGGGATAGGCAAAGCAACCACCCCATTAAACCTCGGTTTAATCATCATGGCAGGTCTTACTAGTGCTTCAGGCGATGTTGGCAGATGCATCAACTCCATCACACACTAGAGAGCATAGTAGACCATGGAAGACGTGATTCAAGTGCGTAAAAAGTGATAACTGCATGCATGATGTTAACCCTTTGGACTGGACTGGACTGCATACAAAGTAGGCATGAGACGTTGCCTGGTGTTGCCTCTGCTGGAGTCCAGATCATTCGCCGCAGCCTAAATACCAAAACTGAATAAACAAAAACATTTTTCATATTCAGAAAAAAAAAAAAAAAAAAAAAAAAAATAGCCATTACATAGTAGTAGTATCAACTGTAATAAAGATATAACCTTCAACCTCCAGAAAATTGTCACTTAAAGCTAATTGTTAACTAACATTCTTACCTGTTACGTCATATTACGTAATAACCAGGACGCGAATAATAATACAAATTATCAATCTCATCTAAAAACTCTGAAATATAAAAATCTTTCAATTTTAATGTGAAAATATTTCAGAGTTTTTAGATGAGTTTGATAATTTGTATTATTATTCGCGAAGATCTTTTATAGGACGGTGGTTCTAGTCTTATAATACTGAATTATAACGAGTGGTAATAGCATCTGCACGTCTATTATCAATGTCTTATCCTAATCCATTTCACTCACCCCCCCCCTTTTTCTTGATTTTATATCTAATGCATTTGCAAACACTTGTTTCAGCATCAGTTATTTAAATCAATATTTTATAGTCTATGTCTAAAACCCCATTGTGACTGCTGGTTGAATATTATGAGATAGGAGAGATGGAAGAACAATGATTATTTGCTTTAACGAATCCAAGCACAAAGAAACAAAGCCTTTGTTTTCAATTGCATCCTCGGACAGACACAATGAAATGTAAATAAAGTAGACATTAGTTTAGTATAGAAATGAAAAATTATTTTTATTTATTTATTTATTTTTTATTTTTTTATTTATTTACTTATTTATTTATTTTTTTTTTTTATTAATGTTTACTTTTCTTATTCTAATTATTTTACGCATAAAAAATATCTATTGTTCACCCTCAATCCTTATTATTACCGGATTCATTTGATCTTTAGAAACAAAACAAATCTCTCAAATTATTTACATGCCAAATAACCTTACTCAACTGTTCTATTCTAATCTATCTTTTTAACGTGAACATACCATCAAAGTCTCCTTTTCTGCACACATCTCTTCATACTGTCATTGTTTATGATTATTATCGCCTAAATTAGATTTAATCTTCCTCTAAGGTCATCAGATCTAAGCCAGTCTTTCAGACTCACATTACACATCCATCATATAATTCTAATATCATTTCTCCATGCAACACATATCCTCAACCCCCACTGTGTATGATATTCTTACAGGAAACATTTATTTGCTCACAACAGCTTCTAGGCTTTGTTATTAATTTAGTTCTTGACCAAATTTGAAATTACAGTTTTATGATTATCATCACCCAAATTACATTTTGCCATAAAATTATTGAAATTTTATGGCACTACAAAAAAAATTGATAGAATGTTAGATACAAAAAGAGAGAGTAACGCTTCAAATGATCTTTCATTCAAAATATTTTTCTTATTTTAATATTTACTAGATCAGTAATATATTAAATATTTATGAAAACCTTTTGGAATTTCAAAATATTTTTTGAAACCTGTGTAATATCATAATAGACCCCCCCCCTCATCTCTCTCTCTCTCTTAATTATTTATATAAATTCTATTACTCCCACTACTTCTATCATCATTCGTCATTCCTCCTACCATATGTATAAATGAAAAGTGTGCACAGTGACAAGCAAACAAGATCACAAAAGTTTTAGTAGGATATAGATTTTATTTACCTTTAAAATTTTACAAAAAATTTCACAGTAGTGTAAATTTTCTTTATAAAATAATTTGTGGCACAAGGCCAAAATTTGGTGGGTTGGGCTGTCGTCCTCTTGGTCTATTCTCTAAACTAGTTTTAGTCACAAAAATACCACATTCACTATACCTACTTAACATTATCCCCAATGGTTTGACGTTTTAATTTACAAAAAATATATGTACAAATTCCTCGGGGGGCTAAAAAACAACAGAGATTGCTGAAAAATAAAATGCTAAGTGTGGTGTTAGTAGGCCCCTCACAAATCTACCTAGGTGAGTTGCTCACTGTTTTCCAGTTTGTTTCAAGAGCCCAAAACAATCAAGACAGTTTCTAAGTGGAAGAAAAAGAGGGGGGGGGCAGGACTTATTTGTACCACTAGCTAAGAGACTTTGCTAACTGGGATGAGGTCTGATAAGACCTCAGGTCGGCGTGCACCATGTCTAGGCAGAGCAGTAGTATATAGATAAATGCTCTAAGTTTGGTATACAAATAGTTTGTAGATTTGGAGATGTATTTGTAAATAGTAATTAATAGATTTTATTTTACCCATAGATGGAGTCCTGACAGGTACCACCACTCTCTCTGGGTCAGAATAGATTTGAGATTAATGCCAAGAGAAAGATTCACTAAAGCTCCTAAATTGGGGTCTCAACACCAGACGTAGTTTAAGGTCATGCCCAGGACCTGTCACAACATGCATTGCTTTCTTACAACTCCACTGCAATGAAACAATGCCTATTTTTTTTTTTTCCGGCAAATTTAGAAGGATCCTTCAATAGTTCTAAATTCTTAAAATCTTTGCATTTTGATGAGAAACAAATAGTTTTTATGTTTCAGAATTTTTAAGATAAAGATTGATATTTTGGATTATTTGAACTACTAGTTTCATCTTCGATGTGATATTTACAATGTTTCAGCCGATGTAACTTCTGACCTTCTTCAGGTGCATTTTTTAAAACTTGCAACCTTTGAATAACTTGGGAACCTGTACCGAATTTTGAACTATCCCTTATTTAATCCACATGGTTTGACCTAATGGTTAAGTGTTAATTAACAATTCTGGAGACTGAAGGCTCAATCTTTACTACAGGCGATAATGATCAAGAACAAAAATTAACACTTCTTATCCAGTCATGGCTGACAGAATATTAACACTCTACCCTCATGAATTAAATAAAGCGTTCAGTTCAAAATTCTGTACACGTTCCAGAGGTTTGAAAAAAATGCACCTGAAGAAGGTCGGAGGTTAGATCGGTCAAAATTAAAATAATCCAATTAATATAAATTATTAATCCTCGTCTCAAAAATCCTTAAACATAATACAAGAGATTTAAAAAAAAAAAAAAAAAAAAAAAGAATTATTGATGAAGCAGAAAATATTAATTTTATTTTTTGGTTGATAATTTACATCATTACGGGAATTAACGCAATAAGCAACATGAAAAAAGAGCTTCAGAAATCCTTAAACATAATACAAGAGATTTAAAAAAAAAAAAAAAAAAGAATTATTGCTGAAGTAGAAAATATTAATTTTATTTTTTGGTTGATAATTTACATCATTACGGGAATTAACGCAATAAGCACAATGAAAAAAGAGCTTCAGAAATTCTTTGAAAAGCTAAAAAAGGCAAAGAAAGTTTCATGTAGACATGCAGAGTTCAAGTTCCATGCAATCAAGATTAGACACCAATGTAGCTTGACTTAAACCCTGTGGCGGAATTGATGATCTTGAGCCAGAGTCGAGCGGTTGAGGGGGCCCGGACTTAGTTCTTCCCCGCAGTAAGAGGGTCCGCCTTTGCCTGGCTTGCAGATGGAAAGGGAAATGAGTTAAAGAAAAGTTTTCTGCCCTCAAACTGAGAATTTGAAATAAAGGCTCAGAGAAGAACAGCGACAATTCCACTGGAGACAATGTAGATGGTCATGGAGAACTTCGGGGAATGACCCCATCACTGTATTGCCAACAACGTCCGCCGTTTGTCTAATAAAATTTTTAAAACGCATCAAAACAAAATAAATCTTTCCTGCAATCAGACACAATGCAGCAATAGATCACAGACTGGCAACTGAAGAAGCGAGCTGTGGACAAGTGTACCACCATGCATTTTGGGAGAAAAAAATCCAGAATTCACATACTCCTCCCCCCACAACACTGATATCAAGAAGTCGTCTTGTGAATGTGACCTGGGCATTACTGTCAGCAGTGATATGCATTGGACATGACACATCTCTAAAATTGTCAAGAAGGCCGAGGGTGTCTTGGCATCACTTAGCAAGACCTTTGTTAGCCACTCTCCAGCTATGTATTTAAAACTGTATAGAGCTATGGTGCGACTAAAATTAGAATTTGCTTCATTAGTCCGAAACCCCCATCTTGCTCAGAACATTGATTATCTGGAAATCATTCAGAAACGTGTAACCAAGTGAATACCATACACCTGCCATACTCCAAACGCTTTGTTTCATTCAAGCTCTGACATCTAGCAACTGACTTTGTAAACACCAACAAAATTATTAACCGTCTCGCCAACAACAATCTTGAGCGCCTTTCACATATCCATGTGTCTAACACACGTGGACAAGCCTACAAAGTCAGAAAACAGTTCAGCTCCCATGACTTTCAAAAACGTTTTTCATGCTCAGAATTACTCAAGCATGAAACTGTCTGCATCAGTTGTTGGCTGCCGAGACACTGCATCCTTTAAAACCTTCATGCTTCTCAAAATTCAACCAAACTACACATGATGCCCCCTTACATGCACGCATTTATATCATGACTCATACACTGTTCATTTCCCTGACAATTGTACATCATCCTGTGCACAACACGTGCACTTTTGATGAGTTGTAATGCACCTGCTGCACACTGTACACAATCATTTCATTCATTATTAAACCAATTTAACTCTAAATAATTTGGATGATTGAAATAAGAATTAACCGTTTTTATATATATATATATATATATATATAATAATAATCCAGGTAAAACATCCACAGGGTATTAATCCAAAGAATTTCAACCGGGTTTATAAAAAGTGCTCAATATCAAATAGAGCTTTTATATATGATTATTTTTATTTATTTTTATTTTGATGAATTGTAATGCACCTGCTGAACACTGTACACAATCATTTCATTCATTATTAAACTATTTTGTTAGGTACATGTTAGAAATATAATTTTCCATATAGTTGTGTTCTTTTTTTATATCCATTCACAAATGTAGGAAATCTTTATTCCTCACCCGGTATACAAATTTACGTCCAATCTCCATCTCTCTCATATATATATATATATATATATATATATACTTTAAGATACTTTGCCTGAACTTTGAATTCTAATAAAATTTGATTTGCACCTTATTTTATTATTTCATTTTATATTATGCTATTAATGCTCTATCCAGTATATTGAGCTTCAGTTTTTATCCGGATTTTTCACTAATTAAAAGATATTAGTTGCCTCTTATATCTTTTGTTGGATTAGCTTATATATATATATATATATATATATATATATATATATATATATTCACACGAACTGAGAACCAGATGCCCTTGGGAACTCCTGTACACGGATGACCTCGCAATTGTTAACACTTCACTCGAAGCTCTAGTTGAGAGAATTACCTCCTGAGAGAATAGTATGGAGGACAAGGGCCTCCGAGTCAATATGGCTAAGACAAAGGTAATGATTGCTTAGATCCTCATGACCGCCAAGTCTGGAGTGGAAGACTTCATTCAAGACTAACAGGCAGGCCCCATTGCCTATAAGAGGTCTGTTTAAAAGTAAATCGGATGAAGAAGAAGAATATATATATATCACATTAAAAAAAAAATTATCTAGGGTTGCTACTTTCTCCCTTTTCTCCCATATCACTATGTCAGGTTTAACAGTTCCGTTTTCTAGATATGTAGCTGTAAGGATTGCATAGTCATAGCGGATGTTCCTTCTAGTATATGTTCCCAGGACTTGCTCTGAGTGTGTGTACAGTGTAATCTCCTAAACTAAAGTATTGATCATAATAAATTTTGAAATATATATTCTTGGCAACCCAGTTAGTAACATGGGCACATTATTTTTTGTAAACTTTACCATTTAGGGTGTGTGCCCACACAACTTGCACTCGCCCTCAAAAAACTTAAAATAAGTTAGATACAAAAAATTTAATAGAGAAAAAGAATTGCCCTTCATCAAATTTTGAGTTATATTAAGTAATTTTCAAAAGGATCGGTTCACGCATAATCGTCAACAATATGTATGTGCTTGGTAAAATCCTAAACTATTGATCATATAAATTATGGAATATGTATTCCAGACAACAGAGTGAGTAATGTGGGCACATTATTTTATTTTGTAAACTTTACCATGTAGGGGGATGTCAACCCAAAGAAAGAAAAAAAACATTAAAATTTAAAACTAATGCTATATGTATTCCGAAGAGAAATTTCTTGAAAGAAAATATTCTTAGCAAATTTATTTTTGTTAACATTAATCTCTTTCTCTTGGTTATTAAGTTGTTTTTTTTTCAAGAAATTTAGAAATTACTAGATAACCCGTGACCCATTGTTATTGTTCTTAGTGGTGATGTGGCATTCATCCCAGGCTGGTTGAACCGGTTTCCTCCCTTACTCATATATGAGTTAAGGAAGAAGTTTCTAAAGGATATCGAATTCACAAGCCACACATATATCCTTGTCAGGGGAGATAATTTTGACGTTAGCTTTTGCAGCGCCTGGTATTCTTAAATAGTCACCCATCTGGCACTGACCAAATTCATGTTTTAATGTTGCTGCTGCTGCTGAATAAAACTATGTTTATATCATCCAATCAAAACTCTTATGGACATGGTGACTGACCAGATAAACGACCATTTACTTGTTGACCAATTTACGTCATTTATTTACCCACGTCCTCCTTATCTTTCCTTTTACGATACTGCTACTAATCCACCTCCATCTATTCCTCTCTTCCCACCACTTCTTGTTTCATTCACTCTTTCTCCCACTATTTAATACATTCAAAGTACAAACTGGCAAGCAAGCAAGTTTATCAGACTTTTAGTATTACATAGATAAAAAAGTAATTTGCATTTGTTAATAAAATTAATAGAATTTACTTTCAATTAATTTGGATTTAGTAAAAGGTGATTAAAAATGTTCTTTTAATATTTAAATCCAATTCCTCAATTCTAATTAAAATATAAAATTAAAAAATGTATATTAGTATTAAGTCATGCAGAATCACCTGGCCTATATTTGACAAATAGTTGTACCTTTGAAATAGTGACATAGAAATAAATGGCAAAAAAATTCCAGATATATATTCAGAATGGTTTTAAGAATAAAATTTATTAAGTTCATAACCTGGAATTTATATATCTGCTACCAGTAGGTTGAGGATCATTCGGCTCAAATAGCCGAGCATTCATTGCAGCCATCTTCGACATTCTGCCGCAAAGCAATGTGGAGAAGTGTATAAGAGTCACAAAGAGTCGTGTCCATTATGAACACAAAGTATTGTTTAAAATAACTTTATATAATTCACAAGAAAGTAAACTTTAATCTACCAAAAATTTAAGAAAAAGAAATTGACTACTCTGAATTAAAATTTTTTTTAGGCCTAACACTAATGGGCTTGAGTCAAAACTGATATATATATATATATATCTCATTTTTTTTTTGCCTTACATCGACAGGTTTCAGTCTGTGCAACCTCTTCAGCGTCACAACTCTATACAACTGATAAAATATTAACTATTTTGGAAAGTGTGTATGGTTTTTTTTTCTAGATTTTTGCCAAAGGGCTTTTTGCTAAATATCTTCTCCTGGAATCAGTTTTTATTGCTTTGTTATATATAACATAAAAATTAATTTCTCAAAACTGGTTATTCAGATATGATTCTGAAAGTGAGTCGAATCGAAACAGCAGACTTTGCACATATATAAAGGCTCAATAGATTTTCACATAAAGTTTGATAACAATAATAAATATGACGTATCTGAATTTACCGCAGTTTCATGCAGTATCTATTCTGCAGAATATCTTCCCATCAATATATGAAATGAGGACATTAATTTATTAAGGAATAAAACAATAATGTTGTATTTGAGTGTAGTGTAGTATAATAGTGAATATGGGGTCGCCTAGGTAATATTGTTTCGTTATTTGAGGTATAACAAATATTCTAAAGAATAGATACTGCATAAAATTGCAGTAAAATCAGATACGTCAAATATATTATTGTTATAAAACTTGATCTTAAAAGCTATGGAGTTCTTATATATGGTAAAAATCTGCTGCCTCGATTCGGCTTGGTTTCAGAATCATATCTAAACAACCGTTTTTAAGAAATTGATTTTTTTGTTCACAGGAGAAAGGTGTCGGACTACAAGACTCATGATTGCTGTTTCGATGCTGGCTGATAAGTTGTAATGATGATGAAACAACTGTCTGTGAATGATCTATATCTTCTATATGTATAAGCCCTCTACTAGTATATTGAATACTCTGGTAGGCTTTTCCACATAAGCTTATCACTAACATAGAATGTAAACAAAGGTAAACATGCTTAAAGGCGTTATTATTTCTACTAATAAGCCACTATTGAATTGGCACAGGGGAAAGATGTCGGATTACAATACTCATGATTACGGTTTGAATATTCAGCATTGATATGCTGGCTGTCTAAGCCACACTGGCTTGGCTGTTTTGTTTTACTGCATATCAATACTTTTTGGGTTATTTAATGCCAGATTCGGTCACTTTGGTAAAAGTTTTTATGCTTCAAGTTCTTTATATCTTCAAATATTTATTTATGGTGTTTGGTTTGGCTGTTTTGTAGAGAAAAATTGTTTTTGTTTTGGGCTTTGCAAAACATGATTGAGTTTTGCAAAGGGAAATGAAAAAAAACAATAACATCAATGTTTGGTGTATTTTAGGTCAGGAAGACAGTATTTTCAGACAGCCTGATCTGGTAGCACCACATCCACACTGTTGAGTTGCAATGACAATTAAACAGCTGTCAGTGAATGAGCTATAGCTTATATATATATATATATATATATATATATATGTGATTTTATGAAGGCTTACCAAAGCATTTCTTTCAAGACACCAATGATCACCATTAAAGATATTTTTTCTTACAAATACTATTTATTCAAATTAAATGTTTTTCCTACACGTGTTTCACTACCAAGCAGTTACTTGCTTGGCAGATCATCAGGGAAATTAAATGTCTGGAATACTGGTTTCAACTGCCGACAAAACACAATGTGGCGTTGTAATAGTTGAGGTCACTTAAGAAGAGAAGAGGAAAAAAAAAATAAATAAAAATAAAAATAAAAGTCAAACTTAAAAAGCAAGGAAGAACAACGATAAGAAAAGAAAGTCCTAGAAAAGTCTTAGAAAAGTAGCTTGTGCATTATTTCTTCCACCAAGCCAACAAGCAAGTAATCGGTCCCAAATACATTCAATAAAACCACAAAACCGGAACAATGTGCGATAATACACTTTCACGTTAGCCGGTACAATGATGAATAAATCCCCCCCCCCCCCACAAGAAAACAAAAGAACTAAATCATTCAAGATACCGCTCACAAGTTACCATTCCAATCCAATGATAGTATGGGAATTCTAAATCCAACTTCTCACAAAGAAAAGTCAACACAAATGTTCGTCCGAGTTCAAAGAGTCTTATTTCAATTGTTGATTTATTACCCTTCGAAATAAACACACGACGAGTTGAATGTCAATCCCGCAGAAAACTTTTTTTTTCCTCTTCTCTTCTTAAGTGACCTCAACTATTACAACGCCACATTGTGTTTTGTCGGCAGTTGAAACCAGTATTCCAGACATTTAATTTCCCTGATGATCTGCCAAGCAAGTAACTGCTTGGTAGTGAAACACGTGTAGGAAAAACATTTAATTTGAATAAATAGTATTTGTAAGAAAAAATATCTTTAATGGTGATCATTGGTGTCTTGAAAGAAATGCTTTGGTAAGCCTTCATAAAATCACATATAAATGCTCTGTACCCTGTAATCGAGTATCATCGAGCTTGTTTTTTATTGGAACAACCCCGGTCTTCACTGAATGATCTATTTTATAAGTGAAAAATCTAAATCTATATATATATATATATATAATAACAAATTTCTTCAAATGAAACAACATTCTTTCAAATCGAAAGACATTTCTTCAAATGGATTTACATATCTGATGAGAGCGGAAACACGTTATATAAAATTATAAAATAACAAAATAATAAATAAATGTTGAAAAAAACTTTTTACAAATGTTGGTAGCCTTACTCATTTACATATATACTTTTCTCTCGTTGGAACTGCACTATCCTCTTTTCTATACATATATATATATATACACACACACGCATACATACATACATACATACATACATACATACACACACCATATGACGATATAAGTCATAATAATATATTAAACAAAAAAAATTAGTAACCACCTGGATTTAACTGCTCATTGAATCATTTGTTTTAGTTTTTGTATTGTATTTCACATGATTGAATAGAAAACGAGGTAAATCACTAAGTTACAGATACAGCATTTTTAAAATTAATTACAGCTGTTTCATCACTTCAAGACAAGTACATAATGTTAATTCAGAAATTAATGATCATCTCTAAACCTCATTCGCCACAAGAGATGAAAGGTATTTTTTTATGACTCAAACTAGCAGCAGCAGTATTTCACTTGGCTTTTAGAAAAAAAGATTTCATTCTGCGTAGAATATCAGTTGGCTCTGATGAGACCACGAGTCACACTCTGAACATGTCAATACAAACCATGATATTATCTATATGACATGCGTTTTTCTTACTACAGCAGAGTTTCATTGCTCTATACGTATGACTCGCCATCAAATTAAAGATTCTAGCCGTGAAAGTTCAATAAAACTTTCAAGTTTTTTTTTTTGTTGGTTGCCAACTTGTTGTGACTTGTTATGTTAAATGTATAGGTGTATATGATTGTGCCTGGCTAAAGTGGTTATGATGTTCGGCAGATGTGGGATATATGTGCGAGTGTAATTTTTTTTTTTTTTAGTTGGTGAATGTTTTTATTCCACTTTTCAAGGTAGCTAGCCAGAGATAAATTGAAGGAATTGTGGGGCATGGATGGCTTGTGCTTGTGTGCATGCATATATATGTCTGGAGTCGGCGTAATGTTTTTAATATATGTTGTTAATTTCTCTCTCTCTCTCCTTATATATATATATATATATATATATATTTGTGTTTTGTTTGTGTTTGCAAGTATTATTTGAGTCTTAATATCTATACTTGCTCTACTTCCATCTCTATTGAGCACTACCAACTTAATACTGTAAACATAATTGCAGCTATCATCTGTACATCCACATATTGATGATAGGAAGCTGCTTTAACAAATATATATATTTTTAAAAATATTATTTCATGTATATATACTTATATGATAAAATAATATATCACATATATATATTTTAGAGTATTTATTTCCTTATTTGAGTAGAGCTTAGTAGTAGTAATAAGAAAATATACTTCTGGCAGTTAAGCTACACAGAAATACTGCTACCATATATATGTCTCTATTTACTGGCCTCAGACAAAGGCAGAGTTAGACACAAGGTCTGTTTTTAATAAAATGGGTGAAAATCTAGCTCCTTAAAAGAATCACTCTGGATTTAGACAAACAATAAAATTGCCTTAGTGAAGGAGAAATCTTTCTAGACTAACGGAGGACAGAACAGATGAAATGTAATATCAGAACAGATACTAAACTTTGATCTTAGCCAAAAAGCCAAGATTTCTGAAAATATACTCATGGCAAGTAAGCTATACTAAAATTATCTATATGTATATATTTATTATTAATAGTCAGACTCTCGAGGATTTAAGTTCAATAGATGTTTTTTTTTTTTTACTCCAGAGCATGTATAAATAAATAATTGAAAATTAGATTCCAGTAACCATGTCTTTATTCATTTTTAAAATGATCCATTTCTTGACAGACCATTTCGTTAACACTCAGACGGTCAAAATACAAAGTTATGTATCTTGGTTTTTCGAAGAGTGTAACTCGTCAGAAGAAAAGGCCAAAACATCGAACTTATATTCCTAATTAAACCTACATATATAAGTGCTCTAATAATGTATTATTTTTGTTTTTATTTCCTGATGTTTTAGACACGTTTTTTTTTCGGCCTTTTCTTCTGACGAGTTACACTTATAGATAATCTAAGATATATAACTCTGTACTCGAGTTGTCTAAGTGATAAAGAAATGGTTACTGGAATCTAACTTTTTATTATTATTTATATACATTTTATTTGCCTCCGCTCCAGGAGGTTAGACACAAAATCAGGTGGGTTTTGAAAAGCCAGCACACTAAGTTAAACGCACTCTGACCTACAAAAGATACCTGAGTGGCTCCTTCGGCATTCCCCGGTAAGGGTGCCTTAGGCGATTAGCAATAAACTAATCCTCCTTCTCAGAGAGAAGGTAAAGCCTGGGAAGGTGGACCTCCAAGGACTGAACAGAACCATATCTCAGCCTGACAGCAACAAAGTCACTGTTGGACTGGTTGTCGGGGATGTATCCCCGACTGATACGAACATCTACTCAGCTGTGCCAGATAAGTATATATATATATTATATATATATATTTTCCTTTTTAGGCTGTTTCTTTTATCTTCTTAGCTGTATCAACTTGTTAGAATTTGAACCCACCTCTGCCATGGTATTTCTTTCTTGACTATCTATTCTGCTTCCTCCTCCTTTAAATCATATTTCTGTTATCTTTTTAAAGAAAAATTTAAAAATAATATCTTCACTCATTTCTGAAAAAGTCTTTATAATAAAGATGTAATATTAAGAAAGCAACCAGACGAGATAATTTGATTGCATTGATTGGTCTGCCCCCCCCCCCCCCAACACACACACACATTCATTTACATTCTGTCGGAAATTATTCAAACTTTTTCATATATGATGTTTCTAGTGAGACTATAAAAAAACAAAAAACAAAGGCAATAGCCATATGATACATTTGATTTTGTGCAGACCACGCAATTCTGCCTGTTGTTATCTCTTTAATCAACAGGCTCAAAACCATCGGTATCATTTGGCTAGTCATTTTGTTTTTGTATAGTATCAACAAAAAAATAAATAAACAACGCTCTATACACATAATGTTTATTTATCCTAAACTATAAAGCTAAATATATAAATATTTTTAATATCCACAAATATATTTCATCTTAATAAAGACTCATCAGTGTGGCTATATATAACTGTATCACCGGTTGCAGGATTCAAACCCCTGACTAAAGTCAACTTTGCCTCCATGGTCGCTGAGACACCTATATGACGAAGAAAGGAAAACACATATTACTATTCATTGAATGAACAGTCAGCCTCCATAGACTGTTTGACCAAAGGGAAGGAACTTTGTAATATTGTTTTAATTAGAAGCTTTATCATATTTCTCTTACAGATTGCTGTTCCTTCAAAGAAGCTTTGAATAATTATTTATCTATAATTATTTTTTAATATATATATATATATATTATAAATAATATATATATATATCTTTAGCCCCCCACAAACACAAAGAGAGAAAGAAAGAAACAAATGCCTTGCGCTGCGTGCCATGCACCCTGAAGCAGTGATGATGTCAGCCTGTGTCGATGCCAATGTCATGCACCCAATCATATAATTACCTGGGAGTTGCCAGCCACATTGTAGTCATCAGGGGATTTAAAACCTTGAAAGCCTGGAACAAACTCTTTGGGGTCTTCTTGTATCCCGGCCCCACGTTGGCCATCGTGACTTCTCCGGAGCCATGGAAATTGTTCAGCAATTTGTCCCGGCTCAACATCGTGGTTATCAGAGAGGTGTGAAGGCTGTTTTTCATGAAGGGGTTTCATGGGAAAGTTGGCTTGGTATAACAGGTCATCATCGCCAGCCTCTTGCGGTGCATTATTATTATTGTTACCCTCAATGAAATCATTATTCAAAATGTTATTATTGAAGAGAGGAGCTCTCACCTTTGAAGAATCGGGATTTACGGGTTTGCCGGCTTTGTAGTCAATTGCTCCGAAACCAGCTGTGTGACAATTTCAAAGTTTTCGAGTTTTTGATGAAGATGAGAGGAAAAAGAAAAAAAGAAAAAGGGTTAATGTTTACTTTAATAAAAATAATATATATATAGCATTTAATTCAAAACCCTTTCCAGAGAGAATTTTCTGACCAATTTAAAAATGAAATAGTCAACACATGACCCTTTAGTACAGACACTAAGTCTTTATTGTAATTAGCTAGTATTTATTTTATAATTTGTTCTTATAATTTTATAAAATGTCTTTAATTTCAGTTTTCCCCCAAATCATACATTCCAATTATTTTTCACATCCGACACCTTTAACTGTTTAGACCGTTACCTTTGGAGTAAAAAATTTGAAACAATTCAGCAGAAAGTAATTTTATTTTTTTCCCCCAGTTATTTTCATTTTTTGTTTCTGAATTCTTTCAAAACTTATAAGCATAATGTAGTTATTTTCTTAAAATTTGTTTTTATAAATTTCTTATTTTTCCCTTAAGACATTAAAAAAAAACCCATTAAAAACGTTTTCACATAAAAAGTTTTTTTTTTTTTCTAAGATGAAGTTGTGACTCAGGGAACATTGCTAAAATGGAAATCGCAGGATAGACAATGTTGATGTAGAAATTAGCAGCGAGGAGGTGGGACGAGAATGAAAACATTACTACAACTATGAAGCAAGTCTCTCTTTTAAAGACCGCCACAAAGGGATTCATAATTGTAATCAGCTTCACTTTTTTTTTTAATTTAAAATCCTTAAATAATATTATGTAGATTATTTTTTCATTAGGGGTGGGATGTAATGGGTGAAAATTTCAGATTCTTGCAAGTAGTATTTTTTTGTGTTCATTTATACATAAATAACACTAAACAATCAAACATTTTGAAAATTTTGCAAAATTTAGAAGGTGCAGGCCACTAGTTTTTGGCTATTTTACATTCATGAAAACCCTTTCACAGCCTGAAAATGGTCCTAAATTAAAGTACTATATCAGATTTAACCATCTATATCCATTCATAGCTTTTGAGGATGTTTTAGGACCTGCAATGTCGCATGAAACCACTTTTTCACCAAAAAATGATTGATTTTGAGTCCCGTGGAGACCTAACGGCTTTTTTTGGCCTGCACCTTCTGAATTTTGCAAAATTTTCAAAATGTTTGATTGTTTAGTGTTATTTATGTATAAATGAACACAAAAAAATACTACTCGCATGAATCTGAAATTTTCACCCATTACGTCCCACTTCTATTTTCATATATATTTTGGCAATCATGTAATATGGTTAACATTGCAGAAATTGGGGGGGGGGGGACAAAATATACAACAAATAGCTGTTACTAAACACATTAAAACTATACAGGTCGCTAAAAGTTTTAAAGTGGCGAAACTGTTTTATTATTTAAAAATATGTTTTGTTACACTCACTTGGCTAAAGAGTCACTCAAAGATGGCGATCAATATTTTTTGAGATGGTTGTTAATTTCAGGCTTAAAAGATAGTAAAAAAGAAAAAAAAACTTGGTCCGGGGAAGCTTTTGTTTTAATTATCTTTTAATTAAGCCTGAAATTAGCAACCACCTGAAAAGAAAAATTGATCACCATTTCTTATTTACTTGTGTTTGACTAAATAAAAGTGATGATAACAAATTCAGAGATAATAAATCTTACAATCAGTTTCCACACTTAAAATTATACAGGTCGGTAGAAAATTAAATTAGGTTTGGTATAAGTTATTGTATATTTTGTCTGTTTTTGATTTCTGCTGTTAATCATGCTACTTGCCTAACTGCTTCTTTTATTGCCTTTTTCGTCTGAAATATTAAAATGAAAAGGCATTTTCCCAAAACTGAAAACAAAAATAAACAGAAGTTCCCAAAAGTGGAAATAAGACAAACACGGATTTTACCAAAGTGGAAACAGAAATAAGAAACATTTGAAACAGAAAATTGGTGGCACTAATTGTGACCCATTACTTAGTTATGGGAACATTAAATTTGATTGGTTGACAGAAAATATATACGTTTGGCTGCTCTGACAGAAAAAGGTTGGATCTATTTTTCATAAAATCTTTGAAAGTTGATCAAACAGTTTTTTTTCTCCATAAAGTATAAAATAATTGAAAGCAAAATAATTTCACATTTCTTAAATTTAAATTTTATAAATGAATTTGTAAAAAGGGATGAATTTTATGGAACCAATTTTACCTTGAAAGAATACAAATGAACCATAATACTTGACCGTTGCCATTAAACTTTAATTCAAGTCAGAAATTACTTTCTATTCATCAGCTTAAAAGCTTTAAATTAATTTTAAGTTTCACGATATATTCAACAAGTCAGCCATTAGTAATAGAATGGGGGATGGCTGCCATTTGTTTATTGTGTATGCTCTTGAAATTCGAAAGTGATTTTGAAGTCTTTAAACTGTATTAGAAAGTAATTTCAGGCTTAAAGACAAAAATAGAGTTCATTCATGCTCCTCTAAATCAAAGGAATTTTGTATGTGCCCTGTTGTATCAAAGAACAAACAAATTTATAGAAAATTACAAAGAAAAGTTTAAAAATTAAACAAAAAGAAAAATAATCCAACAGAAATAAAAAACCGATAAAAAAATATTGGGTAATTGTGGCGATTGGCATCGGGACAATTTCTTTGAAAAGGCGATTAAAAATTGTGTATAAGCAATAATTGTTTTCTTTTTTTAAGATTATGACATGAACGTTAAAATCAATTTAGTATTACATACTAACAGGGGGAAAAGCAACACGTTTTAACATTTTTTGCGTCATGAGTGATACAAAAAGCAAACCTTTTTCCGTTGAAATTATGCTGCCATTTTGGAAATCTGTCGATTATACTAGCATATTTACTCATTTAAAAAGTGTTTTTCTTCAGATTTCATGTGTAATAACTAAATAGATTTTAACTCCAAAAAAGGTTCATGTTATAATCTAAAAAACAAAACAAAAAAAACAACTTTTTTTTTTAATGGAAATCGCTTCAGACAAAGCATGAAGCCACTTGATGTAAGGAGCTAACAAGAACAAATATGGTTATCACAAAGACAGGAAATGCCTATTAGCCTTAGTCTTGAAAAGACCAAGGTTATAGATAGGAGGAAAACAGTCAGCAGGAAGAGTTCCACAAGCCTGCGGTTCTTGGAAAGTAGCTACTGGAATAGGAAGTTGTATTACAATGAGGTATTAAAACAGCGAATTGATGGAGACAACTAGATCAACAAATCAAACGCCTATACACAATTTTTTATTGCTATCTGTTCCCAATGCCAATCGCTTGATTACCAAATATGGATAAATATATCAACAAACAAATGAAAAGGAAATTAACCCCCCCCCCCCCCAGATCAATGTCTTCTTTTATTCACAACATTTCCAGTAACACAGAACATCTGTTTTTGTTTTTGTTTTTATATGCATACATGCATGTCAACATTAATATTTTCCTTTGGTTTAAGAGCACAAATGAACCATGATACTTAACTTTTGTCTTTAAAATTTAATCCAAGCTAAGAAATGATTTTCTATCTGTTAGTTTAAAGGCTTCAAAATAACTTTTTCATTTCGAATGGTCCCAAAGTAAACACGTACCAATGATTTTTTTAAACTATTAATAATGGATTAACATGGCTAACTTGTTTATTATACCATGACCCCTTGAAATTGAAAAGTGATTTTTGAAGTCTTTCAAGCTTTCAAAATCATGTTCGAATTTCGAAGGCTTGTTTACTATATAATAAATTTTTTTAAAAAGTTCAGCATGTGTTTAAACAATTAGAAATCATTTCTGGCTTAAATTAATAAAAGAAAACATGAATTTCCGCATGCACCTGTCGTAAAAAATATAAAAATAAAAGAAATCATTGCAAAACCAATGTCAATCACATGATTGATCTATAAAACGATTTGTGTGCACCCTGAAAGTAGATATGTTTACTTTCTTTCATGGCTACTTGTGGCCAATAGGAAACAATATAGTTTTACATTTTATTTTCATAAAACTAAAAATAAGCAAAAGTCAACAGCAAAACATGATTTAGTCACCTTTTTTTGTACACGTTCCAATTTTAATAGTACATCCCAAATTCCTATATTTACCTACTGGTGTCCCGAATTGAATACAATATTATATACAAGGTAAAGGGTGACCGGACTAAAGTCCACCAAAATAATTCAAACACAGACAAAAGCCCACCAACATAAAAATTAAAAAAAAAACCCAAAAAACTTTATATTTAATTTTTTTTTAACTATCAAATGTTTGTCAGTAATTTTCTTTCTTGACAAAAAATATTTTTAAACATTTTTCCTGTACCTCCATTCTTTTAAAGATTGTATCCTAATTTAAGTGTCGGTTTTTAAGTTTATTTAATAAATAACCAGACAGACTCTATGAATAATCGGCGTATAAGTACGTCATAACTATCGGTTTTGATTTTGTAAAGAACAAAGTTCCTCTTTAGTCATCATATGAGGCTATTTCTCAAGCTACCTTCCATCTATGATATATGCAAATCAGTAATAGTTTTACATTTCAATATTCTAAAAATATCCCGACCCTAATCCACCACGACTTTATAAATCCTTTGTTAAACAAATAAATAGAGAGTGCCTCGACTAACCAATTTCAATCACTACAATTGTTTTATTCAAAACTAACAAATACATGCTCCCTCCGGTCACATATTTTTGTTAAACTGGGAGGATGTCATGATGAACGAACTACATGCACTGACCTTCAAAGGAGTAGGTAATGTTTGGTATGATGGCATCATTAAAACAGAACATATACTCCAATACCCCCTCCAAAATAGAGGAGATAAAACCAGGGAGGATCGGCCCCCATAAATACAACATTCTATATGAAGTCTTTTTAAAGTGTTCAATATTTTAACAATAACATTTGTTTCTCTTAAAATAAATTTCTAATCATCCAACTATTAAAAGCTGCCTTTCAGATTATTATGAGATTTCAATTGAGTATTAAACTTTAAAATTTACTCCCAAGTCACATTCTTCAGTTTCTATTTTAATTTTTCTGTTTAATTTGTAATCATGTTATATTTTTTGTTCCAATATATATATATATATATATATACTTAAATCTACATTAATAAAATCATGAGAACTTCACATGTGTGTGTACGGTTTTCTAGCATTAACATAACTGATAATTACACGTTAATAATAATAAAAAATTAAATCATTGAAATAAAAAAAATAATGAAATAAAATTTTTTAAATTCTATTAAAAAATTTAATTTTGTAAAATTCTATTAAAACAAATTTTATTTCGTAAAAATCAACCAGAATATATTTTTGTTTCTTTGTAAACAAGTCAGTCGTTTTAATCTTGTTAATAGTTGAAGAAAAAAATGAATTACTTTGTGAACTTTATGTATTAAAAGAATGAAAGTTTTGGAAGCTATTTACATCCAATAATTTAGAAAATAAATTAAAACATTACCATAATAATTTCATGACTAAACAATACTATAATAATTAAATTTAACTTTTAAAATCCTATTAAAAAATTTTTTTTAAATAGCATAGGTAGAAAAAGCAAAACAAGTGAAATTAAAAAGATTCTCGGGCGATGCCGGGTAGGTACAACTAGTAAATAATAAAATATATAAGCAAAACAAGAATGTATACCACACAGAAACTATAAGTAATTTTGGCAGTTATGGCCTTTCGTACAATAACATAAAAAAATTTTTTTTTAATTTAAAAAAACAGTGCCAATATCACAGAATTTGTATTTTGTTCAAGAGAAAAAGAGGCAGAAAAATAATCATGAATTGAGAAATTTAAAAAAAACAGAACATGACTCAAGAAATAAAATTAATAAAACAAATAAAAAAAATATTAATAAACAAATAAAAAATACACAAAATTATAATTTGGGAGAAAATAAAAATAAAAGTCATCTGTTATAAGGGAAAAAAGTAAATACCAATCAAAAACATTTTTTGTCTCTACAAAAAGTTTTATTGCAAAATGAGAGGCTGAAGATTTTTATTTAAATAAGAAAAACTAGAAAAAAGTAAACCAATTACAAGCCGCGCATGCGTGATCACCCTCTGTATGTGACTCGATGTGGCGAGTGTAAAATGCAATAAATTTGGGCAATTTGGTGCATTTTTGACCCCCTGGGGGGGCGCGAACCAGAATTTTTCTGAAGTTAAGGATGCTCATTTTATATCCAGAACAATTGCCTCTACATTTTGGCCAAGTTTCAGAAAAATTGAATGGATGGATCAAACGTTATGGGAGAAAAGGGTAATTTTTTGCCATTTTGGAAGCTTTTGACGCCCTGGGGGCGCAAACAAGATTTTTTCCAAGGTCAGCGATACTTATTTTCTCTTAGGAACAATTGCCTCCACATTTTGGCCAAGTTTCAGAGAAATTGAATGGATGGATGAAAAGTTATGGGGTAAAAAAATGTCATTTTTTGCCATTTCGGGGCCTTTTGACCCCCTGGGGGGCTTACCAGATTTTTTTTTCAAAAATCGGAGAATGTCACTTTCTAACCTGACCAAAGTTACAACTTCATGCAAAATTTCAGAGAAATTCAATGGATGATTGCGGGGAAAAATCCGGACGGATGGACGGACATGCCTCAAAACATAAGTCCCCCGATTTTATAAATCGGGGGGACCAATAATAGGACATATAGCTTAGTGGATATGGGCGTTTGTTAAGAGATAATTTCTGGAGTGAATTCTACCTAGTTGTAAATTTAATTTCAGATTATGTCCTGAGTATGCTCTTAAACTAGTTCCTCTTGTGAGGTAAAAAAAAAAAAATGGGAGCTTTGGAAAGTGTGGTATAATCCCTTAGTTGTCTTCATTCAGAGGAGTGGTAGTACCTGTCAGGGTCCCATCTACAGGTCAAATAGAATCTATTGTTTGCAGACTATGCCTGCAAAAATTATTCTACGAACCATTTGTATACAAAACATATTTGCATCTTTGGCATGAAATCACCTGACAAGGATTGACATGCCGTAAAACTTAGCAAAGAAGAAAAAAATGAACTGATACTCAATATCTAAAAAAAGGCACATGATATTGTTAGAAATCGCACCGTTATATCTTCACACTCGCCCCCTCCTCCTACCGAAAGTAGAAGGTGACCTTTAGGAGTTAACCGTAGGGATATATTTTGGCATCTTTTTTTTTTTTTTTTGAACATATGCGGTGCCAGACAACTATTTTCAGATGAGTTGAGATTTTGCGGCGGAAGGGTCAACCTCATATCAACTCAATGGATTTAATATTGAAGTTTTCCTATGAACTTTAAAAGCATCTTTTTATCAGTTGATCTATTCGAGCAATGCAATAAGCCTGTGGAAACTGAATGTAATTAACATCAAATTTCCAAGAACTTCCAACTACGTGATAACCAAACTAAAAGGCTTCGGGTTACGCGGAATGCATCGTTCTGCAAGATGGAATCACAGTACCTGAGTTTTTACTAATAAGGTAGGTGTGTCTTTTAACGGTTACGTCTGGTCCCCCATAGCCCTCATCTGTGTGAGAAGGAATTCTCACAATATGTGGAATGCGAACAATCTACCCCATAAAGGGTTAGCTAAAAATTCTTGGAAGCCTAACTACTGACTATGACAAGGGGGAAAAAAAAAAAAAAAAAAAAAAAAAATCACAAGAAGGCTTTGGAGTACAACGACTAAAACATTACTCATATGAGAATCAAAATAAGTACAAAAGTTTAAATAATAAGGACAAGACCACCCATAACATGTTGGGTCAATATTTGTTATATATATTATTAAATATTTGGAAATTCCAAAAAGTTTTCATAAATATTTGGAAATTTCAAGTTACAGCTGCTGCTGATTTCACACAAACATATGATTCTACAAACTGCTAATAGTATATAGATCAGCAGTAGGGAGACATTACAAACTTAAGTTAAAATCTTTAACGATTTTCTTTCCCAACATTTAGCAATAAAACATGTACAACTAAAAATAAATTAAATTTTAAAAAATAACAATAAATTTAATCAAATTTACGAAATAAAATTAGAAATAAAATTTTTAAAACCTGAAATAAATTTTTCAAATTACTGAAAATTTAAGTAACGTAAAAATAAAAAAATAACCCATCTAAATTACTTATTAGCACGTGTGTGTGTGTGTGTGCAGCACTAAAAACAAACATTTTCTTTAACAAAATCAAGAAGCTTTTCTTACAAAAAATTAATTTAGTAAAAAAAAAAAAGAAACATCAAAAAGAGAAGAAAAACATCATGCAAAAAATAAATAAATAAATAAAACACAATCACAGAATGCAAAAGAAAACAACAAAAAAAAAACCAATTAAATTATTGTATAAAATAAGACCCCAAAAATATGAAAGATAAATTGCATACACCCAAAGAATCCATTTAGTGTTTGATAAGAAAAAAAAGAAAACATTAAGAGATAAATCAAAACAGCAAAGTAGTCAAATATGAGAAGAATGTTTTTGTGTATTTCAAGATAACAGTTATGGGATATTAGAAAAAAAAATCCAAACAATGTTGGCCACAAAATAAAAAATTAAAAAATGTGATCCATATTTAAATCGAACCATATTGGACAAAAAAGGTACATTTGCTTTTTTCCAGAGATCAGTAGTTAGTGTTTTGTTTTCTAAGCCAGACTCCAGAGACTGGGATTTATCTTTAAAGCCGGACTCCAGAGTCTTTTTTTTTTTTTTTTTTTTTAAAACAGTCACTGGAGTCTGGTTTCTTTTCTTTTTTTTTTTTTTTTTTAGCAAACTACACATCTGTTTTTGTTAGATATAATTATTAAGCCTATTTATTATTTATTTTTTTTCAAATTCTACCTGTTCCATTTTGACCATTATATAAACCGACAAGAAAACTACCTCCGATCAGTGTCGTACATGTGCTAAGACTATTTCTTTTGATGCCTCTTAAAATAAGAGCAGTGCTGAAGTGACAGGATTTTTTAAAATGATCCTGAATGTCAATATGCATTGGGTCCTCCATGTTAATTGGCCTTGTGCACCTTCTACACACTAATAGCCAGAACGCATTCTTTAACTGATTGAGTTATGTGAGTAAGCATTCTAGCAAAGACCGAATAATGTGGAAAAAAAATAAATAAATAAAAGGACATTTACAGAACTGTGGCATATGCATTCCTTTACACAATGTTACGTCTTTGTTCTTCTTTCTGCTGAGTTTTTCTTGGCAATCACTATTTTCTTGTTTGTCCAACACATTTATGGACACCAATTTTAGCATCATTTACTTAAATCTATATTCTATACCTATAACCCCATTGCCACTGCTGGTTGAGTAATATGAGAGCAGAGAGATGGAAAAACAGATTTGGGCTCATTTGCTTGGAGAGATTATTAAGATTCAGCGAGTATTCAGAAGATATGCTATTTGGACTATTATTTTACCTACGTTTAGTTATGGATTAATACCTTTCCTTCCAGGTGTATTAGCAAAAGTAACTGTACAACCCCAACATGGCTTGCTACACCAACAACTATTTCAACTTTTCTTATAAAATAATTTGGCTTAAAATTAACATTTTTAAAAACAATTGCATTTAATCTAGAAATATATACACCTATACCTATATTGTTAAATGTTATTACAAGGATTCATTACTTCTTACACATTGATTGGAACTATGATGTTCATGATTAACAAGGGTCACCAAAGCAAATGGTTAGATTTTTCTTTCATATATATAACAAGATGTTGTTACATTCCAAGGGCCAAGATTTTATTTGTTACAAAACATTTTTTTCAAAACAATCACTTTTTGTAAAATGTTCGGTTCCATTTCGTTCCACAGAGGACCAACCAACATTTGTATGTCAATGTTGAATCTTTCCTCTCTGAACTCATCAGAAAAACAAAAAAGTTCTCAATTCGAAAAATTATACATTGCAATGTGACAAAATTAAAAGTCCGAAAAATCAAAACAAACTCACATCGAATACCCTTCCATCTACAGTATCTTTGAAATCATCACCTCAGACAGGAAGCCATATTGTTATTAAAGATGGCAGGTGTTGTGATGATCGTATGTGATTCCATAATTGAAGCCACTTCTTGTCTGTATTTTATTCTGCTGCACATGCACTCGTTGGTGATTCAACAAGCCAGTATGTAACATCGTTATCAAATTGCAAGCTTAGCATGTTAGCTGTAGTTACCACACCCCCACAGGTCTCAAGAGGTGTATGATGTAGCCAACTGCACACATAGTTGGTATCTACATAAAGATCACATACTCAAAAAGTACCAGCACAGCAACAGGATTATAGTGAGCAATGCTTGTCCGACACAACAACCACTTTCCGAGTATCGGTAATTATGAACCCGGTGACAGACAAAAAAATCTGATTACCAGTTGTCACTTAAACCACATGTGTTATAGTAGAGTTTTCCTTCAATATATACTAACAGGGCTACCCGGCGTTGCTCGGGGAAAAAATGTAACATATTTGTATTAAAACTTCTATCTCTCTCTCTCTTCCGTCCCTCCCCTCTTTCTTCTCCGTCCAGCCCATTCCTCTATCTGGACATACACACACACACTTTTATAGATTACTCAAGGAATGAGTCGGTGTAATGGAAATAATTAATTAGAAAAAAAATCAGAGTTACTTCTTTTTAGTTATTGGGAAAAATATGAAAAACTTATACCCCTAACAAAATCGTGGCCAGTTTATCCTCAAAGAATTTTTTTTTTTTGAAGTTGAAATATTATTCATTTCGGGCAATGCTGATCAAGAATATACCAACTTTGTGGGTGTTTCTTTGATAGTTTTGACTTTTATCTGGATACACACACTTCCCTTTGTATAATAGACATTAGAGATGGGCGGTTTTACCGAAAAAACGCGGTTTTTCGGTTTCGTCTCCATACCGAATACCGAATCGGTTTTTTTTTTTAAACCGTAACCGTTCGATATTGTGTTTTTACTACAGTAAGCCACCATATACAAGGAAACACGGGTGAAAAGATTTTCCGATTTGAATAAAATTGAATATTACCAAAAAATGTTATATTAGTAAGAGGACAGATTGAACAAATATATGATAAAAACATTTAATGTACTTAGCAATACACATTGACCAGAAAACTGTTTGGATAATCACATATTTGAGGGTAGTTCTATTAAAATAGTCATATCTTAAAAACTAAAACACTTTAAGAGCTCAAAATACCATCATTTTGTTAGGAAATGAATATCCTTACATTTTTCGTACCCAACTAGTAAATAAATTAATCTTTCATCTTTTTTTATGCATTAAAATTATAATTGTACGTTGTTTTGTCTTTCGGTAATAGTAATTTTAAATTATCTTATCCTAAAAAATATTGTCCTTTTTTTGAGCGAAAGTCAACAATGGCTGCTAGTATTGCTGATATAACAATCAATCAGCAGCAGCGTCTTGTAAAGATTTGTAAAATTTGTTTATAAACTTCTTTAAAAGTAAGATAAAAATACTTTTTGTGCTTAAAAAAGTTAATCCTATTTGGTTCTTTTATAAAAAATACTTAAAAAAATACTGGTTTTCACTCAACTTTCGAACTTCTAGTAGTAATGACTTTCTAGTCGCCAATTTAAAAAAAAATTAAGATTCTACTTTTTTAGGCGATTACGTCTTAAAGTCTTGGCGAAAAAAAGAAAAAAGAAAACAAAAAATAGTTTAGAATTTAGAGTGGGGGATCAGTTTCGCATATAAATTTAATGTAAAATGATCTCCGATTTCCCGGCCATTCTTGCCTTTTAGTGAAATTTATAAAATAAATAATTACTCTACCATTAACTCTAGGTACGACTAACAAGCCCACCTCCTAAAAATGCCTTCTTGAACGTATCGTACAATTAACCTTAAATATGAGTGGCAAGCCACCCCTAAAAAACTCCCTTAACCCTAACACTAAGTCCGAATGGCAACCTCCATCCAAAACAAAACCCCTTCCTTAACCTTATCACTAACGCTAAGTCCGAGTAGGAAGCCCTAATCCTACAAAAAAGCCCATTAAAACCACACATAATCATCTAAAAAAAAAAAAAAAAAAAAAAAAAGCAGACGCCCAAAAAAAAAACGCAGAGGATTTATTTGCCATAGAAAAAAATTGATTAATGCCCTAAAACGCTAGAATGGCCCGGAAATTGTGAATTATTCTACATTAAATATATGTGAAACTAATCCCCCACTCGAAATTCTAAATGAATTGTTTTTTTTTCTTTCTGCTAAGTTTTCAGGGTGTTCACACTTAATTGCCCCTAGCCCTACCACTAACCTGAAGTTCAAGTGGTAAGCCCCCCTCCTCCCACAAAGACCCTCATAATCGTCTAAAAAAAAGAAAAAAAAAACAAAACAAGAAAAAAGCACAAGATTTATCTCCCATAGAAAAAATAATTAACTGTCCTAAAACGCTAGAATGGCCTTGAAATGGGGGATTATTTTATGTGAAACTGATCCCCACTTTAAATTCTAAAATAATTGTTTTTGTTTGTTTCTTTCTGCCAAGTTTTTCAGGGTGTTAACATGTAATTGCCTAAATAAAAAAAGTAGAATCTCATATTTTGGGGAGGTAAGGGGGTGAGTTAGCAGAAGGTGTAAATCTACAATAATGCTAAAGAAATCTTGCAATATATTCATTTTTAAACAGTCCTAGTATTAGATTTTAGTTTCTTGTACATAAAATGTATTACAATTCAACTTTGAGTTTTCTAACTTCTTTCTTTTAATGGATTCATGGTATTTTTAAGGTATTGCAGCATATTTATGTGCACTTAGTGCAGATTACTTGGAAACCATTAATTTCTGGAGATTTTCAGTGGCATATTCTGATTCCTTGTACAAAAATACACTTATATGGTAAATGTCATTGCTTAATCTTGTGTTTTAACAAAGATATAACATTTTTACTGAAAAATTAGTGTAAAAAATGTGACGAAACGCATATGGTCTTAAAGAGGGGAAAATATCCAATTGTGTGAGGCACAAAAATAGTCATAACTTCCTTATTTTTAGTCAGATTTAAAAAATTTAAAAAGATTCTTTCTTAGATCATCAAGTTCTTTCTATATATATGCCATTATTGAGATATTTTAAGCAATTTAAATTTTTTCATGTGTATTGCTACTTGTAGGAAGAAATCTTTGTTTACAGTTTGTTTATCATTAACATTTTGAATTTTCAAATGAAAAAAAGAGAAATACAACAGACAACATGACATCGTATTTTTAGCATAAACTATTTTCAAATGAAAAAGATTTTCGACATCATACGGAACGTGTTTGATGTTTTCTATTTGATTCAACTCAAAATTGTAAAATAATTATTTGTTTGTTTCAGAGTTATCTAAAAAAATAAGTTATTAAAATGAAATTAATAAAAATACTTGTAAAAGTAAATAAACGAAAAGTAGTGAGCGAGTATAAACATTTAAAAAGAAAAAAAGTAGTTGCCAATGCTAGTATCACTTTATTCGGATTTAAAAAATTATTTTAAACATTAGGCATTTCATTGTTTACTTTTGAAAAGCCACTTCATACATAAATTGTCATTTCTAGAGAACTATCTCTCAACTATACCGTTTTCTCTCCCAAAAATGGGTTATTCAAAAAGTAGACTATGCAACGATTTATATTTTACTAAATTGTTAATATGGTATTTATTTAGAGTTGACAATTTATTCGAAAGTTTAATTATTAAACTTTAATCCAAGTCATGAATTCTATGACTAAAATTACCTTAAAGCTTAAAAAATGACTTTAGGTGAATTAATAATCTCTACTTTTTTTTAACCATCCTTCCTTTTCCCTTGGCGCGGTTTTCGGGTGTACTACTAGTCTTTTACGCATGTCTATAAAGTTTTATTACCCTTTTTTAAAAACAAATATTAACCCCAACACGCACCAGTTGACAGAACTTCGAGCACACAAAATGACAGACATCCCAACAGTCAACACCGGCAATTCGAGAAGTATATGGTGTGTTTATTTTACGTGACAAGACACAACGTCTTGCAAACATTTTCACCTATTAAAAAATTAAAATTTTTATCTGTCAAATAATTTTGACAATATTTCATTTTCATCATCATTTTTGCTTAATTTTATTTGTTAAATTATTTTGCTTGTTTAAATAAATTTTCGTTTTTTAATTTCTTGCATTTCTGAGTTATATTTTAGCTTCTGATGGGTTAAAGAATTAGATAGAATGTATATTCAAACTCAGTTTTATTCTTCAGAAATCTTTCATGAATCTTTGGTCACTGTTTTAACGAGTTAACTGTTGAAAAGGTATCAGAACTTTCATTACAACAGTCAACACCTTAAAACTTATATGATTCATATCATGGAGAATGATTCAGTCACAAAATTATCGAAACAGTGGCATAATTCAACTAAACGTTGAATAATAACTAATCATTACACAAGAGAATGAATAGCTTCCATAGTAAAAATTTTTTTTTCAAAAAAACCGAAAAACCGAACCGTAAACCGAGGTTTTAAGGGAAAAAAACCGAAACCGATACCGAAACCAAAATTTCAAAACCGCCCAACTCTAATAGACATACAAACAAGCACAATTGTATACACAAATAAATATAATATATTCGCAGTATTTCATGTTTGGAATGGTAACAATTAGTATTAGTGATAATTTTGATAGAAAAACAAACCAGCCTGTATTCATGTATAAAACAAATACCATTTTAAATAAAACAAATGAATAATTATAAATAATGTAAATATATTAGTTGTATTTATATTCTTATGCCATAATTAATTATGGACTGCCATAAAATAAGTATAACTTTATTTGTGGAGTTTCATGTTCGGAAAGGGGAACAAGTAGTATTAATGATAATTTAGATGGAAAAACAAACCACCTCATAATTGCAATATAATTTTTTTTAAAAGTGTCATTCTTTATCCGTACATTAAAACTTGCAATTAAATTTGAAATGTATGAATAAAGAGTTTGGCTTTTTTTTCTTTTTTTTTTTTAAATTATATTGCTGTAATTGAAGCTAACTTTGTATTACAATGCTAGTGTTATTTCTAGATAGAAAGTGCATTTCTTCAGAGTTGTTCTGTAAGATGACAAATTTATTTTATATTTATTGTTCTCCATGTAATAATGCAAATAAATTTGTATCTAAAACGTGTTTAGAAAATCTTGTAACATTTTTAACAGAAAATTGCGACAATTTCTTTTTCAGTTCTTCTCATATGTAATTTGTTAATTCTTTGCAATTCTTCCCAGGCATTTCAGTAAAGGAGAAGTCCTTCTCGACTGAGGCAATTTTAATTTTTGTTCCAATCCAGAGTGACCCTTTTGGTGGAGCTTGTTTTTCCCCACATTAAAAACCTTGTGTCTAACTTTGCCCTCGTGAGGAGACAAGTAAATAGGAACAGAACAGTTTCCAATATGGCCACCAGCATTTTACAGATGTCTATGCAGGTGGGGGGGGGGGTGTACCAAATGGACATAACTAAAACAGTAACACAGGATACAACCCCATTGATTAATTCAAGCAAAAAGCCATGTCAAAATGTTTTCGACAGATTAGAATCTATATCCCAGCATGCAAAGAAAATATATAAAATTCATTTTGTAATCACCTGCTCAGTTGCTAAAAATAGGCAACAAAATTAAATTTTATCAATTGGAAATTTAAGAAGAAAAAAAATTAATGATTAAAAAATAAAATAAGAGTGGACAGGGTTTATCCCAGTTTGTGCATATTCAGATTTTTACAATATTATTTGAAACCTTACAGCAATAAAAATAAAAAATAAAAAAAATATGATATAATTGTAAAGAAACCCTTTAATACAAGATGACTACCACTGACGGACAGAAACCCTTTTTATATTATAGATGTATTTGATTTCTTCCACGATAAACAGCCGACAAATGTTTTCTGGTTAATAAACCAGTTTATAATAGAAAACGATGTTTGTTTGTTTGTGCCTGAAAAAAAAGGAATTACAGTAAATTTGATCTTGGCACAAAGATGTATTCTAAAAGTACAATAACCAATAAATGGTTGAAATAAAAGGACAATAGAAAGATCAGTACCATAAATGGATTTGATTTTTGTTGGTAACTGCAGATCCTGACCAGAAATTTTTAGCACAGTATCTGCAGTATTGTATTCAAAAAGGTTACCCAGTTTTGATTTCAGAGTAAATTACCTTGTGTACCTTCATTGTTGGTCTGTATTTTTAGCCACAATGACTCAACATCTTGTTGACTGTTTTCATCATCATATTCGATTTAACGTCAGTTTTACATGCTGGCATGTGTTGGACGGCTTTAAGAGTTAACTTCGAAACTAACTTATCACTAGCCAAGCCTTATCACTTCCTCCCACATTTTCCTTGATCTTCTCCTGTGAACTGGACCTACTACTTTAACTGCTCCACATCTACTGACCCAAGAACTCATGCATTTTTTTTAATGTGGCCATACCATCGATGTCTCCTGTTCTGCACACATCCTATACTGTCCAGATTTAATCTTCCTCTGAGGTCATCAGAACTAAGTCTGTCTTTAAGATTCACATTACTCATCCATCGTATCATTCTCATATCATTTCTCTCCATGCAACACATGTCCTCAACACTCACTGGCCAGGTTTCACTTCCATACATCACACAGTGTACACATGCCCGATAGACTCTTCCCTTTTGACAGTGGTAACACTGCTGATTAGTAATGGCAGAAGTTCCCTGAACTTACTCCATCCACTCCTAATTATTGCAATCACACTAGCACCTGCGCCACCCTGTGCTCCAATGGTATCACTAAGGTAATAAAACTTTGACAACCTTAATAGCTTCGCCATCCAGATACATTTTCTTCACGTCAGAGTTCTCATCCATCTCCATTGTCTTACACTTCTTGCACATAAACTGAAATTCAATTTTTAACAAGAATCAAATCCATTTATGGAACTGAAAATTCAATTTTGACTTTCCCAAGAGATTTAATGGCACCAGATTTGGTTTATTTATTAATTCCACTTGGTTTATATGCATTAAGTTTTTTGGAAAATAATGGCCCCTTTTTTATTTATTCCTAAAACGTTGATTTATGTTGCTATTTTGACAGTGTTTTATACAAAACTTTACATACTCAATAATTGATGTGTATCCTTTAATAAATGTCCAATAATTTATTTTAGAAAACAACTTTGAAGCATATAACCCCTTTATAATGAAGATGAGAAAAGAAATGTGTATAGTTTGCTTGTACAAGTTCAAACTCAATCATAATGCTTTCTAAACAGGCACAAAAAATCAACAGAACGTGAGAAGGGCGCAAAAGTTATTGAACAGTACGAAGCTTAGAAGTTGAAGGCAGAAGATGGTCATACACTCTTGACAATGCACATTTGAAGGTAATTTAAACTTTAATCCATGTCAAATACACTTTGTATTTCAATTGTGTTCAACCATTTGAAGCAAATTGATCGAGGTGAAAAAGATTGACAAATGAGGCCCCAGCTTGAACTCTATGAATAAATGTTTGTTTCTGGAATGTGTTTTACAAAAAAAATTTTTTTATTTATCTGAATTTGTTCAAATCCGATGTCAACAAATACTCATCATAAACCGTCCTCAAAAGGAATCAAATTTTGTCTATTCCATTCATCATTTTCAATCCTCTCATTTTTTTTATCATTCAAATAATAATCTACCTATCTCATTAACCTTATCCTTGAGTGGCTTTTATTCTTATAAGTAGTGACTCATTAGTATAAACAAACAAAATATTAATGACGCAAAAAAAACAATGGACAGGTTTAAATAAACCATAAAGGGAGGGGGGCAGGTATCTTTTACGGTACAACACGGGATAAAAATTATTATTTTAAATGGTTGTTTAGCAAATGCAAAAAAAAACAAGCTGAATATTATGGACTATTCAATATAAAAAGCTGGGTATTGATTGATAAACCGGTTGCTGTTAATAAAAAGAAAAACAATAAGGACGTTTGTTTTTTATAAACCTTAGTTTTAAAATTCTAACTTGAATTCACTTCAAAATGGGAAAGAATAGTCAGCATTAGACAAGTTTATTTTAGCATGAATTGATAGTGTCACTTTGGGAATGGGGCCCAATATAAAGCCCTAATGACACCTCATTTGGAGTATTGTGCTCAAGTGTTTTGACATTGAAATTGGAATGCAATATTAAGATTGGAAAGGATTAAAGAGACAAAACTAATAAAAAGAGTAAACAGTTACATTTATAAGGATATATTGGAAAAAATAGGATGAACTACTTTACTAGAGAAAAGAATGAGATGATTTGATTGAAACTTTCAAAATAATAAATACATTTCTAACTATGGTGGACATTTAAACATAATATTTCTCCTCAATCTAAAAGATTATTTTAAAGGCATATTTCAAAAACGTTTTTTTGAAGTCACTCCAGACAAAACATGAATCTACATGATGTAAGAAGTTAAAAAGAATGAAAGATGATTATCACAAAGACAGGAGATGCCTATTGACCTTAGTCTTGAAAAGACCAAGGCTATGGAGGAAAATAGTCAGCAGGAAGATAGTTCCACAAGACTGCATTTCTTGGAAAGAAGCTACTGGAATAGGAAGATGTATTATAATGAAGTACCTGAACAGCAAATTGATAAAGACCACTAGACCAACGAGTCAAACAAGCTGGAACAAAGGAATTCTGAAGAACACATGCAATAGATCTATTAACCAATTATTTTGCTGCTAATTCTTGGAAGCGATTAAGAACAGCAGGTGAGTAGAACATTGTAAGGTGCAAGAGTTCAGAAATAATGGTTAAAAAAAAAGAAAAGGAAATTAAGACTGTTTTGGGAACTCTCAGATGAAATATCTAATAGAATTTGTTCTGTATATTCATATTGTATTAGTGAAAATGTGCTGTGTATTAAACAGGATTTTTTTAAGGGTTTAATTAGGATAATAAAAAATGGGAGATGACCAATAGGTATAACAAATAATATGTGACTAAGCACAGGTAAGTTGAAATAGAAATGGAACAAAATAATATGGAACATTAGATGATGCCAAGGGAATTAAAATTGCCAGAAATCCTATAATCTACCCCCCCCCCAAAAAAAAACCCATGTTGATAGCACCAGCCTTGGTTGATACCACACAAAATAGTTGTGAAGTTTCAAAAGAATAGAAAGACCAAGGAGAAAGAGCACCATCCAGACATCCACTGAGAGGGCGTGGAGAGTACTGGAATCCTGGGAAGGCTTATTGCCACTCAAATTCTAGAGAAAGCCAATAGTCACTATCTGCAAGAAATCAATGGTTAACGGCTGTTGCGATAACACAAAGTGATTTGTGAAAATTATTGAAATAGGTAAAGTGCTGGATATCTAGGAAAGACTTGTCATTCAGATTCCAGAGAACACCACTTATTATCGCCAGTGAGCCATCACTGATAATGATTTGCGTGAAAATTTCTAGTGAGTAAATAAATAATAAGGCGCATCACTGAAAAAAGGATAGTTTTTCGACTGACTTTGGCACCAAAATGTTGAGATGTTAGAGCTGTATTCTGACATAAACTTGCTACACACAACTATAAGTTTAATTTATATACACATTGTATACCAGTAGCTGTATTAATTTTGTATTGGAGAGGGGGGGTGAAGGGGTATAATAATATTTTTTTATAACTTGAACATTTTTAATTATAGAAACTGAAGGAAAAAAAAAGAACAATATTCGATTGTCTTCAGTTATTTCAGATAAATTAATTTCACAAATAAAAACCCGATACAATTCGAGACTTACGAAGATAAAGTCATTGAAGCAAACACATTGCTGACATTTAAACTGTCAGCCAGGTTTTTTTTGTTAAAATTTGGCGTCAAAACGAGAAAAATACCCAAATTTAATATTTTTCACAATATCCACTTTCTCTGTGGTTGTATGTGTCTGTCCATCAGTCAGAATTTAAAAAAAATGAATATCTTAGCTTCTTTTAGAAATGAAAAATATTGCATTAATACTAAATAATAAATTCCCAACAAATAAATCGAATGCCATGACCAGAAACCGAAACCTTAAGATCTTCAGTCTGACATTCTACCAACTAAGCTATTTGCACTTGTTTATAAATAGATCTTAAAACATTCCCTTAACAAAATAATTATAGCTTTGACGTGACGTCATAGATTTATGATTTATGTCATGTTTCAAAACATAAATTCAAGCATAAGCGATAATAAAAAACAAATAAATAAATGAGTAAACATTATCAATAGCATTCAAAATTATTTTAATGGGCCAAAACAATTTATTTAGCTTTAACTTTATTGTATGTAGTTTTTTTTTTTTCACAATTATATAATTCTAGACAAGTAAATAGGAACACCCTCTCGCAACAGCGAAAGAGAAGGGGGTAAGGTGGCAGCCTAGCAAAAATATTTGCTAGTCTTTATATATAAAGCACAAAGATATTTTTGTGTTTGTGTCTGTCAAAGTATCAGCTGTCAATGGTTGATCTCTAAGCAAATCCAACGGCATATTTGAAATCATCAGATTCCTGTTGATGTTTTAGATTAAAGTTTTTTTTTTTTTCTATTATAATTTAAGGAAAAGCCAACGAGTGATAATATAACATTTTTACAACTTAATATATTATTTATTCGGAATTTGGTTATTTAGTAATATTTTATTCTTCTAGGTGTGGACAAGGTATATCTCTATAATTGTCAAGAAGGCCGAGGGTGTCTTGGCATCACTCAGCAAGACCTTTGTTAGTCACTCTCCAGCTACAGTGCGACCACAATTAGAATTTGCATCATCAGCCTGGAACCCCTATTTTGCTCACAACATTGATCACTTGGAAACCGTTCAGAGATGTGCAACCAAGCGAATACTCTTCAGACAGCTGCCATACTTTGAATTCTGTGTTTCATTGAAGCTCCAAGATCTACCATTAAATCATTAACCATCTCGCCAACAACCTGGAGCACCTTTTTGATCTCCATGTGTCTAACACACATGGACATGCCTACAAAATCAGAAAACAGCACAGCTCCACTGATGTTCAGAAACATTTTTTTCATGCTCAGAATTGCTGAAGCATAGAAGAAACTGCCTGTATCAGGACACTGCACCATTTAAAACCCTCATGCTTCCCAAAATTCGCCAAAACTACACTTGATTCCTACCCACTCACCTCTATACACATGCACATTTGATGTACCTGAGCACTGTACACAATGATTTCATTATAATTATTATAATATACCCCACTTCTCAAGGTATTTCTGCTAGCACAATAGATATTTCTGTTTAACCATCACAAAAAAAGACATTCAATGTACATACACAACTTTGCTTTATTTTATAAACATTAAATATTTTCTACCATAAATAATAAACTTTTCCCATTCTTCTTTCATTAAAAATTTAAAAAAAAACAGATTATAAAATTGTCACTAAAAAAGAATACTTTCTTAAAACCCGTATTTTTTGTTTTGTTTTTTTAAATAAAAGAATTATTTCGTAAAAGGCAAGAGAAAAGCACTCACCGTTCTGGTTATAATTGATTTGCACATTGTCCTCAGCCACGTTGTTGGCTGGGGACAGGCCGGGGCCAAATTTAAGGTCCGAGGTTTGGTTGTAAGCAGTAATGTTAGCCTGGGAAGCATGCAGTGCTGCCTGGGCGTCAGTCTGCACTGACCGTGTTGGTGTTCTAGAACTAAGGGGCATTTTAGGAACAGTGGGGGCCTCTTTTGGGAGGGGCGTGTCGGACTTGTTTAAGATCAGAGGTGAGTTTCCTGTGGTGGTCTTGTTCGAATCTGAGGGGGGCATCTCTTCTACACCTAAAAATTGAAAGGAAATCAATAAATGCCACGGAAACATTGATCGGGCCAGTGACGGGTGCTGAACAATGAGGATCACAAATTTGAACATAAATAAAGCGGGGTTTTTTTTTTAGTGCTTAAACAAAACCAACAATTTTGAAAAAAATTTTTTAAGAAAAATAAAATGAAAAAAGAGTACTGTGAGCATCCCTTATTTGAAACATTTTGACAGTGTTAATAGTCTGAAAAAGGTGGAAGACAAATTGTAATGAAAGAATTTTTAATTGGGGCAAACTCGAACAATAAATAACTGCGAGGAGAAATTAAGTACACATATTTGTTTCGGCTAGTGCCGTGTATGTTTACACGTGTGTAAATTAATACACATGAAGAGGTGTGTGTTAGCATACCTGTTTTGTTAGTGAGAGAGTATATAAGTCTATGAGCTTTTCTATATGTGCGTTCATCGAGTGGCGTGTGTGTGCTTCACTGAACGTTGTGTTTAGTACTCTGTAGAAGTCTCTCATTGCGTCGGCCAGAATTATCTTTTAAGGATGTACCCACATGCGTCGGGTAGAGACGCAAAATATAAAAAGAGTTCGACCAACAATGTGAATATTGCTGAGAACCTTTCGGGTCCTAAGCCATAAAGGGGCCCCGACTGGATTGTGACATGCACACATGTTCTCTCTGGGAGGAGAACAGGAAAGAAGTAGAAAAAGTTGTATTAGGCTTCTTATAGTACGCACTGAAATTCTGATTGGCTGAAAGAAACTGCTGATAGGAGATTTTGTCCAATCAAGAGTGGATATGTAAATACAACATTCCTGCCGTTGCTGCTTTTGAACATAATACAAAAAAACTTCAAGATTGGTTATTCAGATACGAATTCCAAAACTGATCAGAATCAAGACAGCAGACTTTTTACATATAAAGGACTTAATATCTTTTCAGATAGAGCTTTATAACAATAAATAATAAATTTTATTTATATTAACACTTTACTGCAGTTTTAGGGTTTATCCAATATTCAGAAGTGTTTTAAATATATTCCTGAACGGTGTTATAGACTTGAATAGTTTTGAATTTGTATTCAAATATATAAACACTGTTCAGGAATATATTAAAACACTTCTGAATATCTCTCATATATATATATATATATATATCAATCTTTGTGTTTTTATAGAAATCGATATGTTAACAGAACATTCAAATAAGTTTCAATAAAAGTTAAATTTTTCAAGGAATCTAAAAATACCATTGAAATTTTCCTTTGATTCCATCTGGGATCATTAGGAACAATTATTGGTTATGTTCATAAAATAACTTAAATATATTAGAATGTAAAGAAACGAAATCATTTTTAAAAAAATAGATTTTCTATAATTCATAAAGCAAAAATAAAATTAAACAAAGAATCAACAATGTATTAAAAAAGTTTTTTTTTTTTAGAACTTGACCTCACATTGAAAATGTTTATTTTTCTTTCAAAGCAAAAATTGTAAACATGACAATATTTTCAATTATTTTTCCTAAGAAAACTCCTGACCAGCAATATATCTTCACATTGGCAATTAATACCGTTAGTATGGAATACTGTGGTAAATTAAGATACGCCAAATTTATTATTACACACACAGAGAAAACATTATATATATATATATATGACTACAATATCTTGTCAGACGAGTGCCACTCCTGCATTCAGAAAAGTGTCAATGTCTGAAGGAGTATCTGTACTTGATATTGTTAATGTAGAGATCTAGCTTTGTACGACAGCTGAATTCCTCACTTGGTTCAAAATGTAGAGAACCAGCAACAAGCGAAAGCAAGATAGCCAGTAACAAGTTGAAACTGCAGACCAACATGATGTGAGTAGTGGTCTTCCACTTTTTTTGTTTTGTTTATGGAAATAAAAAACATAATTCCACACAGATCGAAAGTCGAACATAAATAAGCATTCCCTAATATTGCACAAAGTAATACCGTTGAAACAATACGAATTAATTTCATGTTTTGACTGTTTTTCTACATACATACGCACATAAGCAAAAAAACAATTCACTATCTGGCAGCTATTAATCTACTTTTAAGTATTCTTTTTAAATGTCTAACTTGGATTACATATCTTTAATATAAATCTATTATAATTTTGACTAATAGTTTTCATTTAAATATATATTTTTTTTTACTTGTGAGTTATTTGCTTCAACAATACCGATTGTGAACACTTCATTGACCATAAGCTGTTTTATCTATAGCTTTGCGTAATAGTGGTGCATACCTTTCTCTAGTGGTATTAGTGAAAAAGTGAATGCAATAGAATCAACATGACTTTAATCCGACTCACTGGATTCAGAGTTTGTGTTTTGTAACTATTTACATCAAGCACAATGCTATTAACTGAAGAAGGCAGTAGAATGCATAGGTAATTATAACAAAAATAACGAGTTGAGGGTTCTTGGTTCAAGAGTTGTGTTTTGAGGGAGAAAAATTGAATATGAAAGAAAACAAAAACAAAAGATTTTAAATTTAATAAGATTGATATGTGTGTGTTCATTATATAAATAAACAAGACCCAATTCTTACACAATTAAGAATTCATTTTAGCCACTGACGTAAATATTTAATAGCTTTGCTCTTAAAAGTTTTATAGCCAGTTTCCACAAAGCGAGTAGACAAGGGAATTTCAGAATGTGTGCAATGTTAGTGAGCATTTTATGCAAACCAGTGTGAACCTCGGGAATCCCCTCAGCAGGAAGTTAAGACAAATTCAAGAGGCAGGACCCAGCCCTTTCCTCCAACTGTGAAACAAGGATGAAACCCACCAGGTGACAGATTCTGTGATCGGGCGAAAGGAAAGAGAAGTAAAGAAGTAAACGGTGAAAAATCTTAATAGTAAATGAGTGTGCCATCTGCACCATTTTTTGTGCAAGACGGATAGAAGCGAGAATGCATGCACACAAGAAACGACAATTTGCAGCACCTCTTGCAGATCATAATTAGCCTTGCTGCACATATACCCAACTATTTTCCCATTAAAAACATGTTATAAATGGACGCAAGCAGATTTGATTGAGAGTCAAGTTTTTGTGTTATTTAATCATTTTAGTAAAAGTTTTTTTTTAATGTTTCAAGTTCTTAATATCTTAAAATATTTATTCATGGTGTTTTACAGCATATCAACCCCCTTTTCAGGTTATTTAATGCCAAATTCAATCAAATATTTATTCATGGTGTTTCCTTTGACTGTTTTACAGCATATCAACCCCCTTTTCAGGTTATTTAATGCCAAATTCAATCAAATATTTATTCATGGTGTTTCCTTTGACTGTTTTACAGCATATCAACCCCCTTTTCAGGTTATTTAATGCCAAATTCAATCAAATATTTATTCATGGTGTTTCCTTTGACTGTTTTACAGCATATCAACCCCCTTTTCAGGTTATTTAATGCCAAATTCAATCAAATATTTATTCATGGTGTTTCCTTTGACTGTTTTACAGCATATCAACCCCCTTTTCAGGTTATTTAATGCCAAATTCAATCAAATATTTATTCATGGTGTTTCCTTTGACTGTTTTACAGCATATCAACCCCCTTTTCAGGTTATTTAATGCCAAATTCAATCAAATATTTATTCATGGTGTAAATTTCTGTATAATTTGTTTCATGTAGTAATTTTTCAAACACTGACTTGTATTTATTTACTTTGATAATGTTTGTATGACTTCAAATCATTAATATCTTTAACTAGTTATTAATGATGTAACTTTATGTGCATACCACATGATATTTTATAATATAGGGCACATCATGGCGCAGCTGAGAAGCACGACTCGAGCTCTATCGACAAATGTTTGATTTTCAGTAATTTAAGGAAATTATTTCAACAATATATAAAAATAGATAGAATAATATTCTGATCTATACTTGAGGATAAGATGTGTTTAAAGATAAATAAATTAAAACATTTTTGTCGTGGAAAACATAAGTATTAATCAGAATTAAAGTGACAACTTGCAAAATATATGTGCAATATTGGAAGCAATTATCGTCACGTTGATACATTAATTTCTGTAAGATCACCAAAGTTAAGCTACATTTAGCCTGCTTAATACTTAGATGGGTAATCATTTGGGAATACAGCTGCTCCATATAAAAACCCAGTCATAGTGGCCTTGCAAGCCGAGGGCCGGCCACGAATCTGTAACTACAATGAACACTCTTGGGCCATTCGTTATGATTTGTGCTGATTGGACACTGGCCAGCGATAACAGATTTCAGATTGAAAACAACTATCCACTAATGTCTTCCTCCCTCCTAAAGTTCAAAGAAAGAAAAAAAGATGTGTTTTAAGCTTTAAAAAAAGGAAACCGCCAAACATTAAACAGAAGATGAAAATATGCAATATTAACATGGCAGAAGATACAAGATTTGACACAAAAAGCAACCAAAGTTATAAAATATATCAAAAAAAAAAAAAAAAAAAAAAAAAAAAAAAAAAAAAACTATTTCAATGGGATTTTTTAATGCAACCATTGCCATTTTAAAAGCAAAGGTAGACAGGTAAAGAGAAGGAAGAGAAAAAGATAATATTTCTATGCTAGAACAGTCTCACAGTCGGAAAACACCATTTATCTTTGTTTTAGCAGCTAAGAAGCACCATAATACAGTGATAGTTGTAGGCTTCAAAATCTATTCGAATTTTTCACAGCTACCATGACTATAACAATTGGAACAGATTGTAAAGGGAGGTTTAAACTATAGCCTTCAACATCCGGATGTGTTGGCAAATGGAAAGTGATTTCTGTCTGGAATTAAAATTTAGGTCAGTGTCTAGTATTACAGTTCAAGTGTGCTCCCCCCAAAAAACAGTATATTTTGATCACACTACTATTCTATGAATGGACTTCAAAAATACAATTCAAACAATATTTAGAGAAAAAAAGCTGGAATAGAAATGGAGACAATTCCTTTGATAATTATTGCAGACTCAAAAAATCATATCAACTAGTGTTTCTAGCAATCAAATCGTCAGAAGGGGGGAGGTCAGTTGTGAAGCCAAGATTAATATGTGTACTGCGTGCATGTGGAGAGAAGCTTTTTGGATGTTGTATGCAATAAGCACCCCAGGATGAGATACCAGAGATGAATTTAGACTTTTTTTTTTTACACTATTGAGTCATCACTTCAAGGCTAAGTCTTTGTTTTTTTTAACAATGCTTGTTCACATTAGTTTTAAATTTCTACATGTCAATACAGTCGGGGAAACAGAGAGCAGGGAGTGAATTCCAAAGGCCGGCAGCACGAGGAAAGAAGCTATTGGAGTAAAAGGCTCTCCAGCATTTGGAGATCTCCACAGTGAATGGATGGGATTTAGCTGATTGTCGGGTTGGTCGAGTGTATTTACGTCGAGGGGGCACCAGAGCAGCAAGTTCATGGGAGCACAATCCATTGAAGTACTTGTAAAACAACATTGTGGCGATGGGACAGGGGCTGGAGCTTGGTGGATAGTGAAAGACCTAAGACTAGTGGATGGTGCACCAGCCTAGGTGTGGCAACAATACTCCATGCATGGGCGGATAGTGGTTTTGTAGATATATAAGATACGATCAGGTGTGAGAAGTTTCCTAGCACGGTAGAGGGAGTCTACCTCCTTTGCAGCAGCCTTGACAATGTCTTCTATGTATTTGTTCCAATTCATGCTACCTGTGAATGTTAGGCCCAGGATTTTAAACGTTGGACTCTCAGGTAGGGTGTTATTTGTCATGACAATCAGTGGTTGAAGAGGTTTCTTGTAGTTGTTGAAGGAAAGGAGCTTTGTCTTAGCAGCATTAAATGTTACCATTCATTTATGACCCCATTCCACTACAGACTGGAGGTCACTTTCTAAGAATTCAACCATTGCCTTGGATATGTGTGCGTCCGTTTTGCCGACATGACGAGAGTAGAGCGTGGTGTCGTCAACAAATATACCCATCTCAGTGTCATCAGGGAGGTCGTTTATGAAAATCAGGAACAATAAAGGTTCAAGGATCGATCCCTGGGGTACACCTGCATTTATGTCATGTTTGGATGAATGGCAATCGAGGACAACCTGGATCTTTTTTGTGTGTTAGGAAGGATCTGATTATATTAAATATTTGTCAAGTAATACCATATGAGTGAATTTTTAGGAGAAGCCCTTCATGCTAGACCTTATCAAAGGCTTTGGATATATCAAACGCTACCTCCCTAGCTTCACCTGCCTTATTCAATGTATGGTATATGCGTTTAGAGATGACTGTTAGGATAACCTACAGTAGACCGTGCTTGCCTAAATCCATACTGATGGTCAGAAAGAAGTTTAGCATTAACAAGGTGCCGGACTATAGCGAGATTGATTCAAAGATTTTAGCGAAGATCGGAAGTAGACTGATTGGGCGATAATTCTAGGGGTAAGTTCTATCTCTATAATTCCTGAAAACTGGTACCACAGAGGCAATTTTCCAGCTATTAAGGAAGCAAGATTCGGCAAGGCATTTGTTAATGAGATAGAAGTGATTGTCAGCCAAACGGTGAAGAACTCTATGGGAGTACTAACATTGATTTATGGTATGAACTGATTATTATGGGGAGGTTTTTGACAAGAATTTGTTGACGTTGGATTTGAAGACGATCAAGTTGTAATCAGCAGGAAAGCAGTCCCACGGTAAAGTGTTACACAAACTGGAAGCCCTTGTTAAGAAGCTCTGTCGATGGAAATTCAGCTTGACGCTAGGCACATGAAGGGAGAAAGTAAAGTCTTTTTCCGATGTGGCAAAAAAAGGGGTTCTTGCTGCAAATGTCTTACAATGGGGGACCCAAAGATTGGAGCTCAGTTGAGTACCTTCCATTGAAATAGTGATAGAGTAGAGAAAGATTAGCAACATCTCTTCTGTGAGAAATTGGTTGTACGGAAGAGAAGAGATCATCCCTCACTATATTTCGAAGTTGATTTTTGACTGTCAGAGCAGGAAAGAGTGCTCTGTGGAGCTCTTCCTCAGATGTGACTTTGGAAAAAAAATGCTGTGGTGTTCACTTCCACATGCCATCATCATTACATAAAAAAAGAGAAAAAAATTCACTCATTTTTTTCATTGCAAAATTTTATTTCAATTCCAAACTGTATGTCAACACCAAAATCTTAAAATCTATTTGCTCTGTGCAAAATACTGTTCAAAAATACAGAAACGCGAGATAATACTTTCAGAACTATCAAAATTATAAAATTTATTTAAAAGCAAATAAAAAAATTAAAAATTTTTTTAAAAATTTAAAAAATCGAATTTTTATTTGTTATTGATTTTTTAAGCTGTTTTATTTTTATGAATTTTCTAAGATGCTAATGTTGATATTTGGTTTTACAAATGAAGCAAATTTTGCAGATTATAAAAAAATGTGCCTTTGTTTATTCAAAGTTATCTGTCTCTTCATTTATAGAAATTTGTCAATAATTGTTAAATTTATCAATTAACTCATAAAATGACAAATTCTTCATTTTTAGTGTAATAAATAAACAAATAAATAAATAAAAAGATCATTTATAAAGAATAATAAAATGAACAAAAACTTATACAGGTAGACAGAAGAGTAATTTATCTTGCCATTTGTTGCCTATGCTGTTTTTAAAATATAACTTTCCTGAATTCCCATTATTTAAATCGAGAGTAGACTTAGTAATGTGGGGAAAATCCATCAACATTAATTCTATTTTGAAAAGTAACAAAATAAAAAGAACCAGAAAGAAAAATACTGTAAGAAAAGTAAGATGGTTATGTCGTATTTTAATTAAAAATAATGATTGTGATGTGTATCAATTGAGCAAATGAAGATGGTCAGTAATTACTATTTTAGCCACGTAAATTCTATTTTCGTATGGAGCTTGAAAATCAAGCCAAATCTGATGTGTTGGTCAGTAAATACTGTTTTAGTCAAGTATGAGTGTAAAAAGATGAAACTATGATTATTTTGTATGGGCCACGTGTATAATATCTATTAAGAAAAGTGTTCGATGAGAAATAGTATTTTCGCTAAATCGTTCTAATACGTACGGTTGTGAGTATTAATTACTGTATTAAGTCACAACTACGAATGTACTGTCTGTTAATGGAAAAATGTGTAAGGAATATGCAATTATCAATAATTTTAAAACACCAAAATTACTTACGGTTGAAAGAATGGTGGCAACGTGTTCATTTATAATTCTATCTTGAAACAGTAATGAAAATGAAGACGTAACGCGTAGAATAATTAATCTGGTATTCTGAAATCATTGAATAAGCTCGAAATAGATGTTTGTTAAAGAAATCTATTTTTAATGTTGACGAATGAAAAATGTATTACTTGGTTTTAATAAAACTATTCTTATGTTTATTTTTAATGTTATAGATTTAAGAAATATACTAACTACGCGTGGAAGTGGTTTTGTTATGCTGCGCGTGACGTGTTTGTTTTAATGTAATCTGTTATTTCGTAACTTGTAGATGTTATGTATTCAGAATAGCGGAATGATAATCCAATAATCTGTACTTGGCGGTGTTTCTGTTTAACAGTTCCGAATGAAATAAAAGTTTGTGGTGTTATGAGAGGCGGGTACAGTAGATAATTTGCAGTGAGTAAGTATAGTGACCACTGTCTATGTGGATGTTGTAGTTGAGAGGAATAAATATAATAATTAATATATGTTGATGAAATTATGCAAAAGTTTCTGCAAACACGCTTGAGTGAATACGAGTATTGAAGTGTGTATTTTAGTAGTGTATGATGCATGTGGTTATTTTCTTATTCTCACCAAAGGTACAGAGGGGAAAAAACCAGTCCACTTTATATAGTAGATGAGATTTTAATCATTCAAATTGAATCCCAAGTAACAAATAAACATTGGACGGTCACCAATAATAAAACAGTAAAACATGTATCTAAACATTAGAAGAATACACGTCCATTGACAGGCCCATATTAATCTTAAAAAAAAACCAATATTTTCTAATGTTATGTCATTAAAGCAATCCAGACAGATAGATAATTACTATTCAACTTCTTTAACATATTACTACATATAAAACTAGGAACAGGTAAAATTAATTCCGCATATAGAACAGTTTTGCACCACTTTTATGTACCTTTACTAACATTAAAATCAAAATATAATGATACTAAACCATATGTCTAGAATCCTTATTCCAATTTTGAGCAAAATCCATTACATGATTTTGATTCTCGAAAATGTCTAAAATTTAAGGCTTAAGCTTAAGGGGTCTTAAGAAATTGAAATTCAGGAAATCTTGCTTAATTGATGTCTAATGACTATGGATCAAATTCAATGCAGATCTGATATATTTGAAATGGGAGGTTGTGTCCATATTATGCCCCCTAAAAACCCTTTAAAATACTCCAAAGTAACTGAAGTTTAATGAAGATTTCTTAATTAATATCTAATACCTAGTGTTAAAATTTTAGAAAAATCAGAGTTATCGGAATTTTTTAGTTTTTTTTACTTTAATTCACCCCAAACAAGGCACATTGCCAATGAGACGTAACGGGCTATCGTGGATTAGGTGTCATAATTATAAAGGGCATCCTAGATGGGGAGTTGTGGAGCGAAATATTGGCTTAGATTACATTTAAATTTCTGCATGTTGGTACAGTCAGGGAAACAAAGAGCAGGGATGGAGTTCCAAAGGCTGGCATGCTCTCTGATATATGGGGATCTCCACAGTGAATGGATAGAATTTAGTTTATTGTCGGGTTAGTCTGGTGTATTTACGTCAAAGAGGCACCAGAGCAGCAAGTTCATTGGAACACATTCAATTGAAGTACTTGTAAAGCACAGGGATAAAAAATTGCGATGATGGAACAGAGACTGAGGCTTAGTAGATAGTGAGGGACCTACTAGATTAGAGACTCTTTTTGGGGCTCTGTCCAAGAGGGAAAGACTAGTGGATGGTGCACCAGCCTAGATGTGGCAACAATACTCCATGCATGAGCAGATGGTGACCTTGTAGAGATACAGGATACTGGCAGGTGAGAGAAGTTTTCTAGTACGGTAGAGGGAGCCCACTTTCCTCGCAGCAGCCTTGGCAATGTCTTCTATGTATTTGTTCCAATTCATGTTACTTGTGAATGTTAGGCCGAGGAGTTTGAACGTTGAACTCTCAGAAGATGTTATTAGCCATGGCAATCAGTGGTTGAAAACGTTTCTTGTAGTTGTTAAAGGAAAGGAGCTTTGTCTTAGCAGCATTAAATGTTACCATCCAATTATGTCCCCATTCCATTACAGACTGGAGATAATTGTCACAAAGGGCTTCCACCCCCTTTTTATAAAACTAAATTAAACTAAATATAGCCCACATTACGACCCATTACGCCTAGCAGTTGTGCTCCAAAATTCATGAAGATTGGTTAATTAGTTCTACATTTTCTCATGTATACAAGTGTTCAATAAATTAATGTGTACAATATTAAGTTGCATATAGAAATATACCTTTATTCTTCCCATATACATCATTATATATATATATATATATATATATATATATATATATATACATACATACACACACATATATATATACTGAACATTTATTTACATATATGCAAGAGATAATTTATTCAAATATTTTTATTTGAAATTCCACATATAAGTATTCAACATAAACTCTAGTGGTTCTCTTATGCAAACCATTAAATTTATCAAAAACACACAAATTTCACAATTTGTTATGATTCTAGCAGATAATAGTCCTATATTATAATAGTATCGACCCTCCGTCATAAATGACAGAAAATAATTATGCTTTGCTAATGTTTGCACTAATATTCATATAAAATAATATCTCAATCAGTGAAATTTAAAAAAAAAAAAGAAATAAAAAAAAAAAACCTCTCAAACTGAAAAATTTAAAAAATGAACCCCCCCCCCCAAAAAAAAAAAACAATCGGTATATAAAGCAAAAAAGAAATAAAACGTCTCATGTAAATAGAGTGAACGATTTCTTTCCGAATTAATTTCATACAGCAGGGTGGTGATGTCTGCCTTGCTATTTGCTTTCCCTTCCCCCAGAAAATATTTTATTTTAAACTAGCTACTTTTTGCACGACCGGATGGATATTTATATAGATATAAATGAATACACATTATTCTTTATTATAGAGTGAAAGATTTTTCTTATATACCTAGTAAAATATATAAAAGAAAATAAGGTTTATCTCAAGATTTTACCATAGTTTCAAAGGACACTTGATCGCCAGACGTGTATTAATACTATCCTTAATGTTTTTATACATTTGAATACATGTAGTTTGAATTTGTATTCAAATGTATAAAGATGTTAATGACATTATTAATACACTTCTGACAATTGTATGTCCGTGAAAATGCAGTAAGATAGAGCTTAATAATAAATGTGGCTATTTGAAAGGATATCAAGCTCTTTGTGTGTGCAAGGTATGCTGGCTGGATTCGGCTCAGTTTCGATTTTGAGAAGTTGTTTTTCATGTTATGTACTCTTGTAAAATATTCAAGACAAACTACATTATTTTTACAACTATGACTTTGTATAGAACCGATTCACTGACTACATTACAGCTCTATTTGTCACCATTTAAACGCATAAACGTACTACTACTACTACTACCACCACCGGCCCATTTGGCATAATACTAAGAGTGTGCCAGGTCATACTGAAGACTCAAAAATATGGTACTTGATGCCTCCTTAAAAAAACTCAGCATTATAAACTGAGGATCAAAGATAAGTGGAATAATCCTGGGAAAGGAGTGCAATCCTCCCCTACATCTTTGTGTAGTAGATAATGGAAAGGAAACCTTCAGGTCGCCCTCAACTATTGTCCATTTTTCTTTTAATTTAGAAAACAAACATTCTACATAAAATAACATGACTAGAAAAATATGTTCCCAGAGGTTTATTGGTATTTAATTATTTTCCATATTCAGAAAATAAAGATGTGTACAGACATGTTGATACAAAATCTATTATATATTCCATGATAAATGCCAGTATACTGAAATCATATGCCCTTAATAGGGTTAAGATGAAAATTCATATACACTAAATGTACAAAAGCAAGGAAATTCCTAAATTTTTACACTTTTATTGTCATTAATTAAGGGTATGACTACATATTAACCAAACCATTTTATTATCATATCACTACAGTATAAATCTCTATGCATGAGTGAATGAAGTGTGTGAGGTGCGCTGAAGAAAAATTCCTACCAGTAAAATACATAGCCCTGTTGTGCTTGCATACCTTTAATGACCATAAAAATGTAAAAATTTGGGAATTTCCTTGCTTTTGTACATTTAGTGTATATGAATTTTCATCTTAACCCTATTAAGGGCATATGATTTCAGTATACTGGCATTTATCATGGAATGTCACTACTTTTGTAAAGGCTATGCCTCAATACAATGGTCATTTTTAAGGTTTTTTGGAATTTTCTGGAAAACTAAGGTATATGGTAAACTGAAATTAAAATCCCATCAACTAGACCCTAGAACCTCTATCTCTGCCAAAAATCAGCTGAATCCATCATATACTTGATGAGATACATGGTGGCACATACGTACGTACACACGGATAACACAAAGTCACTCCTGACCTTTCTGGATCTCTGGGTTGCCTTGACTAATGATGCTGAAATTCTACACACTGATAGAACCTTTCATAAAAAAATTTTGTGCAAAATTTTAACTAATTTGGTTTATGAGTTATGATTGATCAAAGAAATGAGATTTCTAGCATAGGCCGTTTTTGAAGTCTACTAAGGGATAGAGCGCTCTCGCACCTCCCTTGATTTCCGAATTCATTTTAATAATTTATTCATCATGTACAAATTTATGTAGATAGAGAATATCATTTGTAAATGTTCGGCAGTTCGCTAAAAAAAACAAAAACAAAAAAAAACAACAAAATAAAAATAGTATTACATACAACAAAGAGATTTAACGGACAATTGCCTTGAATCAATGATTTATCTCATGAATTGATCAAATGGTGAGTCAAGTTAAGTTTTTTATAATAGAGTTAAGATTACAGAGAATTATTAAAGAATTAACAGAAGAGTTTCTCCAAATTGGGTTGTTTTCTTTTTTTTCTTAACCCACCACAGATCCATTGATTGATGGTTTCTGGGTGGACAACATACCACGCAGAGATATGAAATATTGATATGTTGCTCACAGTCTGTGTTAGGCTATGTGGTTATTGGAATTTAAAAAAAAAAAAAAGAGGGAGACAGGTGTATGTTAATCCCCTTTCTAAAAACAAGAATGATTATTTTGATAGGGCTGTGGGAAAGAATAGGAGAGAGTCCCTTGGTTCTAATGTTAAATTTTAAGTGATTTATTTTTCTTCTTTATTCAAATGTAAATGGTCTTTACCGGGGGAGGGGGGAAACGGAAGAAGGAATTAGGTCAGGGAGGGTGCCAGAAAGTGGAAGAGATTTTTTTATAAGGTTGTGGATTTTGATAACATTTGTCCGAACCAATTGAAGAAAGTCAGTCGGAGAAGAACATGTCTCCTATCTTTAACAATTGTGGATAATCGAAATTCTCCATTCAGAATAAACACTTCAAAAAGAATACCAATTCATTTTCACTGCCAAAATCTTGTTGCCCTAAAGAGATAGTCGCCTGTTTCCTAGCAATTTCATAGCATTCTCTGAAAATTCTCGAAGATAAGGGTTAATGAAATGGAATGATTATCAGTTGAAAGATGGGAGTACTAATATTGATCAAGGTATGAACTGTTTGATTACTTATAAGACAAGAATTTGTTGATATTGAATTTGAAAATGACCAAGTTGTAATCAGTAGGGAAGCATTCCTGCTGTAATGTGTTCCATAGGTGAGAAGCCCTTGCAAAGAAGAACTGTCCATGGAAATTTCACCTTACGTTAGACACATGGAGGGAGAAAGGAAAGTCTTTCCGTTGTGGTAGCAATACAAGATCTCACCGTGAATGTCTTACAAAGAGGAAGCTCAGTCGAGCACCTTCCATGGAGCACCTTCCTTGGAGCTCAGTCGAGCACCTTCCATGAAAATAATGGTAGAGTAGAGAGAGACTAGCAACATTTCTTCTGTGAGAAAGGGGTGTAGGGAGGATAAGAGATCATCCCCCACTAAATTTCGTAGTCGATTTTGTACTCTGTCAAAGCAGGAAAGAATGCTCTGTGTGGCACCTCCCTAGATGTGTCAGCAGTTTTCCATCTTAGGACATATTTGGCTCTTATATAGGTAGAGTCAATGCATGAAAAAAGGAGATAAAAGGTTATCAAAGCTTTGAAAAACTACTCCTTTACACGATTGTACTCAATGTCATTTGGTCCTATCATTAGACGATCGCTGTCATCAATCCAACCCTGTTGCTACTCACATGAACCGGGAATACCCAGATCTATCCACCCAGAAATAGGTTGAACAACACATGCGCAAGTAAGTAAGGGTTATATATAGAGTTATTAATTATTCACTTACTCCTCCCTTCTGTCACTATTAAAATCATAGAGTACAAACTGGTTCCACTTCTCTGTATTTGTCACTTAATCAATCTTCTATTTGTGCTTACGACTGGATTTTGTCAACATGCTAAGAGGCAAAGAAGAAGCAGTGTTTTGGGAGTTTTTTCACATCTGTCTACAGTTGTTTAAGCTTGTTCATATATAAGTGTGATTGGGATAATAATAAAGGGCAGTTTGTTAAAAAGTGAAGTATGATAAAAAAAAAAAAATACTATAAACTGGCAATGATTATTGAAATATAAAAAGTTTAAACTTATATTATTCATGTCTTATTTTTTTTTTATTTGAACTTCAACTTTGCTCATCATCTTACTGGCCAATCAGAACAAACAATTTATTTTACTCTAGTAGGTATGCTGTCACATCCAGCTAAGTTTTTATTTTAACTTATTAATACGTAAGAGTAATTGGGATAACAAACAGAGCTTATCTCATAAAAACTAAACAGCCTCAGACTAATAAGATTGGTGGTTTTGCTTTACGGCATATTAACCCATATTTTGGATCATTTAATGCCAAATCCATTCACTTTGGTTAAAATTTCTATGCTTCAAAGTTCTTAATATCTTCAAAGTGTTATTCCTGGTGTAAATTCTTGTGCAATTCAATTGATGCAGTCATTTTTCAGATATTGATTTATATATATTAATATTGATTTATATATATTAATATTGATTTATATATATTGATATTGTTTATATATATTGATATTGTTTATATATATTGATATTGTTTATATATATTGATATTGTTTATATATATTGATATTGTTTATATATATTGATATTGTTTATATATATTGATATTGTTTATATATGGATATTGTTTATATATATTGATATTGTTTATATATGGATATTGTTTATATATATTGATATTGTTTATATATTGATATTGTTTATATATATTGATATTGTTTATATATTGATATTGTTTATATATATTGATATTGTTTATATATATTGATATTGTTTATATATATTGATATTGTTTATATATATTGATATTGTTTATATATATTGATATTGTTTATATATATTGATATTGTTTATATATCTTGATATTGTTTATATATATTGATATTGTTTATATATATTGATATTGTTTATATATATTGATATTGTTTATATATATTGATATTGTTTATATATATTGATATTGTTTATATATATTGATATTGTTTATATATATTGATATTGTTTATATATATTGATATTGTTTATATATATTGATATTGTTTATATATTGATATTGTTTATATATATTGATATTGTTTATATATTGATATTGTTTATATATATATTTTTATTTGTCAGATTTTTAAATGTTTTCATATAGATCGACTGAGGATATTATACAGACTATTTTTACTAAACAATTCTTTCATATTGTTTGTGCTGTAAAAAGTTCTCCTTGTAGAGGGTTCGGAGCTAGATCAATGCATTTGGTGTACATCATCTGGCATGCATATCACACTGGTGTTGTTCGTTAAGCAAAGAGGAATGTATAATTCTTGTGTGACCTGTGTAGGTCGACTTTCTTTTCAGATTTTTCTGGAGATTTGTTTCCATTCTCCTAATGTAGGTTTTGATTACTTGTAGTTTCTTATGTTTATTGCTGCTACAGCGATGTTGCCGTTACCGTCGTATATATTTGTTTATTTTCATCTTTAAGTTTGTATATGTGTAATATATTGAATGTTGGGTATTTCAGCTAGTTTTTAATAATGATTATTTTCTCTTTGTAATATATTGAATGTCCTTAGAGGAATTCAAGGACAAGCTGAAGAATACATTAACGTGGGCGGTTGAAGAAGGTCGATGCGTGGGGTCAGACAGAAAGTCAATGACAAATACACTTCCGCAAGGCGAGAAAATGCAGTTTTGACTGGGATTTGCTACCGCTGAATGAAAAAAGAAGCAGAGACAACATCGGTGTTAATGAAAGTGAATGAGTGAGAGGAGCTCTCCACTGAAGCAAATCAAACTGCCAGCCAGCTCTCCCTACTTTGTTTGATATAAGTTGAGAGAATCCATTCCAATCAACTTAACACAAAGATCACGAACTGAGTAAAACTCAATATTTTGGGGCTTGTCTGAACATGAATAAAGAAACTGTATATCTTTTAAAAAGTTGTGTTAAATGAGTTCTTTCTTGCCCATAACCTGACTATATAACATAGGGCATCTTAAACATTTTCTCAACTAAATATAAAGCAGACTTAAAAAAATAAGTATAATTTTTTTAGGGTATGTTTTAGCTCAAGTTTGTGTTTGTCTATTTTATTTTTTCTACTTTGTTCATTCTGTATTTAAATATTTTAATTTGCTGATCTTATATATTTTCATTACTATTATCAATATTGATTTTACAATTATAGTATTATAAAATTACATAAGAGGTTCTGTCTACCATATTGACTGGATATACGTGTTTTTTCTTTAAATAATACTAAAATTTAATGTTTTTCTTGCTTGACTTCTATATGTGATGTTATAACGGGTGCTGATGAAGGACCTTTTGGAATCATCTAAAGTATCATACAAAACAAAATTTTCAAAATTGTCTTAGAAACGATTGTACACTAAATCGCTGTGCTTGAATTTTGGAACTGATATAAATAATGTGCTAATTTTGTTTATCTCAACTTTATATATATATTAGCCAAAGTACCTGTTGATATCAGGTTTCTTAACCCTTTCTCTTCTACATGTCAGTTCAAATAAAAAGTTTTTTTTCTCTATTTTTGCTTTAAATCGCAATAAAAATGATAAAAATTGCATTTTCCAGGTTTGTGATGTGATGAACATCAACTAGGAAATAACTGGAACACAAAAAAAATTCTAGTGTGAGATTCCAACCCTAAATCATGGCATAAATATATTGAAACTGAAGCCGAATACTTTATCCACACGGCTCTCTAAATCAGCTGTTTAGCTGTGATGCCACTACACATACATAGAATTTATATATATATATATATATTTATATATATATATATATATATATATATAGTGTGTGTGTGTATTTAGACAGCATATTTTTAATTTAAGCAAACATTGTTAAAAATAACAAAAAGCTCATTAGAAAATTTAAAATAATAAAAAAAGAGATAATTAAATATCTTTTTTATTTTTTCAAATTTTCTAATGAGCTTTTCTGTGTAAAATTTTATATATATATATATATAAGTAAATGTGAGTTCATCAACTAGTTTCTCTAAGGCTTTTTCTCTAAGGCTTTTTCCTATATATTTTAATAACACAAAATACATGTTAAAATATTTTTTAGTTCTGGGATTGAGTTAGGTTTGAAAAAAAATGTTTTAATTGACCATAATTCATAATTAACTGAATAAGTAACATCTCTCTCTCTCTCTCTCTCTCAGCTATGTATTTCTTTAGCTCCTTCTCACTCTATATTGATTCAATTACTCTAATATTAACTAATATCTCTGAGCATTTAGAGAAAGAGTGACTCCTTTTCAGTGTCGTTATCTAATTTACATAGTGTCTCTACACACCACAAACACCTATGTAAATTAGATAGCAAAATGATAATACTTCTATATAATAATAATAATAATAATAATATAGAAGTAATGAAGTTTATTATTTTTAGTTATGCAAGAAGAATGTCTTAGCAGATAGGTCAGTTTATGAATTTTCAAATGAAATCAATGTAGAATAAATAGTGGTAATAGTTGTGACCCAACAGCTCAATGGTATGTCTAGTTATTATATGTCCAGTATATATACATATACAGGGTGGGCCAAAATAAGGGTCCTATCTTTAAATTTGAATAACTTCCACAAAATAAAAGTTAAACTCACCAAACTTTATGTGTGTGTAGACTGACCCTTCCGAGATTTTTTGAAATAAACAAAACAAATTTTAGCCGAAAAACACTTCTTAAAACTTACAAAAACTAAAGTATTGTTTTTTTACACTGTTTTGAGTTTTTTAAGCAAAAATAATGTTTTCTAAATGAGGGTACGTTCCTTAGGGCTAATACGGCTCATGCTTGCTTCGGAAGGGGTCCTTTACTTATTCTAAAAAAATAAAAAATAAAATAAAAAATAAAATAAAATAAAAAAAATCAATAAATAAAAAAAAAATCAATAAATAAAAAAGTTATGAATTTTTAAAAATAGGACCCTTATTTTTGCCCACCCTATATATATATTATAGTGTAGTTTTTATTATATTCATATATATGCACAAGGTATGCATCTCGATGCATCCTTAAGTATTGTTAGATATTACTTGCAGTTACTGTTTTTGCTACTGCTCTTATTTGGTACAACTAAGAGTGGTACTTCTATAAAATGCTGGTAGCCATATTGTAAACTGTTGGTTCTGTAACAAACTGGAGAAGTAGACATGGGGAAAAGTTGCAAAAGATAAAATAATTACAAATCAGAAGAACTGAACAAGGATGATTGACACTTCAGGTAAAATATACTTTATGAGTTAAATGTAGATAAAGTTATTAGGTATACGATTGACAAGGTTTGACCATCAGTCATGGTCTCATATATAAAGATCTCGTATTTACCTCCCTCCTACAGCGGGAAGAGATGACACAAAGTCGGAAGGTGGGGATTGAAATGTCGCCGCTCAAGAGCAAGAGGACTCTGGCCATTAAAAAAATGTCAGAGCAGCGTTATCAGCATTCCTCGGTAGGGTTGCCTTAAGTGATTTACAATAAACTAATCCCTTCTCAAAGAGAGGTGGTAAAGTCTGGGAGGGTGGACTCCTAGTACTGCACAGAACACTAACCTCAGCCAAACAGAAAAAAAAACACCTAAATCAAACGGTCCAGACTCTGGGACGGATTGCCAAGACTTTGTACGAAAAACATTGCCACGGGTAAAGATGAAGATCTGATTGGTTGTTTTAGTCATGTGACAAGACATAGGATTTTAAGTGAGATAGACAGTTATAGTCATTGTTTTATATTAGTAGAAAAATAAAAGTTTTCATCTGGATAGACAGGAATGCTTAGACTCCCTCTGAAATAGTCAAATGTAACTCAGATATTATTAAGTATCCCCAACCAAAATTTTATTTTCATTATATCTAAAAACTTTTAATATATGTACACAGATCTTTGCAAAACATAAACAAGGGTACCAAATTTATTTTAATAGCTCAATTAGTCACCGAATTATGACTGTTCAAAATTTGTTAGAAAGTAGAAAATTTACCCTCTTGTGTGCTATTAGCCCAGAAGCCAATTTTCACAGTGTATAAATAAAAACGCAGGTTTTGAAGTGAAAAATCTTTACAAATAAATCAGCCTAAACAAAATCCCATTGGCCCTTTAAAAAAAAAAACAAGAACAAAAGAACAAAAAAACGTGCAAAAATAACACGGAAGCACAAGTTTGTTCATATAAGATTCATTTTAACAGCTAACACATTGAATCTTTTTAATATAAGTAACTAGCAGGACCCATGTCCCAGCGTTGTGCGGAAGAAATATATAAGTATTAGAATAATTCGTAAAAAAGAAGCTGAAAAGAACCCTGTAAGTAATTTAGGTGATTAAAATAGGATTTATCCATGTTTTGAATCCAACAAAATAGATTTCTATGTTTTATGTGACTGCCCCCCCCCCCCCCGTTTTTAATGTGTTGAAAATCCATCTCCTAGGGGGAAAAAAAATTGCTGCAGTCTGGAATGATTTCTTCTTTACTGACAGAGAAAATAAGGATATAATCATAACACTGAGTAAAAAATAAAAATAAACAAAAAAAATAGAAATGAATTGTAAAATCGACAAATAGTTTAATAGAGGAAAAGTAATAAAAAATGAAAATTGCCTCAGTCTAGAAAGATTTCTCCTTCACTGACCGAGAATAGAAGAGAAGAGATTAAGAGAGAGAGAGGGGGGAAGGGGGTTCCAGACGTAGAGAGCGGATGGTTAAAATAGGTAAAAGTTAAAATGAAGTAAAAAGAAATATGTTAAGTGGAACATGTATCACGTAAAAGTAAAATCCCCCAAAATATCAATATTTTCGATAATTGTAAAGGAAAAGAAGCATAGGAAAAAATAAAAAAATAATATATTCTGACGTTTTGAGATTGTTTGAATAATGTTCGATAAGTATAGATGGTCAAAATTGAAACAATTTTCCTGTGTTGTGTATGAATTGTTACTGGCAGCGGTGTGTAAAAAAGATAGTATGGCCCTCTATAAGATTTCTATGAGCAATTGGACGTTTTTTAACTGAAGACCTGTTCGTTTTACGCTGTGATTTGTTTTAAATTGAGTTACAAGCCTTAAAAGTGTTATGTAATATATTGTCTAAGTATTTATGGCATAAATGTATAAGTCAAAGAAAGAAATTATACGTGTAACAATCGCAGATTCGTAACTTAAATGAATTTACATGATTAGATTGATAGGTATGTGATGACATTTTGAATCAATGTACAATAGAACTGATTCAGTTCGTTAATTTAATCCTTAAATTCCGGAATGAGTTGAAGTGTATGTTTAATAGTTATAAGGATGGACAATAGATAAGTATATGTAATCCGATCTTCTGGAATTATCAAAGAATGTAAGGGAGCATTTATTAATTGATTTCTGAATCATATATATTATGTATGAAATTATTAGAAGAATGAAATGAAACAATTATGGTGATCACTGTATAAAGTACCCAATGTAATTTATTTACGGGCGCTAAGTGGGAGTAGAAAAATATTAGAGGGAAAAGTTTCTTATGTGGTATGTTTTTGTGAGAGTCTGTAATGGCGGCCTTAAAGTAATATTTATTGTTAGATGGTGAAAATAATCAGAAATTTCTGAAAACACTCTCGAGTGAATAAGCTGAATAGAGTGGTGAGTTTAGTAGCCTACGATGCATGTTATTTTCTTACTCTAGTCAAAGGTACAAAAAAACGTCTTCACTTTACATACATGGATGGCACATTAGAGATCAAGCTAGATTTTTCTTTTAATAGTAAGTCAATTAAAAACAATCAAATTTTCACCATATAAAAACAAACGGAAACACAATTTGATAATAGGGCAAAAATTTCTCTAGAATTTCAACTTGGATTTTTTGGGAAAGACAACTTAAAACCCTATATTAAGCCCACCATATTGATGTGTGGCCATTTTTCTTTAAGATGGAGCTATTTTTATTTGCATAGAGAAACAATGCCGCACACACTAAATTTGGAAACACCAACATTTTTCACATGAAAAATAAATCGCCCGTCACTGAAAATAGTGGCCTAACTTGAAATAGCTTGAAAAAAAAAAAGAAAAAAAAAATTAATGACACAAGAGAAAAAATCGTAAATTTATTAAGAGAAAACATTAACTTTTATTTGTATAGAAATTTTATCAAAATAATCCCAAAAGTAAACTAGATATTGCTAGTTGAAATTGAAAGGAATTTCACTATACTTATTTGTTATCACACATTAGACTAGGCTGGTTTGTGATATCTATTCTGAGGCAGTCAGCCATTCTTTGTTATGATGATTAGTTATTCCATGTTTCGTTGAATTATGCTCCTATTTCAATCTGGAGGTGGCTAACTTTGTGGCTCAATCATTCTTATTTCAGAAGTTATCTCTTGAAATCAAACTTGTACGATTTATTTCAAGAGTTAACTTTTCTTTTAAATGATTTCATGGAAGATTTTTGAAGAATAAACAAATAGGTTTCTAAGATTTATTATTTTTTTGTTCTAAGAAAAAAAGAAACGGCCATTAAATGTTTATTTCATATTTTTGTTCAATCTTTCCTCTTCCTAATACTACAAATGTTAAGATTGAATTTTATTAAAATCTGAAAGGCTTCCTCAGATATGGTCGTTTGGTAGTAACAGCACTAAGCGGGAGAACAATCAAAATTATTATATAGATGTACCAATAACAAAGCTGTAGCAGTGAAAAAAAATTGATAACGCGCTCACTCCAAAAGCCAGAGCAGAAAAAAAAAAAAAAAGCAATGCGAAATGATTAATGACAATTTCTGCAGACTTAGAAAGTAAGACAGGAAGGCACCAAGACCAATTCTTTTCAAAAAAAAAAAACTCCCCTTTTAATGATGCAACCAGTATGAAAGCTTAAAAGACGAAAGAAAGAGACTATTTATATCAATCAGTGGTAAAATGAAAAATAAAATGTTTTTCAATTCGATTGAAACACAAAAACCTTAAAAACACAAGAGCATTAATTTGGGTTCTCCTTTATAAAGGGAGACAGTCATGATAACGAATGTCACTTAGCTGACTCCACCTAACCTCATCATGGTGACATTTGTTTCTTCGCCTCTCCAAAGGGTTGTTTCCCTGAAACATCAGCAGTTGAATTGAAATTTTTTTCTATATAAATCAGATTTTGTATTATTTTAAAATTACACCAGTTAATTCAATTGTTGTAATTAGTATTTATTTATGAAGTTCTCGAAACTCGTTTTTATAGATTTTTTTGTCTTTTTGTTTGAGAATTAAAAAGATTTTTTTTTTTTACTCGTTTCTAACGGAATCATGAAGCTAAAAAAAGGAATTGTGCAAAATACGTCCATATTTCAAAAATTAGTAATTTAAATATATATATTCGACCATAATGCATCAGTAAGGGTTTAAACAAGAACAAGAAATGGTCGGGCATTTTCTATCTTGTATCAGTAAAAATATAAAGATAGAAACACCATATTGAAAATCCAAAATGGCCTTTCACACACCAGTTGTATTTTTTTTTTTTTATTTAAATATATTAAACATTTTTTTCTCAAACAAATATTAAATATAAAATAAAACTATTTATGCAGTAATAAGTTGTTTTAAAATAATGCTGAGCCGTGGCCTACGTAATATAGTAAACTAAGGCCGGTGCACTAAGTCAAGATTTTCTGGTGATGTCATTGATAGTGGTTCTTACTCCCACTATCAATCAGGACTGTAAATGAACCTTAACTTAACGCACATGCGTCCATCTGTAATCAGAGACTCAACTCCATAGGATTATTCATTCACTTGGAAATCATATTTAACTTGTTACTGCTATTGTGACTTTATTCCCCTGCCAAGAACACGGCTACTCTCCTAAAGATTATTCATTCACTTGGAAATTATTAACTTTTTCCTTTTTTCAAATGTATTTCCTTTTTTATAGATGTCAAGTGCGAAAGAGAATTTTTAAAATTCCAACATGGTGTCCAAAGATTAAGGCATTGTATTATATTATGACGGCTGTGATTAAAGTTCGAATTTCTAAGTTTTTAAAAAATAAATTAAAATTTTTTTTTTAGATAAAAAATACAACTTTAGACTAAGTTTTATTCAATATCACTCTCCCCCCCCCCAAAAAAAAAAACATGACTGTTTTAATTTATTACAAATTTAAAAAAAAAAAATTATTTTAATTTAAATTTATTTCAATAAATGGTCTATTAATTATTTTTAATTATTGATTTTGTGTTACTTTAATTAATCTTTCATGTTTGATTTATTTTTTTTTAAAATCAAGAAACATTCATTATTTTGGGGAAATGAAAGCAAATTATTCCAAAACAAAACATTTTTATTTATTTCAATAAACGTTCTATTAACTAATTATTTTAAATTATTGATATTATTAGATATGTGCAAATATTAGAAAACCCCGTTGTATTATTTCTGAAATATTATTTAATCTGAGAATTTTATTTCTCTTCAAGTTATATTGATTTTATTAATACAAAATTTAAGGGCTTTTTTGTTCGTAATATATGAGAACTATTTAAAAAAACAACTTTTTATTGTTCACATCTACGATGCTTTATTTTCATTAAAAAATAGATTGTTTTTTTTTAGTACCCTGTGATATAAATTTAGTAAATGTGTTTACACGAAATAATACATTTGCACTGGGATTTCTAATAAAGTAATGGGTTAATCATGTTCCATGATCATTAATAAATACTCAAAATTTAATTAAAATTGGTTGATTTCCTAGATTTTTAAGTGAAGGGACGGCTCAAAATGCCCATAGTCTGACTGCTCGACATATCTCGTTTGTTACTTTACAGCATGATGCCATTTTCCAGTTAACAGGCCTTAGTTTACTATATTACATAGGCCACGGCTGAGTGGCATTTATTAAGAATACTCTAAACCCCCTGAAGTTTATATTAATTCTTTTTATTGTAAATATATTTATTTACGTCAATTGAATTAACTGATGTAATTTTAAAATTGGAAAGGATTTTAAAGTCTAATTCATATGTGCAAGTCATTTTTCTTCAAATTCGTCCGACTGATTTTTCGTGGAAACGACTGAGATGACGAGTGTTTTCACCTTGAGGTTAAGTGAACAAAGTTTTCCAACATTCACTATTACAAACTAGACCCCCTTGCAATCGTCCCGCCATGAAAAGAAAAGTGACTTTTTCTTTTCTTTTTTAGAGTGGGTACTCTTAAAACCTGAACGCATTTCGAAGTAGTTTTTATTTTAATTTAAAATTTTTTACTTGCTGCATAACATTACAGGTTTACAGCCATGTTCTTTGCAACTTCATTAGACTACAGCAGTGCAAAAATAGGGTTTACTATTATGACATTTTATTATTTTTTTTTGTTAAGCCTCTTTGGGCATCTCCTTTTCTTTCTATCTTTTTTATTATTAATCAATTAAACCCTTAAAAAATTAAAAAATTGCACAGAACATTTACACTATCAGTACAATTTATTAGACTAAAACCGAGTTAATCAACGTTTGTTTCCCTAAGGCTTTCTCCCATATATGATGACAGAATACATGCTAAAATATTCCACTAAAGAGAAAAAATCTACTTGGTGACAGCTTCCGGTTTTGAAATCGAAATTAGCAAGTGGTGTTTATCAAAAAACAGCTGCCCATTATATTTTAGGTCGAATGATTTTTTCTTTTGATAATTTTTTTTGGAATATTTTTTTTATTATTAACACATAAGAAAATCAAACTGTTTTTTTATAATTGGAAATTTTTTATTATAAATAATCAAATAAAACTTGGGAGAGGGTATACTTTTTTTAGACAAATTATGTGTCGTTTTACAACCTTGCCACTCGGACTTAGGGTTAGTGGGTAAAAGAAATTTGGTTAACTCTTAACATTCACAAACTAATGAAATTAAAAATCTAAGCGGTATAAAATTATGAGGGACTGTTTTTTGATAAACACTTGTCAATTTCCGATTTAAAAAACGAAAGCCATCACTAAGTAGACCTTTTCTCTTTAACCAAGTATTCTTCAATTTTGGGATAGAGTTATGTTTGACCCCCCACCCCCCCAAAAAATAACTTCCATTTAAATAATTAGCTGCAGTTAACTCACCAAGTGATCCATCCCTTACTAAGTTTCTATCTATCACTCTCACCCTCTCTCATTGTATGCTATTTGACAGCCCCGCTCTTATTTTATATGGTATCTATCACTCTCGCTCCCATCTCTTTCTCTCTCTGTATTAACAGTTGCAGGTAATAAAAGAAAGAATAAAAAGATTGGAATACTCCATTATAAACAAAGGGAAATATCATCACACGTAGTAATACTATTAAACACGTAGTTGTAGATAAAGAGAAAGACAGATGGAGATATAGCAAGCAGAAATAGACTAATTTTGGATCCCCTCCCCTTTTTTCTTTTTTTTTTCTTTTAATAGGTTTTGCAAACTCACTTTTTCCTGTCTAATCAGAGTTCAGTGGGTGACCCAACGTGTCACATTTTTGTTCTAGTATTAATATACAGATCAAATTCTGTTAAATATTTCATCCAATAGTTCCCAAAAATGTCCTCTTAATTCCTTTTTATCATTATTTCTGAACACATCAAATTCCATGTTTAAATCTTCTACACTATTCCTGTTCTTAATCTGATCTGGCAACTTGTTCCAAAAATACATTACTCTATTATCAAAAACATTCAATTTGTTAATAGATCTATTTTTTTTTTTTAAATCTGTCATGACAATAACTTTCCAAATCAAAGAGAATTATTAAAATGTTCAGAGTTAGAAATACCAATTATTATTTTGAAAGTCAACTTTCATTCTCTTTAGTAAAGCAGTTAATCCTAATTTTTCCAATATATCCCGGTAATTGTAGTCTTTTTTATTTTGACTGCTTCATGTACCATTTCTTCCACAATTTTTGTTAAAATTCAATAATTCAGTTTTATTTTCTTAACCAGCTGTATCGACCTGGCATCGTCCAGTAGTGTGTTTACTTGCTATTTGTTTTACTTTGCCTTTTTTAAACTACGCCGGTTGTTTTTCTCCAAAATATTTTTGTTCCAAAGGGAAGTAACTCTGTATTAACAAATACAGAGTTATGTCATTTTTCTTCAGATAGCGGTCATTTGAAAAAAAGTATTTTCTTTCGACAAAGTATTTTTTTGAAGAATTACATTTTATTCTTAACAACATGCTGCAACAATCCACAATAAAAACTGACACACCAGAATCAAAAATCGATTTTGTAAGAAAGCTATTGTGACAAAGAACAATAAAGAGACCAACTTTACTTTATATATTAGATTATTAAAATACAATAATTTTTAAATAACTTTTCTCATTTGTTTTTATGATCATTTTCCAGTTTAAAAAATTAGAGAAATTTCAGTTAAGTTCATAAAGGACTACAACATCAAAATGGTTTAAAAAAAAATTGTTTTTTGGTATTGTTGTAGTCTAATGTGACTAGAAATGTGAAAAAAATTAAAATTACAATATAAACTACTTGTGTGTTATCGAAATGAACAGATTATAAGAGTTTACAGCTATAGGAGTATACAAGCCAAAAGTCAGACTATTTCAAATATAATGCAGCACTTTTTTTCATAGAGGGGTAATTGTAAAGAAACACCCTAATTTGTAGTATACTTACTTTTCATGGCTAATTTCCTTTAAGAAACAGATTGTTTTTAGGTCAATTAAAAACAGGAAGATTCAAGACATTCTTAAAAGTATCAGATAAATGAAGAAAATGATCAAGACTCAAATAGAATAAACTTTGCACAAAGAACTGAACTTACTCAATTCCTAGATTATAAAGTAAATTTGTATGAATGACCAGCTTGATTCTGTTATTGGCATTGGTTCCCCTCCCTCTATTCTTTCTAGAATTGGGTACTTACATGAGGGACCATGGGGAATCTTGCCAATATCCATAAGTTAAAGTGGTGCTTTGGTGGATTCGAACTTGGCACATCCAGGCTGTAAATCTGTGTCATTATCCACTTCACCACTGCCACTCCCTCCTAGATTATAATCAGTTAAATTAATGATAGTTCATAAGAATAATTGAGATGAGCATAAAATGGGTTTTCTAATCTAATTTTGGAGGTGCTGACCCAAACAGAAGTAAATTGTCTAAGAAAAACTCAAAAATAATTTGAACATGGTAATAAAATTATACGGTCGCTGAACAACATTATACGGTCGCTGGAAAACATTATACAGTCAATGAAAAACATTATACGGTCAATGAAAAACATTGAGTGAATAAGCTAATTCTATCAACAAAGCAAAGGTTGAATTATTTGGACGACTATTCTCACTTTAGTTGTTATATTCACAATGTTTCGGTTGTTGTAACCTCCAACCTTCTTCAAAGTGCATCTTTTTGAATTAGAGAACCTTCTAGTCATCACTGCTGTATTTCATACCAAGCCAAACATGCGTTCTTGGCAATCAATCTGACAACCTAGGGAATGTCGTGGAAGCACCAGACCCATCTTTGTCGAAATGAGGTATCGTCCAACTCGGTCCTAGAAGGTGCATCCTCTCACGCATTACGTCCTCTTTTTGAGGGAGGGTTGATTTATTTCTGATCGTCTGAGGTGTCCTTACTGGAAATGCCAACGGGTTCATTTATGGCTATTTTTGCACCCAACCAGAGTGCCCCTTCGGAAGAGCGAGCATTCCACACCTTCCGGTATTGTGCCACATCTTGCAGTCGGGAAGAAATTAAATAACAAACCTTCTAATCTAACTTAGGAACCTGTAGAAGTGTTAATTTTTTTAATTTTCACCTGTGGTGAGGATTGAACTTTCAACCCCCAGAAGATTGTCACTTATAACTGATGGTTAACCAAGACTGTTAATCATTAGTCCATGGATTGAAATTAAATACAGATTCCCAAGTTTGAAAAATTATCAGTCCTCATCTAAAAAATTCCCAAACAACAAAGGTTGTTGACAGGAATTTATTATAATATTCTTTTTAGATGTCAATGAAGCAACTTTTATTAACTATTTTATTCTTACGGTTTCTCTGATAAATGTTAGTTGAAGGATCTTTTTAGAAGACAATTCATAAAATTGAACTCCCGGCCTTTATTAGCTTTTTGTAGTGTGAAAGTTTGGACAGAATACTGCTCGTATTCTGATTTTCACTATAATTCAAAAGTCTCGAAATATAATGACCAAAAGCTGCATGTCTCCAAGCGACACTGCCCCAAACAAACACTTATCACTAATAAAATAACTTTCTCACAACCAATCGCCTGGATAACTAGAGATGTTCTGAGTTCCCTTAACGAAAAGGCGTATATGGAGCTTGAAATGATGAATCATTTGTAACCCAGAGGTTGACAGTTCGAATCAGCTTCATTGCATTTCACGGTTTAATATTTAAACTATTGTATATTACACCTCTCGCCGTTTGAAGCTTTTTATGTACAAGCGATTCTTTGTTGTTTATTTCGGAGGGATTGGCTTTGTCCATCACACTTTTAGCTCTTTTCTTTTAAATTTTTACAAATGTCGCACACCACAACACCTGATGCATTGTTTCATTTTGAACATCTCAAATTTACTTTGAAAACGAGAATTTATTTGTAAGTAAAAACTTAAAAATAAATGAGAAAACTATTTTTACGGTGATTTTGTGTGTGATTATACAAATAGGCAAAACTATTTTTTTTAATTTGACATGTAACATTATAGTGTAACGGCCAACAAGTGACAGCACATAAAAATTAAAACCACAACTGAAACAAAAGAGGTGCAAGTACAGAAATCAACAAGATGCACACAAACGCCATATTAGTGGGAACTGCTACGTCTTTTCTTTCTTCAATGGTTTCAAAGGAATCTTTATTTTACTCACTCACTCTGTGTTCTGCTCTAAACTCATCTGATGACCTCTTCCACAAATCTTCCATTCTCAACATGAAAAATCTCCCAACAGATCAAAAGCTTAAACCCAGAACCCCAACTCCCAACATAGAACCCTACTATCACGTCTGCTTTTCCGCCATCAGGGGTGTGCGTTCCAACCTTCCGGAGGTTGAAATATATTTATAGGAGACCAAACCTGACCTTTTGTTCCTATGCAAAACTGATATGGCTCATCAGTTTCTGCTGATGACTTTATGATCCCAGGATACTCAAATATGATCTCTAAACCCGACCCCCATGGTCATGGAATCTGTGCCTACATCAGGGATAGTTTTCCTTGTGGTAGGGACACTTCCTACAAAGACCATAATTCACCCTATATGTGTTTCCATGTTGTTCTAACGTACAGCACCAAGTTCATCTTTACTTTCTATCGTCTCCTCTCCAATGGGGTTACTGTCATTGAGCAAATTTTCGACAAAATTGACAAGATCCTCTCTGCTCACCCTTTTGCTAGCATCCACGTCTGTGGTTACTTTAATGTACACAATGCTGAATGGCTAGTTCATTCAAACAAGACTAACGACGAAAAGTAGTTTTGTCATGATTGTTCCCTTGCTTATGATCTAACACTGATTGTTGACAAACCCACCAGCGTTCCCGATGCTGATGGACATTCTTGATCTTTTCTTAACAACTTGTCCTGAACTATGCTCATCCTCTGTCCTGTCTCCACTGGGATCTTCCAACACTCAGTAGTCTCAATCAAGATCAGAACAAAAAGCGCAACAAGTCTTCTGAAGTCCCTCTCCATCGTACAGTGTATCGATACCCGATGGCCGACTGGGACAGCCTCAGATCCTTCATATCAGAAATTCCCCTACATTCCATGTTTAAAAAGAATGTGTCCTGTATCATATCCAATTTAATTGATTGGCTAATCGCTGGTATTGAGAACTTCATACCCTCCAAGATATTCCAACAAAAAAAAAAACTCCCAGCCGTGGTACACCCCTGAATGTGCCGCTTTCATTGCTCACAGAAACCACAATTTCAATAGCTTTCAAGAAAATAGATGCTCTGAAACCAAAGTCGCCTTTACGGCTGCCAATAACCACTGCAAAAGGGTTATCAAAAACGCAAAAGAAAAGTATGCCCAATCCATTCAATTAGCGGAAGCTTGGTGCCCACGAGTTCTGGCATATTACTAATAGGGCCCTGAACAAAAGTGTATCATCTATTCCGACCATCATCAATGGACCAGAGGTGGCTTCCTCAGCGTCTGACAAAGTCAAACTTTTTGCAAAGAACTTTTCATCAAATTCAACCCTTTACGATCAGGGCCGCCTACCTCCTAACCCCCCCCCCCCGACTAAACACCCTGAGCGACATCCACATATCTGTACAGAATGTTGCCAAACTTATCCAAAACATTGATGCCAACAAAGCAACTGATCCTGACACATCCCAATCACCGTGATTAAAATACTGCAACCTGAATTAGCTCCTATTCTTACAAAGCTGTTCAATCGTTGCTTAAAGGAAAAGTGCTTCCCAACACCTTGGAAAACCTAGTCAGTCGGTCCAATATTTAAAAATACTGGTGACCGGTCCTCTGCATCTCAGTACAGACCAATCAGTTTCCTGTGCGTCATGAGTAAGTTGCTTGAATCTGTGATAAACCAAGAAGTTGTTAATCACCTTAGCAAAAACAGCCTACTCAGCAACAAGCAATATGGCTTTCGTCCTGCAAGATCAACAGCCGATGTGCTGACTGTAATATCACACAGGATCAGTGAATCTATTGACAGAGAGAGCTTCATTTCTAGAGCAATAGCTCTTGACATTTCAAAGGCTTTTGACAGGGTTTCGCATAAAGGTTTAATTTACAAGCTTGCTAGCTATTGAATATCTGCAAATGTACTCTCAACCATCAAATCCTTCCTGATCTTCATAAATGATCTCCCAAACCACATTCTAAGATCATTCGTCGACATTTATGCTGATGACACAACCATCTATGGAAACACTTCAAAGAGCATTAATGATCAGGTTCTTTCTGGCTCTCTCTTTTCCAACCTGAGCAAAGTGGTGCAATGGAGGAAAAAGTGTCTGATTACTTTTAATGCGTCAAAACCAAGCTCCTCTCCTTTCACCACCAATGCTCCGATCCCCTACTTTGTCTCAGCTGAAATGAACGGCTCTCCCCTTGAGGAAACCCACTGCTTTGATAAGCTCCTCAGACTTGAAATGGAAAACTTACATCAAATCTGTTGCTAAGACCGCTGGAAAAATGGTCGGATCATTTACCACTTCAGAAAGTATCTCACGCCCGATGCCATCCTCTACCTGTACAAGAGTCAAATATGTCCTGAGATAGAGTACTGCTGCCACATATGGGGAGATGCCGCTCAAAGCACCCTTTCCTGCCTTGACAGAGTCCAAAACCGACTTCGAAATCTAGTGGGGGATGTCCTCTTCTCTTCCCTACAGTCACTCTCTCACAGAAGAGATGTTGCTAGTCTTTCTTTGCTCTACCGTTATTTTCATAATAGGTGCCTGACGTAGCTCAAATATATGGTCTCCCCTTGTAAAACATTCACAATAAAAACCCGCCTAGCTTCTACCACTGTCAATAATTTCCCTTTCTCCCTCTGCGTGCTCAAGACGAAACAAAACTTCCATAGGCAAAGTTTCTTTCCTAGAACTACCCGTCTGTGGAACAGTGCCGCAAGCCTGCTTCTCTGCTGACTACAATATGGTCGTCTTCACGTCCAATGTAAATAAGTTCTTGTTGAACTGTCCCCATAAATAATCAATTTCTGCCCTGTTACAACCATCATGTCTTTAACCCTCATCCTCAAGTGGCCTTTGGGCCTTGATAAGCGGTGACCTTTAATGTTAAACAAAAAAAAATAAATAAATAAATGTGCACGTGCATACGTGCGGTTAACGTTAACTTTAACAGGAATCCTAAAAAAGGCTGCTCCATACCATTTCAAAACAATTTGTTGCATAAAACCATTCTGCTTTGGAATTTTTGAGATAAGAATTGATAATTTGGATTATTCGGATGACTATTCTCATCTTGGATGCTATTCTCACAGTACAAGAACATCCAAGATGAGAATAGTAGTCTGAATAATACCCATAAACCACCACGTTTACTGATAGTATAATATAATTTTACTAGCTGTACATACCTGGCATTGCCCAGGATTCATCAATGTCATTTTAGTATCAAACTTTTTGGGGGTTGCACATTTTTAAATTCATACAGGAAGAAAAAAAAATTTAGTTTTTATTGTTTTATGATTTTAATGATCATCATAAGTAAAATTTAGGTTAAAAGTGAAATAAATAATGTGTAAGTCACGTATAGACTAGAAACACATATACACAGAAACATGCAAAGTGGTCACGGAATATTTATATAAACAGAAGAGATGTAAAAAATGCTCAATAATAACTCAAATACTATAAGGAAGATATGTCCCTATCTACTTGCTTCCCCACGAGGACAGAGTTAGACACAAGTGGGAAAATTCAGCACCCCCCCCCAAAAAAAAGGGGACTCTGGATTAAGACAATAAAAATTGTCTCAGTCTAGAAAGATTTAAAATTAGCTACAGAGACTTATCTCCCTTACATTATTTGAGTCATTATTTCAAATTGCTGCTATCGTAACAATTTTCCTCACTGGAATATTTTTTTTCTAATAAACTGAACCAAAAGATATTTTTAGTATTATAAAGAATGTGCTGGACAGAAGAAAAAGACAAAGTGGCTAGGCAGAATCCAACATATCAATGTGTCAAATCCGATGTTATTTAGGTCTAAAATTGTAAAATTCAACAATGTAACTTTGTATATTGGAAAGAGAAAGAAAGACAGATTAAAAACAACTACCATCAATTATTTTAGAGGCCACTTCACCATTTTCAACACAGTGCGCATGTCTGGCTTACACTTTTACCTATACATTATCGTCAATGTTTTTTTCTTACACTAAAAATAATTTTACGTCTTAAAAGGCAATTTCGTTATTTTTATAAAAATAAAATTACTAACCATAATGCTTCAGTAGTAAACAAGACACATCCACCATGTTGAAAATAGTGAAGTGACCTCGAAAATCATAGATGGTATTTAATTTTTTTTTTTCTTAATTAAATTATATTGGACATTATTTGTCAAAAAAAAAAAAAAAATTAAATATAATGGTTTTATGTAACAAGTTGTTTTGAAATATTGTTGAGCAGCATTCTCTGAAAGTTAATGGTAATCATGTGTGCAATGTGTAGAAGATGTCAAAACAGGGGGGGGGGGTAACATTTTTTCGGATAAATAAACAGTTTCCAGAATTGATTTTTAATCTTGGAGAAAAAACAAAACAAAAAGAATTTGAGAAAAAAAGAGAAACATAAATAAAAAATAAATTAAAAAATAAATTAAAAATAAAATTAAACTAAAAACAAAAAATAGGTTATTCCATAAATTAATTTTTAATAACTTGAATGAGATGAGTTCAAATTTGGCTGAAGTTAAAAGATTTTTATTAAAAGATATTTAAAAACATTTTCATTAAAGATTCTTTATAAAATTTTTTTTTTTTTTTTTTTTTTTTTTAAATTTAATTTTATTTACTTGCAATTTAAAAAAAAAATTAAAATCTCTTAAAATTTTCTTTTCTGGGTTAGAAGAGATAACGGAGATCGGTCAGTCTCTTAAGATTGCCAAAGCAGAATCTAAGGAACTAGTGAAGAAAGATAGACTAAAAAAAATGGAGTCAAATATTAAAAGGTTAAATAATTTCTCACTAGAAATGCATCATGCTGAGTTACGGTTGATCATAAGACCCCAAAACACAAGTTTGGGCATTCAGGATACTAATGGAAAAATAATTTCAAGAAGACATTCTCCAACATTGGGCAAAATTTTGATGAAAGATTGTATGAGGATAACAATAGAAATGATTGCAGGATTGACATGAGTTTGCATCTGAAGAGCTTCATCTATTATTAACAAGTGAAATAACACAAATAGCTAGAACATTGGGCTTCAGCAGTCAATGGTGACAGAGTTCAGGTTTGAGCCTCAAAATTGACATGTTCACCAGATAAAGCCACACTGATGATACTTCATAAGATGAAACACGTGTTTGTTGATGTTAATACTTATAATATATATATATATATATAATCTACTGATTGTGTGGATGTTTTTAGAATGTTATCTGGAAATCTTAATTTAATTGTTCCTGTTAATTTTATATGATACGCAGGCAAGTTATTTAAATGAATCAAGGGAGGGATATGAATATGGACGTTATTGGTCTTATTTTTATTAATATACGGGCGACGCTGGGTAGCTAGCCCTGCTAATAAAATGTAAATTATAAAATGATAACAATTTTGTTAACCATTTAATTAGCGACTCACTACTGACAGCAAATGTAGAATTATTTATTATTTTCCCGGGGCTCGAAATTGCTGGTAAGTTGTGTGCAGGATAAGAGGGAGTTTACTGTGTGTGTGTATATTCATTCCATGATTGTTATTAGTACGATGTAATCACGTAATACACACTGCAAGATTGACTAGTCACTCAGCAGTATAAAAGAAATGATTTAAGAAAGTGGATAAACTCACTTGTAAGGTCAATGGCAGTCAGAACACAAAGTTTGACGGTGCACAATACTCCTATAAACTGATGCTTTGGAAAGCTCAGAAGAATGTGGTTGTCTTGGGGTTCCCTCTTACAACTAGATTCCGCTTTCTTGCTGTCAAGAAATACTGCAGGAACACGCATATCCCCAGCAGAACTCTTGTCTATTTGTGCAAGTATCTGTCTATCAGATCATTATCAAGAATTAGAAGGGGGGGGGGGGGGGCTAATAAATGCTCATACGGTCTTGATGAAAAAAAAATCATCATATGTATATATACATATATATATTATTGAAAGATATTATAAAAGTGTATTTTTATAAATATATTTTCAATTGTATCATGAAAAAGTTCCTAATACGATAATTTATGCTCAATAATGGTTAAAGTTATTATTTAATTTTTATATATATAAATATATATATATATATATATATATATATAAAGTTAATGCGTATATGTTTATTTTATGGACAGGGTTCACTCCAAAACTAATTAACCGATCATTATGAATTTTGAAACACAGCTGTTAAGCATAAGTGTGAGCTATATTTAGTTTAATTTAGTTTCATGCAAAAAGGAGGTGAAAACCCTTTATGAAAATTGAGATATCTCCGATTTTTGTGAAACTTTAATAATAGCTATTAGACATCAATTAATAAATATTCCCCAAATTTCAGTTTCTTTTAAAGGATTTTAGTGAGCATTATATGGACACAGCCTCCCATTTGAACATTCAAATATTTCAAATTTACATTGAATTTGATCCAGTCATTAGACACCAATTAAGCAAGATTCCCTGAATTTCAATTTCCTCTAAAGACTCCTTAAGCTTAAGCCTTAAATTTTAAACATTTTCTATAATCAAAATAATGTAATAGATTTTAATCAAAATTACAATAGGGATTCTAGACATAAGGTTTAGTATCATTATATCTTGATTTTAATGGTTGTAAGGGAACAAAACAAATGGTGCAAAACTTTTCTGTTTGGGGGAATTACTTTTACCTGTCCTGAGATTTTCTAGTATATACATAAAAACTGTAAAACCAGCATTGGACTATAAAAAATAATTGCTTGGCAAGAAGCATAAGCTACAATATACACTACTGAAAACAGAATAAAAAAATATTATATAGAGGAAACCACATTAGATATTGCAATCACCAAAGTAAAAGTACATTTAATAAGAAAGAAACATCACTAACGATTTTTGTGAACTTAAGGATAGCGGATGTTCTCCAGTAGTTGGATAGAACATCTTAAGGTGGGTTAGGATATATAAAATTTTATATGATCCATGCAGATTATGTCTGAGTGAGAAACTAGAAATTTCCAAATTTTAAGACACAAAAAAATCTACTTAACAGAAGTGAAATTCCTGCAAACTATAGAGATCAAATAAGCTTTACTTTAGGATAAAAGACACCATTATAAAAAATGTTTGGAAAAAGGTGAACATAATAGGAGTGGGTGTGGCTGATGTTAACAGTTTAACCTAATTGTGAATTAAAAGTCAAGAAATGTAGGGTGAACTTTAGGGAGTGAGGAAGATAAGCGTTTTATACTGGCAATAAAAAAACAATTACCTTTAAGTTAAACTTGAGTGACCAGGTAGAGCGGGTGGTGAAAGGTGTACATATTTTAAACAGACAATAACAACCAATGAATTTAAGCAGTAGTAGCAGTATATAAAAAAACATTTGCCTCTAAGAGGATGGTAGAATCTTATATTTCATAGTAAGTTTGACAAATGTTCCTGTGTAGCTGACTTGCCATAAGTATATTTTTATATTACTAATATATATATATATATATATATCAATGCAATGAAGCTAAAAATATTTTATTTCAAGTTATCTAATTTTAAATTTAATGTTTCAATTATTTTTTTTATATCTATGCAATTTAACTGAAAAGAAAAAAAAAGAAAAAGTTAATGAAAACAAATAGCAAAAATAAAAAAATTTTATTAATAAGTTAAGTGAAATTTGTTTAGACATAAGAGAAAATCAGAAAAAAAATTTTTTTTTCAAATAAAAACACACCATTCAAAATGACTTACGGTTTTGAGGAGCGGGGACTTCACCCGGTAGAGCAGGTTGAGCTAGTTGGTTTCCAGCATGGACCAGATCAGCAGCTTTTTCTGCTGGGGGCTGGTTTGCTTGCTGGCCGCCAGCATCATTAACCACTGGACCAAGAACAGGATTGACCATAGGTGCAAAATTTTGTGGTTCTGGGTTAGCTGGGGGAGGATTGTTCGCTGCTTGATTTTGTGATTCTGGGTTAGCTGGGGGAGGATTGTTCGCTGCTTGATTTTGTGATTCTGGGTTAGCTGGGGGAGGATTGTTCGCTGCTTGATTTTGTGATTCTGGGTTAGCTGGGGGAGGATTGTTCGCTGCTTGATTTTGTGATTCTGGGTTAGCTAGGGGAGGATTGTTCGCTGCTGGATTTTGTAATTCTGGGTTAACTGGGGGAGGATGGTTTGCTGCTTGATTTTGTGATTCTTGGAGAAGATTATTGGCTGCTGCATTTTGTGACTGTGCACCATTAGCTGCATCCTTAGCATTAAAGTTAAGGACATTTGTCTCTGGTGGATTGGCCTGAACCGGTTGACCTTGGAGTACGTTGTTGTTTTTGTCCTGAGCAGTTTTCTCCATATTCACTACCATTTGACCTTGAGCTGGCTGGGCTTGTCCTTGAGCTGGCTGAGCTTGCCCTTGAGCTGGCTGGGCTTGCCCTTGAGCTGGGTTGGGGTTAACTGGAGCATTCACAAAATTGGATGGGCTCATCTGTCCTGGAGGTATGGCAGCTTGCCCATTAGCCTGCTGGTTTGGCAGTTCAGATTTCACCCTTTTAGAAAGAGACAAGAAAAAATAGAGACTGTAGGTGAAACCTAACAAAGAAAAGGACAACTCTTTGTTAGTGATAAACATATTTATACCCATTCATCATCATATTCAGTTTAACGTCCATTTTACATGCTGGCATGTGTTGGATCGCTTTATGAAATTTACTTCCAAACTAACCTATTTCTGTTCAGGTCTTTATTTATCCCTCTTTCTCTCAAGTTCATCCTTATCACTTTCTCCCATGTTTTCCTTGGCCTTCCTCTATGAACTGACACTGCTACCTCAAGTCTTCTACATATACTAGCCCAAAAACTTTCATCCATTCTTTCAATGTGACCATAACAACAAAGTCACCTATTCTTCACACACCTCTCTATACTGTCCAGATCTGAGGTCATCAGATCTTAGCCTTTAAGATTCATTGTATCATTCCCATATCATTTCTCTCCATGTAATGCATGTCCACAACCCTCATTAGACAGGTTTCACTTCCATACATCATCACACTGCATACACATGCCGGATAGATTTCTCCTTTGGTCGACAATGGTAATGCTCTGCTGGTTAGTAATGGCAGAAGTTCCTTGAATTTACTCCATCCACTCCTAACTCTTGCAATCACACTAGCACCAGTTCCTCCTTGTGCTTTAATGGTATCACCAAGGTAACAAAACTTCTGAACAACCCCAATAGCTTTGCCAACCAATTATACTTTCTCCACATCTGAGTTATCATCCGTATCCATTGTCTTACACTTCTTGCACACAAACTGGTTCTCATCAAATCCCATAAATACTTTTGATTTTTTTCTTTCTTTAAACCATGAAATAAACATAGTACAAAATAATTTTTTCAAAAAAACTGTTGCATGTCTTTCCAACCACCTTTTTGAATTGAATTTTTGTAAAGTTTGATTGAATTATTTACAGAATTGTTTTGTCATTACATTAGTTCATTAAAATTGTTTAAAATTAAAACATATTTTTAAAAAGCTTATATTAAAAGTTGTTTGAATGAAAATTGCCATGAATAGACGATAACTTATCTGACAATTTTATTGTATGGATTACTAGTGCGGCTATTCAACCTCGCCCTGAACCCTCATTTCTGTAAATAATGTAGATTACAGAAAAAGTACAAGTAAATATGCTTAATATTGTATTTGGAAATATTTAAGTTCATTTTGGGACAAAATCAGAGTAAAAATATTTATGCCCTGGGTGAGATTCACACCCACATCCTCTAAGTATAACACACTAGCTGATTGAGCCACTGGAGGCAAGTAGAAAATGGTGACACTATTAACTGCATAAAACAGAAAAAGCAGCTGCTGCTGTTTTAGCCAGAGTTCTTTCTCCCCCCTCCCCTCTCTCTCTTTCCAACCAAATGTGGATCAGCTGCTTATCAAAAAAAGAGAGAAGGGAGACTACCAGTGAATTTTGAAAAATTTTCTGATTAAATTTGTTTCCCAGTTATATGGGTAACAGTGGGAGGACTTCTGTGTGTAAGGGTAAAAGCTCATTTGCCTTCTTTTATGATTAATTATCATCATCATCGTCTGATTTATTTTGTAACAGGCCTTTGATTAGTCCTCTATAAGAAGGTGGGGCCTGTCTATCAGTCTTGATCGAAGTCCTCCTCTCCAGGCTCGGCGTTCGGGAGGATCTAAGTTTGCAATTTCCAGGGCTGCACGGTCGTATTTACACAGCTCATCCCAAGAGAGCTTTGGTTTTCCGGTCAGCCGACTTGGTGCAATGGACAGGTTTCTGACCCGGGAGATCCAGCTGGAGTTTTGCTCGACATGGCCAAGCCATCTCATCTGCCCAGCTTAAGGACATCAGATGTTTCTTGTATACCAAGCCTAGAGAGAAGAGTCTCGAGGAGAGTATCATCTTGCAGTCTCTTGAGAGTGCTCGCCGATGCAGCCCATGTCTTGGAGCTATAAAGCATAACACTCCTCTAGTTGTGATCACCAGAGACTTATCTGTCAAGATGGGCAGAAGTTCTCTAAAGGCCTCCAGGCAGATTTGCATCGGGTAACAGCAGCAGTCTAACAACCATCGGCTGAAAGGGAGTCGCCCAGGTAGCAGAACTCGGCTACAGCTTCCAGTTTGCTATCCCCAACCGCGACCTCTTTCACTGGCCTGCCGTCGATTGGTCTAGCTGTGCCCATACAGCAAGGACACCTGTATTGCTGATCCAGGCCGAGTAGGCTACTACTTTTCATCATTTTCATTTTGCCTACTGCATCTGCAATCATCTCAGTGATGATGAGAACACTCGGGACCTCCACAGGGGGTGCTTCTGAGAGACTGTTAGGGTCCCAGGGAAATTCCACATTGAGCAGACGCTTGTAGTACTGTTTCCATGCTATCCTTTTTTCATCCAAGCCAAAGGATAGTTCGCCATAGTCATTCTTCACAGGTTTCTCTCCAACCACATCCAGGTTGTCGTGTCGCATCTGTTTAGCCAGTTTGTAAACTGTTACTTACCTAGCAGTTATGTTTTGGATAATCAAAAATAAAACATCAGGATTAAATATTTTAAAATAAATAAATAAAAAAACATTGATTTTTTAATATTTAATCCTGATTATCATTTTTTTTTTAGAACACAGAAAACAGATTTAATTATGTATCGTGTAGTAAAAAAATTTATTAATCACAAAGATATACAAGAAAAACTGGCTCTACTTTATATATAACATAGCAGATTTTAGCACTAGTGATTACTCCCTCCCCCCCAAAAAAATAAAATTAATTAATTCTAATTATTTTTTATTTTAGTTATTTTTCATCATGTATCACACTTTTGTTAGAGTCGAAGTCAGATAATTTTCAGCAACCCTGACTATAACGATTTTACTCAGATTCCACAGCCCCGGGTTTGAATATGATATAAATTTTCTTTTCTTTTTTTTAAAATTTAAATTCTAAAAATATATTTTAATGTAATCCGATCTTCAATTAGTATAAAATTTCAAAAATTAAAAAATTTTTTTCAAAGAATTGCTTACTTATGTTGGGCACCGATTTCTTGCGCAAAATGTCCAATGTCAACTCCGGCATCACGGAGCTGCAGCAAAGCAGTTGGACCAAGGACCTTCTCAACGCTATTCAAGAAATTCTTTTTTTCTTCATCCCATTGACCTTTGCAGAGTCTAGCAAAGAAAAAATAACATTCTATTAAAATAGCAAACATTTTTCTTATAAAGTAAACAAGGAAATAGTTGGATCGACGTCTACATGAAGAGAGTGGTGTAGTTAGCTTGAAGCATTGTGTATATTGTATAAAATATTGTTATTGAATGCTATGGCTATGACTGTAAATATAAAAACATACAAATACATAGAATAGAATAGAAAGTGACAAAGTTGGTTTTACTTTTTTTTTAAATGTATTATTGTAAATTACCCCCCCCCCCATAAATTCTACTTTTATGAAACAGTGATTGTAACCGACAAAGCCTGCACTTTAGGGTGCACTGGCATGCATCTTGGCAATGGTTGGGACCCTACAGAGAATTGAGACTAGTATATATTCACACGGAAAGTCTATAAAAACGAGGAAAGAAAACTAGCGTCAAAATGACTGGCAAAAGCGTGTTACTTGTCAGGGGCAATTAACCACGCACATGGCCAGTTTTTTACCATATGCGAGATTGGAATGTCGCTAGGGTCTTAATCACTAATGGTGTCGACATTGACAAGAGAAGAAAGCGAATAGTGGCTTTGTCATGATAAGAGGTATGGTTTAATAGAGAAAGAGAGTGGTCAGCATCACGCGCCGCGCCCCGCCCTGGCCCCCAGAGAGAGAGAGAATAAGTCTTTTACGATAACGAGAAAAGAAGCAGCCTAAAACTGGGAATTGTAATTACCCGTGTCGTATCGTCCGTACCGCCTCTTCCCAAACCACCCGGAGATGAAGAAAGACTCAGAAAAAGAGAGAGAGAGAGAGAGAGAGTAAATCAGTATATCCCACACCGCCCAGATTCCGAAAGAGGAGGAAAGACACAGAGAGAAAGAGAGAGTGTTACAATATGCCTCTTTGGGAAAAGAAAGGATTTTGTTTTGAGTGGACAGGCAGTTAGATTTGGGATTTCGACCCGTGTAGGTCGCAGAATCTCGCGGGCTCGTGTTAGCCGGACCTGAGACTCGAGCGGCCACCAAACGGGAATGTCGTGCGAAAGGCTTCCCGTTTGGACGACGTTGCCCATAGTATTCCCCCTCACCGTTCAGTAGACAAGTTACAACTTACTTAAGGGCTTAAAATCGTAAATGGAGTTTCACGCACAGAGAGACGAGATAGTTAGTAAACAAAGACATTTTATCAAAATAAGAGACTCTAAAATTCAAGTGTAAAATTAATCCTTCCTTTTAATTGTTTTTAATGATTAATGGATACAAAAAGAAACCGACGTTGTTGAATTATTCTATTGTCGAATTGTCCTGCTAAGTAATCTTGCCTTCACAGAATCACGAAATCGTCATTCATCCGACCCGGAGGAGATTCAACACATCTTTCTTTTTGTAAGCCGCTATTGACGATCACTGGCCAAAGAGGGTGTTCAGTCTAGAAGGATTCCTGCGCCGAGGACCAGACGTGTGAGTACAGAGATAAAGACACAAGTGGACCACCTATGTTACAAGTGGTTCAGTGACACCAGATCAGAGTGAGGTATCTGTTTTACTCGGCACCGCGACCGGGATATCAAACACCTGTGCGTGAGTGGCCGACGACGATACCCACGGGGCGAAGCGTATGGGGTCTTGTGTTACATTTGGTTTTGTGATGCAGAAGCGTGTGGGGTACCTATGTTCATACTTTTTTTTTTAGGCGTTACATGTGAACACTTTGAAAAACTTGGTGGAAAGAAGAAAACATTAAAAAAATAATTTTATAATCCATTTTGCATATAAATCTAATGTAAAATGATCACCCATTTCTGGGCCATTCTAGCATTTTACGTTATGTTAACCAAATATCTTTTTTTTCTATGGGAGATAAATTCTGTGTTATTTTTTTTAAGGTGATTATCTGTGGTTTTATGAACTTGACAGTTGGGCTTAGGGTTAGTGGTAAGAAAATTTACTTAACTGCCCTAAAAAGTTAGAATGGACCGCTAAATTTATATACAAAACTGATTCCTGAATTTTTTTCTGCCAAGTTTTTCAGGGTGTTCACACGTAATCGCCTAAAAAGGTAAAATCTAATCTTTTTTGGAGAAGGGAATGATTTAGTTGATGGTGTTAATCTACAAATTTACCAAAATTTTATATTTAATTATGTCTGTCCCAATGTTACAGATGTAGATTCCCTCCATCAGAGGTTAGAATTATTTGCTGAGCTGTTTTTTCATATAAACCAAGTACCAATGTTGCCATAGTAACCTCTAACTACCAGTCAGCAACAGAAGATGAAAGTCAAATTCAACATGTAGCTGTTGAGAAGGGAATTTCAAAAACTGTTCAATTCTTATGTTTTTTTGTGTTCTTTTTACTTATTTGTTAAACATGCTCGTACTAAATAAAATAATCTTAACTTGTATAACTTTATAAGTACTATGAATATAATAGTTATTTATCATTATCAATCTATTATTATACTAAAGCTGGGTTAATCAACGTTTTTTTCCCTATATATTTTAATCACACAAAATACATACTAAAATATTCCTTAGCTTTTGGGATGGAGTTATGTTTGAAACAAAATTCCATTTTAATTGTTTTAATTACTCGTAATTTGCAATTAACTCACCAAATAACCCATCTCTTACTAAGTTTGTCTCACCCTCTCTCATTGTACATTATATGACCCCCCCCCCATTCTTACTTTATGTTGTCTAGCACTCTTGCTTCCACCACACTTTCTGTTTATTAACAAAGGTAACAAAATTAACTATAAAACTATAGATTGTAAGAGATCATTATAAATAAAAGGAAATATCACAACAAGTAGTCATACTATGTTGACACTTAACAAGAAAGATAGTGAGCAGAAAACGACTAATTTAGCATTTTGGCATTATTTTTTTAATAATTTAATTGGCTTTGCAAACTCACTTTTTCCTGATGCAAACACTAGCCAAAGCTCAGTAAGCGACCTAATGGGTCACATTTTTACTAGTTTCATTTAAAAATAATTCTGTTTACCATTACATATAACCAAACGTATCTTTAATTTTTATCATATAATGTTCTTATGTTTTGACTTATATAATTTACTAGTTGTATCTACCAGGCAGTCTTTTTACTTTCATTTTTGTTTTGATCATTGAACACCACCAAAATCTTTTTGCCTTTTTCTCTGAATTCTTCTAAGAATGGTCCTTAGAACAATGAGAACTAAGGAAAGACTCCACACTCCCCAAAGCTCTCAAATTGGAAAGAAAAGAGAAGGGGAGAAAAGAGAAAATAAGAGAGGGTTTGGTTTGGTTTATGGCATATCAACCATCTATGGGTTATTTAATGCCAGATAAAGTCATCAAATATAATTCTATAACTATTTATACTCTAAGAATACATTGCACTACTCTTGGAAAAAATACTCTTAGAAGAAAATTTCACAGAGGGTACGAGGGGCGTTCAATAAGTAATGCCCCTGACCCACTTCCAGTTGTCTAATCTAGATGAAATTTTGCATGTGTAATGATTTATATCTGTATGGGTTATGTTGCAAAAAACGGCTCTGAACTAATTGTGGTTTCTGATTTACAGGTGTTTGAACTGAATCAGGTGTGAAATGGAGCCAGTTGATGGTCGCGCAGTGATCCGGTTTTTGTATTTGAAAGGACGCACACCAAAGGAAACTTTTGATGAAATGAAAGAAACTTATGGTGATGATGCCCCATCATATGACCTTGAAAACGCTGGCATCGTGAATTCAAACATGGCCGGAAGTCTATGGAAACAGCTCCCAGACATGGTCGTCCCTCTTCTGCCATTGTTGAGGCTGCCATTTTGGAAGATTGATGCATTACTATTCGCCAAATAGCCCAAGAGGTCAAGATTAGTACAGGGTCTGTGGAAACTATCATTCATGACCATTTGCATATGCATAAGGTGTCTGCCAGATGGATTCCCAGGTTGCTCACACCTTCCAGAAGCAAGAACGTGTCGAGTGCTCGAGGATGAATTTGGAGATGTGCCAAGAAGACGAGTCAAAGTTTTTCAAAAGACTGATTACACAGGATGAAACTTGGGTCCATCACTATGATCCAGAGACCAAAGCCTAGTCAATGTAGTGGAAGCACTTGAACTCACCATATCCAAAGAAGGCAAGGGTGCAGCCCTCCGCTGACAAGGTCATGCTCACAGTCTTCTGGGACCAGGACGGAGTAGTGATGATGGATTTCCTGGCAAAGGGTACCACAATTACAGGAACCTATTATGCTTCACTTTTGATGAAATTAAGAGAAGCTATCAAAATCAAGAGACGGGGCAAGATCAGCAAAGGTATACTCCTCCTGCAGGACAACGCTCCGGTCCACAACTCGCATGTCACCACATCAGAAGCACGGGTGTGTGGCTATGAAATCCTCCCCCATCCCCTTACTCTCCTGACCTTGCACCCTCTGACTTACATCTCTTCCCAGCCATGAAGTTGTTTTTGAAAGGAAGGCATTTCCCAAATGATGCAGCCTTGATTTCTGAAGTTACACCATGGTTGGAGGACCAACCTGGGGTGTTCTACAAAAACGGTGTCCAGAGCTGCATCAAACGATGGGAGAAATGCATAACTCTGAGTGGTTCCTATGTAGAGAAAGACTAATAACTGTGCCAAATTTCATTTATCTACTGCTATGGGAAATGGGTAAGGGGCATTACTTATTGAACACCCCTCGTAACATCATTACTCAAGAACAAGAAAACAGAGCAGAACACCTCATGGAAGCACCCCACCACTGCCACCACTCTTAGCCTTAGCAAACATTACTCTTAGCAAACATTACTCTTAGCAAACATTACTCTTAGCAAACATTACTCTTAGCAAACATTACTCTTAGCAAACATTACTCCTTGGCATTGGTAATCTTTGTTCTCAACATGACTGATCTTCAGTCACCGCTTCTTAGTATCTATTTGGGAGAAAAATAAAAAGGAGAAGTACGGTTTTGATTTTTAGAAGAATCAGATTGAATAATAGTTAGGGATGAAGTTATAGATATTAGGACAAGACGTGACCAGCTGATTGATCGGATCGAGCCTCTCTGACCTCCCGTCCAGCCAAAGTAAGGGCCGAAGTGGAAGAATGGCTCGGCCACCAGGATCCCGTCTTAAGGCATCACAGATTACTACCTACGGCCTACAGGTAATCCCGTTTTCAGGGGGGTTTTACCCCTCTGCATCAGGTTGCAGTCGGCGAATTTAGGTCCCTGCCGACAGGGTGAAAGAGGGCAAGAAGAGAGAGGTTTGACACGATGAGGAACTGTTTGGTGAAATTTTAATTAAGTTTATTAGGTTATGGAATAATCTAATTGAAAGGAATTGAGGTTTAGCATGCACAATATTATTTTTGTGACAAATTTAAAAGGTTATCTTTTGCATGGGAGTGGCAGTGAATAAAAAATAAAAAAAGCAAAAAAAAAAAAAAACAGCCAACTAATTAATTTACTTTTATTTCCTGAGTTAAATAATCTTTTCTTCCAGGTTCTTGTTTCCTTGCTTTTACCAAAAATCTTTATTTTTTTTCTTTCTTGCTAATATTTCTGTTAAGTTTTAGAGGGGTCAATGCGTTGGGATTGCAAGAGGAGCAGGGTGGGGGGGGGGGGGGGTGAAGAGTAGCCGCAGACCACTAGCGAATATATATAAAAAAGGAAAACTAGTCCTAATCAAACCATCAGGCTGTAGCGAAGACATATTTGATATCTTGCCACCGACCGGGAATTCGAGACTAAAATTTTCAACTGAATGATTATTGGGTGTCATTAAAAAAAAATAAAAATAAATAAAAAAAGCTAAGTAATTAATATACTTTTATTTCCTGAGTTAAATAATCTTTTCTTCCAGGTTTTTGTTTCCTTGCTTTTATAAAAAATCTTTATTTTGTCTTTTCTTATTCTCCAAATCTTAATGTGTCTTACATGAATGTTCTTATTTCTGTGTTTGACTTAAATGTGTTTAATTATTGATATATACTGTCTATTGATTTCTCACTGAAGAAATTCTTAATCCCACGCTGGCCTAGAGTTTTTGGCTGTCTTTCTCTTAATTCTCTTATTTGTACTTACTTGCGAGAGGGAAACCTATCTTCAACTTTCTGTTCCCTTTTTTTCGTATACAATGGACTTATCTACACATGTACATATATGTATCTGTATATATATATATACATATATGTTATATATATATATTTTTTTTTTTTTTACCTGCGGGGGCTAGGAAGTACCCGACTAGTACACGGGCGCAGGCTATCGTTACCCCTCTCGGAGTGTTGGACCCGTAAGACCATCCATCTAAGAGAAGGAAATCTCTGACAAAAAAATCTTGCTACCAGCTACTTACGCCGTGGCAGTAAACCGTTGAGGAGGGAGGCCTCCTTAGTCCTGATCAACAACCTTCCTAGAGTTGGAATCTCGAACAAAATACCCGGTTTGCAAACCTACAATTGCTTAAGGAGTAGATAGGTTGCACTCCTTTGTTTATTAGTCAGGCGCAGAGAGGTAACAGCGCTAGGACGCCTCTAAACACTCAGTGCCTAGCCTTGTTTCCTTACTAGGACAATGAACGCTGTCCTTTCTCTCTATCTGGGCAACTTGGGGAAAGTTTTTTCGTTACTAAGTCTTACATGACCAGTCTGGGTCTCTCTTGCTCCGACAGGTTGAGGGTACAGGTTAGACAGCTTGTCTGGCTGCTGTTTCCGACTGATAGGAAGGAGCCCAAACTCTTGGGTAGCGCCAATCAGTTGCATAATACCATGGGTAGTTGTATGTGCCATGTCGTGCATGGAAAGGGATCCTGAAATTATCTCCGGTGGGCTTTCCCGAGGCCACAACCCCCATGGACTAGGTTGTGACTAATAGACTGGTTGTGTGAGCTTATTGGCACCAAACAAGTACCCACCTTGGCCAACCCACTCTATAATCAAACCAAACATGTCATTACAAAGAAATAAAAGCAAACCTAAACCAGACACCCAACAAAAACCACTTTAACCCCCGCCATTGAGGCTCACATTCACAAATATCCGGGGATTTAGAACCAACATCAACGACGTAGAAACCTTTCTCCTGACAAACTCCCCGGATATCCTAGCTCTTAGTGAGACTAACCTTAAATCCTCAATCTCCTCTCACCACTTTGACATGACTGACTACCTCCCACTCTACCGTAAAGACTCTGACAAACATATGCACGGGCTAGGAGTTTATGTTCGGAACACCCTCCCATGACTAGAGAACAAAGGTTAGAATCATATGACCAAGATTACATGTGCTTTAGATTGACTTTACACCACAGCGTCAGCTACTTATATTTCTTATACCGCTCCCCGTCGACCCAGGACTGTACTCTGCTAAACTGTCTCTGAAAGCATAGATAGAGCACTCTTAATTGACTCAAATGCCCAGATACATGTATTTGGGGATTTTAATGCCCACCACCGCGACTGGTTGGGATTCTCTAGCCTTACTGACGCAGCCGGCGACTCTACGTATAATTTCTCCCTAGCTCACTCCCTCTCTCAGACTGTCGATTTTCCGACCCGCATCCCCGAGCGAGTAGACCAGCAAGCCTCACTTCTAGACCTCTTCTTGACCTCAATGCCCGAGGCTTGTGTGACGAAAGCTCATAGCCCTACTCGGAAATGCTGATCACATTGTGCTAATGATACATATCACCCTAAAAAGTCGTCCAAAAGCTGATGAGCCGTTGCTCAAAACAACAAGATACTACGAGCAGGCTGATATTGAGTCAATCAGGGATCACATCAGGGAAACCTTCTCACTACCTGCAAACCAGTGTGCAAACGAATTAACTGAATGGGTCAAAGCAGGCATTGAAGCCTATGTCCCCATGCGAAAATTATTTAGCAAGCCCCACTCTCCTCAATGGTTCACTTCAGAATGTGCAGCTGCCATTTCTGAGAGGCAACAAGCATTCTGTAAATTCGGCCGCCATAAGTCAGCTATTAATAGACATAAATTTATAGTCAAGAAATAATTGCAAGGCCGTGATAGTCGAAGCAAAGAGAAGGTATAATGAGTTAACAAAAAGACGCATCCAGTCACAGAAACTAGGTACTCGCGATTTCTGGAAAATCTACAATAGTATAGTGAATAATTGTCAATCAACGATTCCCCCACTATCAAACCACAATGATGTCGTTTGTACGGCCACTGATAAGGCTGAACTACTTGCCCAGCGTTTCGCTTCTAACTCTACTTTAGACTCAGATAGCCACCCCCTCCCTGAATTCCCTTTGCGGACCGAAGTCACACTTGATAACCTGATCATCACACCATCCCAGATCAGAGACATCATAAATAACCTTGACACCTCCAAAGCTTGTGGGCCTGATCTTATACCTGTAATAGTAATAAAGAAATGCTCTGCTGAACTGGCCCCTGTCCTCTCCAAACTCTTCAATAAATGCCTAGCTGAATCTTGCTTCCCCGATAGCTGGAAAATTGCCTCTGTGGTACCTGTCTACAAGAGTTCTGGGAATAGAACCGACCCTCAGAACTACCGCCCAATCAGTCTACTGCCGATCTTTGTCAAAATCTTTGAATGCTTAATCAATCTAGCAATAGTACGGCACTTAGTTAATGCTAAACTTCTATCTGACCGCCAGTATGGATTTAGACAAGCACGATCTACTGCAGAAATCCTAACGGTCATCTCTGAATGCATGTATCACACTCGACAAGGCAGGTGAAGCTAGGGCAATAGCGCTTGATATATCCAAGGCTTTTGACAAGGTTTGGCATACAGGGCTTCTCCTGAAAATACGCTCATACGGTATTACTGGGCAACTACTTAATATAATTAGAGCCTTCCTAAACAAAAGAAAAATCCAGGTTGTCCTCGATGGCCGTTCATCTAAGCAACATGACATAAATGCAGGTGTACCCCAGGGATCTATCCTTGGACCTTTGTTGTTCCCGATCTATATAAATGATCTCCCTGATGACAGAGTCGTAGATTGGTTTATTTGCTAACGACACCACGCTTTACTCTCGCGATGTTGGTAAAACAAACGCGATCATATCTGAGGCAATGGCTGAATCTTTAGAAAATGACCTCCAGGTTGTAGTGGATTGGGGTCATAAATGGTTGGTAACTTTTAATGCTGCAAAGACAAAGCTACTTTCCTTCAATAACTACAAGAAACCTCTTCAACCACCGATTGCCATGGCAAATAACACCCTACCTGAGAGTTCATCATTCAAACTCCTCAGCCTAAGATTCACAAGTAACATGAATTGGAACAAATACATTGAAGACATTGCCAAGGCTGCTGCAAAGAAGGTTGGCTCCCTCTACTGTGCTAGTAAACTTCTCACACCTGACATTATCCTATATCTCTACAAGGCCACCATCTGCCTCTGCATGGAGTATTGTTCCCACATCTGGGCTGGTGTATCATCTACTAGTCTCTCCCTCCTTGACAAGGTCCAAAAAAGAGTCGCCAACCTAATAGGTCCCTCACTGTCAACCAAGCTCCAGTCCCTGTCCCATCGCCGCAATGTAGCATCCTTATGTTTGTTTTACAAATACTTCAATAGATTATGCTCCCATGAATTGGCTACTCTGGTGCCCCCTCGACGTAAATTCACTAGACTAACTCGACAATCAACTAAATCCCATTCATTCACTGTGGAGGTCCCCAGATGCCGGAGAGCCTTCTACTCAAATAGCTTCTTTCCTCGTGCTGCTGGCCTCTGGAACTCCCTCCCTACCCCCTGTTTCCCCGACAGTACTGACATGCAGAAATTTAAAATTAATGTAAACAGACATATCGCTGTGCAGATCCCAATTTAGGCTGACCCCCCCCCCCCCAACCTTCTCCCCTTTTCTTTTTTTCTCAGTAGCTCCTTACGTCTACAGTGGCGGCCTGCCTTGTTTGGGGTGAACCATGTTAATAAAAAAAAATTCATGACCTCATTCCACTACAGACTGGAGGTCATTTTTTAAGGATTCAGCCATTGCCTCAGATGTGGTGTCGTCAGCAAATATACCTATCTCAGACTCAATGTTATCAGGGAGGTCGTTTATAAAAATCAGGAAGAGTAAAGGTCCAAAGACGGATCCCTGGGGTACACCAGCATTTACGTCATGTTGCTTAGATGAATGGTCATCGAGAACAACCTGGATCTTTCTTTTGATTAAGAAGGATCTAATTATATTAAATATTTGTCCAGTAATACCATATGAGTGAATTTTTAAGAGAAGCCCTTTGTGTCAAACCTTGTTATAGGCTTTGGATATATCAAGCATTACCGCTCTAGCTTCACCTGCCTTGTCCAGTGTATGATATATGCGTTCAGAGATGACCGTTAGGATTTCCACAGTACATCGTACTTGTCTAAATCCATACTGACGGTTAGAAAGAAGTTTAGCATTAACTAGGTGCAGGACTGTCGCTAGATTATTTAAGGATTCAAAGATTTTAGCAAAGATCAGGAATAGACTGATTGGGCGGTAGTTCTGAGGATTAATTCGATCACCAGAATTCTTGAAGACTGGTACCACAGAGGCAATTTGGAGAGGACAGGGGCCAGTTCAGCAGAGCATTTCTTTATTACTATTACTGGTATTAGATCAGGCCCACAAGCTTTGGATGTGTCAAGGTTTTTTATGATGTCCCTGACTTGAGATGGGGTGATGATCAGGTTATCAAGTGTGGCTTAGGTCTGCAATGGGAATTTAGGGACAGGGTGGTTTGCGAAGTCCAAAGTGGAGTTTAAGGCGAAACGCTGGGCAAGTAGTTCAGCCTTATCAGTTGCTGTGCAAACGACATCATCGTGGTTTGATAGTGGAGAAATTGTTGTCTATTGTTCACCACATTATTGTAGATTTTCCAGAAATTGTGAGTTCCTAGTTTCTATGACTGAATGCGTTTTTTTTTTTTTAACTCTGTATACCTTCTATTTGCTTCCCTTGTAACTACTTTAGAATTATTTCTTGATTCTATAAATTTCTGTCTATTCGCAGTTGACTTATGGCGACCAAATTGTCAAAATGCTTGCTGCCTCTTAGCAATAGAAGCTGCACATTCTGAGGTAAACCATTAAGGAAAGTGAGGTTTGCTGAAGAAATTTTGCATGGGTACATATGCTTCAATGCCAACTTTGACCCATTCGGTTAACTCATTTGCACACTGATCAGCAAGGAGTGAAAAGGTTTCACTCCCTGGGGCGTCGCTAATGTGATCTCTGATGGACTCAAAATCAGCCTGGTCGTAGTATCTCATCGTTTTGAGCAACGGCTCATCAGCTTTTGGACAAGTTTTTAAGGTGATATCAATCATTACCACAATGTGATCAGCATTCCCGAGCGGGCTATGGGCAGTCGTCACACAAGCCTTGGGCAGTGAGGTCAAGAACAGGTCTAGAAGTGAGGTTTGCTGGTCTACATGATCAAGGAGGCGGGTCAGGAAAGTGACAGTCTGTGAGAGGGAGTGAGCCAAGGAGAAATTATATGTAGAGTTATCAGCTGTGTCAGTAAAGCTGGAGAATTCCAGCCAATCATGCTGGTGTGCATTAAAATCCCCAAATACATGTATTTGGGCATTCGAGTCAAGTGAGAGTGCTCTATGCTTTCAGAGACAGAGTTAAGCAGGGTACAGTCTTGAGTCGAAGGAGAATGGTATAAGAAATATAAGTAACTAACACTGATGGGTCAATCTAAAACACATGTAGGCTTGGTCATCTTTTTCTAGGCTATGTTCTCTAGTCAAGGAAACGGTGTTCCGAACATAAACTCCTAGCCCGTGCATATGTTTGTCTGAGTCTTTACTGTAGAGTGGGAGGTATTCAGTCATGTCAAAGTGGTGAGAGAAGATTGAGGATTGAAGATTTGTTTCATTTAGAGCAAGGATATCTGGGGAGTTTGTCAGGAGAAAGAACCAACATCAACGATGTAGTCCCCAGATATTTGTGAATACGAGCCTCAAGGGTGGAGGCGAAGATATTTTTGTTGGGTGTCTGGTTTAGGTTTGATTTTTTGATTTTGTAATGACATGTTTGCTTTGAGATAGAGTGGGGTGAGCAAAGTGGATGCTTGTTTGGTGCCAATAAGCTCACACTACCGGTCCATTAGCCATGACTTGGTCCATGAGGGTTGTAGCCTCGGGAAAGCCCACCAGGGATAACTGTAGTATCCCTTTCCATGCGCGACATGGCACGTAAAGTTACCCACGCTATTATACAACTGTTGATGGAGTAGCTGTTCTTAGCGCTACCTAAGAGATAGGGTTCCTGTACTGACAGTCGGAAACAGCAGCCAGACAAGCTGTCTAACCTGTACCCTCATGTGATAAAGTATCCGGGGTCCCATGGGGGATCGGGTACCATGGTGATGCGCTAGTATGCATCTTGGTGGTGATGCTACGCCAACTGAGGACCCTGCGACGAGACGAAGTGGAGATATAAAACTAGTATATATTTAACGTAGAAATGAACTTATTCGGACGACAGAATGAGACACCAGATAGTCTCACGGAATCGTGTAAGGTATTCAAAATCAATTACCACCAGAGGCGAGGAGACAGGAAAGTGGAGATTATAGAATTCCATATCGCAATTTTAATTGTGAAATATCAATAAAGCGATATTATTGTTTGGGTGAATGGCGCGTTTTTAGAACTACGATTCTGTGACGGTTGTTTTGAAGACATTACGACCTGGGAAAAACGAATTCACTTGACGGAGATTTATTTGAGTCTGTCATCATTAATTAGAAGCCGGGCACAGAGCATCTCCAGCTGTGTGACAGAATGAGAAAGCCATGATTGTCGCGTTTGTTTTTGCAATAAAGGTGGGTTATGAGAAAATCCCACTTATTTTGAGAAAAAAGGAGTGAGACGCCCGTCCCCACCCTGAGAGAGGAGGACAGGCAGGAAGTAAGATGGCAGAGAAGAGGTGTGTACGACTAAAGATGCACGAGAAAGAGAGATAACAAAAATGCTGCCGCTTCAATAAAAGAATGTGGTTTTTTTCACGCACGAGCCAGAGTTGGACTGACGCCCGGGAGAGACCGAAGTGGCGTGCGCTAAAGAACCAAATCGGACGAAATTCTACCCACCGTCTTCGCTCGTTAAGTTTGTGACTTAGACAACCACTTGTGTAAAGAATTCGCACACACAGAGAACTAGCGAAATAACTTAGCAAAGAAAAAAAACAACCCTTACTAAAGACATTTACGAGCACGGTAGACATTAATCTTACCATTGACCAATGTAAAATCAATTCTTTTATTAATAATTACTCTTCTATACAAAAAAAAACCCAAACCGAGTTGTTGAACATTGTTCTTTTCCTTTTGTTCTGCTTTGAATGATCCTTCTCCCCCACAGAGCCAACCAGTTGCTGTTCGCTCAGCGATCGCTCGCTGCTATAGACAGTTTCAACGTAGGAGTGTGTTTGTAGCTGGACGAGACGACCAGATCAGCAACGTCGTCATCATCATCATCATCATCGCCATCCCGGCCTAGAGGAACTTGGATCTATTTTTTTTTATTGCCACGACGATCTGCATGGCTAAGGAGTTCATACTCAACCTGTTGGAACAAGAGCGACCCAGACTAGTCATGTAAGACTTAGTAACGAAGAAACTTTCCCCAAGTTGCTCAGATAGAAAGAGAGATGGTGTTCATTGTCCTAGTCAGAAAACAAAGCCAAGCATTGATTGTCTTTAAGGCATCACAGCGTTGGCGCCTGGCTAATAGACAGAGAAGGAGTGTGAAGACCGGGCGATAGGCAGAGCCCATCTACTCCTTAAGCAATTTTAGGTTTGCATACCGGATATTGTGTTCAAAACTCCAGCTCTAGGAAGGTTGTCAATCAGGACTCAGAAGGCCTCCCAAACGGTTTGCTACCAAGACGAAAGTGGTTAGTAACAAGGTTTTATTTTCAGAGTTTTCCTTCTAGATGGATGACCTGACAAAGTCTACGGGTCCATCACACCGAGAGGAGATCGCCTACGCCCGTATACTAGTCAGGTGTTTCCGAGCTGCCGCAGGTAAAATAAAATATTTGCTGTTGTTCTTGGGGTTGCTAACAGAACCGACCTCTTACCTAAGTTCCTGACATAACGGCATTCGCACAAAAGCTCTGTGGAACTTCAACACAGCGTGGATGTGGAGCGATTGACGGAGAAGCTAGTTGAAATGCATACGATACCCATGGTATTGGGCTATATTTAGGGCCAAGTCACACAGAATAGAACACTAAGCGACTCCCCAGGCCACAATAATATTACAGGGGTGGGGAAGAATACATATATATATATATTGATATATATATATATATATATATATATATATGTATAGTAAGCTATGAAAATATATTTATTTTCATAGCTTACTATTTTCATAGCTTACTACCTAGCTCTACTTACGTATCGAGTACTGTTGAAGTAAATACTGAAAATTGATACATAAAAAAAATTATATCTCCTTATAAAATGTTATGTCGATACATGAAATACTAATATATATATTCATTAGTGTTGGGATGATTAATCAAAACTGGAAAAAATCAGAACTTTTTGTGGTATCGGATTCGGAAAAATTTGAGCCTTATTTCTGATTCCAAAAACGATTCTTTTAATTTCTTGTTTTTTGACAATAAAAAAGTAAACACAATGTATTTATTTATTAGAAGATTGTTGTTTATTTACAACATAAGACTAAGGGCCACAGGAAGGCAGGTTAGGAATCCTATTCCCAGATTTAGTATTGACTCTCGGAGTGTAATTTAATATTTTCTTATTGGTTAAATTATAGTAAACAAAGTAAATAGTCTAGAGTTCACTTGCATATTTGCATATCAAACCTTTTGAAATGTTCAAATTTCTTTTCGCACGTATTTGCTAAACATGACACCTCTCAGAGGTCACAGTTGAATATTAAAAGATTTAAATTGCTAATATAATGATTATTCTTTATACACCATTGAAAGATGTATTAAAGAAAAAAAAAAAAATCGCCGCATTTAAAGGTGAAAATATGTTGACCCGCACAAATGTGAAATTGCCATGGATAGGCATCACAAGTCAAGAATTATCACATAAAATCGCTTCAGCCGTGTCTCGCTGTTATTTTGCGATCAACGTGCAAACAGTGTTTTGTCTAGAAATTAGTTCATTTTTATTTTATTGCATGAGCAGACCTATCTTTTTCTTTTATGGGTGAGGGGTGGGTGTGCAGTATGGCACTTGTAATCATGCAATGCACTACTGTTTGCACATGCGCTATCGGTTGGGCATTCCTGCTGTAAATGAGCTGAGGGTTGGTGGACAACTTATCTAGTGAAGGTAATTAAACACAAATTAGTACAATTACTTTTTATACAGAAACTTGCTACAGGCAATCAATAACCATTACAGCAACCGTTCTTTGTAATATTTCAGTTGTACTAATTGTATTTAGTAGAAAAAAGGCCGAGAGGAAAGAGGAAGTATTCAGGTGATGTTAAACACAAAATGTTGGTAGATGTATACAATGACCTCTCACCATCATACAATAATTTTTTTTTTTAAATACATCTGTTATTTAAGTTTAAAGTAAAATTGAAAGCTCAATGTCTTTGAAATAAAATGTTTGAGAACTTTCCTTGGAAAAACTGTGCGATAGACAAAGAAATGTAGATATCAGAAAAAGGCTTAATATTAACAGATCCATCAACATTCGAAAAAGGAGATTAATGCGATTTGAACATGTTTCCCGGCTACCAGACTCCAGCTATGTAAAGAAAGCATATAAAGAGGATTTTATTCAAGAAAGATCAAGATAATGAGGGTTGAAACTGGCATGCCGCTCCTGAAAGTTGAACGACTGGCCCAAGACCATGCTAAGTGGTGGAATTGTGTTTTCAAGCATGTGGCGAAGCTCTCTGAAGTATGCACATTAGTCAAGTAAAATAGTTCAACATAATTTTTCTACTGGTTTTTAGCAAAAATATGTTGGTTCGCACCTTTTTGAAATTATTTTATGTTAATTTTGCAAAGCTAACTCATCCCATCCCCACTATAAAAATTGAACAGTACAATCACAAAGGTGAAGGCAGCGTGGGGAAAATTTTGTGAGCTGTTCCCCTCTATATTCGAGTAAATTGTATAGTAGTTGCTTCAGGAGCGTCATATGGAGCATTCATTCCTCCTGGATAAACCGTTGAAGAAACATAGATCTTTTGAATTGCAAGAAGATTGACCAGCCAAGGAAAACTTGGAAGCGATTAGACAAGATCGTACAGAGTGGAATTTGGAGACAGTTGACCCAATGAACCATGAGAACTGGAGAGTGAGCTTGCGAAATATCAAAAAACGCCAGAATTCTGGATAAGGGATAAGTGACATTAAATGGGGGATAAAACCTTTTTTTTTATAATCTGACGATTCTTCTACATTGTTAGCAAAACTACAGCATGACCAAAACAATAAACATGTTTTGAGGTCTACATAAAAGTAGTCTGGATCTGTTCTCAACTGGAGAATAGTAGAAAGTATACTGTCAGCTGTCTTTTTCAACTCATTCTGCACTACTATGTTGTTAACATGACTACAAAAACGTCCAAAACAATAAACATGTCTAGAGGTCTACATAAAAGCAGGTTGGATTTGCTCTCAACTGGGAAATAGAAGAAAGTATACTATCAGATGTCTTTTTCGACTCCTACTGTTACCATGTACTTAGATAGCTGACCAGGCTGTATGTAAAACACGGTCCACGTGGCCTTGCTATTTGAGGACCGGTACCAATCTGTAAATACAACAAACAACAGTCCTGGGCTGTTCATTGTGATCTGTGCTGACTAGACACTGGCAGGCGATGATAGACTGTTTATCTTCCTCCATTTTCAGTTGCTTTTCCCTGTATCTTTGAATTTTAATCTGGGCATTTACCCCGATTCCTTCTTCCTTCAATTTGAGAATACTGCAGTTGACTTAACAGTCATCCAGGTGTCCTACTCATCTGAGTATTAGTAGATCCGCCATAGATTGTAGGCCTGCATGTTCCAGTATTTCCGGGTTGGTGACCAAGTCAGTCCAGACTACATTCATAATTTCAGAGATGATGCATCTGTTCCTCCATAGTCTCTCCTGAAGTCTGCCCGTAATCTGTTTGATTTTCCTACCATAATAAGGATTTCCCTGTCAAACCTGGCGTTTTCAGGGACTGCTTCTTAAGTAGGTGATGTTTGTGTATTGTGTAAGTGGTTCACAATTGATTCGCACATCAGATGGTTTTGCAGGAGGACGTAGAAACATCAGTGGTTGATGGACGCATTCAGTCTTCTTAATATTGATCTTCAAACTGAACTGAGCTGCCGCACTGGTGAATGCATCAACTAGTTTCTGAATATTAGCCGCACTGTGAGCTACGAGTGTACTATCATTGGCAAATACCATCTCTCTTACAGTCTTTAAAGATAACTTAGTGAGAATAACTGGAAAACATGGCTCAGTTTTCAGTAATAAATGATGTGGGTGATTATTGCACAGAGCGCACGAAGTTATGTAACACAAGTACTTTATTTTGTAGGAATATGACTATACACCAAGCTAGACATCTTCCTATTCTCTTTCAACTATCTTTTGAAACATTTATTCACATTATAACCTATGCAAATTTTTGTACATCTAGGCACCCAAGTCAAACCATGTTTCACATCACGCTTTTGCATTTCGAAGTACACAAGTTAAGTCACAACTGGGATTCTCTTACATTGCTGTATCAGTGTATTATTATTATTATTATTATTATTATTCCTGCTGCACTTATGTTTGCATTCAAATGTTGACACGGGTTGACATCCCCCTTTTTTAATATCCTCATTAGACCTCTTCAAAATTGACCTTTTTCTTCAAACATATGGAAACTGCTATTATTCCCATTCTCCAAGGTCTAAATTAGCTAAATATACCAGTTATTGTGATCTTGGACCTTGGCTATGCCTGCCTCAAGAGCCATGTAATTTTATTGTTGACGTTTTTCAAAAACGCTGCAAAATTTGGGATATTATGTCCTTATTTTCATTGTAGCTTTCCAGAGGTTGATGCTATAGCATTTAAAGTGGTACCAAATGAAACCTAATAAAATGTTCTTGCATATGGTAGTAAACACATGAACACCTGTGTTAATTTTAATTAATTTTAATGCACAAACATATATATTTTTTGTGCTTGGAAAGGATGCCATCATATAATACATAACTTTATCTCAAAAATGTTACTCTTAATGCATGTATATAATTTATTATCACTAAGTATGTTTTATCTCTTCATTTCAGATTGTAAGTTAAAGCTGATTTGTTAAGATTTGTGAACTGCTGACAACATGGCATCTGGAAGACAACTATGCTGTGGGAAAGTGGTCAGCGATACAAGTGAACGCGATGAACCAACTGAAAAGAGAAGAAAGGTGGCAACTCCTGCCACAAGGTCATTCAGTGATGTGTATCTCATTGGGCAACCCAGCTCCAGCATCAGGGGCTCTCAACTTCCTACTAATCGCCAGGTGTTCCAGTATTTCCTGCATTTGAGGAATGATAATCCCAACAGTGACAATAGGTCTTTAGCCCATGATACAGTGGATGTCGTTTTGCCATTCTGGAATATGGCAAGGATTAAAACACTAACTAGACCAAATGCAGTCAACCGTTTCATGATCCTCCATGAAAAGTACAGGAAAATTGTTAAAAACAAGGGAAGAAATAACAAACCAGAGGAAGAGAAACGAGCTAACTTTCTGAAGGACTTAGACAAGTTATTTGATATTGGAGCAAAGGATGTTGTGGAGGAGATAAGAAGCAACAGGCTGCTCACAAAGGAGACCAAGGAAGAGGACGTCAATTTCTACTTGGACCAACAGACAACTCGCCTGGCACACATGTCAGGTCATGATAAGGTGTTTGAGAAGAAGTCTAGAGAGAAAAGCTTCCGAGAAGAAAGAGAAGAGAGAATGTTATCATCAGTGACTGCTGCAGCAGCAGAAGTTGGGAAAATTTCAAGTGATGAAGACCCAGAGAACAGTCAAGGCTCTGGTACTAGTGAGGGTTCAGAATACACTGAGACAACACCAAGCTGTTCATCAAAACCAAGTACGATAACCTTACACTTTCCACACTCAGTTATGACCAGTGAAGAGATTTGTAGCACTGCAGATCGGTTGTCACTCTCTGACAACCAGACTACAGCCATGGTGTCTGCAGTGTTGAAGGCAGGAGGCGCAGATCTTGATGACTTTGTTATATCAGCCTCTACTACAAGACGAAATAGGATAAACACTTGTCATAACTTGTGCCAAAGTTACATGAATAACTTCAAGGAAAGTCCGCCAGATTACTGCACACTACACTGGGATGGAAAACTTCTACGGGATGTTCTTGGTGAAAGATACCCAGTGGAAAGTCTTGCAGTGCTCGTCTCTGGTACTCCACAGTATGAAGAAGGGAAGCTGCTTGGTGTGCCCTTCATAGAAAGTTCCATAGGAATCCAACAGTGTAATGCTACTTTGGAACTGATAGAAGCATGGGGTCTCACAGACAACATTGTAGGCTTGGTATTTGATACCACAGCAAGCAACAGTGGCATCAACAAGGGTGCAGCGAAGCTTATTGAAGAAAAACTAGGCAAAAAGGTATTCTACTTCGCTTGTCGCCATCACATATCAGAGGTAATAATTGGAAGTGTATGGGAGGCTGTGTTCAGCAAGGTCAAGAGTCTTGACAACCCAATGTTCAGCAATGTGAAAGAGAAGTGGGACAAGTTGGTTAAAGACTGCCCAAGAGTTCTGGGCCTAGTTGAACAAGACTTGAAACAGAAGAAGACAAGCACAATTGCAGTCTTAAGCAATTTCATTGAGGAAGCAAGTCCGAGGGCAGATTACAGAGAGGTGGCAGAGCTGTGCCTGATCCTGCTTGGTGAGGAACCTCCTCGAGGTATCCACTGGGCCAAGCCAGGTGCCATTCACCAAGCCCGCTGGATGGCCAGGAACATTTACTGTATGAAGATGCTCATGTTTTCTAAGGAACTAAAATACAACACGGACACTATCTTCAAGCTGGAGAGGATGAACAAGTTCCTGACCTTATTCTACACCAGCCACTGGGTGACCACCACATCTGCAGCTGATGCACCTATCCATGACCTCCAGCTTATGAAGAACATGCTGCAATACAAGCAGTATGACTATGAACTGGCAACCTCTGTTCTCAAGAAAATGAACAACCACCGCTGGTATCTGACCCAGGAACTAGTGCCATTCACCTTGTTCAGTTCACATGCCAGCATGACCAAGTCTGAAAAAGAGAAGCTCGCAGTCAAGCTGTCAGAAACAGAGAAACCTGAGAGTTACAGGAAAGGCAAGCCAGTGTTTCCTGTCATCAATGCAGCTACAGTTCTCACAGACCTGGTAGGGCCAGAGTCTCACTTTCTGTTTGATGCTCTTCGAGTGAAATGTGACTGGCTCACTACTCCTGCTGACACCTGGGAAGACAATGACAGCTACAGGAATGCACAGAAGTTTGTGAGGTCAGTGAAAGTGACCAATGATGTGGCTGAGAGAGGTGTGAAACTAATGAGTGACTTTGCAACTCAGATCACAAGTGACCCAGAGCAAAGAAGCTGCTTACTACAAGTTGTGGAGTACCACAGGAAAAAATTTGACAGTTTCAAAAAAGCCACATTGAACAAGTGATAATACATGTATTAGTAACATCCTATCTGACAGTTTCTTATGCAATATATGTGTCAGTGCAGTGCTATCATACTACCAAACTAATTTTTTGTAGTGTCCCAGCTGTTTGTGCATTAAAATTAGTTAAAATTTACACAGGTGTTCATGTGTTTTATTGTGCTTACTACCATATGCAAGAAAATTTTATTAGCTTTCATTTGTTCATGTGTTTTATTGTGCTTACTACCATATGCAAGAAAATTTTATTAGCTTTCAATGCTATAGCATCAACCTCTGGAAAGCTACAATGAAAATAAGGACATAATATCCCAAATTTTGCAGCGTTTTTTGAAAAACGTCAACAATAAAATTACATGGCTCTTGAGGCAGGCATAGCCAAGGTCCAAGATCACAATAACTGGTATATTTAGCTAATTTAGACCTTGGAGAATGGGAATAATATCAGTTTCCATATGTTTGAAGAAAAGGGTCAATTTTGAAGAGGTCTAATCCTCATGTATTAAAAGCTTGAAAGTTTTGGAAGCTATTCACATGCAATAATTTCATAACTAGAGATTAAAAACATTAACCCAATGACAAAATTAGTTATAGTTCTATAACAGTTTGCTAATTAAATTATTAATTGAACCAAAAATATGCGACCGGAGGAAGCTCCTTCCATTTGCATATTTTTGCTAGCCTGAGAGGATGGTATTATGGTGAACAAACATACTAAACTTACCCCCAAAGCAGGAGCCAATGACTGACAGGATAGTATCATGATGAACGAACACTACACCCTCCCTCAAAAAAGAAGGTAATTCTGGGAGGATGGTATTATGAGGAACGAACATATACTATACTGTCCTTCAAAAAGAAGGTAATGCCTGAGAGGAATTATCATGAATGAAAATATACTACAATAACCCCCAAAGGAGGAGGTAATGCCTGAGATAAAAAAAAAAAAAAGGAGATAATGCCTAGTAGCATGGTATTGGGACAAGAGTATGTATATTTCACTACCCCCCCCCCCCCCCATAAAAGAGGATGTAATACTTGGGAGGATTCTCCTACCCCCTTAAAAAGAGGGGGTAGTTCCTGGGAGGACGGCCTTATGACAACAGACCCAATACTACACTACCCAGCACAATTTAAAGATAATGCAGTACATTTCCGATTAAATCGTTTTTTTTTTGTTGTTTTTTTTTCATTCATTTAAAAATACCAAGTCAAAAAAACATTTTTTACCGTTTCACAGCCTTTTGGCTAAGATCAAAGTATAGTATCTGTTCTCAGCATCCTAGCGACATCAGACATTTTACTCATGCCGGAAATGGTTAGTTTTCATGTAAATTATCTCCCTTGAAAAATAATGAAACTGAAATTCTATGGTTATTTTTCTTATTAAATCACTTCAAATAATATTGTTAATAATTATAATAATATTACTAGACAAAACTATTGCGTATATATAAGAAAATAAGATAATACAAATTAGAAATATATATTACAGAATATTAATAATAAATCAATATTCTGTAAACTTTTTATTAAAACAAATATGCAGATTAGGAATACCCATCGCTGTTTGCGGATGCTTGCAGATTACTATATATACGGTACTTCAAAACATTATGCATAATAGAATTAAATAAGCATAAGCCGTTTTGGTGTTAATATTAGGTGGGGAAAAAAACCCTTCACATTTATTCATTTAGATAACCAAATATCGTTGTTGAAATCCTTAAAAAAAAAAAGACATAGTTTAACATTAAAGAATTGCAAAACAAGAATGAAAATAAAAAAGACACCTCAACCCATCCCACCTCCGACCAATACAGCTATAGTTTTAAATAAATTAGGATAAAAATAATTAATATTTTGCTAAGAAAGGTAAATAGAGGATGAAAAGAGGCATAAAAGGAAAGTATCATATTATACTTTTAAAATTAAGCGTATCAGAAATGCACAGTAGTATTTCTATGAATAAAACAGAAATTCTTCTATTTGATAATATTTGTTATATAAATTTTTGTATTTTTATATTCTACATATAAAGGTGCATTTAATCCTGTCTGGTAGGTAATATATAAATATGACCCCTTAGTTGAGTCTCTGAACTAGTGATGGGACGATTCCAATATTTTTTCCCCCTGATTCTGATACAATTACTGATTCTGTTCTAAATTCTTGAATCTGATACAATTACTAATCCAGATTCAGATTCTAAATATTTAGTTATAAAGTTGTTTTTTTAACTTTCGAATTTCAGTAAAAACCCGTGTAATGTGTGCATATATTTTCGCAAAAGTAAAAATACACTTGTATGTGTGGGAGGTGGGGGCATACATTACACAAGTAGATCTTTATAACTAGTTTTTTTCTTCAATAAACTCGTGAGATTTTTATCTATATTTTTCACTTGTGCCATTTTAACTGTGCCATTTTAGCATGACATTTCTTCCCCTGCTATTTTTACCTAAATTCATTATTAGTTTTACTGGTAGTTTAAAACTTAATTTTCCCTTATAGTACTAATGATAAAAATTTAAGTTTTAAAACACAAACAGAAAATTACAAGAATTGTTTTTGGAATCGGAAATTAAACTAAAATTTTTTCTGATTCCAATACAGATACCCTAAAAAGTTCTTGAGATTCCCAGATTCAGATTAATCGTCCCAACACTACTTTGAACATTAACTCAAGCATATCTGTCAGTTATAAAAAGAAGAATGTAAGTGCAAGCAACAAATGACTGGAACTATAATCAGGTCAGCTATCAACTGAATTGAGAAGTTATAAGGAAAATGAGAAACTTACTTGCATCGTTCTGCATCATGTACCGGTGTTTGCTGCAGAGCTATTTTGAGCTCTTCTGCAAAAAAGGAAATAAATGTGTCAAAAAATCTGCAGAGTATACATAAATCAAACAAGAGAGGTAATTAGTGAAATACTCACGTCTCTGATGGAACATGAACGTGAAAATCATAATAATCTACATATTAAAAGAATTATGTTACCACTTCTCGTATGTATGTGTGTTTCTCGCTTCTATTTGACTTAGATATTATTATTTACTATTAATCGATTTAATACAATCAATAGCATTAAGTACTAAAACAAACTAAACATCCTATTTAAAAAAAATAATACTTATTCCAGCTACAAATACTTTTAGAATGGAGGAATTTTTCTTTTATGACCTAAACAGCTCCAGCTGAATATGAAATTATTAAAAAATAAATTTCTACATTGCTTTATTGGTGTCAAATTGCAGATATTAATTACATTTTTTAAAATAAATATTCACCTATTTATTTCTTAATATTGCTTTTATCCCATAATATTTAAACTACATTCTTTCTACATAACTATTTAACATGTTTCTATGACGTGATGCTGATCGTTACACATGAAAGATTTTGACATGATGCAATCGGCTGTTTAGTAATCATTAAAAGTGCTTCTTTTAATGGTCTGTTCATTCTTGTCTATTTCACTCGTTCATTTAAAAAAATGACTATACTACTTTGAACTCCATTCTTCGCTGCTAGGTTTATGTAGGAATAAAATAATATCAAAATATAATTTTTCTTTTTCCTTCATTTTTATTTTTATTATTGTTCGCTTCATGCTGAGGTTAGATGTTTCGTGAATAACTTCCAACTTTTGTCTGATGTCACTTCGTTTGTGCTACCTGCCAGGATCAGGTCATCATCAACTGATCCCCTCCATGTCTTAAGCGGCCTACCATTGGGTTATTAACATCAATGGGAGTCACTCTTTGGAAGATTTTGAATAACTGATGATGTGACCATACCAGTTGAGACGTCATTGTGTGACGTACTTTCTCATGGAGACCTGCAAAGTGAGACCGGTGATTTTCCAACAAATAATATACATAATAGATTATTTTTAGATAAATAATACTTATTTTATTCATACTTATCGAGGTGTCAACTATTTTCACTAAAACGTTTGTATGCTGCAAACTTAACTTCTGGTAGCCATTTTGAATTACAGCCATAGATAAAGACAATAATCTACCAATCCTACATATTCAAATCAACTTTTTAATGTTAACAAGGTTTTTGATTGGCTACAATTTCACAATTTTAAAATACACCTTGCTCACTTTAGTTGAGCAGTTTAATCGGATTATATTTGTTGCAGATGTCTTGGTGTTATTCGTTCAATTGACGGTCGAATGGTGGCACATGTGTATGTAGATGCCACTCCACTTGAAGTTGAAACTACCTTCTGCTACCTGGGCGACATGTTGAATGCTGGTGGTGGTGGTGATTGTGAACATGCTATCATTGCTTACTGTTGTGTTGCTTGGAGAAGGTTCAGGAAGCTGCTGCCAATCCTTACATCTAAGCACATTTCCTTCTTGATTCAAGCACAGTCTGTTCGCATCGCCATCTTGCATCGTAGTGAAACATGGGTCTCAAACCCTTCTGATCTGCAACAGCTTAGGCATAATGACTGTGCCATGATCAGGTAGATGTACGGCAGCAAACTGAAGGAAAGAATCCCTTCAACTGTACTTCATCAGAAGCTTGGTATTGGTGGAATTTTGGATGCTTTACGTGCTTGGCGGCTCAGGTTGTTTGGCCATGTATAGCGTGCAACATGCCTGGATACCCCAGGCACTAGGGAACATGGTAGACCAAGGAAGACCTGGTTTGAGTGCGTAAGAAGTGATTTGACTGCATGCAGCATGACGGATATCAACCCTTTGGATCGAACCGCATGGAAAGAAGGTGTGAAATGTTGCCTGGTGTTACCAACTTAATGATGATGATGATGATTATTATTATTATTATTATTACACATATTCGTCTTTATCATTGATAGTTTCTGCATACGTATATATTCAGTAATCGAAAACCCAACAGTGTCCATCGTTTTCACATGCACGTTTACAAATTTACTTGTATTTACTTGCTTGCATACGAGAACAAAAAAATTAATAGAAAAATTGAGGTAGCCGGTTCAGCTCACAGGGTAAAGCCAAGAATAACATGGGGAGGGGGGGGGTGATAGAAATGGACTTGAAAGAAAGAGTAAATAAAGATCTGGTTACAAATAGGTTAGTTTGGAAGTCAATTTCTAAAAACTATTAAACACATCTCAGCATATCAAACCAATGTTAAACTAAATATGATGATGAGTTTTGTTAAATATACGTACATTAAACTAAATTCCAAAACAGCCAGTCTTTTTCATATACACTGTTAAAACTAGCATTTCATTTAAATAAAATGGTTAAGTATTATACACCGTTTGCAATGGTGCAAGTAGCCATCTGTGTATATATATATGTATATATATATATATAAGAAATAATTCTAAACATTTGCTTTAAGTAAATATTCCTTTATCTAGAATCACAATTACGTTACTCGGTAAATAAATGATTTTCATGAAAATTCGACAATTGAATACATTTTCAACTTCAACAATATTATTATCTGTCATGGCCAAGTGATGATCAACAAATCAATTGGTCTCTTCATCCATCGACAACTATTAGTTGTTTTGTTTTTTTAACTTAATTTTTTTTTTCTTCTTACATACTTTTCTTTTAGCTGTTCGAAAAAAAATGAAAAAAATTGACGATTACTTTTTTTTCTTTTATTACTTAGTTACAGTTGCTTCTGTCTCATCAGTGTTTGAAAAAAAAAAAAAATCAGTTAATTTTTTTCTTTGTTTTCTTATTTTTTTATTTTGAGTTATTTCACTTGTTTTATCGAGTTTTTACTTAAAAAAAAAAAGGGGGACATAAGCTTCCCTTGGTTTGGTATAATTTTCACCATTTTTATAGGTCATGAAAAAAATTTTTTTTTTCAGTCATAAAGTCAATATAATCCTGGGAAACACCAGTTAGGGTCAACTAGTATGTATATCTAACAAACAATAGCATCAACAACAAAAAGCAGCATAATTATATATATATATGTATATGAGAAAGCAAGGATGAGGGTAATCCGACGTAATGGGAAATGAAAAAGGAAAAACCAAAAGATGTTTTTTATGTATTCCCTGCCACCGACTTCTCTCAGCCCGGACCTCGGTCCTGCGCTCCCAGTAGTGGCTACTACTTCTTCTCATTAACCCATCATGTCAACCCAATATTTTCATGTACTTGTATGACATTTTTCTTAAAATTATCATCCTGAGGAAGTCTTACAAATAAAGACGAAACGTTGATGAATACATAAAAAAACATCTTTTGGTTTTTCCTTTTTCCTTTTTCATTTCCCATATATATATATATTATATATATATAGTATTATGAAAATATATCTATGGCAAGTAAGCTACACAGATGCATTTAGCCTGATGATTTTCTGTAGGAATGAAACATGAACGTTTATGTGTAGCTTACTTGCCATAGATATATTTTCATACTACTACTAAGCTCTAATCATGTATTGAGCACTGTTGAAGTAAATACTGAAACTATATTATATTACCTATATGTATACATGAATAATATATATACATGAAATAGTAAAAAAAAAAATTATATTATCTACAGAGATAATTTAACTGTATCACAGCCTGGCGGTTTCACTCAGACATATCTTGTACATCATATGGCCCAATCCATCTTCTCGCCGTTAACTGACTTCACAATCTGAGCTGTTACGCTATCAGCACAAGTTACAAAGGAAGAGATATATGTAAATGAGAGAGAGAATTATTTGTGCATTCATTTTGAATAATTTTATCCATTTCTCCATATTTAATGGTCATATGATAGTTTTTCTTTATGTTAATAGGTACAAAATAAACAAAAAGGAATATAAAACTCAATTTTCTGAACAATACAGCACATCTGACAGGTGAATTATGTAAAATAGGAGAGAGATATTTGTACAGTATAAAATATCATTTCAAATCGATTTGTGTAAGTACAAATTTCGGACTATTTATTCAGTAGAATACAGTAATAATTCCAACAAAAAACATGTAATGCATAGAGTGTCATCGTTGTTATTCTTACATTAACAACATGATAGAAGACAAAGGAGCTTCGCACTGACTCGAGACAGAGAATTTATCATCTTTCACAAGTCGGGGTAATAGTTACAGCATTTATTTCAAACCGGTTAGCGATTCCAAATTTACGATACAGTCTGTTATAAAGAAGTTTAAACAGTTTGGCACAACAGAGGATTTGCCTGGGCATGAAAGAAAACCTAAATTGTCATTGAGAACTGCAAGAAAAAGAAAAACACTTCCATGTCAAATCAAATTGATAATGGGAATAGCCAAAATTTGCCGAAGTTACAGTAATGTTGTAATTTAGACTTAGATATATATTGATACCAACTGATCTCCCTGCCATTGCCCAGATATAAAACATGTTCAACATATAAAACATGTTGAACATATAAAACATGTTCAACATATAAAGGAACCAACAGAATTTACTTACGACAATATGTTCTGTATAACACTGCTTTTTTGGTTTTCACATTTGGGTATAATCGTTATTAAATCAAAAGGTTAATCATTGTAAGGATGCGAATCAGAGTAGCCAATGGTAACAAAAAAAAGGTTGAAATTGAGATGTACTTTCCCAACCGCCCCTGTGTGTGTAGATGGCAGTGCAAAAAGCAACTAAAAACAATTTGAATGATGTGCAAGTTATAAGTAGTAAAACACATTTTAAATAATTTTTTAAATGTTTAATTATTAAAAATGAATCTTGGTAAACAAAAAACAGGCAAATTTATAAATAAGTTATTCATTAGAGCTGACAGGTTAGTTTTTCAGATCATTTTTTGGTTTGGTTTAAGAGCTTTCAACTTTCCTAAACAATCACTATCAGTTTCAACTAAAAAGGTCAAAATTAAGACATCAGTGTGCATGTATGGGTGAGGGAGGAGACAGAAACAATGATGAAGCAAAAGTAATCTAACTCCCTTACCCTTTCATGAATCGTTTGAAGTCTTAGTTTTCAGGTAAAAATTAACATTTTCAGAGAGAACTGTCATAAGAGGGAAAAGGAAAGCAAGTCTAGAGAGAGAGAGAGAGGATGAGAGAAGAGGAACAAAGAAAAAAAGCAGGAAAAGAGAAAGAAAATAAAGCAAAAGAGAGGGAAAAAGAGAAAGAGAAATAAAATCCAGCTAAATAGCGACAAAACAAATAAGGAGGTAAGATTCTAGTGATCTGGCAGAAATCAACTTTTTATTATTTAAAAACAGCAGATTTCAACCAAAAAGCAGAGAACTCACATCCATGGGTTGAGAACATAGAATATTCACAAAGACAAAAATGAGATTCATACAGGTTTCGAAGGTGTGCCTACAAAGAGGGACCTCCTGTAGCTGGCATCGGTTTTACCACTCGCCCAAAAGGACGATGGTAGCATACATTGTCCACAAATTTGACTTTTGATTTATCCTCGTCCTAACTGCTTGACCTACTTTGCAGCCTTGGTTGTGAGTATGGGAGGGGGGGGATCATTATACAAAAACAGTTCTGGATCAATCTTGTTTTGCTAACAGCTGTGGCGGGGCAATGTAAAATAAATAAAAACCACCTTTGGAGCAACTGACCCTAGGCTTTTCAGATCAATACGCAACCTGCTACCAGAATTGATTCCTACTCAACCCATAAAGCTGGAGCAAGGGGAGGCAGGTTGATGTGAGGGGTGGGGTGATCAAGATCAAGAAAAAATAAAGAATGTCTATTCAATTTGTGTCACTAAACAGAAATTCTGTTTAGTGACACAAATGCAAGTTCAAACTGCTGCCGGTCAGACACACTGATTGACTGACAGAGTGACCTTCAGGCTGGGATCAGAGTATAGTATCTGTGCAGTCCTGAGTCACTGAAGGAGAAATCCTATATTAAAACACTTATTTTTGGCCCAATCCAGAGTGCTCCTTTTTGTAGCTTGAGTTTCCTCACATTAAAAAACTACCTTGTGTCTTATTCTGCCCTTGTGGGGAGGCAAGTAAATAGGGACAATGTAGCAATATTAGAGACGGGTGTGTAAAAAAAGGGTTAGACTGGAAATTTTCTAAATAAGTTTAACATTACAGATGAGAATGGAAAATTCCATTAGAAGCGTACAGAAGTTACGTCATGGGCAGAAGTCCGAAATGACACGTAGGGAGGAAAGTCTTTCTCTTTGGCAGATAAGCTGATTGTGTTCAGTCACAGTCTTTCGAATCATCAGTTTTATTTACCCCCACTCCCTCTATTAGGGTGGGGGGGGGTGAGATAAAAAGTTTATATGCAAGCTTACATTGCTGTGAGAGAATGAAGGAATAAAACATCAAGAGGCACGAGCCATTGAGCAACACTGTTGTTGGAGTTCTTTCTTTTATGTTGTACATAATTGCAGCTACCAGGTGAGAGAGAAAGATGGAAACATCGACTGCCATATCACCACAGAAACACGACCTGCGGATTACCAACGGAGTGGGTGCAATGTTGGGATTGGAGAACATCCCAGCAAGAGATATTTCATAAGATATGTCCATTCAATCTGTGTATTTAATGATAAAACTGCAATTTCAAACTTGACAAATAAAAAAAAAAAATGGATTTTTTATAACTTCAAATATCTAGAGTTAATCAAACCCAAATGTTAGACACTTATTTAAGGCTGCGAGGTCGTTTACACTAAACCTTAACTTTGTAGGGTTTTTTTTTTAACATTACGATTTAATTGACAGACAGTATATTTGGATTGAGCCAATTAAGGTTGTCCAAAAGTTTTGTTACCTATATGATACAACTGAAGTACAGGGAGGTGCAGGTGCTAGTGTGATTACAAAAGTTAGGAGTGATTGGAGTAAGTTCAGGGAATTTCTGCCATTACTAACCAGCAGAGTGTTACCACTGTCGACCAAGGAAAGACTATCAGGCATGTGTGCACAGTGTGATAATGTATGGAAATGAAACCTGGCCAGTGAGGGTTGAGGATGTATGTTGCATGGAGAGAAATGATATGAGACTGATACAATGGATGTGTAATGTGAGTCTTAAAGACAGGCTTAGATCTGATGACCTCAGAGGAAGATTAAATCTGGACAGTATAGAGAGGTATATGCACAAGAGACTTTTATGGTATGACCACATTGAAAGAATTAATGAGAGTTTTTGGGTTAGTAGATGTAAAACAATTCAAGTAGCAGGGGAAGGCAAAGGAAAACATGGGAAGAAGTGATAAGGATAAATTTTAGGGAAAGAGGAATAAATAAAGACCTGGTCAGAGATAGGTAATCTTGGAAGTCAATTTCTAAAAACTATCCATCACATGCCAGCATGTAAAACAAACATTAAACCGAATATAATGATAATTGAGAAAAATAAATAAATAAAACTAAAAACAACCTAAACATGACAGACAGACAAACAAACAAAAAAGAAGAAAGAAAGCCCCTTACTACTCTCAAGTCTTTAACTAAACCAACAAACACATCAGAAATTATCTCGTCCATTACTTAATGCAAAACAATGTTTTCTTGTTTTGTTTTTTCTACTTCTGGAAATAGAAAAAAAAATGTAATAATTTTATTCCCCCGTTGTTTTTCCCCATATCATCCATTAACTGATACAACTGGATGCTGAGATGAAACACATTGAAAAACAATATAACAAGGATCAGAAGACACTTAAGCAGATTTAAAGAAGAATTGATACTCTTCCTCGTTTGGGTATTTCTCATTTTCACTATGTTCTCAATTCAAACATATCTATATCTACGTACAAGTTAAAATGGAAAAGCGGAAGACCTAAAACTCAACGTTTCGCCCAACTGTTGTGCAGACTTTTTTATGGAAATCGCTCCAGACAAGGTATGAAGCCACCTGATGTAAGGAGCTAGCAAGAATGAAAGATGATTATCACAAAGACAGGTGATGCCTGTTGGTCATAATCTTGAAAAGACCAAGGCTATAAGTAGGAGGAAAACAGTCAGCAGTAAAGAGAGTTCCATAAGTTTGCAGTTCTTGGAAAGAAGCTACTGGAATAGGAAGCTGTATTACAATGAGGTATCAAAACAGTGAATTGATGAAGACTACTAGACCAACGAGTCAAACAAGCTGGAACAAAGAAAGCAGGGATTAGATCAGACAATTCTGAAGAACACATGCTATAATAATATTTATAGAAAAGACTGAGACTAGTAACATTACGTCTGTGAGAGAGGTTGCAGAGAAGAAAAAGTGGGGGGGGGGCACTCAAATTACAGATATTTTTCTGCACCTTATCAAGAACCCCCAAAAGAACCCTCAAATGGGACAGAGATTCACCAGCCCAAATATAACAGTACTCTATACTAATAGTAGATTTGTAGAGATAGAGAATAGCCTCAGGTGCGAGAAAGTATTTGGAGCGATAGAGAGCACCGACTTTACGAGAAGCAAAAAGAGCAATGGATTTAATGAGAAAGAAAGACCAAGAAGTTTCAGAGTCGATTTCTCCTAAAGAGCAGAGCCATCCATGAGAATCTCGGAAAGAAAAGGGACATACCTACGATTGAAAGACATGAGCTGAGTCTAAACGAAACAAGCCATTTCGTACCCAAATCCACAACCGAAACCAGGTCAACTTCTAGTGTAAATGTTTTGTATAATTTATTAATGTAAGGTTGATTGAATAGAAGTGAAAGCTTCTGTCTATTCCTTTTCTGATCCCTTCTTTTCCACGGTCGGATTAGCGATCTGATGCTATGTTCCAGTGTGTACAGGTACTCTCCATACTTGCAAGTAGTTTTGGCTCGCATGAGTCATACTCAGGCATGCGATGATTTTAGTACAAATTAAAAATGGTGAATTTATTATGAAACATCGATTAAAAAACATTTTAAGATTCCCTCTCCACCCTCATACTGAGCCTGGTTGATGGTAGGTTTTTGGAGGAATTGTACTTCGAGGATGGCGAGTTCCTGTACACACTGGAACATAGCATCAGATCACTGGTCCGCCAGTGGCGAAGAAGAAATCAGAAAAGGAATAAACAGAAGCTTTCACTTCTATTCAATCAAACTTGCATTAATAAATTATACAATTCTCTATTTCCGGAAACCAAAAATACATCCAAATTCACTCATGTGCAAATTTAGAACCGGATATCTTCCTCTTTCAGGCTTGGGCTTCAAGCCAATCACACCACATTTAACTGGCTCTCCATCTAAGCATAGTTACCATGACTGACACAGCATGAATGTCAGACACTTTTTGTGGTCATAGTTGTCTTGAGACTCCCTTTATGTTTCCAGATATTGTCACAGTCATATATATCTATTTGCTTACCCTCACAATGTATGTATTTTCTATTTTGTTTGGACAATTAACGTAGTCTTCTAACATAGCCTTTCCATTAGTAACTATGCTTTTCACCACTTTATGTATCATGTTCGTGTATCCTTTTTACGTTTGTCCTTGACAAGCCGTCTGTGTGAGAATAATCCAACTGTCCCTTAATTATTACTTTTTCATCATTTTATTCCGACCGTGTGTGTACTCAAGAAAACAAGACAAACAACACAGTGTCCATGTGTCGTGGAATAAAACGAGAAATTAGCAAAAACATCTATGTAAAAAAAAAAAAAAAAAACAGCCAAAAAGTAACACTTAATTAAAAATTTCATTACCTTTCTTCAAATTTTTTTTTCTTTAAGATATTAACAGCTACATTCTCGAAAATTTGTGTTGGCAACAAAGTTCAGTACAAACCAATAAAAAATTATAGAATTCTGTTAAGTAAAAATATTCCGTTCATTTTCTGATTTTCATTAAATTGGTTCATTTGTTCTGCACAAAATGTTGTTCTCACCCATACCTGAGGATAAGAAAATGTGTTGAAAGATAAATAAATGAAAATGTGCATGTGGATCATATCTTTTACCAGACATCTTAATTACCTCTTTGTTCTGTTTAATACTTATTAGTTTCCACAACAAAAATATGTATTTTTATTTATCTTTCAACACATCTTGGGTCAGAATATTATTCTATGTATTTTCAAATATAGTTGATTTAATTTCCTTCAAAAATCTCTTTAAAAATCATCAAATATTTATCACTAGGCTTCAATTCATGCTTTTCTAGAATGTCATGATCTTTTTTGATTCACACCGAGAATAAAGAGCATGTCAAAATTTGCTCCAAAACTATCAAGTCTGAAATTAATTCTCTTGGACTACACTGGGTTACATTTGCTAGTAATTAAATGTATCTGAATAATTCTTTGCTTGAACTAGAATTTTAATGACTGTGTTGAATTATGTTTTTAGACAAGACACATTGGTCACACGCAAGGGAACATCTGTTGTATTACTAAGAAACATTACTTCAAGCTGTGACCGAACTTAGAAAGCAGTTTTTGAAAGACAAACAAGCAAAGCAAAAGACATTTTTATGGTCAATGATGCAATAAAAGAATGTCTATTTTTTTTCTATATACTTTATAGTTGTCGAGTCGGAAGCAATTAAGGTCAATGGAGTCAGAGTGATAAAACTAAGAATTCAAGACATCAGTTGAATTTACACTTCTATGACAGTTTTTTTTCTCTCATTATTACCTCTACCAAGGAGGTTATGTTTTCTGTCAAGTTTGTTTATTTGTCACTATGTTTGTTTGTATACAGCCTAGCATCAACATAGTTTGACGATTGGTCAAACTTGGTCAAAATATCAGTCATAGTCAAACTTAGAACCAATTTATTTTTTTATATACCTAGTTCAAAGTAACAGAAAAGGTAAAAGTCATACTTTTGCCGATAACTTCGGTTCTGTTGATCATAGACTCACTACTTGGCCCATATCGTAGCCAACGAAGTCCCACATATTATATAACCTTGCTATTTGACCCTGCCAATGAAAACTTTGGTCAGTCAAAATTTTGACAGAATTTCAATTTCTGATTTTTTAATGGATCTGATGCTCTTTGATAACAGTAACCACCATGCAAAATTTCAACCTGATCAGATGAATAGGTTTTGAGTTATCCATAGCATAATTTGGGGAATACTTCATACAATATGGAAAAGTAAGATCCAGATAAGACTTAGACCATCTTTACATTGTCAAACAGAGGTATGCAGTTTCACAATTGACTTGTTCAGTTAATTATAAATTACGGCTAATTAGAACAATTAAAACAGAATTGTTTTTCAAACATAACTCAATCCCAGAACTATGATGGAATGATGAAAGGATGTAGAAAAAAAAAGGTAAACTACTTAGAAGATGGCGTGATAATGTATCTTTCTGGACTTCCAAAACCATCAAGTCAACTAAACAAAGTAGATATAGGAGGTGTTGGAGAGAGTTAAGACAGGATATATTGTATTCTGCAGGGTGCGACAGATTAAACGTTTGATGATGATGCTGAAGTAAATGTCATGAATACCACTACTTCGTAGGGTAGGGTGAAAAAAAAACAGGTGAATAAGCTGATATCTTTTTATTGTATTTCTGGAGCGATAGAATGATCCAACCATTTATCGAGTGGCCTTAGCAACAGATTATTACAGTCTAATGTTAACAGTGAAACGGACGCTTGGTCTGGCAAGTCTTGGATTCTGCACGTTCACAAATTGCTGGTTTCTTTGATACATTGAATAATCGAAATAAGAAACTTAAGTCGCTCAGGAAATTTAGTTTGGGAGATGAAGTGGAGGTGAAAGCTATTAAAGTAGGTGAAATTTCCTCTGTAACTATAGTGGGTGTAAAAGTTGAGGCTAACATCTTCAAAAATGATTTTATAGTAAGTGTAAAAGTTGAGGCTAACATCTTCAAAAATGATTTCATAGTGGGTGTAAAAGTTGAGGCTAACATCTTCAAAAATGATTTTATAGTGGGTGTAAAAGTTGAGGCTAACATCTTCAAAAATGATTTTATAGTGGGTGTAAAAGTTGAGGCTAACATCTTCAAAAATGATTTTATAGTAAGTGTAAAAGTTGAGGCTAACATCTTCAAAAATGATTTCATAGTGGGTGTAAAAGTTGAGGCTAACATCTTCAAAAATGATTTTATAGTGGGTGTAAAAGTTGAGGCTAACATCTTCAAAAATGATTTTATAGTGGGTGTAAAAGTTGAGGCTAACATCTTCAAAAATGATTTTATAGTGGGTGTAAAAGTTGAGGCCAACATCTTCAAAAATGATTTTATAGTGGGTGTAAAAGTTGAGGCTAACATCTTCAAAAATGATTTTATAGTGGGTGTAAAAGTTGAGGCTAACATCTTCAAAAATGATTTTATAGTGGGTGTAAAAGTTGAGGCTAACATCTTCAAAAATGATTTTATAGTGGGTGTAAAAGTTGAGGCTAACATCTTCAAAAATGATTTTATAGTGGGTGTAAAAGTTGAGGCTAACATCTTCAAAAATGATTTTATAGTGGGTGTAAAAGTTGAGGCCAACATCTTCAAAAATGATTTTATAGTGGGTGTAAAAGTTGAGGCTAACATCTTCAAAAATGATTTTATAGTAAGTGTAAAAGTTGAGGCTAACATCTTCAAAAATGATTTTATAGTGGGTGTAAAAGTTGAGGCTAACATCTTCAAAAATGATTTTATAGTGGGTGTAAAAGTTGAGGCTAACATCTTCAAAAATGATTTTATAGTGGGTGTAAAAGTTGAGGCCAACATCTTCAAAAATGATTTTATAGTGGGTGTAAAAGTTGAGGCTAACATCTTCAAAAATGATTTTATAGTGGGTGTAAAAGTTGAGGCCAACATCTTCAAAAATGATTTTATAGTGGGTGTAAAAGTTGAGGCTAACATCTTCAAAAATGATTTTATAGTGGGTGTAAAAGTTGAGGCTAACATCTTCAAAAATGATTTTATAGTGGGTGTAAAAGTTGAGGCTAACATCTTCAAAAATGATTTTATAGTGGGTGTAAAAGTTGAGGCCAACATCTTCAAAAATGATTTTATAGTGGGTGTAAAAGTTGAGGCTAACATCTTCAAAAATGATTTTATAGTGGGTGTAAAAGTTGAGGCTAACATCTTCAAAAATGATTTTATAGTGGGTGTAAAAGTTGAGGCCAACATCTTCAAAAATGATTTTATAGTGGGTGTAAAAGTTGAGGCTAACATCTTCAAAAATGATTTTATAGTGGGTGTAAAAGTTTAGGCCAACATCTTCAAAAATGATTTTATAGTGGGTGTAAAAGTTGAGGCTAACATCTTCAAAAATGATTTTATAGTGGGTGTAAAAGTTGAGGCTAACATCTTCAAAAATGATTTTATAGTAAGTGTAAAAGTTGAGGCTAACATCTTCAAAAATGATTTTATAGTGGGTGTAAAAGTTGAGGCTAACATCTTCAAAAATGATTTAACCCTGTATTTAGTAAAACCAATGAAAACTGCAAGAATGCTATTGGATTTTATAAAATTACATCTGTCGGACTTTAGGCATATATCTATTACTAATAGAAATTTAGTATCTGCCTGAATCTGAAACTATACTATTACTATCTTTCAATGCTTAATTCAGGGGATAGTGTAGTATCTGTTGTCATAATACCATCCTCCCAGGCATTACTCCTTCCATTTGAAGGTGGGGAGAGGTAGTGTCATTTTATTGGGAGGTGGGGTGGGGGGCTAGCATAGTATTTTTTCTGTTATGATACCATTCTCCCAGGCATTACCTCCTCCTCGGGGGTGAGATAGTGTAGTATCTGTACTGTTGTCATGAGACCTTCCTCCCAGGCATTACTTCCTTCTTTGGGTGGGGGTGGGGGGGCAGTGTAGTATATGTTAATTTGTCATATATACTAGCAAAAATATGTGATCAGAGGGTGTATATAATTACAAAGGACGATTTGTGGATATTATAGTCTTACATTGACTTTTTTTTTTAGTGATTGAAAAGCCACCAAACATACAGCTGCATTGTGCAGAAAAAGGAAGGAAGGAAAGAAGGCAGGCTGAGAAATGACATCAGCATTTTGCTCACACATCACACACACTCGCTCACTATCCAGGTTTATCGTCTATGTTCCCTTCGATAAGAGGTTTGACACGGTCTGTCTGTCCTTATACTAAGTCTCCAGTGATCACAATTGTGTGGATTGACTATGTCCATTTGTCACTGTTTACGGTTTTGCCTGATGTTTTTTTTTCCAGGGTGCCCGGCTTTTTTTTTTGCTGTCAAGTCTTAGGTTTCTGCAAGTGATATTCTCGATTACAGGCAGTAAGATTTTTTTTACTAATGTGTCACAACTTATCAAAGCCTAAAAAACACTTAAGGATTAATGAGATGGATCGATTGACAGTTGAATGATGATGAATATTATGTGAGGATTGAAAATCTTCACATACCACCAATTCAAAACAACAGCCGACCCAGAAAATAGCAATTCTTCCCCTTTGTTTTATAAATTTAAAGAAATTATTATAACATAAAAAAAATAAGAGTTAAGACAGGATAGATTGTATTCTGTAGAGTGCGACAGATTAAACGCTGGATGATGATGCTGAAGTAAATGTCATGAATACCACTACTCCGTAAATAGTAATTCTTCCCCCTTTGTCTTATAAATTTAAAGAAATCATTATAACATAAAAAACATTACATATATTTTTAAATAAGTGATCTTTTTTTTTAATAATCTGCAAAATAACGAAACAAAGGGTTTTCGGTATTAGTTCAAAGCGAATTATTTTTTCTTAAAAACAATGGTTTTTTGTCAATAAAAACGATACGCAAATACATTCAGCATCGTTGCTCGCGCAAATACATTCAGCATCGTTGCTCGCGCAAATACATTCAGCATCGTTGCTCGCGCAAATACATTCAGCATCGTTGCTCGCGCAAATACATTCAGCATCGTTGCTCGCGCAAATACATTCAGCATCGTTGCTCGCGCAAATACATTCAGCATCGTTGCTCGCGCAAATACATTCAGCATCGTTGCTCGCGCAAATACATTCAGCATCGTTGCTCGCGCAAATACATTCAGCATCGTTGCTCGCGCAAATACATTCAGCATCGTTGCTCGCGCAAATACATTCAGCATCGTTGCTCGCGCAAATACATTCAGCATAGTTGCTCGCGCAAATACATTCAGCATCGTTGCTCGCGCAAATACATTCAGCATCGTTGCTCGCGCAAATACATTCAGCATCGTTGCTCGCGCAAATACATTCAGCATAGTTGCTCGCGCAAATACATTCAGCATCGTTGCTCGCGCAAATACTAAGTAGTGTATTTTTTTCCCACAAAATTTCAAATATTTTTTTGTACTACCGATAAAGCAGTAAAAATTTGGTAAAGATGGAAATTGACATACTCAGGTACTGTACCAACCCTGCTCAAGGATCGGGTATAAACTAGTAATTACTGAAATAAATTAATTATTATGAATTTTCAGAATTAATAAAGACTTAACAAATTATCTACTCTACTAGGGTAACTCGTCTAGGAGAAGGAAAATTTTACACCAATACTTCTCCGCTTATCCCATAATTTTTTTTAATTGTTTTACTAATTATCAAGGCTAAAAAAACACTTGAGGGTAAGGGTTAATGAGATGGATAGCTAGACAGTTGAATGATGATGAATATTATGAGAGGATTGAAAATCTCCACATACCACCCACTCAAAACAACAAATTCTCACATTCCATGAGCAATGTTTCTGACAAAGGGAAAATCATTGCTGTTTTCAGTGTCGACTTGTTTTGAGTTAATGGTGGTACGTGGAGGTTTTTCAATCCTCTCATAATATTTTTTACTATAGTGTTCCAGTTATTTCCTAGCCGATATCCATCATCATAAACCTGAATATTTTTTTTTTCTAATGAATCGCCACTTACAAGGCTAAAAACATTCAAGGATAAGGTTTAATGAGATTGTCAGTTGAATGATGATGAATACTATGAGAGGATTGAAAATCTTCACATACCACCCACTCAAAACAGCTGGCCCCAAAAAACAGCAATTCTTCTCCCTTTGTCGGAAACATCGCTCATGGAATGCAAGGACTAAAGGACAAAATATGTGGGAAGCGAGAGTTACGAGGCTGCCAAAAGTAAACCGATGGTCCACTTTCTACTCTCCATCAGTACGGATGGGCGTTGGCTCCATGGAGCTGAATGTCCACACACCCACCTCATCAGACAAGCCAAAGCCCACTTGACGAGGGTGCCAGTTTAGTCGGTGACAGTCCGAACATGAAACAGATAGTACTAGTTTACATGGTACAAGTAGCAGGTAAGAATGGAGAACTGACCTTTCATGATAACGAGTTTTTGAATCTGATCAAGGATGGTTATTATTCTTGTTCAATTTGCCTGAGGTTTAGAAGACTTTCTCTTCGACCAGCCTTGACCTTTGGAAAAAGGTTTACTGACAGCATATGTCTGGATTTAAAGCAACTAACACTGGATACTACACTAAATTGACACATATAATCGGTACTCTGCTACCAGGCTGACTAGTTATTTTGGAGCTCCTATGCGGTTTTTGAGTGCCAATAGCGGAGTTTAATAACAAAGGTAGCTGAACACAAAACTGAATATTGAAACGTATATTACAGATATGGAAAGTCTAAAAACAGCAATGATACTGTACAATCTGATAGATGCAGAAGCAATGAAAAAGATATTAGAAGATGAGAAAAATGTGAGCCAGAAATCACTCCGTCTTGGCTGGTTAGTGCCAAAAAGGCACTTCAAAATCATTCTGGAGATAGTCCAAGTGAGATTTTATTTGGATCCAATATAAACACACCTTCAGTTTTGACTGATTGGTTACCGACATTGGAAGCTGCGACAACCAGTGATATGGTTAGAGTAAGTATAAATGCCTTGCATACAGCAAGGTAAAGTTTTGTGGAAGCTTAATAAAGCAAAAAAAAATTGGAGAGCACTGACATTGAAGGTAAGAACTTATGCAGATGAAGAATTTGTGACAAGTGCCAATGTTATAGAAAAGAAAACTGCAAGGGATAGCACGGTCCTACAAGAGTATTGGGTAAGGAAGGTATCACACAATTAAATTTTCTTTCTAATAGGGTAATATATTTTTGAAGCAAATTTCATAATCTATTAATGGAGATTTGGTATCTGTCTGAAGCTGAAACTATACTATCACTGCTATTAATTGTACTATCTTTTAAAGCTCAAATTCAGTTTATTATACTATATTAGACTAATATATTATATTTCAATGGTCAATCCTGGGAGAAGGATAGTGTAGAATCGTTTCTGTTGTCATGAGACAATCCTCCCAGGCATTACCCCCCCCCCCCCCAAAAAAAGGAAGTAACTGTTCTATGGTCATGGTGCCATCATCTCAGTGATTACATCGTTCCTTGGAAGGAGAAAATTGTGTAGTATCTGTTCTGCTGTCATGAGACTATCCTTCCAGACATTACCTTCTCCTTTGAGGGGGATAGTGTAGTATATGTTCGTTAATCATGACACCATCCTCCCAGGCATTATCTGCTCCTTTATGAGGGGTAGGGGGCAGTGTAGTATATGTTCATTCGTCATATATACTAGCAAAAATATGTGACCAAAGGCAGCATATTTTTGCTAGTATGTAAGGTTAAAGTAGCTTAAATGCAAATCATTTTATGGATAAACTGGATCAATTCTGAAAAAATGGTAAAAAGATGAATTTACAGAAATATTTTTGGTCTATCTGATGAAATATTTAGGAGAATTAGATCTGTATATTCATCTAACATAAATTTATCTTGTCTGATTTTCAAAGTGAGACCCAAACAGCAATCCGTCTGGTATATCAATATTTGTTTCTGACTAGCCGTTTTTTTTTGTTTTTTCCTCACACTATGTTATTGGCATGAATATAATTTATTTTGTTATTTTTTTCCTGATAATACTTTGCTCAGTTAGGAATAATGTTTAAGTCGATACATTTTTTTCATACTGACCTAAACAGAAGCATGATCTTCAGCCTTTCATAAAAAATAAACATTTTACCATTATCTATTCATACTTTGGTTATCTGGTAACCAATTACATGTGTTTAAAATAAATATTAAACTATTTCCTTCTTATCCTAGCACTAAGTAACATACTTTTTCTTCTAATTTCCACATACATGTTTCTATTAGATGCTACAGGCAGTAAATTATTTTCAATTATGTATTTTTAAGGATACAAGGGGCTTTGCAATTTCTCCATGAACAATTCACCGCTGCCATCTTGAAATACAGATTTCTATTTGTTTGATTTCATTTAACAAATCCAAAACGATTTCTTTATTAATTACACAACGATCCTTTCCATTTTCAGATCATTTAGGCATTGGGTTTATTTCAGAGAAAAAATATTAATAAAATATAGTCTACAATAATTCTTCACTTTCTTGTATTCAGCTCCCGATGCATGGGGCTTAATGTAAAATTTTACCGATGCATGTTATTCTTATAAGTGCAATATTTTGTCGTAATAAATATTTAAAAAATTTTCTTCTGATTAACAAGCAAAGAGAGTGGAATTTTTAACAATAATAATATTCATTCAGAAAATACTGGGGGAGGGGTATATTTGATAATATTTTTTTTTTCAATACACGTTTTTCTATAAGCATAATATTTGTCTATAATAAATATAAAGCATTTTTTTCTGATTAACAAACAGAGGTCTTTAACAATAATAATCAGAAAATACTGTTGACAATGGGGGGGGGGGGATTTACAAATAATATTCATAAAATTCTTTGTTTTTTGGTTGATCTCCCCAAATAGAATTTTACAGATTCACATTCAGCTACTATTTCTTATTTATTGTTTTTCCAGTAAGCGATGATATTTAGAAAACAATAGTGTCTACAATTAGGGGGGAGGAGAATTATTAAAAAAAATAATATTAAGAAATTACTATTCAAATTAGGAAGGGGGTATTATTTAAAGATAATAGTAGTCATAAAATAGTACTACTTTAGTTTGTTTTTTTCTCCCGACGTGTGCGGCTTAAAGTAGAATGTTATCGATTCAATATATTCATAAAATTACTGCCTACAATATTTTTTTCTTTCTTCTATTTTTTAATTTATGTCTTGGGTTTTACAGTAATATTGTAGATAAAGTACAAATACTCCCAGACAAAGCCAGGTCGGGTCAGCTAGTATTATATATTGAGATTTTTTTAAAGCTGAAATGAGATTATTGATTAAAATAAGAGATGTCCAAAATAACATGATAGATGAATAAATAAAAGAAGTTGCAATGATGATAACAGATGGTGAGAAATCACTAAAAATTGGATTGTTGATAACAACTAATTAAGCTGTTATTTATGTCAACGTTTTGTTAAGCAATCAATATAATGTTTGGCACGCATGCAAGGTGGCCCAAAAGTAAGGCAACTAATTAAAAAAATTAATTACCTTCTTGCAAAGTATTAAATTGCTTTCTTTTTTTCCTTTTTTTTTTTTTTTTTTTAGATATTAACAGCCTTTGGAAACAGAATTTAGATTTTATTCACTGTAGCTCCAGTTGTTGTTCCTTCTCGTAAGATACTCTTTACCACAACTAAAAAAAAAAAACTGTCCTTTCTCCCTCACGTGGAATTTTCAAGAAATTCCCATCTGTGGAACACTTTACCATGGGACTGCTTCCCTGCAGACTACATCACGGTCATCAATGAATACTTATCGTAAACTGTCCTCATAAGTAATCAAACTTTGTTCATGTCATCCATCATTTTCAATCTTCTAATAATATTCTTCATTCAACTGACAATCCATCTATCTCATTAACCTCTATCCTTGAGTGACTTTTGGCCTTGATAAGTGGTGACTCATTAGTCAAAATAAAAAAATATCTGACATATCTGGATATTTTTAGAGTAAACATTGCTTGTTCTAAAGGATACCAGTCTTTTACATAGACAAATTTTATTTAATTCAATAAAATTATTTTATCCGGGATGTGAGTGGCCAATGGCAAACAAATCTGAAATTGAGATGAATTTCCCAACCTGGGGGGAGGGGGTCACAATCTGTTGAAGTACGTGTAAAACAAGCACAGGGATACAACACTGCAGCGATGAGACGAGAGCTGGAGCTTTACCAACAGCGCATGACCTATTAGGTTGGTTAGAGACTTATATGCACCACGTCACAGAGAGATAGATTAGCCCAGTTGTGGCAACAATACTCCATACATGAGCGACTGTTCTCGGTATGACTTTAAACTACATTCGGTGGTGAGGCCCAAATTTGAGAGCCTTGCAGCGTGTGAAGTCATCCCTTAGTTGTCATTACACCCAGATCGATTCTGACCCAGAGCGATAATACATGTCAGAATCCCATCTACGAGTTAAATAGAATTTATCACTCGGACTATTTCCAAAGTATACGTCTACAAAAAAAAAAAAAAAAAAAAAAAAACATTAATCTACAAACCATTCATATAAAAATTTAAAAAAACATACATTTACAGCATGAATAAATATTTGAAGTTATTAAGAACCAACCAAACCACTTTTATAGGGTAGCAGTCGTAGGACACAGTATCTAAACCATTCAAAGTCTCTCACACACACACACACACACACACTTAAATAAATCTGCCCGAGGTTTTATATAAGTTCACAGTTTAGCCAAAACTGAGGTGGCCTAGATAGTGCCTGCATTTCACCACTATCTTCGACATCTTACACTTGGATTGTTTATTTTATAATTTGGGGGTTATTTAATGCTAAAACCCAATATCTATACTAAACCATTTATTGTATACAATTAATTGAACACAAGTAGCTCTTTTACTTATAGCTGGAGGAAGATTTAGATTCCATAAATGACCACTATAGATTCAATAGGTTTAGTACTCTGCATATCCGATTTCATTGTATGCAACAGTGTCAATTAAGTCAATCATGCACTCTTGTACTTACAATGGCATTCATCTTGGCTGGGTTAAGCCGGCTCATTCTCTGACCTACACTATGTCCGTAACTATGGTGGCTCACACATGGCGGTCCTGAGCAGGTCGCAAGAGATCGTAAGCCAATCACAATGTCAACGTTAAAGACTAACCACTTGTAGACCTGAGAGCTCAACCAAGTCTTCCTTGATGGTTATCACCCACATCCTCAGCTGCCCAGACAGAGAGGTAGGAATAACGGTGAAAATGTGGTAGTGTTAGGGCTGCACCAGAAACTGGTGGTTACTTTTGGTCCTCCCGTTTTTGTGTGTCTTGGATAATCTGCTGCATATGGGAGTGTCACAACAAGTAGAACTGAGAAGTCTTTCCCAAAATAAATCCAAGATACTTCTGCCAAAGTGATATAAAAATAAAAACTTTATCCTCAGGTCAATAAATGACTAACTTTTTTTCTTCTTTAAAGCTGTTAAAACTACCTGTCTCTTGTCCAATATTTATTGTTTCCGCCAACCTTAAGGTTCAATTATACACAATATTTGACCACTTATGTAGACCTTGGCGGAGAAACATCACAACCACTATTATGCACCACCTACCAGAGGCGAGTAACGAGAGTCAGAAGTCAGTTCGTTTTTTTGTTTTTTTAAACCGACTCTGAAGTTTGATTTTTCTTCAGCCGGCTCTTCATTTCTGAGATGAGAAGTCAGGAGTACTATATTTACAGAAGTCACGTTTTATGAAACAGACATCTGACTAAATTTATATTCTTACAGCTGACTAAATTTATATTCTTACATCTGACTAAATTTATATTCTTACATCTGACTAAATTTATATTCTTACATCTGACTAAATTTATATTCTTACATCTGACTAAATTTATATTCTTACATCTGACTAAATTTATATTCTTACAGCTGACTAAATTTATATTTTTACAGCTGACTAAATTTATATTTTTACAGCCGACTCTCCACCTTTGCCATTAACCCAATTTACAAATAAAACCAGGCAATTGATAGAGGGATTCCATCTAGTACATGTTTAAGAAACAAATATAGCGGTAATTGTTGACATCATAGTCCCAACAAATATCATATTAACCAACATTCAAGACTCTTGTAAAAATCTTCTTGCAAATACATGCTCGCACTAAGCTATATATATATAACTAGCAGGGGTACCCGGCGTTGCCTGGGGCTCCCCTCCCCTCCATGTTCACCTCCCTCTCTGCAGGCTAAAGTTTAACAATCTCTCTCTCACCCGGTGCCCCCCCCCGCACACACACACACACCCACAACTGTCCTTTGTATAATTGATGATAATAAAATGCACTCCAACAGTTTCACAACAGTATTGATCGTCAGAAGTGTATCTAACGGTAGCATGAATTAAATAAAAGAAAAAGAAAACATTTAATTCCAGACATTAGAAACCTGTCTGATATGTTTCTAATGATTGGTAATGCTCTGAAACTGCAGTAAAGTGTTAAGATAAGTACATTTTATTATCATTGATATAACTCTATAAGATATTGAGCTCTCTGTTTGCCAAAGATCTGCTGTCATATTTTGGTTTGGTTCCGATTTTGAAAGTTTGGCTAGGTTCTAGTTATACGTATATTTCAACTTAATATATTAAAACATTGGTACATTTTCCAGTATTTATTTTTAAAATGCCCAATGCAAATAGTTTTATTATAATAAATGCAATTATGGCTACATAAATGCAAATAGCGTTATAATAAATGCAATTATGGCTACATAAATGCAAATAGTGTTACTATAATAAATGCAATTATGGCTACATAAATGCAAATAGTGTTATAATAAATGCAATTATGCAAATAGTGTTATAATAAATGCAATTATGGCTACATAAATGCAATCATTATTATTGTTGTTCTACTAGGGGTATTCACCCGGCGTTGTCTGTGTGGAGATATATTGCTGGTTGGAAGGTTTTTTTTAGGAAAAGATAATTTCAAATATAGTCGTGTTTACAATTTTTGCCTTGAAACAAAATTTTAAATAACACTTGTAAAATGAGGTAAAGTAATAAAAAAAACTGTTAGCACAGTGGTGTTCTTAAAAAAAAACTAAGCTGTAAAACGGCAGATGGTTTTAACGAATCTAAACAAATTCGATTTCTTTTTATTATTATTTAAAAAATCAGATTATTTTAAATAGATTTTTTTCATTTCATAAAATAAAACTAAACAAAGAATACCTTAGTGAAAATGTATTTAAAATGGGTTTAAACATTTAAATAATTATTTTTATTTGTATTTTTAAATACAAATAATTATTTAAATGTTTAAACCCTTTTTAAATACATTTTCACTAAGGTATTCTTTGTTTAGTTTTATTTTATGAAATGAAAAAAATCTATTTTTTTAAAAATAAATTTCGTTTCTTTACGTTCTAATATATTTCAGTTATTTTATGAACCTAATCAATAATTGACCCTAGTGACCCCAGATGGAATTGAAGGAAAATTTCAATAGTCTTTAAATTCTTTGAAAAATTTAACCCTTATTGAACTTATTTGAATGTTCTAGCTGTAAAATACTGATTTCTATAACTCGAACAAACATTTTATACATAGAGATGGCATACTCCTGTTGGCACACCAGTTCCCATTAGATCATCCAAGTTAAACAATGTTGTATCTGGTCAGAACTAAATGGGTGACTATTTGGAAATACCAAGTGTTGTAATGGAAGCTCTCTGTTTATTCCGGCATTGTTTCCAGACGTCCAGGACTTCTTGCCACTGAAGTTTGGTTGAGGGTTGTGCAATCCTTGTCTAACAATAGATTCCTCATGCAGGCATCCTTACAAAGGTGTTCCATTGTCTCGAGACTGTTTATGTCTATATGCCCAAAACCATTTTTTAAGAATTTTAGTTTTATGTATTTTTAATTATTCCTATCCATATTAACCTTGGTGAAAACATTGGAGCACAGGGAGGAGCAGGTGCTAGTGCGACTGCAAAAATTAGGAGTGGATGGAGTGAGTTCAGGGAACTTCTGCCATTACAAAACAACAGAGCATTACCACTGTCAACCAATGGAAGGGTCTATCAGCATGTGTATGCAGTGTGATGATGTATTGGAAGTGGACCTGGCCAATAAGAGTTGAGGGAATGGGCTGCATAGAGACAAAGGATATGAAAATTATATGGAAGTGTAATGTAAGTCTTAAAGACAGGCTTAGTTCTGATGACCTCAGAGGAAGATTAAATCTAGACAATATAGGGAGATGTGTGCAGTACAGCAGACTTTGATATTATGGCCACGTTGAAAGAATGGATGCAAGTTCTTAGGTCAATAGGTGTAGAACAATTGAGGTAGCAGGGTCAGTTAACAGGGGAAGGCCAAGGAAAACATGGGAGGAAGTGATAAGAATGGACTTGAGAGATGGATAAATAAAGACCTGGGCAGAGATATGTTAGTTTGGAAGTCAATTTCTAAAAGCTGTCCAACACATGCCAGCATGTAAAACAGACATTAAATCAATGATGATTTAGTTATACCCTCTCCCACAATAGTATTAGTGTCAAGCTGTACATTATTTATTTAGAATGTGGTTAATATTTCATTTGTTTTATCATGGCAATACAATCTATTTCAATACACACACACCAAACAAAAACAATCAAATGCATTATGCATTCAACATATTAAAAGGTCAAAAGCAACACCTGCATCACTATGGTTACTAGAAACACATATCTCTATTTATATAAAGTTAGGTATCTGATTTGGAATACAGCTGTAAGACGTAAGGGTGAATAATGTGGACTATATTTAGTTTAATGCAAAAGCGGCAAAGAGGGGATGGAAGTCCTTTGTGAAAACTCAGATATCTCTGATTTTTGTGAAAGTTTAACACCAGGTATTAGACATCAATGAATAAATATTCCCTAAATTTCAGTTTCTTTGGATTATTTAAAAATGTTTTAGGTTGAATAATATGGGCACAAACCATCCATTTGAAAATTCAAATTTGCATTAAATCAGGCCCATAGTCATGACACACCAATTAAGCGAGGTTCTCTAAATTTCAATTTCTTTTTAAAGGCCCCTGAAGTGTAAGCCTTGAATTTGGGACAGTTTTTAGAATCAAAATCATATAATGGATTTTAATAAAAACTGGTTGGTTGTTTCACGGCATATCAACTCTTTTTGGGTTATTTAATGCCAAATCCGGTCATTTTGGTAGAAGTTTTTTATGTTTCAAGTTCTTTATATCTTCAAATATGTATTCAAAGTGTTTGGTTTGATTGTTTTGTAAAGGAAAATTGCTGTTTTTGTTTTGCCAGAACATGATTGAGTTTTGCAAAGGGGAGAAAAAGGGGGAAAAAGAAATAAAAAATAAAATTAACATCAATGTTTGGTTTGGTTTATGGCATATCACCCATCTAGGGGTTATTTAATGCTGACTAATGTTGTCAAATGAAGTCCCAAGGTAGGTCAACTTATTTTATATTGTGGAAAAAAAAAATAATAAAAATAACAAATTTGAGATTAAATTTTTTTGAACAGTCCAACTTCTTTAATGAAGTCTAAGATCTTGGTCAGATTTGTGTTTTTAAGCAAGTCCTTTAGATTTTTCGAGTTGTAGTATTTCCTTAGGCTTTGTTGTAGATTCTGACAGTCTAGTAATATATGTTTGACTGTAAAAGGTTCTTGATATGATATACACATTGGGGACTCTTCACTTTTCAATAAATGTTTGTGGGTAATATATGTATGTCCTATATGAAGTCTGGCTACTATAACCTCTTCTCTTCTTGCTTTTCTGTAGCCTAAGGGTCACTCATCAATAATTGTCCAAATCTTGCATAATTTATTACTTTTGCATTCATCCCAAGATTCTTGCCATTTTTCCATGATCAATTTTTTATAGTTAGTCTGAGATCGGTGTGCAGTATTTTTATACTTGATGGATTCATCTCTAGTACCCTCCTTGCTTCCCTGTCAGCGTCTTCATTACCACGGATGCCAGTATGGCCAGGTATCCAATATAATATTTTTCTTTATTCTTTTGATATGTATTGTATTCTATTTATTACTTTAGTGATGAGCAGGTCTGTATTTTTTTTTAGTTTTTATTGCCATGAGTGCTGAGATAGAATCCGAAAAGATAAGGTATGTTTTTCTAGTCGATCCATATATAAAGCATCCATAGTCTAGCTTTGATCTTACTAATACTCTATATAATTTTATCAGTATCTTTTTGTCAGCGCCCTAATCTGTATGTGCTACCATTCTCAGCAGTTGTACGGCTTTGTTACATTTTTCTCTTAGTTTCTTTATATGCGGTATAAACGACAGTTTCTTGTCAAAAGTGATACCCAGGAACTTATGTTCATCAACAGTAGGTATTGTAGAGTCCCCAATTTTAAGTGCTGGGTCATTATGTAATTTTCGTAACTGACAGAAATGTAGGGTTTTGGTTTTTTCCTTGGAGAACTTAAAGTCATTCTTTGTAGCCCATTTGTTTATTTTGTTAATAGATAGTTGGAGTTGCCGTTCTATGGAGTTTATATATTTGGATCTATAACATTAAAAAGTAATCTACAAAGAGGGAGCAGTCTGTTTCTATGTTGATGTTTTTAGCAATATTATTTATTTTTATGCTAAATAGTGTGACTGAAAGTATACTTCCCTGTGGAACTCCCGTTTCTTGTTCATTTATATCTGACAGTGTGGATCTCACTTTCACTGTGAAATATCTTTTAGGAAGTTTTCTATTATAATTGGTAGGCAACCTTTTAAGACTAGGTTTTTTAAGTCCCTCATGATGCCATATCTCCATGTTGTATCATAAGCTTTTATATATCAAAGAAGACTGCAGATACATGTTGTTTTTGTATAAATGCCTCTCTTATGAAGGTTTCTAATTCAACTATATTATCCATTGTGTTTCTTACATTTCTGAAGCCTGATTGGTATTCAGTAATTAGATTGTTAGCCTCTAAGTATCAGATTAGTCTTTTATTAATAATTCTTTCCAAAGTTTTGCAAATGCAGCTGGTGGGTGCTATTGGTCTGAAATTTGAGGGCTTTGAGTGTTTAATTTGAGATTCTTGGTTATTAGATTGTTCTGTATGGTCTTTTGGAATAGGTATTATGGTGGCTTGTTTCTGAGATGATGGGACCTTACCATTGATCCATGTCATTAAATATCTTTGTGAGATATTTCATAGATGCTTGAGGCAGTTGCTTTAGAAACTCGTATTGGATTTCATCATTTCCTGCTGCTGTGTTGTGTGCTTTAGATAATGCTTCCTGTAGTTCTTCCAAAGAAATTGGGTTTGTTATAATGTTCCTCATTGGATGTAAAAAAAAAAAATTTTCTCTACAATTTGTTTAATCGTTTGTAATGTCTAATTTATATTTTCTGTGGATGAGTTTTTGACAAAATGTTCTAACATATTTGCCATATCTTTTTTATTTGTGGCTTCTTTATTGTTTTCAGACAGGTATTTAAGTTGTGTTTTATTGTTTTTCCCGGATATTTTTATTTTTTTTATTTTCTTCCAAACTGTTTTTATTTTGGAGTTATTATTTAGTTTTGCCACAAAGCTTTTCCATGTTGATCTTTTGGCTTCTTTTATTGTTCTCCTTGCTATGGCTCGACTATTTTTATATTGATCTAGGTTTTCTTTGGTTGGATATGTTTGGAATCTTTTCAAAGCTTTGTATCGATTTTTGACAACTTCCCTACATTTTTCATTAAACCAAGGTTTATTTGGTTTTGAAGTCAAGGTGTATTTTGGTTTTCTATTAGTGTTCTCGTGAAGTAGGTAATGTGATCCTCTTGACGGGTATTTATTTCTATGTTTGAGTGTCGAGAGCAAGTTTATCAACGCATAACTTTTTGTATTTGTTCCAGTCAGTTTTGTGCAGGTTCCATCCTGGTGCTTTGTCTTCAGGATCAGGAGATATTTGTTCTAGTATTATTGGAAAATGGTTGCTGCCATAAGTATCCTTGTAGACTTGCCAATTGTATTCTAGTGCTAAGGATGGGTTACACAGTATGAGATCTATGGCTGCGAATGTACCTGTTGCTGGATGAAAGTGTGTATGGGATCCATTGTTATACAAGTAAAGATTGTTTGCATCAATGAATTCTTCAATGATTTTTCCTTTTTGGGTTGGTTTTTGGTTGCGCCATAGGTAGCTACGGCTATTCAGGTCTCCCATCAAGATGAAGGGTCTTGGGAGCTGTTTTATTAAGTTGTTTAGTTCCATCTCTGATAGTTTGTCCTTTGGAGGAATGTATAAGACCAAACAATGCAATCAAATCAACTTATTGAGAGAGTTTATATTTCGTCTTCATCAAAAACTTATTTTCAAATTTTACAAAAAAAATTGAGGCAGAAATGAGGGGGAAGGGCAAAAGAAAAAAGGAGAAAGAATACGGGAAAGAGAAAAGAAAAAAAAAGAGGATCGCACGTTTTTTTTAAGTTTACAAATGTGATAATTTGAAAAAAAAAAAGAAAAAAAAGAATTAACATTTTTTTTCACTAATTTCTGATGAAGACTTTAAGATGAAATATAAAATCACACCATGAATCAACTTGACTGTCTTTTATTATTTGTTTGTTATGCATCTCCCTTTTCAACTATCTTCTCAATTAAACCCATAAAAAAAATGAATGCCACTATCGATACAACACGAATATACAGATCAAATTATGTTAAATATTTAATTCATTAATTCCAAAATTCCGTCTTTATTCCTTTTTACCATTATTTGTGAATTCATCTAATTTTAAGATGTTTTTAATCTAATCTGGTAACTTGTTCCAAAAGTATATTGCTCTATTAGCAAAAAAATTAAATTGGTTAATAGATATAGTTCTTGAAATCTGCTTGACTATAACTTTCTATATTGAAGAGAAATATTAAACAAAATGTCGGCCATAGTTAGAAATGTTATTATTTTGAAAATCAACTCATTCTTTTCTCTAGTAAAATACTACATTTTTTCAACAATAAGTCGATGTAAAAACAGCCGTTGAAATATGTTTGAAAACTGCCTCGATTTATGGATGTGTTCACTGAAAATTTCATTTTAAATTGGTCACAATTTTGGATTCGTACATTCGATTTACTATTATCATTAATCTATACAAACAAACACTTATCAACAAACACAATATGATACTGTTAGCTAATCATCTCCAATCCTATTGATTAATCTTGATATTTTATTCTATTGTACATCTTTAACTGTATTGCTCAAGCTGTCATTCTGTTTGTATCTGTAAATGTGTGAAGACATGAAACAATGTTTCCAGCCTAATGATGTGTAAACATCACAATGGACATTAAAAGCATCGGTAACACTCCGCACCTTCATACCACTTAATACATTCATTATATAATGTATAAAATTGCAAGTGACTACCTAAAAGAGAGACAGACAAATTCATTTTCTCAATACTTTGTCCAGAAAACAGAAGATAGTTTTATTTTTTTCCTTTTTAATTTTCCTTCACTCAAATTTTGAAGATCAATTTACATTATTTCAGTAAATAAATAAAAAACAAAAAAAAAAACAACGTTCTGATGTAATTTTGTGAAGAAGTTCGAAATTTTATTTAAACCATTTTTATTAATTGTTTTAGTTGAAAATAATGGGTTCAAAATATAAACACCAACATATACTCCTGGTCAAGGCCTGGTCGGCTCGTTAGCTATAACATACCAAGATAATGATCCTTGGTAAATATAAGAGATTGAATGAGAAAAGACTTCTTCAAAGTAAGCGAAAATTTCTAAAATTGAAATTTAAAATAATGAACACAACATGATACGCTAAGTTTTAATTTGATTGAATTAAGCATCCATTAGGGAACCTTAAAAATTAGGGGAATTTGCTCAAATATTTAAACTCAATAGAATTTTGTATCATTTCCCTTCGATTTAAATCTCATTTTGAATTAGACGTGCAGTTTCATTAATTGTGACAGACGGACAAAAAAAATTTTGTTTTAAATATGCGAGGACACATGAATTAATAAATGTTAACAAGCTGCGCGTGCGTGGTCCCCCTCTGTATGTGGCGAGTGTAAAATGCAATAAATTTGGACAATTTGGGGCATTTTTGACCCCCTGGGGGCGCGAACCAGAATTTTTCTGAGGTCAAGGATGCTCATTTTATATCCATTTTGGCCAAGTTTCAGAAAAATTGAATGGATGGGTCAAACGTTATGGGAGAAAAGGGTAATTTTTTGCCATTTTGGAGGCTTTTGACTCCCGGGGAGGGGGGGGGGGGGGTGCTAATCAGATTTTTTTCAAAAATCGGAGAATGTCACTTTCTAACCTGACCAAAGTTACAACTTCATGCAAAATTTCAGAGAAATTCAATGGATGGTTGCGGAGAAAAATCCAGACGGACATACCTCAAAACATAAATCGGGGGACCAACTAGTTTATACCTGCTTCTTGACCGGTGTTGGTACAGTACCTGGGTATGTCAATTTCCATCTTTACCTAGTTTCTACTGCTTTATAGCCAGTATGAATAAAAATGTGTGAACTTTTGTAGAAAAAAATATGCTTAGTACTTGCATAAGAGAGTAAGTAACTATGATGAATGTATTTACGTATTGTTTTTGACAAAAACATTAGAAATCGTTTTTAAACGAAAATAAATTTCTTTGAACAAATGCCGAATACACTATATGTCTACTTTTTTTTCAGATTATAAATTAAAAAAAAAGGAAAAAAAAGGTCATTTAGTTTAAAAACGAAATATTTATTGTTATATGTTAGTTTCTTTAAATTTATAAAACATGTATCAGGTTTAAAAAAATCCTTTATACTTATGTGAGATTCGAACTCGGTATTGACATTGCAAAAACTACTGCTTTAGTAATGTGTACTCTGCCTATTCCTTTTTTTGTCAACCAATCACGTTTCTACCTACGTACAAACAAGTAAACTCCAAAAAACACCATAACTTTTCAATGGTATATAGATTATTTTTTTAAAAAAAAGCAAAAACAAATACAACACAATTTTGAATCTTCTTTAGTACTCTACACATTGTGGAAATAAAACATGGCGTTCTATAAACCCTTCATCTTCCTGAAGTACTTGCAAATTGTGAGGTGCTAACGGGTGTAGAGAAACCAATAGAATTGAAGAATCATGAATCTAAAATAGAATTTTGTTTCCAATAATCTATATAATAAAGTAAACTCAATTTTTCCCTTCTACTTCAAGACACTATAGCTCTTTACACACAGTCGCTATATAGAATTCCAATATGGGCACACTTTATACCAATAATTGATGCATGTTTTCGGAAATTATCAGTCCTTTCCATTTAATTTCATAGTTTCCTACATATCTGACTCTCACAAAATAGTCCTACATACAGGGAATCGCAGTAACTTTTACTCACATGCAAAAATCTACTACCACCACCATCATCTGACACCAGGACTTATTCTTCATAGGATAATTTTCCCAGCTAAGACCATCATTGTTTCATTTTTAAATTCCGTTCTATTGTCTTTCACCCATTATACATTCATTAACTAAATACGTGTCACTCCCTTGAGAAGCTACTCTTCATTTTACAGCGTTTTGATTGGCTGGCTACAATCCTATTCTGGAATTATGAATTTTGGAACAGCTGCTAGGTGTAAGTGTGGATAACGTGTGCTATATTTAGTTTTATGCAAAGAGGGTAAAAAATATGAAAATTTAAATATCTCTAATTTTTGTAAAATTTTAATAGGTCAATCAATAAATATTCCCTAAATTTGAGTTTCTTTGGGGTATTTTAAAAGATTTTGAGAGGGCATAATATGAGCACAACTTCCCATTTGAAAAGTCAAATATTTAAGATTTTCATTAAATCTGACCCATAGTCATTAGACACCAATTAAGCAGATTCCCTGAATTTCAATTTTTTCTTAAGCTTAAGCTTTAAATTTTTGACATTTTCTGGAATCAAAATTATGCAATGGAATTGGATTAAAATTGGAATATGGATTCTATCATAAGGTATAGTTGTATTTTAATCTTTGTAAGAAGACATAAAAATATTCTATTCAGGGAATTAATTTTATCCTCCCTGAAACGGGTATTCTTCGAATGTGTACATATATATATATATATATATATATATGTATATATACATATATATAACATTTATTATGCGATACAATTTCTCTCACTACCACTAGGAGGTTCTTGGATCAGCATGTAAAGCGCCAGATGCGAATATCAGTCACTGGGGTCTTAGATTCACACTGATGAATCAGTGTGAAACTAGACTTAATGAGATTTTGGCAGAGTCTCTGCACAGACAGAGTTTTCCTCTGGTGTTTATTATTTTTGACAAAGGGAAGTTTCTTTTCCCCGAAATATTAAATAAATGATTTCTATAATCATCCTGACATCACACAAACAGCTAACACCACACTTGCTGTTATGTAAGATTTTAAGAAAAAATAAATAGTAAGTCACATTTCGAATTCAATTTACTATTTTTGTTCCTTCCAGCTTGCATCTTACCCGGAATTTGCATTGCCCACAGCCTTTTAAAAACATACTACTAACATATATATATATATATATAGACAAAACTATGCAGTAGTTATAACAGTACCATATCAGTTTCTAACACAGCAAAGCA
>OY744541.1:48826471-49048971 GCA_963556195.1 Sepiola atlantica
ATATAGATATGTATGTATGTATATATATATATATAGATATGTATGTATATATATATATATAGATATGTATGTATATATATATATATATATATATAGATATGTATGTATATATATATATATATATATATAGATATGTATGTATATATATATATATATATAGATATGTATGTATATATATATATATGTATATATATAGATATGTGTGTGTATATATATATATATATATAGATAGATATGTATGTATATATATATATATATATATAGATATGTATGTATATATATATATATAGATATGTATGTATATATATATATATATATATAGATATGTATGTATATATATATATAGAGAGAGAGAGAGAGAGAGAGAGATATGTTTGTATATATATATATATATATATATATATATATATATATTCAGAGAGGTATAGCAACATATAGTTTTATTTGTATTATTAAATGGAAAGATAAACTTATGGATAGTATTTGCTATCTAATTGTGTAAATTAAATGACAACATAAAGCAATTAAGTAACAACCTTGAAAAAAAAAAAAAGAAAAATGATATTTGTTTTCTAAAATACATGAAAAATATTAGTGAGTGGTTGAATCAACCTACAGTGAAAGAGGGCAAGAGAAATACATAGATAGCAAAGTGAGAGATGACCAGCAGATGAGGCCTCGGGGCATGTGCTAAGACGTTTTGGCCTGAGCATGCAGTGTAAGAATGGTGATCAACTTGACAACTTTGCTACTGCAAATCGTCTGGTCATCACAAATACCCACTTTCAACACTTTCATTGATATCGCGTAACGGCTGCTGGACACAAGTTTAAACTAGAGCTTCAAAACTGGTGTATTCCAATCTAGTCTGATAGTGTGTCACAGTAGGGTGCAATTCACTTTTTTGTGGTACAAGTAAGCATTGGGTACACAAGAAGTGTAATGGAATTATTGGTAGGTTGAGAGAGGATAATTTGTGTGCAAGAAATCTAAGACAATGGACATGGATGAGAATTCAGATGTGAACAAAGTATATCTGGATGGTGAAGCTATTGAGATTGCCGAGAAGTTTTGTTACCTTGGTGATATCATTGGAGCACAGAGTGGAGCAGGTGCTAGTATGATTGCAAGAGTTAGGGGTGGATGAAGTAAGTTGAGGGAATTTTTGCCATTACTAACCAGCAGAGCACTACCACTGTGACTGAGGAAGAATCTATCAGGCATGTGTACGCAAATTGATGTATGGAACTGAAACCTGGCCAGTGAGGGTTGAGGACATGCATTGCATGGAAACAAATTATATGAGAATGATACAATGGATGTATTATGTGAGTCTTAAAGACAAGTTTAGTTCTGACGACGTCAGAGGAAGATTAAATCTCAACAGTATCAGGAGATATGAGCACAACAAAAGACTTTGATGGTTTGGCCACGTTGAAAGAATGGGTTAGTAAATGCATGTATAATGTATGTATAATTAGCTGAAAAAATAATCTGATTAAAACGTCAGTGCATCATACTTTGTTGATTTGTTCCAATTCAAAATTGGATGCAAAAAGAAATAACTGAAATCCTTTCTTCCAATTAAATCAACTAGTTTAGAAGTGCTAATAAAAATGCCCCCCCCTCCATACCTACCTATGAATCTGCTAACCAGGTGTTATCACAAAATATTGCTTCAGCCATGTCTCATGTCCTTTTAAACTAATGTTCATATAGTGTTTGGGATTAAAAGTGTTTTTTCCTTTTTTCATAAGGATGTGGTCCCCACCATTCAATATAATCTTGTCATTCGTCAACAGTCAGAATCAGCTGTTGATGCTAACGATTCACAGCCATCTACATCTGTGATGTAAATAAACAAATATTGGTAAATAAACAAATATTGGTGAATATAACAAATTAGTTTATCAGAAAAATAATTTCAGTAACCGTATGTTATTTAACCTTACAAAATACTTTTATTTTATATCTTACAGCAAATCACGTTCACAAATAAAGAATCAGAGATGTTCTGTAAAACTTGCCAAATTGTAAACATCTACATTTACATGTATTTGTAAATTTAGATTACTTTTCTTCCGTACCAAATTAAAAACTAAAATGTATTTGTCTGTAGGCTTGAAATAGATTCTTATTAACCACATAGTATCAAAAAAAAATTTATAAATAAAACACAGAATTTGGAGTGGTTATTTGTGGTTTAACCTAATGACAAGTAAATTCGCCTCTCCTGGAACCAATTACAAACATGCATTACTTTTGCTTTTTCTCAGAGTTGTTCTAGCAACGGATAAAGTTCAACTCTAGAAAGGCGGAATTCTAACCGTATACACAGGAATAGATTTGGAAATAAAACATGAAAACCATCCATCTTGTCTTAACTTTACTACGAATATTGTTCATAAAAAAAATATAATACCCTCTTAACATTCTGTTATCGGGTTTTATTTTGTTTTCAACATATGCATCAATATGGCATTCTAACACTTACCCGTGTGCTTGTGTGTGTGTGTGTATATATATATATATATATATATATATATATATATATACATACATACACACACACGACGGGTGAAAGTAATTCAACAGAACAGTTTTGCACCACTTTCATGCCCCTTTATGAAGATTAAAATCAAGATATAATTCTACTAAACCTTATGTCTAGAATCCTTACTTCAATTTTGATTAAAATTAATTACATGATTTTGATTCTAGCAAATGTCAAAAAGTTAAGGCTTAAGCAGGCTTAAAAAAAATTAAATTCAGGGAATCTTGCTTGATTGCTTGTATCAAATTCAATGCAAATCTATAATATCTGAATTTTTAAATGGGAGGTTATTTCCATATTATGCCCCCTCATTTTCACAAAGGTCTTTCACCAACTTTGCATAAAACTAAATTAAACAAAATAAACCCCTTTATGTCTAGCAGCTCTGTTCCAAAATTCATAATGATCAGTTAATTAGTTTAGGAATGAATCCTGTACAAATAAATATAAAAACCTACCTAATTATATATATATATACATATATATATATATATATATGCACAGCTTGAAAAGAAAAAGTTATAATCAATAAAATCAGCAGTGATTTAAAGAAAATGATGTGGGGGTTTTTTCTAAATAAAAGTTTGAACTTTACTTTTTTTTTCGCACCATTTTTCAAAACTTAGATCAATTGATTATGAGGCAAAAATCACATAAGCTGCACTTTGCAACCTGTGACCAATCATGACAAACATTGCGTCTGCTTCACACCTGTTACAACTTAAAAAGACATCAAAAGACAGGTGTCACCTTTAAACACACCCACATATATATAGATGTATGTATATAGATATATTTGTGTGTGAAATTAGCAATCACAGTTGTTTTTCTTTTTTTTTGCTTTTTATTCAAATCTGATTTTTTGTTGTTGATATCTGTACATAAGGCTTGGTTTGGTTCGTTTACAGCATATCAACCATCTATAGGTTATTTAATGCCGAATAAAGTTGACAAATATAATTCCATAAGTAGGGTAATTATTTATTCCCAGAATACACTACTCCTAAAAAGGAACTTTACTGAGAGAGAGCAGCATTATTCCTAGAAAACAACATTCCCAGAAAACATTACTCTTTGGCATTGATAATCTTCTTTGTTCTCAACGTGATTGACTCTCAGCCACCACCTTCTAGTATCTATTTAGGGTGGGGGGGGGGGGGAGATAAAAATAGAAAGGAAAAATAAGGTTTTGATTTTTTTTAATAATTAGATAGAATAATACAGTTGGGGATAAACTTATAGATACTATGGCATGATGTGACGTGACCAGCCGATTGATCAGATCAGGCCTTTCCGAACCCCCCCCCCCCGATCTAGTCAAACTAAGGGCCAAAGTGGACGAATGCCTATCCATGAGGATTCTGTCCTATGGCATCACGGGTCGCCACCCACGGCCAACATGTGGCCCTGTTTTCGGGGAAGGGGTGTCTTATCCATTTGCATGGGGTTCCAGTCGGTGAATTCTAGGCCCCGCCGACCGGACACTCTGTACATAAGGCAAGCAAGAGAAAGATTAAAACTGATGAATAGCTTCAGATTATCAAGGGGTACAATGTAGTGCCATGTGAACAATTTGGGACTATATCTGGCTGAGCTTTTTTCAATTTATTCAATAAAAATCTACATTTAATTTTTGTGAATTTTTTTTCTTTTTTAGGTGCTGTGTTCCTTAGTTTATTCTCTCAAAGAGCAATAACTCTGCAATTCAAATTAATTGAGTTGAAATATTCAACTTGACCCTGGACACTAGTGGACGACTTTTACAACAGAATATATATATATATATATAGGAGAATAGGACAATAAAAAGACAAGTGAATAACACCAGACATTAATCTATTAAAAACTGTTTAAGAAATAGTTATGGAAATTAGGCATACAAATAGCTGTGTTTAGACTTTGCTCTCATATATATATATATATATATATATATATATATATACACACAGTATTTCCAAAAAACTATGTTGTATTATTGATTTAAATAACAGTGAGCCGTTTTGATGGTAATATAGGTGTGATAAATACAAAAAAAAAATTTTATTTATTCATTTAGATGTGATTGTGTAAAGTAATGTTAGTACGGTAAATTTCCACATATTGTTAAAAATTAAATAGAGTAAAATTTTCCAATTAGAATTCAAGTCAGAGCTACATAGCAATGCAGTGACGTCAGAGAGACAGTGTGGCTAGTCTTACGCGGTGAATGAGTAGAGAAGATCTTTTTTTTCAACTGAAACTGGCAGAGAAAGATCGCAGTTGAGTTTGGACAGTTGCTGCCCCCCCCCCCCCCACCACCATGAGGGAGGGGGGTTTTATGCGTATACATGTATGCTATAAAGAAAAAATAAAACCCAGAGAGATTTTTAAAACTCAATTGCATTTGTGATGTTTCTTTATGAATAACATTTATTAAAACTGTTATTCAGAAGAAATCTACAACAAAAGAGAAGATGGAAACTTCGGCTGCCACCTCATTACTGTGACTACAGAAATCCAACCAGTTGATTCTGCTGATGAAGTAGACATAATGTAGGGATCGAGAAGGACACCCCAGCTATGCTCAACACTGATGCTCGATTTATTTCAATTGCAATTCTTATTCCAATTCATACATTATAAATATACACTACCACAATAATCTCTATATTAATAAAATTGTGTGACAACTTTTAATCTCTCTTTATGTGTTTCTCACCTCTACGTGATTTACATTTTTTTTTTCATGTACTATTAATCGAATATTTATTGAAATCGGAAAATGCCGTAGCAGAAAGTACAAAAAAATCATTATTTTTTTTTTTTTTTTTTTTAATCGTATTTAAAAAAAATATTTTCATTTCCTAAATTTAAGACAAGATTTTAATAGGCCAGATTCCCTTCCTGATGGCAACCCAGTAAAATGATGGAGAACAGTGTTTTTATTGAGACACCATCTCTAGATGATTGCCCACAAAGGCTAAAGAGCGCTTCATTTGCCCTTTTGGGTTTCCTAAAAATTTGTTTTTCAATAAAAAAAATTAGAATTATTAACTGATTCTGTGCTCCTTCATCCACCGCAAAGTCCAACTCTTCTTGGGAATATGTCAAGGAGGAATTCCAAGAGCCTTAGTTGAGACGGGGGAGATATGCAACCAGTATACTCGCATCAAGTACAGCCTTGAGTCCATTAGAATTAGTACTCCAAAACTAATATTTAGTAACATGAAGCATTTTCATTTCCTTGGTTCGATTGATCTTCAGCCACCGCCTTCTAGCTTTTAAAAGTTACAGGGGGGATAGGTGTCTGATCGAAGAAAAATCAAGCTTAATACAATTGGGATTAATTTTTTTTGCTAGTGTATGTCATGACCATCCGCTTGGTCGGATTGGGACCCGCAATCTCCCGTCTACCCCAAATAAGAGCCAAAGTGGAGTGATGCAAATCACATGACCATCTGGGCAACCAGGACACAGACTGCTCAGCCACTAGGATCCTTTACTTAGACATCACGAGTCGCCATCCACGGCCAACAGAAGCCCTTGATGGAAGAGTCTTATCCCTTTGTAGAGGTGTGATCGCCATATGCTACAGACCTAGTTGACAGAGCATATTTAATTCACCAGAATGCATTTCGATTTCTTCATAAGCAATTAGTCATTTTAATCTTTTGTTAATAGTTAAAAAAAAGAATGAATTACTTTGTGAGCCTTCGAAAGTTGAAAGGAATTTAGAAACATTTAAACCTAGAAAATTATTTTTCAAATAGATATTACGTTAACAATATTAGATAATTTTATAACAATTTTGTTCAGTTCAATTCAATTAATTGAGAGGTGATGGTGACTCGGTGGTTAACGACACAGGCTGACAACCTAGGTGTGCCAAGTTCGAATTTAGTTCGTTTCACAGAAACATTTTCACTTAGGATATTGGCAAACTTCACGTGGTCCTTTCCATAAGTACCCGGTATCTTTCTAGAAAGAATTCTAACTAGAAAAATATTGGGGGAACCCAATGCCAACAATAGAATCATCCGATTCATAATAAATGAATGAATAATTTAATGATCAAAAGATATCAAACATTTTAAATCCAATTTTTAAAAATATATTTGGTAAGAAAATAAAAACTCAGGCAACACCGAGTAGACACGAACAATTTAATATCTACACACACTAGTTATTATCATCATCAGCACAGTCAACATTTAACTGTCTTGTTTTGTTTCAAATAATCTCATACAACTTGCAGAATTTTAAAATAACAGAAACAACATCAGCAGCTATATATGACAGATTTATATGTAAACAATCCTGTGATTTATCTATGGTTACTATGGCAGAAACAGTACCAGCTGGTGAGTTGTTTTTTTTCTTAACTGACATCTAGGTTTCCTGTCCTGCATGTATTGATTTTTTTTAAACTTTTAAATTTAATGAAATCTTTTTCTACGCATTAGTTTCTCATTCTTTTCTTTATTACTTACATCTAAATGTCAGAAAACAGAAATCTGCTTGATAAAACATAAGTTTGCTCAGGTTCATATATACGTTATAGCCTACCACACCCATTAAAAAAAATGAGATCATCCAATTGACAAAAAGGAAATGCAATGCAAAAAAGTAATTGGAAATAAGCTGGTGTTGCTACAGTAAAACAAGTTTTACTTTACCCATTTTAAAAACCGACTCTTTGCATTCTTTTTATGTTAATCTAATTTTGAAACATATCTAATTGTTACAATATTAAATAAATAAAAGTGACATTTTATTTACAGAATATTTCACTGACAATTATTTTTATGGTAAGAAAAAGTATTTTAAAAAGATTTGAATTGTTATTTATATATATATATATTATATATACTAGCAAATATCTGCTCCCTCCGGTCGCATATTTTTGCTAGGCTGCCGTGTCAGAAATGACGCTAGTATGTAATTTGGGTAGAGCTTTTTATCACTACAATTAATTTAAATAATATATTGCACATGATAAATAACATTAATAAAAAGAAAAATTAAGTTTGCATTGTTATCGTCTGCTCGCTTTTCTTTCCACCCAATCGTTTTGCGCCAAATCCACGTAAGAATTTACAAAATAATAAATAATAGTTTTAGTTTTTCAAAGAGAAAAAAGAAAAGTGTACCTAAAATAAAATTAACAATAAAAAAAATACAGCGAATTCGATTCTAAAAGCAGTTATTTACTTGCCCAGTAAAAGGTGCCCCCCCCCCAAGTTATCGTCTGCTCGCTTTTCTTTACACTCAATCGTTTTGCGCCAAATCCACATCAGAATATAATAAGTAATATTTTATGTCTTTCAAAGCAGAAAAAAAAGGTGTACATAAATTAAAATCAACAATTAAAAAAAACAAAAATACAGCGAACACTATTCTAAAATCAGTTATGTAGTTTTCCAGTACAATGTGTTGTTTTTTTTGTTGACAAAAAAAACTAAATTCATTATAATGTGTGTGTGTTTTTTTAAATAGTAATTTTTAAATCAATTATTATTTTAATTAAACAATTTCATTTAATAAATGTTAAAATCAACAATTTAAAAAACTAAATACAGCGAACACTAATTTTCAAATCGGAAAAAAAGGTGTATCTGAAAATTATTAAAAAAAAAAATTTAAAAAAAAAAAAAAAAAAAAAAAAAAAAAAAAAAAAAAATCGGTACTGTTTTACTGCAGGACCCGCGATAACTTTAAAAAAAAAAAAAAGAAAAAAAAGTTTAGCTAAACTAAATTCTTTATAATGTGTGTGTTTATCAATTATTATTTTAATTAAACAATTTGATTCAATAAATTTGTGTTTTAAAACATAATGGTTAATAAGATTAAGAAAATAAACAAACTCAGAACGTTTGAATAAAATAAATCAGTAAAGTATTAACGCGCCCGTTCAAAGGGAGGTACGCTGTTTAATCAGTTGGACGTAGAGGAAATAACTACGTAACTCATTTTATAAATAAATAATAAAAGAAATAATTATAATTTATAAGTAAGATTATTAGCGAGCAAAATAGCATAAATACATTTGGAAATCTGAAGAGAACAATCATGAGTGTATATTTGCGAATACTAATTTATTAGAAGTTCAAAAGCAATTGATTATGTAAATTGGGAAATGCGCATAGTGTTTATGGCAGTTTTTTTAATAGTATATAATGAAGCTGGCGGACTTAATAAATAGTCATAGTACTCTGATGAAGTTTCGGCTTCAGACAGACAGATACATAAACTCCATTATTAATATATATATATATATATATATATAATAATGGTAATAATCCAGGTAAAAAATATCCACAGGGTGGTAATCCAGAGAATTTTAACCGGGTTTATAAAAAGTGCTCAATATCAAAATAGAGCTTTATATATGATAATTTTATTTACACAGACATGTACAAAATCTGCGACACTGGCATGTCGATGTTATCGATCAACAGTTACTATAAACTGAGATCTCATCAGGCAGAGTTAGAATCCGATCTTAACCTCAGATCATATTTGGAGAGAATGAAATGGAGGGATAAAGAAAGAGAAGAAGAAAAGAAATTTAACATTTCAAAAATTGAGGTCGTTAAAAAATTAAAAATCTAAAAAATCTAAAAACAAAAAACAAAAAAATCTAAAACAAACAGGGTAAATAAATAAATTTAAAAAATACGGTGGAAAGAGGGGCATATAATGAAGGGAGAAGTGATAGGAAGGTAGACACAAAAGAAAAGAAGGAGAAGAAAAGAAAACGTTTGTTGATTCAGATCGAGAGAGAAGAGATAGGAAATATAAAATAGGAAGGGGGAGGTAGACATGCACGAATCAAGTGTCAAAAAAAAAAAAACCGACAGTTATTTTCAGGCCGAGTTTATAAATGTATTTTTCAAGTGAACTATAACATTGTGTATATGTGTGTATGCGTGCGGGCAAACTGATCAGACGCGTGTAATTGGTGTGGTGGGGCAGTGATCAAATGTGTCGCCAATTCTGGATTTATATTGTCTTTATAATTTGTCTAGAGTTTATTAGCTTACCATGAATAAATTAATAAATCGAATAAATATATTCGTTAAGTATAACACCACACCAATTACACACGTCTGATCGGTTTGCCCGCACGCACGCATACACACATATACACAATATTATAATTCACTTGAAAAATACATTTATGTACCCTAGTCGTTTTCATTTTAACAGAAGAAAGGCAGAATTGTCTGTCAGTGTTTCTGCTCCCTGGAACAACCTGACAGAAGAGGTTGTGATGATGCCTACCATCTCCCAGTTTCAAGTTGTCTTCGACAAATAGTCAGATGATATATAAATGCAATATCTTCTGTCTTTACATGGCTTGCTGCATTTTGCTATTTTTTTCTTGCCAATAAAATTGAGTGATTGAGATAGGAGTTGACCATTCTTTACGTAGAAATCATTAGGTTTGCCGTTTTTCTCACAGAAATTTTGGGCTCGATAATTTTTAATTAGTTGGTTGCTTGGTTTGTTTTATGATGCATTGTTGTAGGGCAGCTGTTACACTGCACATATGGTTGGCTTATAGTTGTCGTAGCATCAGATAGAGTCCATGATCATCATCAGTGTTTGATTTCGATACAAGCTATGATGATGCATCTAGCTGTAGTGAAATTGAATGTGGGAGGTGTTAGATGTAAAAATTTTGAAATTAAATTACGTAGAGGAATTTTCTACTCAAATTTAAGGTTAGGAGTTTAGCTAACCTGTTTAAGAAAATTACGTCAAAGGAAGTCTCGAGATTTGATAAATAAGCTAGTAAAATCTTCCTCTTGGGGTTTTCATCTGGACGGAACCGGATGTGTTTTCGTAGCTCTTCTTCTGCTCGCCGAGTGAAAAGGAGGCTGATACTATGCAGTTTCAACTTGTGTAATATCACGACTAAGACAACAAATGTTAAAGAGAAAGAGAGGTAGCCGACCACTACAGCAGATGCTATCCCACTCCAACTGCTGCTGCTGACAATACAAAGAATTACAGGTTGTTTGGAAAACTTGTGCCGAATTTTAAAGGAAATGAAAAGTCCAAAAGAATATATGCCATTAAATATTTAATCAACCAAATATGGACCATTTTGTTGCACAACCTTTAACTATCTTTCCTTTAACCTGACAATTCCATTTTCACAGAATTGCGGTAGTTTCATGGCCAAGAAATAATCAAGGTGATTTTTATGTCATCCAAAGAATTGAAGATTTTACCATTGAGATTATTCTGCAAAGATCTGAAATGGTAATCTGAAGGAACAATATGTGGTGAATAAGGAGGATGAGATAATACATGCCAGCCAAGTTCAACAATTTTTATCTGGCCGTCAAAGAAACAGTCTGACATTATCAGGATGGAATACAACATCATTCTTGTGGTTGTTTTTGTAATTGCTGTTTTTAATTCATCCAGTTGTGAGCAATATTTTTCGGAATTAATTGTCTGGTTACTTGGCAGAAGCTCATCAAAATTCCTTTCCAATCCTACCAGATCCAAGGCATAACTTTCTTAGGGTGAAGATCTGCTTTTGTGGTGGCTAAGGGTGGCTCATCTCGCTTAGCCCAGGATAGTTTTCTCACAAAATTATGGTAAATAATCCATTACTCATCGCCTGTAATAATTTGCTTTAAAATGCATGCATTTTCATTGAGTTTATAACACAAATCACAGAGTGAAATACTATCCAAAAGGTTCTTTTCACTCAAATCATGTGACACCCAAACATCGTATCGATTTGTGCATAAAAGTTTTACTAAATGAATGGTAAATTTTGCTATGTTAAGCCTTTCTGCTAATTCCCGTGTTGTGTAACGCGAGTTATTCTAAATTGATGTCTTGATTTAGTCATCATCTATAAAAGGTTGTCTGCCTGAGCGTTCTTTATCATCAAGGCTAAAATCTCCAGCTCTAAACTTTGCAAACCACTTCTGTACAGTTCTTTTATCTAAAAGCATATTCACCGTACACTGCACATATCTTTTTTTGTTGCTTGCGAGGTATTTTTGACTTTATAGAAATAGAAAAGCATAAAGTACCTAAAATCTTCCATTTTCAAGTATGCTCTAACCGGAAATCTAAGTATACTATATCCGTCAATAATTGGACATATTCTAACGTGTTGAAACATGAGCTACTAAAAATCAGCATCAACTTATCAGACAACCTGATACTACAAAACTCAGCCACCACAATTAATTGAGCTATTACTAGATGTCAACAAACCAAGCCGTCTTAGAAACGCCAGACAATCTATTGGGATTGAAGAATTCCTGGTGGTAGTGTTAATTAGTTAGCTGGAATAAAAGGGTTCTCATCCAAATCACAGAGTTATTAACAATTAACAAGTTTTATTTTTGGAATTAATATTTCTTGATACAATCCATGTTTTATATTAAAAGATACTCATGAGTAATCAATCTCTTATTTGTTTAGCAATACAAAATATGTGGACTTCTAATAATGACTATCCCCTACTGTCTGCCCAGTCTAAATGCTACAGCCTCACTGCACCGATGGCTAGCTAGCCTCCTTTCTCCAAAGTCCAACAATTTCTATAGATCTTATTTATTTTCATCTCATCTTAAAATCTATAATCATCCTGCATTCTAGCTGAAAGAAGGGCGGGCTGTATCCTATACCCACTTCAAATAGCAACCTCCTGCTGATCATCATATTCGGTCTAGCATCCATTTTACATGCTGGCATGCATCTGACAGCTTTTAGAAATTGATTTACAAACCAACTTATTTCGGACCAGGTCTTTATTTATCCTTCTTTCAAGTCTACTCTCATCACTTCCTCCCATGTTTTCCTTGGCCTTCTTCTGCATTCTTTCAACGTGGCCATACCATTGAAGTCTTGTTTTGCACACATCTCTCTATGTCCAGATTTAATCTTCCCCTAAGGTCATCAGATCTAACCCATCTTTAAGACTCACACACATCTATTTATATCATTTCTCTCCATGCAATGCATATCCTCAACCCTCATTGGCAAGGTTTCACTTCGAAACATCACACTGCATACACATGCCTGATAGACTCTTCCCTTGGTCGACAGTGGTAACACTCTGCTGGTTAGTAATCACAGCAGTCCCCTGAACTTACTCCATCCACTCGTAAGTTTTGCAATTACACAAGCACTTGCTCCTCTGTGCTCCAATGTTATCACCAAACATATCACAAAACTTCTGAACAACCCCTCACCATTCAGATATACTTTCTCGATATCCGAGTTCTCATCCATCTCCATTGTTTTACACTTCTTGCACACAAACTGAGATGTATTTTTATGTCCAGGATACAGCCTTACCTTCATGCTGCAAATGTATGTTTTGTATATGATTAGTTTTTAGATTAATTTGTTTTGTAGGCATATATGTCGTAAACAAATAGTCTCAACGATAAATGCTATTTAACCCAGAGATGACAGATGCTACAATTTTGAGTGGACCGAGGAGTAGTGGCAACTAAGGGGTGACTCCACTCCCCAAAGCTCCAAAATTGGGACCTCACAAGTAGATGCAGTTTTGCGCCATGGCCAAGACAGTTGGGGGTAGAGAGAGAGAGAGGGAGAGCTTGTAGTTGATAGGGTCCCTGACAGGTATTATCACTCCGGTTTAGAGTGAATCTGGAAGTAATGGCAACTAAGGGAGGGGGGGTGTAACTCCACAAAACTCATAACTTAGGGCTTCACAACCGGATTTACTTTAAAATCATGGCTAGAACCTAATTTTAATATAATCAAAATGTGCTTAAATTTGCAACATATAACCATTGTCTCTTTAAGGTGATAAAACCCAATTTTATGTTGAGATTTGTAAGGCGAGTTGTAACTTTAAAAATTGTATCAGCTTTCTTATATATATTTTTTTTTAAATTTATAATTTAAATAACGTTAAAATAACAATTTAATACCATTTCATCAATTAAGTAATTTTTCTCGTCTCATTGCAAACCTTAAAAAAAAAAATCATAGCTTTAGTAATTATTTTTATCATGATTATTAATTTATTGTTTTCAAACCGGTGATTTTTTATTCTGGGTAGCAAATATATCGTCTCATCAAGCACATCAGACATCTTTAAATATTTATGATATTGGTTGAATCATGTGGATAAGTCTTAATTATCAGCTGCCCTTCACACCTTATGTTATTTTGTGGTAGGTGAACATTTAATGCATAATACAATCCATTATTTTATAACAATCTCACTTGAAAGAGAAAAAACAAGATAAAAAAAAGAAAACAAGGATGTTTCTTTCGAATGGGAAAAGAAAAACAAGAGTATAAAAAAAGAAAAGAAAAAAACTGAAGAGAAAAAAAAACCCAGAAAACTGAAGAGAAAAAAAACCCAGAAAACTGAAGAGAAAAAAAAATCAGAAACTGAAAAGAGAGAAAAAAAAAAAAGATTTTTTCCTTTTTTTTTTCTCTTTTCAGAAAACTGAGGTGAAAAAAAAAAAAAAACAGAAAAATTTTTTAAAAAAACAAAAACAAATAAAGATACAGAAGAAAACTGGAAATAAAACATTTAGAAATGAATATGCAGATTCATTTTTATTTTTTAAATCAATCAATTTAAAACCATTTAAAACAAAATGGTATGTGGTTGGGATGTGCAGATTTTTTCAAACATAGAATTTTTTTTTATTAAAAAAATTTTTTTAAAAAGTAATTTTTTTTTTTTTTCAAATAGAAGTAAAAATTAATAGGCTTTAGCAACAAACAACCTTTTTGAAATCACTGATAGAAAACATTCACAGGAGATTATCGATAATCAGCTTGACCTTTATACAAGCATTTAAATGACAAACTGCAGAAAAATGCGTTATTTCTACACAAATGTCGACAGCTGCTCGTGGAATAATTGGCTCACTTACGGAATATTGTGGAAACCTCTCAACGTAAGATGATAAATAAAGCAATGTATTCACGGACAGAACTGAGCGTACGAAAATTTGCCATTTCGTTTGATTTGCGTTCCCTCCTTCTGTTTTACGAAATATCAATTCCTTTTTTGGTTACCTAATGACAAAGCAATGTAAAGGAGTAATTGAACACAAGTTGCTTTTTTTTTTTACCCAAAGCATGAAGGAATAGTGGGTTCATACCTTTTCAAACTGTAAACCTGATCAGATTTGAACTCATTATAGATGCCGTTCTGGACCAGGGAAGAAGCAAGCTTAACTCTTCTCGTATTAAAGTTAACAGAAATTTGGAATAAAACATTAAAAATTTAATGAAAATTAATTGAAACAAATAGAAAAGAGGAAAGTAATAGGAATCTTCTTTTTTATAATATACTAGCAGGGCTACCCGGCATTGCCTGGGGCCAAAGTGTAACATATTTCTATTAAAACTTCTATATCTACCCCTCTCTATGTCTTTTTCTCGTTTCCCCCTCCCTCACCACCACCCCTCTTATTCCTCTCCTCTCTTCTACACCTCCTCACACACTTCGATTCCTTGAATAATAAGGGAAGTAACTACTTGCTTAAAAAATCAGTTACTTCACTTTAGTACATTAAAATGCCTGTAAAACCGCCCAGGGACAAAATCTGTGCCAGTTTAAGGTCAAAGAATAAATAATTTATTCTAAATCTTAGATATTCATTCCGGGCAATGCTGATCAAGAATATATAAACTTTGTGAGCATTTGTACTGTAGTTCTGGAGTTTTATCTGAATATACATACACACATACAAATTCTCTTTATATAATACTAGCTGAACCCGTCGCCCGGCGTTGCACGGGAGAAAGTACTACCTATTGCATGATGTCGAATAAAAAAAGGAATGGCCTATTGTTCTTTATCCCCCCCCCCTCTCTACCGTGTTGGCGAATGTTTTAAATTAAAAAAAAGAAAAAAGTGGTAGAGTAGAACGGGATCGAACGCTGAAACTGGCAATCAAGAAACCTGCCTTCTTAACGACTGCGTCACGGTTTCGAGTTAAAAACACATGTGAAAATAGGCCAATTAAGCTAAGCTTGTTTATTGGCATGCGTGTTATGTCAGGATTTAACTTCTGCCGACCAAATATAAAGTTCAACAATAACACGGTTTAGGTCATTTGTAGTTGATGAAATAAATAGATTTGGGCAAGTTTTCTATAATATGCGTGTTAAAGGTGTATGATTTTGAAAATCAAAATGTATCAGGGTCTGCGAGTATCTTGGCGCTTATTGAATTAAATAGGCAGTCGATTCGATCAAGAAATTGTAGCTGCCATTTTGAATGATTAAATGTTGCAAGAACTGTGTTTGTTAATTTCATTCGTTTAATTCTGGAATGAATATACATATAGAAGTCATAGGTAGAAATAGAAATAACGTAATCTGATATTCGCGGAAAATCATCGGAGTGAACAGGATCGGTCATTAAGTCTTTGCGTATTGCTTTATATTATGTAGTAAATTAATACCAGGCAAATAATAAATAAGAACGGGTGTTTTGTGAAAATTAAACTGTGTTTATTAGTTCCCGGTGTCGATGAGTGGAGTGACAGTACAGAATTGTTAGGGAGAAAAGTTTTTGCTACCACCTATATGGAGTTGGTTTGTCGGAGAGTCGTGGATGGTGGGCCAAATGTAATATTTAGTGTTAGCTGGAAAAAAACAAATTTACTAAAACACGCTCGAGTGAATAAGTGTAATATAGTGGTGAGTTTAGTAGCCTGTGATGCATGTGGTTATTTTCCTATTCTCCAAGAAGGTACAGGGGAAAAATCGTCTTAACTTTATATATTAAACTAGACTAGAAAAAATATGCTCCTCCCTCCAGCCGGATATTTCTGCTAGTATATATAATGTAAGTGTTGAGTTTGCTAATGAACAACCGATTGTGACAATTTCTTGTTGACATAGGCTACCCCCCCCCCCAAAAAAAAAGCAAGAAGTAATGCCCAGGAGGGTGGTCTCATGACAACAGAATAGATACTATACTACCCTCTGAATTGAGCATCGATAGATAGTAGAATTAATAGAAGTAATAGTGCAGTTTTAGACAAATAGATACCATTAGTAATAGATAAAACTAATGCACAAAATGATAGGAAAAAAAATATGCTTCGCCTGTGTTTGCACTTAAATTCATATAAAACCATAGAATAAGGATTCTAAACCTTATGTCTAGAATCCTGATTTAAATTTTAATCAAAATCCATTACATGATTTTGATTCTATAAAATGTCTAAAATTTACGGTTTTAGCTTAAAGGGTTTTTAGAAGAAATTGAAATTCAAGGAAACTTGCTTAATTAGATCAAATCCAATGCAAATCTGAAATATTTGAATTTTCAAATAAGAGGTTGTGCTCATATGCCACCTAAAACCCTTTTAAAATACTCCAAAGAAACTGAAATTTGGAGAATATTTATTAATTGATGTCTAACACCTATTGTTAAAATATTACAAAAATCTTAAGTATCTGAATTCTCACAAAGAGCTTCCACCCGCTTTATTACCCTCTTTGCATAAAACTAAATTAAATATAGCCACATTACGACCCCTCATAAATAGATATTTATTTCTATCTATAAGATCCAGTCCTAAACTAATGAACTGATCATTATGACTTATGGAATATATATTCTAGGCAACAGAATTAGTAACACGAGTATAATATTTTTTATAAACTTTTTCATAAACAAGTCAGTCATTTTTTCTTTTACTCCCGGGCAACGCCGGATAAGTTCAGCTAGTATCTAATATATAAAGTAACGCAGACTTTTTGCAGATATGTAAACACATTATAGACGTGTTTATAGAGGATCAATTAAAAATTCAGTTTCGCTATTAACACCAGGCACAAGTTCTTACATAAAAAAAATGTATTTCAAATCAATTTTCTTGAAAACCTACTATCAATTTTTTCCTACTTGATATTAATAGGAAGTAAGAAAGTTTATTCCGCTACAAAAATAAGTACTCATTCCCAAGCAAAACATTTTCACATTAACAGGCATCTTTCAATATCCATTTCATATAAGTTTAATTATTTTACAATGATAAAAAAATATACATTATTTTATTTATTTTAAAAATAAATAAGTTAAAAAATTATTTTAAGCAAAAAAAAAAGTTGTTTTCATTTAATTTCACCATTGTTGCACTTTCATTATTAATTTATGTTTATCGATTTCAAGCAAGATGAACATAAGTTAAATTCTCTATATTAATAAAATTGTGTGACCACTTCTAAGGCTACCTGGGGCTATGAACATATAAGAAGTAATTAATTGTTAATTTAGGCCTCTTAATCATTTTCAGTAATTCTGTTGACTAGAATAGCTATATAAAGAAAGGTTAATGTTTTTCTGAGTTTCAGAATGTCTTTTAATATACTTGACTTTAACCTATAAACTTAATTCTAGCCATAAATTAATCTTGGAAGTGATAGTTTACAGGCTGCAAAATCGCTTATGAATTTAACAAATAATTTACCGATGTGTACCAAGCGATAGTCTTATCTTGACAGTCATTCATCATGGCCACTGCATATAAAAGTCGTATGGATAGAAGAAGATATTCAGAAATGATAATCAATAATTTTGGCAACTGTGCAAAATAGTTAACAAGAAAAAAGGGGTGAAAAATCAAAACAAATAGACAACAAATAACGGTACTCTTATAGGAAATGCACCATGTTTCTGTGACTTCGCATCGTCAACGTTCGGGCAGGTCTCGGAAGCGCCCAAGAGCCGACAACTGTCAAATGCTAAATTGAAGACTGGCAGACAATAATAACAAACCATAGCTAACAACTTTTATTAATTAGATGTTTATTTATTTATTTTTTCGTCAAAGCAAACATTGTTAATGAAATGTTTTTAAATATATAAAATGATTTTTTGATATTTTAAGCAAACGTTGTTTTTTTTTGGTTTTTTTCAATGTTTTTTATTTACATTTTTTTAATGTGTTTTTTTTCTTGTTAAAGTAAACACCAAAACAACTGTTTCCAAGCAATTTTTATTGTTCTTAACTACCAAACTATTTTAAAGCAAATGTTTTTTTTGTTTTTTTTCCAATCTTTTTCCTATGTTTTTTTTCTCCATTTTATGACAGTTTCTGGATTAGGGTTAGGGTTGCAGCCGGTCTAAAAGTTTTGTGTACTGGTTCTGTTGCTGGCAGAAATCAATTAGTCCTTTGGGAGATTCAACGAGCTGACAGCGATGATAGAAATCGATTTTTTTTTTTACTGAACGCGATTAATTTCTTCCAAAATTATCGGCTGCTTGCTGTAGCCTGATTGTCTAATGCCTGCTGCAACCTGATTGGTTAATAGTTTTGTCAAATTTCGAGCGCTTTTGAGACCTGCTTGAATGTTGACGACGTGAAGTCACAGAAACCTGGTGCGTTCCCTATAAGAGTACCCAAATAACTGTTACCAAACGATAGAAAATTTAATCTATCGACCTGCACAGTTTTAAACTTTCGGAAACTATGTGTAAGTTTTGTTACTTCAAAATGTGTGTCGTTACTTTTACTTAACTGATTTCATCAATGAAAATGGTAATTTAAAAAAGAAAAAGAAAAAAAGGCTTACCCTAACCCGACTGGAAACCATCCCCGAACTTAGGGTTAGTGGTACTGTAAGTCTATTAACTTTTCTTTTCTTTTTTTTTTTTTTTTTAATATATGAACGTCTGAAATAAGCGACCACATAAAAAAAGAAAAATTTGACCGTCATTTTCGTTGACAAAATCAGTTAAGTGAAAGTAAAGACACATTTTGAAATAAAGCTTATAAATAATTTCCAAAAGTTTAAAACTGACAAGTCGATAGAATAATAAATTTTCTACAGTTTGGTATATTTGTTGTCTATTTTTTTCACCACTTTTTTTATTGTTAACTATACTGCACAATCACCATTGTAATAAAAATTGTTTTTGTTTGTTTTTAGGTTTTTTTTTTATTGTAGACTTAAAGACTTTTTATTTTATTCGGCTTGTAAATTGTAAACATAACTATTAATCGTTTATACCTCTTAATTGTTTTCATTATCTTCTATTATATAAAGGAGAGTTGTACGTTTGTGGGTCTGCCTGTGCGTACGTGTCTAGATAAAAGTTAAAACTACACAAGATATCCACAAAGCAGATATATTCTTTTTCGGCATTGCCTCGGAAAAAAACATAGGCACATTTTTTTTTTTTTTTTTTAAATATTCATTCTTTTAGGGGTCAATTGGAACAGAATTAGTCAGGTCAAGCTGTTCCAGTAGATTTTGTGACCGTACAGTTGCAAATCTGTCTAATCATTGTCCTTTCATTGCGTTAGAATTATTGTAGGTTTGCGAACATAGGAGCTATAAGCTTGGCCACGAGTCTTGTATGTGAGGTGAGTAGTGGCTGTAATTCACAGAACTTCTTCCAGGTAGTTTTGACTCGTGCTTTGGTGGCCAGTTCACAGCCTCCAGAAGCTGAGAACAGGTCTACTAGATAGCAAAAGGAAGCTACCACCTCTCATTTGTGTGTGTATATATATAAGGCACTAACTGGTCTAGCCGCACTGATGAGCTGTGAAACAGCGAAACAGTCTGTATGTGGATGACTATATATATATATCCGTCCCATCACACAAACTATTTCAAGTGTTTAGGGGAAGTGAGAACGCAAATAGCAATTTTGACAACCCTCTCGCCATCTAAAATGAATTTGGAAAAAATCCTTTGTTATTTTCATGAGAAATTTTCTTTCTTTTTCCCCTATCTTTCTATACTGATTGATATATATATTTTTTTAAATTTGAGAAGTTTTCTTTTTAATTTCACCGATTGAGAAATTATTTTATATGAACATTAATGCTAACACTAGAGAAGCATAATTTTTGTCATTTTTTACAGAGGGTGTACGTACACTCGTTTTAAAGAATTTTCAAATAGTAGGGGGTTGGTTATAAGGAATTCTATTTATTTGGTAGTTGATCTAATATGATCATTAACATTGAACCTGCAAAATGTGTAGCAAAATGTCTTGAGATATTTGAACTGCACAGTTAAGTAAGAATTCTTATTGAAATTAAAATACTGTCCTTACCTTTCTTCTTCTGAAGTTCTTGATTTATTCCAATATTGTTTTCTTCACAGGTTTTCTGAGGAAATAAAAACAGAATATCAGGAAAATGATCAGTTTAAGTTTTTGTGCCCCCACCACACCCCAAGTTTTATTTTTAAAGTGTGGATGTTGGATTTTGCCAAAATTATCTTTTTAATGTTTTATCACAAATGTGAGTGGCCAATAGCAAAAATAAAGATTGGTAGGGGGCCATGGCTCTCAGGTTGGGAAGTTCATCTCAATTTCAGATTTTTTTTGCCATTGGCCACTCACATTTATGATAAAAAACTAAAAAGATAATTGGACATCTTTATTAGTGTTCTTGCCCTGTTCATGTTCGGTTTAACTTCTTTTACATACTGGCACGCGTTCGATGACTTTTAGAAATTGACTTCCAAACTAACCTATATCTGGCAAGGTTCTTATTTATCCATCTTTCTCTCAAATCCATCCTTATTACTTCCAAGGTTTTCCATAGCCTTCTCTTGTGAACTGAACCTACTACCTCAACTGTTCTACATCTACTAACCCCAAAACTCTCATCCATTCTTTCAATGTGATCAAACCAAGTCTCATGTTCTGCACACATCTTATACTGTCCACATTTAATCTTCCTCTGAGGTCATCAATCTGTCTTTAAGACTCACATTACACATCCATCATATATCCATACCTCACTAACCAGGTTTCACTTCCATACATCACATTGCACACACATGCCTGATAGACTCTTCCCTTGGTCGACAGTGGTAATGATCTGCTAGTTAGTAATGGCAGAAGTTTGGTGAACTTACTCCATCCACTCCTAACTCCTGCTATCACACAAGCATCAGCCCCTCCGTGTTCTAATGATATTAAGGTAAAAAAAAATTTTTTTAAAAAACAAAAAAAACTTCTGGACAACCTTAATAGGGTCGCTATTTAAATATCCTTCTCCATTGTTTTACACTTCTTGCATATAAACTGGTTATCCTCTCTCAACCTACCTATAATTCCGCTGTACTTCTTGTGTACCCAATGCTTACAAGTACCACAAAACAATGAGTTGTTTTCAACTCCTTTTCCACATACTGAGGAGGAAACTTTACTCTTTCTGGGGGGGTTCCAACATTACAACCACTGATCATCACTTTGGTCTTAGTAACATTCACTCTTAAACCTTTACTTTCCATAGCAAGACACAAATGGAAAGCAACAGACTCAGTACAGAAGCCTGATGTACTTCTACTGTAACTTTAAAGCTGTCACTAAATGTGCTGTTAGTTCTAACATAACTGAGCATTTCTGTACATTGCTTGAACAACATTCACTAACCACTCGTTTGCCCCTAGTTTACACAAAGCCCACCAGACAACATCTTTTGGCACTGTCAAAAACTTTCTTCAAATGCACAAAACAAAATAATGGTTCTTCGTATCTATGTACTTGTTCTAATTTAATATTTTCATTATACTTTCTTTTTTTTTTTAATCAGATTTTTCATTTAATTTGCTAAGTGCATATTTGTTGGATGGGCTTGTTTAAACAGATTCCAGGGTTTAATTGAACATTAAATAATACGCTACGGCAATTTCATATCTGTACATACGTTATCACCCTCCACCCCTTTAAAAGATGAGATCGCCCGATCTCGAAGATGCAATGCAAAAAAAAAAAGTAACTTTAAAAATTTCATCTAATGTTACTGTTGTGTTGAACGTGAAAATTTAACTAAAAACACTTGGTCTTCGGGCTAGAATCAAAGTTCTCTCCAAAGATGGTACAATATATTGTGGGATGTGCGTACATGCTGGACGTTCATAGAAGTAGGAGTGGGACGTAATGGGTGAAAATTTCAGATTCATGCAAGTAGTATTTTTTTGTGTTCATTTATACATAAATAACACTAAACAATCAAACATTTGAAAAATTTTGCAAAATTCAGAAGGTGCAGGCCACTAGTTTTTGGCTATTTTACATTCATGAAAACCCTTTCACAACCTGGTCCTAAATTAAAGTACTATATCAGATTTAACCATCAATATCCATTCATAGCTTTCGAGAATGTTTTAGGACCTGCAATGTCGCATGAAACTACTTATTCACCGAAAAATGATGGATTTTGAGTCCTGTGGAGCCCTAACGGCTATTTTTGGCCTGCACCCCTAATAGAAGGGAAATATGTTGCAAACTCTTACAAGGGTTTTGGAGACAGACCTCCATAATCGGATATATTCTGAAACTACATTAACCAGAGTACCTAGATAAGTATGTTTCAGTTTTAACAAAGGTGGTACAATATTTTAGGGTCTCCGTTCGCGCCGAATGTACAAAGAATAGAAAGATGTCACAAACTCAGTCATTATTCTTTTAAGCACGGCAGACATTCACAACAGATGAAAAATATGATTGTGGAATTACCACAGGTCCCGCTAGTTGAATACTATTGTGTTTAAAAGGTTTATATAATCGCGTCAACTACATAATAATTCATTGTGCTTTCCTTCTCTGCCTTTTTTGTAGAGAAATGTTTGTCAAATTCTAATTTGCCTCAACTTGACTGTAATCAGGATTGAAGAGGCCAACATCAACAGGATCAAGGAAATAAAGCCTGTGTGAGAGGACGGGGTTTTCTTTTTAAATACGCAAGGAAAAAAAAAAAGATCATGGAAATTATTATTATAAAGGTGTAATAAAAACTTGATAAGATAATCTTCTGATTAGAATAATATTAATCCTTCTTCATTATTGGCCCAAGTGTGGCATAAACTGTCAAATAATTGTTTCTTCTTGCTTAAAATATTTTGAGTGTCCATAACGGAAGTTTTTCTTTCCTTTAAGAAATGGCAGCCATTATAGGAAAATTACAGCTTTCATGTAGGAAGGAGGAGGAAAAGTCGTTTATTGAACAGCCTTTCAGCAACATGTGTAGGAGACTTTGTGACTATTTTTTTTTTAAATGATTTCATGGTAAAAGTGCAGAATAGTTAACAGTGGAGAAATCTTAAAATATTTGGGTTTTTTTTAAATAACTTATACCAAACGCAGTAGAATTTAATTATCTACCAACATGTCTACTTTTAACATGCTGAAACTGTTTTTACTTTTTTTTATTTCAAAATTTGACTTTGTTCAAAGCGGTCTACACACATGAAAATAAAAAAATAAAAATTTTTAAGATGGCCGCCTGTCGCTTAACTGTTTGGAGGTCTTCATGCCTGAAAAGATGGTAAAAAACAGGAATTACCCTACCAGTAACCCTAAGACTTAGTGGCAAGCCCCCCCCCCCCCCCCCAACAGCTAAACAACAGCTTAAAAAATAATTTTGAAATAAAAACCTTAAAAATAGTTTCAGCACATTACAAGTATACAGGGCGGTAGATAATTAAATTCTACTGCGTTTGGTATAAGTTATTTGTTTTTGTTTACAAACTATTCTGCGCTTTTACCAATTTTACTCCTTGTGGAGGTTTAAAAACCTTTTTAAACACCGATTGTCATAACCGATAGCATCCTTCCTGAGAGTCTAACATTCAAACTCCTCGGCCTGACATTCTCAGGCAACATGAAGTGGAATAAATACATAGAAGATGCTGCCAAGTCTGCTGCAAAGGTAGGCTACCTCTACCAGGCTAGAAAACTTCTCAGACCTGCCAGGAATTTAGGAAATTTCGGCAACAGAAATTTTGGCCAAGTAGGAAAATTCGGCAATTATAGAATAAATATCGATTGAAAATAGATTATAGAACCGTTCTTGAGAGGATATACAGACCAATAATATTTAAAAATAAACATTTTAGAATATTTACTGTTATTTTTAAGCAAATAAAATCGATTTTTTTTAAGTGTTTGTTCTAAGAACACGGTTCTTGTATTATCTTTTCCAATTATATTAATAAAAAAAAAGTTGTAAATTAAAATCCTATTACGAGATTAAATTTATCATAATGCATTTCGGTTTCTTCGTAAACAAGTCAGCCATTTTAATATCTTGTTAATAGTTGAAAAAATATTAATTACTTCGTGACTGTTCGAAATTTGAAAGAAATTTGGAAGTATTTAAACTATCGAATAGAAACTGGATTTAAAATTCTTAGCAAATCTTCATGTATTAAAAGATGTAAAGTTCTGGAAGCTCTTTACATCCAATAATTTTATAAATAGACATCAAAACAAGATTATTTTAAGAAAATTAGTTATAGTTTTATAACAATTTGGTGTAAGCGTTAAGATTGACGACTTGAACAGTTTCTTCAAAAAGTTTAATAAAATTAGTGTATAGGCGATAATGTATTTTTTAATTTTTTTTTTTAAGATTATGACATTAAGAACGTTTTGGGGTTAAAATCAATTTAGTATTATGTAATAGAGAAAAAAAAGGCGTTTTAATACTTTTTTCGTCTTGAGCGATACAAAAAAAAAACATGGCGCCGTTAGGTAAATGCACTACTTCTGTTTTTTTTTGTTAAAATCTCGATTATTCTAGCATATTTACACATTTCAACAGTGTTTCTTCAGATTACATGCTTAATAGTAAATAGATAAAAAAAAATAACAAAACCATTTTTATCGCCTATACACAATTTTTCATCGCATTCTGTTTAGGTCATCAATTTTAACGCTTACCCAATTTAGTTCAATTAATAATTTAATGACCAAACTATATCTATATATTAATACGCTAAGGTGTACGTACGTGTGTCACGCTCCTAAAGAAATTCGATAAATAAACAACAAATAAATTGGACGGAGAGACTTGGAATCGAAACCGTAACATCTAGCTGAAAAGCGGTGACTTTACCACTGAGCTAACGAAATAGATCAAAATTAACTTAAACCATTAACTGACCTCGCTCGCTACTGTCGCTTCAGCGTGGAAGGAGGAGGACATTGTGGAAGGAGGAGGAGACGCGGAAACACTTACCAAATGGGCCGGTTTCAGGCTTACGATATTTATTTATTGTTATTTTTTTTTTTAATATTTAAAATTTCTTCTTATTATTTATATATTAATACGATAGAGTGTGTGTTATTTATTTTGTGTGTCACGATCTGACACTCCTATTTAAGATTTGCCCCTGACAAGGGGTGAGAGGGAGGGTTCGAGTTAGAGGGGAGTCGCGACCGATGGTGACTGCTGAAGAGACAGCTTTTGCCCCGGTAACAGAGTAATATAAATAAATATATTTCCATCCCGTCACGCAAAATTATGATGAGTAAAATATGTGCATATTTCTAGCCACCGGATAATATTATTAACAGTAAATTATACAGATTGATGTAGAAAACACTGGAATTTCCACAGGGACAAAATTGATTTTTATTCTTAAATTGTATTTCTTGTCATGAAATAAATTTCTCATGCACTTTTTCAAGTCTTGAAAATGTAACTGTAATTCAGTGTTTGTAATCTCTGGTGGTCATGTTGCTGAAAAATAGATTTAACTAAAACTTTATTTACTTTTTTTTTTTTTTTAACTTTCAAATAAATCGTTGTATCATATTTTATCTTGTTTACGAAGAAACCAAAATGGTCCGTAAACTGCACAAGTACCATCTTTTCCAATTATAATATTAATAAAAAAGTAGTAAATTAAAATCCTATTACGAGATGAAATTTATCATTTATTATTTATTTTTTTGTGGGAGGAAGGTTTAGCCCCATTTTAAAAACTATATCTCCCTCAAATATTTATTTTCAAATATTATCCTGGAGGGCTTTTAATACATAAAGATTTGCTAAGAATGTTAAATCCAGTTTAAATGACTTTCTATTCGATAGTTTAAATACTTCCAAATTTCGAACAGACAAAGTAATTGATTTATTTATTCAACTATTAACAAAATATTAAAATGGCTTGTTTACGAAGAGACAGAAATGCATCATGATAAATTTCATCTCGTAATAGGATTTTAATTTACTACTTTTTTATTAATATTATAATTGGAAAAGATGGTACTTGTGCAGTTTACGGACCAAGCTGAAATAACATTTAGAAAGTAATTCTTAACGTGGGGACGACGGAGGGGTAACTATTTTGTCCATTCAACTAACAATTTAATAAACAAAAGATATCGTAAAAATTGAATTTAACTTGAAAATCTTATCTAAAAAAATAGCCCAGTCTGTAAACTGCACAAGTACCAAAAAGATAATACAAGAAGTGTTATTAGAACACTTTACTTAGAAAAATCGATTTTATTTGCTCTAAAACAACAGTAAATATTTAAAACTATTTTTAAATATTATTGCGGAGGACGGGGGGGGGGGGGTAGTATTTACAACTATATCCCCCTCAGAAATAGTTCTAAAATTTATTTTCAATCGATATGTATTTCATAATTGCCGAATTTTCCTACTTTACCAAATTTTCTGTTGCCGAAATTTCCAGGCAACATAGATAACATAAGTATATCTCGTAAAAAAATTAAAAAAAAAAATAAAAAAAAAAAATAAGGAAAAAAAAGAGGAAGAGAGAAAGACTAAAAAAAAAAAAGACAAGAAAACTAGGTTTTAAAGAAAAAAAAAAAAAAAACAGACATCAAAGAAAGAAAAAGGAAATCATTTGAGAGGGAGGGGAGACTCCCTCCCAATATAAACTTTGTAAAAGGTTTGTTTTGCTTTCTTATGTCGAAATTTTAGATTTGTGGTGTTAACTGAAACTCAAGACAAATATCTGCTTCATATTTTCTCCATAAAGACTGATTTCAGGTCAAAGCGATTGGCAATCAAAAAGAATTGCTGCTCCAAATACAAGAATGGATCAACTGGCTAAAAGCTAAGAGGGTAGAGTATATTCAAAGAATTTGTATATGAAAGTCAAGGTCAATTAAAGACATTACCACAAAATAAAATATGGGGAGAAGAAAAATACATTGATTTTCATATGAGATCAGTTCAGTTGTCCCTAACGTTTTTTCAATGATTACTCCCCCATTTCAACTTCACCATACTTTTTGTGATATCACCCTAAGTGCGATCAAATTCTTAATCTTAAAAACTTGCCGATTGTGCAGTATAGTCAACAATAAGAATTTTTTAATTTTTTTTTTTTGATTTAAAAAGGTGTGAAAAAAAAATTTTTTTTAAAACAAATAACGGTACTGATATTGATCCTGAACCAGTTTTCGTGAGGTTCGACTCGGAAGCGTTCGGCTGTCCTATGCAAACGACCGAGAGTTGACGAGCCGATTTGTACCAGACGACAATTTTGATACGGTGCTGCGTCCTATGATAATGTTTTGCTTGTTTTGTTTTTTTGTTGTTTAAAAAATTTATTGCAACTATAACTAAAAACCATAGGACGCAGCAACGTATCAAAATAAAAATAAAAATTTATTTGATAACAGTAACTTACTCCACCTAATAGACTGGTATTGTCTGGGCCTTTGGGTCTGGATTTACGCCGGTCTGTTGGGGGTTGTCTGGTCCTGTGCAGTTCTAGGAGGTGCACCCTCCCAGGCTTTGCCTCCCCTCTTTGGGGAGGAGTAAGTTTATTGCTTACTGTCTGAGACGCCCCTACCGGGGAATGCCGACGGGGCTGCCCAGGCAATTTTTAAAAAGCCAGAGTGCTCACCTCTCGAGCGCTGGCTTATCTAATCCCACTTTCCCGACCTTGTGTCACATCTTACCTTGTGGGAGGTAGATAAATAGAAACAGTAACTTCGCTGTTTTGCTTGTTTTTTTTTTGTTTTTTTTGTTTCTTTTAGAAAATTTCTTGAAAATATAACTTACGATCACAGGACGCAGCACCGTACCAAAATTGTCGTCTGGTACCATTCGGCTCGTCAACATTCGGGCGTTTGCGTAGGACAGCCGAACGCTTCCGAGTCGAACATCATGAAAACTGATTCAGGATCGATATCAGTACCCAAATAACTTACCAAACACATGAAAATTTAATCTTCTGTCGATTTATGTAGCTTTTCAGTTTTGGAACTTTTTTAAGTGTTTGTTTTTCTGATTTTGTATCACTATCTAGAAGCTTTGAAAAACAACATGTTGGTCACGTGATATCGGATGATTCGGTAGAGTGCAAAGTATTTTGAAATAAAGAACTTAAAACAGTTTCAGTAAGTTAAAAATATACAGATAGGTCGAAAATGAAATATTTGACCGATTGGTGACAGTTATTAGTTGACTTCCTGTTTAATTTTCGATGTTTGACTTATTACACATACGACATCAAATCTTCACATCAAGTAAAGAATAGCAGCCATCTTGAATACCTATTTTTCAAAGCTTTCTAGATAGCGATACAAAATAAGAAAAAAACACTTTTAAAAAGTTCAAAAACTGAAAAGCTACGCAGATCGACAGAATAAATTGTCCTGCGTTTGGTAAAAGTTATTTGTTGTAATTTTTTTTTTCTTACTATACTGCACACAGTGCATAATCGCCCAGAACTTACACTTAGTCTATTCTGCCCTCGGTCAGTGAAGGAGAAATCCTTCTAGATTAAGACAATTTTTATATTTGTTCCAATCCGGAGTGTCCTTTTCCCCACGTTAAAAACCGACCTTGTGTCTAACTTTGCTCTCGTGGGGAGGGGGGAGTAAATAGGAACAGTGAGATGTTTAACAAACTTAATCTTTCATTCTATTTTCGGTAATGGAACAGGTCGAGAAAAAAGAAAATTAACCCAGTTATGTACTTCTACTCGGGTATGTGTTCTGTTTGGTAAATTAATTTTAAACTAGCAGAAGCCGTGTCCAGGCGTTGCTCGGGTTGGAGGAATATGAAAGAATGGGTAATTCGAAGTGAGTCCGGTCCTCAAAACAGAGCATTTGTACGTTTAGCTTTTGTAAGTATGAATGTTCAAAAAGGTAAAAATCTAAAATCTAGGTCAATAAAAAATCCATTATGTTAACTTTATGTAATATATTTTACATAAAGTTAACATAATGGAATTTTAAAAAAAAAAATTTTTTTTTTTTACATACATTTTTTAAAAATTAATATTAATAAAAATTAAATAAAATCTTTAAAAATCCTTGAATTTTTTATTATTACGTAATAAACATTTATTAAAGAAAATTCATGCTTACACTTATTCAAAGTAATATTAAATAAACAAATTACATAAAGTTAACATTATGGAATTTGTTTTTATTTTTCTACATACAATTTTTTTTATATTAAGAAAATAAAATTAATGTCATTTTGAAAATTTGTATGTGTCAAAAAATGAAATTTTTTATTTATTAATATCTTAAAAAGTTAATAAAATTAATGTCATGAGATTTTTAAATAATGAAAATTTGTTTATTTAAACTACATAATAAAAACGGATCTCGTAGAAGATATTGTCGAAAAAATTACTTTCAATGAGCATACAGATCTGCAGCTGGTAAACATCTTCCACAATTTTATCCATAATTCGAAAGCACAATGAAAATGACGATGTATGGACGTAATCTAGTGTGGAAAATCAAAAACATAAACAAAATGGACACGTGGACATAATCTTGCAGAAACTTAATGTAGATTTAGCACCACGCATGCAGAGCATCATTACATTTTTACTGAGATTATTGCTTTTTCGAACATCCATACTTACAAAAGCTAAAACGTACAAAAGCTCCGTTTTGAGGACTAGACTCAACTTCCAAATTACCAAGGAATGATTAAACTGAGAAAACATCAGCTGAAAAGGAATTTCGACAAACAATTTGTTTAGATTTTAGAGTGGAGGATCAGTTTCCTATATTAATTAAATTAAAATAAGCACCCACTTCCGGGCCATTTAGAGGTTATATGATTTGATGCTGGATGTATGTATGTGGGTGGTAACTAAGCGTATATTATTATAGTATTTCAATTTTGTGGTGTTTGGGGAGGTCCTACATTAAAATGAAGTGCGGAAACAATATTTGTATTTTTTGTATATTCTGTTAACCATACTACACATGAATGCCACTACCCTACCAATAACTCTAAGTCTGGTGGTGTTGCCAGTCGGACTTAGGGTTAGTGGTAAGTCATTTTTTAACTGCATTTAATTAATGAAACACCAACAGCAACTCATGGGTAGGCTATTTTGGATTTTTTACTGTCTTTGAAGGAGTGGATATCGACAAAATCTTATATTGAAATAAAAAAAACTTTAAAACATTTTCAGAAGTTTAAAACAATGTAGGTCAGTAGAAAAGTAAATTTTATTGCGTTTGGTAGCACTTATTTGATGTAACATTAAAAAAGAAGTGAAAACATAAAAAATGCTGCTGACAGTTGTCGATTAAAAAAGTTTGGAAAATAATGCCGAAATCTACTTCACTCTGAATAATTTACGTGACTGAAATAGGATTTAACAAAACGATTCTTTGTTTGCTCTTAAACCAAAGAAACACGGTATTATTCCCGAGATGTTATTGACGACGGGCATTTTTTCATCCCTATTCATATTGAAAAGTCCGTGATAGTCTGCCCTTGTCGCGAATGTAATTGTTCAAAAATAAAAAATAAAGAAATTCGCTCGAATTGTTAAACTGCAATAGTGGCAAAGTTTTTTAGGGGGTAAACTATGACGGTGTGATAGTAAAGATTTACTGTAAATATTTTTAAATAAATGGTATTTCAGTCTTCTGAAATATTTTGAATGTTCACACGTAATCGCCTATATAAACAGAATCTTTTGTTTTATAATAAATTCGCCGAAATCGGAAGAAAACGAAAACATTAATATTCCCTCCCAATAATTAGACTGAATGTTCAACTGGTCTAAATAAAGTTTTAAGTATTAAAAGATTTATTGCTTATTTTTATGAGTCTTCCTTTAGCTGACCCAAATTACCCCATTCAATGTTTTAAATTCATTCATGAAGTAGTTGGTATTCAGAGGCCCCAAAACTAAAAAGACGTTGAAACATTACACTGATATTTTGACATTACATTAGTATCCCATGTGCTAACGTGAAAGATGAGTAAGTCATTATGTGCGTGGATTGGAGAAAGGAAGAAAATCTTGTTTCGTATTTTCTGTAATGAAAGAAGAAATCAGATTAAGTATTTGGATGGAGTAAATAAGCATTAGTTTAAAATGATGATTTAAAAACGTGGAAAAATATCTTACAATGTCTTGATTATCGTCGCCATGTTGTCAGAATGGATTATGCTTGTCTATGTGTTCGTTTTTAAACTATTTCTGTGTATCTTAATGTAGTAATAGAATGGATTGGGAATGAAAGAATACTATTCTGTTATTCTTTAATTTATCGGTGATATGTGAAAATTTTACCTATGTAAAGAAATCACATGGTGTTGTAGGTGGAAAGATTAGAAAAATTAGAATGGGTAAAAAGGCGAGCTATCTCCTCTTTGTAAGTTATTTTTGTGCGAGTAAGTTTTCCAGTATAAAATGTAATAATTAGAGAACGGATTTGTAGTAACTTTATCTTTTGTAGGAACACACAGGGTGAACCAGGTAGTTTGCAGAGCAGATCAGTTTAGCCTGTGATGCAGTTGATTATTTTTCTAGTGTAGTCAAAGTTACAGGGGGAAAAAAACAAGTCTCCTTTATATAGAAGAAGACTAGCTATATTTTCACCAAGTGGAGGGCTTAGAGATAATTCGAAATAGTCGTTTACAATTTTATTTTAAATAGGTTTGTTTGTTTTATGGCATATACACCTTTTTCGGGTTATTTAATGCTGAATCAGGTCATTTTGGAAAAAGTTTATATATTCTTCAAGTTCTTTATATGTTCAAGTATTTATTCATGGTGTTTGGTTTGGTTGTTTTACAGCATATCAACCCTTTCCGGGTTATTTCATGCTGAATCCGGTCATTTTGGTAAAGGTTTTGGGGAAGGGGTGGGGGTTGTTTTGCAGAACATGATTGAGTTTTTCAAAGAGAAAAAAAAAACCCAATAAAACATGAATGTTCGGAGAATTTTGGGTCAGGAAGCCGATATCTGCAGACAGCCTGATCTGGTAGCACCAGCTATTTTAAATCGGATTTTCTTTCATTATTATTATTAATTTCAGTTTTCTATTATTTTTTATTTCAAATATTTGAGGAGCTCTGGTAATAGCATGGTACCAAATTAAAAGATGAATTTGAGATGCTAACACCTACACAATCGAAAAATAGTCTCAAATCCACGGTCTAACCCAGTGTTTCTCAACCTTTTTTTTTTTACTCTCGACATACCTATGAGCACATGAAACTGTCGCGACACACTAATAATTTTTAATATTGTATAATGAAATAGTAAAATAAATTAATAATACATTCATAGACTTGTCTGATACAGTTTATTATGTTAGTATCCTAGAATTGTCAGTTACCTAGTGTGAAACCTGTGGCTGTAGTTTTCTTATGACTTCTTGAATATTTGGTCGTATGTGAGATAAGCAAACTCATTTCTTCTTCAGTGGAACGTAGTCTTTCTCTCTTATTTTTTATATTATTTAAGGTTGAAAAGCCCAATTCACACAAATAAGAAGTAGAGAATTGTAAAAGAACTAATCAAGCCTTTTCAGACAATGCGGAAAATTCCTTTTGTATTGAAATCCAAAATGTGTTGATATCTACCTCAGAATGCTTTATTTCAAGACTGTGGTCACTTGAAATGATAGCTAATTCTTCTTCTTCGCATAAATTAAACCCAATATTAGAAGGAACATCTACAAAAGTATTACGTACCCAGTCGTGCTTTTCTGTGTTCAGCGACAGAAAGTAATGATCAATGTTTTCTTCGAGCGCCACCAGATGCTCAACCACGATAGAGTCATTTCCTTAGTGCAGTTAGTGCGAATTGTAGGAAACATACCAAACTCGCCCAACTTTGCTCTGTTTTTTCAAATAACAATTTTCTTTTTGAGAGCAACCAACTTATCTGTCGAAGTTAGAATATTTTCGTTTCGACCTTGCATACTACTGTTCAATTTTAAGTTGAACAAATATTTCTGTTAAATATTCCATTTTGGCCATCCAAAATTCACATCGAAGATATTTACAGAATATTTTGTGCTTTTCCTTAAAAAATATTATTAATTCCTTCTGTAATTCATGAATGCGAGTTAACACTTTACCTTTTGACAGCCACCGAACGTCGGTATGCGTGAGTTGGCGAACATTTTTAGAATCCATTGATTTGCATAATTCTTTGAATAATCTCAACTTTCTTGGCCTGCTTTTAATGCAATTGACAATTTTAACTATTTGATTTCACATTTGCTTCAAATCTTCTTGTGATACTTTTGAAAAAACTTCTTTATGTAAAAAGCAATGAGTACGAACAAGATTCGGATTTTTTTTCTGTGCTAGTGATGCAAAACCTTTAATGGAGTCTACCATACATGGTGCACCATCAGTACAAATGCTAACACAAAACTTCCACGTCAAATTCATTTTTTTAAGATAGCCTGTTATATCAAAAATATCTTGACCTCTAGTAGTTGTTGTCATTTCTTTTCAACACAAAAGCTGATTGATAATTTTATCATCAATGAATCAAACAAATTCAAGCAATTGAGCTATGTTACTGATATCGGTCGATTCATCGACTATTAAAGCAAATTTAGATCCTTCAAGTTTTTTCTGAACATTTGTTTCAATGTTTTTAGATAAATCTACAATTCTCCTGTGTATTGTATCATTTGAAAGCAGAATTTGACTAACTTCTTTTTCAGCTGTCTCACCTAGCATGAATTTCACCATCTTTTTGCAAGCAAGAAGGATCACTGACTCAGCAAGAGTGTGGGATTTAGATTTAATTGCTATTATTTCAGCTACCTCAATTGAAGAGAGTTGAGCTCGTTCAGACACGGTCATTGTTTTCTGAAAAATATTGCGTTGCTTTGATTGTTGTTGTAACAGTCTTTGAAAATAATTAAGATCTTTATCTTGTAGATAAGAATGTTTAGTTGTGAAATGTCTTTGTAATTTATTTGGTACCATGGATTTATTTGCCATTTTTTCACCACAAACTATACATAATGGACATGGTTGAGCAACATCTCCTGTCCAAGAAAATCCGAACTTCAAATAATCATCACAACACTGTCTATTATGGCAAACTTTTGTCTTTTCTGTGCTCGATTTTGTAGGCTTCATCGTATGTTCTGTTTCAACTTCACATTCGTCACTAACATCCTTTCTTTTACTAAATTTATCCATTGTAAAGGGGTAATTATAACCAATTAACATGTGCATACTCTAACTAACAACTGTAAACAACAGGCAGTGTTAAACTGATTCGTGAGTCAACGGTCAACCTCCTGTGTCAAACTGAAACATTAAGTAGTGTTCAAATTTTTTTTGACTTAATCACCTTTTGAAATATATGAAAAAAAATTTATCTTAATTCTACCAATACAATAACAAAAGTTGAATAAACTTAATTCACCATATAATTTAGCTAGAGTATTGCAAGCTAAAAACAATAGTTTGAAAGTACGTAAGCAACACTGATTCTAAGCTCAACAAATTGAAAAATATGAAGGCACAGAAAACAGCATTCAACTCTAGTTATGATTAGTCAGAAGCTAATTTAGTTTAAAATCATCTAATTAGAGGTTAAATTGAGTGTGTAGTACGATTGAGTTCAACGTAAGCAACTTGTAAACAATTTTGGCACTTCTTTAGTTGAGTTGTGAAGCAGAATTTATTTGTTTTCAATTTTGAAGAGTTACATTCAAGACAGCAGCAGACAATCCAAAAATAAACATTTTAATAAAATACATTTTCTGAAACACAAACATTGTATAAAGTAATGTTTATTTTCAATAATGCGAACAATAATGACAGCGAACAGTGTTTTTGTTTAATAATGTAAAATGTTATAAAACGAACAGTAAAGAGTGATTTTTTTTGTATAATTTAAAACTTTATAAAATGAAAAGTTATCATTTAAAACTAATTTATCTTTCCAAGAAAGTCCCTTTTAGGATGTCTGATTGTTTTATCTAACGAATAGTCAACATTGATTTTTTGGGGTCTAAATTCCTTCAGGTTCATTGTCTGCCGTTGTCTTGAATGTAGCTCTTCAAAATTGAAAACAAATAAATTCTGCTTCACAACTCAACTAAAAAAGTGCCACATTTTTAACTGAACAGATTTGCCGTGACGACAGATTTGCAAAGTATTATTTAACTAGCATAATTTCTTAATTAAATACACTTAGTTGGCTACATCTCTTAGTAAACAAACAGATTTGTCGTAACAAACTGATTTGCTGTAACGAACTGATCTGCCGTAACGACAGATTTTTAAAGTCTGTTATAACTGGCATAATTTCTTAACTAAATATACCTCATTACCTCCATCTCTTTACTAATAATTGTTTAAGAATGACAGTAATTTAAAACACAGTGAAGTTAATTTGACACTATGCGCACGCAAACACAACCAAGGAGGAACAACACCACACACAACACATCACACTGACGCCTCATGGGCAACTGATCGACTTTGAGTGAAAGGTGCAAGGATTGGTGACCGCCACTGATCGGGGGACTTTGGATGTGTGCATATTCATTGGAGAAAGATTCTTTCTTTCAGGGCATATTAGTATGTATCCCAAACTGGCCTGTTTATGCTGAAAAAATATGTAAAAAACAGTGAAATTTTCATAAAATTTAACTTATGATATATCGGCTATTTATCAGGTTATGTCTATGAAATTAATATGTAAATAAAATTTAATCTTTCCTCTTTTTAATGATATAATTTTTTTTCTTGTACGATGATTAGTTTTTTTTACAGGTTGATTTGAATTATGTAACTATTTTAATGACAAATGCGTTTAGTTCTGCGTTTTTTCAACAACAATTTTTTTAGTCCTATTTTTTAACGTATGTGCCGTTCACAATATTTCTTATTCAACTCTGAAAAATCATTCCATCTTATAAAAGAAAGGTTACTCTTCAATTTGGTAGGCAAAGTATAAAATTTTTAATTAATTTTCATGTAAAATTTCCAAGTTGAAAACTTTAGTGAATAAAATATAAAAATTTAATTAAAAAACTTGTCATTTATACCATTATATAAAGCAGTATAATCAATAAAAATAATTTAAAAAATCGTTACACATCGCGAACGGCTTGAATATAAAAAGAGCCAGAGTTTTTAATTTTTTGTCATCCCCCCCCCCCCCCCCCCGAGTGAAGTTGAACACACCGAACTGAAATTCAACTCCCCCTGCCAGACGAAAATTAACAGCGAGCTATGAGCTATATTGGACATTTCACAGTTTCTAGGTTAGTTGAATTTTTTTTTACTTATTTTATTTATATAATATAGGTATAAATTACTTCTTCAGTGTTTTTTTGAAACCGTTTAGTTACCACAAAACATTCTTCTATTTATTGTTTAACTTCTACGTTTTGTAGTTGAAGATTTTGTATTATATTTTTTTCTAATTGAGATTTGATTTTGAACAATCAAAATATAAATATATTTATATATGGGAAATGAGAAAGGAAAAACCAAGAGATATTTTTTATCAACGTTTCGTCTTTATTTTAAGACTTCCTCAGGATGATAATTTTAAGAAAAAAAGACGAAACGTTGATGAATATATAAAAAATATCTCTTGGTTTTTCCTTTCTCATTACGTCGAATTACTCATCCTTCCTTTCTCATATATATATATATATATATATATAAATAATTGGTACAATTCTAGATATATATATTTGTAATAAAATTCCGAAAATATTATTTTTTCGATGACCTTGTGTTTCAGAAAAAGAAATAAAATAATAGTTTTGCTTGTTCACAAGTTTAACAAAACTTGTTTTGTTTATAAAAAACAATTCGAATAGGTACTTTTTATTCCAAAGTTTAGCGAAATTATTTTGTAAAAAGTTTTAACGAAAAAAAATGTTTTGTAATTTAAAAAACAACGGTAGGTTTTTTTTTATTTGTTCAGAAGTTTAGCAAAACGTTTTGTTTATAAAAACAATTCGAATACATTTTTATTAGGTAGTTTAGCGAAACTCTTTTGCAAAAAGTTCCGTAAAAATGACTTATTTTTAATTTGTTCAGTGGTTTATTTGGAAGTTTAGCAAAACTTTTTTTGTTTATAAATAACAATAGTTAGAATTCTTTGGCTTTTTGGCTAGTGTAGTGTAGTATCTGTTCTGATGCTGCACTTAGTCTTTTCTGACCTTGGTCAGTGAATGAGAAATCCTTCTAAACTGAGGCAATTTAAATTTTTGTCCCAATCCAGAGTGTCCATACATTAAAAATCGACCTTGTGTCTAACTCTGCCCTCGTGGGGATAAAAGTAAATAGGAAAAAAATAGAATACTTTTTATTCAGAAGTTTACCAAAACTTTTTTGTTAAAACTAAAAGTTCCGTAAGAAAATAACGCTTTGTTTTGTAATTTAAAAAATAACAGAAAATTCTCTTATTTGTTCAGAAGTTTAGCAAAATATTTTTTCTTTAAAATAACAATTAGAATACTTTTTTTATTTATTCAGAAATTTAGCAAAACCTTTTTGGAAAAAGTTTTAAAAAGTTATTAACTTTTCAAAACTTTTTCCAAAACTTTTCAAAACTTTTTTAATGTTGAACTTGGGGATGTCATTGATCCTGTAATAACATACTAAGTCATCTGGATATAGTTCTGATGAAGTCTGGGTTTTGTCTATTTTGAGTTCAACTTGTTACCTCCATGGTTTTATGGACACTAATGAAAACAAGGAAATCATTTACACTAGCAAGAACAGTTTATAGAACAGTTCTTTAAAAAAAAATTCATGAAATATTTTGAGATTCTTTTTTGACATTTCTTTAATGTTTCTTTTTTGATAAGAGAATTGTAAAAAATTTTAATTTCAAGTTTTTGCTTGGTTCTGCAAACTGTTTCCAAATATGAAGGTGGAACAGCTATTGGACAAATTGAATGGACCTTTACGAAAGCTAAAGTAATTTTTTCTACCAAAAGAGAAGCTGAATTGAAAATCTTTTTAGATGCTTCATATGATACCTATTTTGTAGCTGAAGAAATCTCTACAATCGGAATCTCATTGCAAGAACTGGAAGATGCAGCACTATTCAAAAGTGTTCCTAATGACATCACTAACAAATGGAGCAGTTCTTCAACTCCATTATTATTCAACTAAAAAACATCTAACGTTTAACATAATGATAACATGGCTGAATCACCTTGTCTGCAAATTACAATGAAAAATTTTGTTTGCTATCGTAAATAAACTTTCAAAAGAATGTAAAAAAAAAAAAAATACAGGGTTATAAAAAAAACCCTGAAAGAATGCAACAGTTTTTAATTTCTTCATTTCAGGAGCGAGCATCTCAAGAAAAAAAACTCTAGATTGTCCTCAGAATAAACCTCCTAATTTAGCCTCTCCAGAACAACCATCCATTGCTGCCAAAATGATGACGACACTTGAACAATCCCTTAAAGAATCCCAGGGTCAGCTCTTCAACATGGCTGTTAATTTCCAAACAACAAGAGAACAGTATAAAATGGCTTCTTTGAAAATATCTACACTAAGCAAGGAAAATGTTCAACTCAAAATATCAAGAGCAAGGCTTTTAAAGAAACTCTCTAAACTTAATAAAATCAATTAAGAGACAGAAAAATGTCATTCAAAGCAAGATGTACAAAAAAAAAAAATTATGATCGCAAAATACTTTCAGAAAATAAAGAACTAAGAAAAGTCAAGTTCTTGGAGAATGAGGAACTAAAATTGAACAAGGAAAAAGTATCTTTGCAAAAGACAAAAAGTTTCTTGGGCAAAAAAATTGAAGAATGAGGCCTCTCTAATTCATGGCTTATTTTAACCTGTATCGAAACCAAGAACAAGATTTTCAATTGCTTCACTGACAAAGTTCGGCTGACTGTTATAGGTCTTCAAGAAATTTGTTTAAAAATTGACCGCTGATTTCTTTTCTATAACAGATTTCCAGGTTTCGATGGTAATCCCTTTTTTTTCTTTTTTTTTACAAGTTGGATAATCTTCCAATATTAGAAAGAAAACCCTTTTTTTTTTCTTTTTTTTTTTCTTTTTTAAATTCTTCATCCTAACATTAGTCAAGTATAAAAGTTTCAAGCTTGTATTTTTAATGGGTAACTTTTTACAAAATGTTTGGTAAGGTGTACATTTGACCCATTTTTCTGCCCAACTTCCAAATTGGGCTTCGGGCATGGCCATCCCTACTACAGGCCAGGCAATCGTGCAACTGGGGGCTTTTACTGGGGGCCATGTGAATTTTCTTAAATATTCGATATAGAAGTTGCAAACTATATCATCAACTGGTGCGGATCCTTTTTTTCTTTTTAACCACAATATACAAGTAATGATCTTTTGACATAAGTACAAAATCTCTAAAAAAAAAAATCCAACATTGAAATAAAAATTCTTCATTGGAATATGCATTTGCCTTTGTTTATTCAAAATGACCTGTCTCTTCATTTATAGGAATTTGTCAATTGTAAAATTTATCAATTAGCTCATTGTGGTTCTTATTACTTGGTATGTAGAACACATAAAAACATCAAACTAATCTCACAGAAATTTTACCTTTGTTTGCAACTTCTATATCGAATATTTAAGAAAATTCACATGGCCCCCAGTTGCACGATTGCCTGGCCTGTAGTAGGGATGGCCATGAATCAGTCATTCGTTTGGATTACATGATACTGATTGACTTACGGAAAAATATCGATGGGGGTGGGGGGGAGTATGCAGTGCACACAGTAAATCTGCATAGGGGACAAACATAATTTTTTACACCGTTTTTGGGGACGACACCACTGTCTATGGTAGCACTTTGAAGAGCACTGGTGATTCGCTCTCTTTGTACCTGAAGCATGTGGTGTACTGGGGGTGGGTGGGTGGTAAACAAGCTTTTCTCTTTTCACCACTAATGATTGGATCCATGTTCTGCCCCAGTCGAAATCAATGGCTCTCTCATTGAAGAAGCTCCCTGTTTTGATAAGCTCTCCTTTGACTGACTTTTACTCGAGATCTAAAATGGAAAACGTATATCCAGTCTGTTGCTAAGGTCGTAAGAAAAATGGTTGGATCATTCTACCACTCCAGAAAGTTTCTAACTGCAGATGCAATCCTCTACCTATGTAGGAGTCGGATACATCCCAAGATCGTATACTGCTGTCACATCTGGGGAGGTGCCCCACAGAGAACTCTTTCCTATTGATTTTGAAATTTAGTGTGGGCAGAGTGATCTCTTCTCTTCTCGACAGCTCCTTTCTCACAGAAGAGACGTTGCTAGTCTCTCTCTACTCTATTGTTATTTCCATGGAAGGTGATCAATTGAGGAGCTCCAATCTCTGGTTCCTCCTTGTAAGACATTCACAGCGAGAAATCGTTTTTCTACTACAACAGAAAAACTCTTTTCTCCCTCCAATGTCAGACGGAATTTCCATGGACAGAGCTTGTTTGTAAGGGCTTCTCTCATGTGGAACACATTATCGTGGGACTGCTTCCCTGCTGATTACAACTTGGTCGTCTTAAAATCCAATCTCAGCAAATTCTTGTCATAAACTGCCCTATAAGTAATCAAATGTAGTCCATACATGGCCATCCCTACTACAGGCCAGGCAATCGTGCAACTGGGGGCCATGTGAATTTTCTTAAATATTCGATATAGAAGTTGCAAACAAAGGTAAAATTTCTGTGAGATTAGTTTGATGTTTTTATGTGTTCTACATACCAAATAATAAGAACCACAATGAGCTAATTGATAAATTTTACAATTGACAAATTCCTATAAATGAAGAGACAGGTCATTTTGAATAAACAAAGGCAAATGCATATTCCAATGAAGAATTTTTATTTCAATGTTGGATTTTTTTTTTAGAGATTTTGTACTTATGTCAAAAGATCATTACTTGTATATTGTGGTTAAAAAGAAAAAAAGGATCCGCACCAGTTGATGATATAGTTTGCAACTTCTATATCGAATATTTAAGAAAATTCACATGGCCCCCAGTAAAAGCCCCCAGTTGCACGATTGCCTGGCCTGTAGTAGGGATGGCCATGGCTTCGGGCCATGTTTACATGCTAGAAATAAGAGGATTTTATGGATATACTAATGAAAAAAATAATTTAGCTTAATCTGTCTGATGTTATGAATCAAGTTTCAATGTGTTAGCCGTTAAAATAAAACTTCTATGAACAGTCAAAGTTTCTCTTCTGTATCGTTTCCGCACAATTTTTGTGACGGCATGTGATTTTCACCAACGTTTAAACTGGGTATATCTAAGAATTATTAATTCCATCTATATAATCTTTCTTTTAATGAACTATGGCATTATATTTATAACAGGCTTTCACTTATTTAAAGCTTTTATCTTCAGTTATACACTGATTAAGTTGGCCTTTTATTCAGTATCACACAAAGCGTGATGTTCGACCAACTTTTAATGGCCATAACTCGGGTGATAATTGAGATACCAAGATAAACTTGGTATTTTATTTCAAATCTTGCAGCACTATATATGCATACCGAAACAGATTTTTAGTATATTGAAAAAAAAAAAAATTAGTTTGGGATATCTAATATTAGTAGAACATGAAACCAAGGTTTATGTGTAGCAGTTTGCTACAAGCCGGCGCACAGCCACCATATTGTTTAAATATCAATGACTTTTTAGCTGCCCGCTGATTGGTTCTAGCAATCTACTTCCTCCTTGGCTTGACCAATCAGTGGCCTTCTCCGAGGCGAATCTCGGATGGCTAGATAGCTATATAATCACTTGAGCACAACACGCCGTCTGCTTTCTCTTGCTCGGCCTTCTGTTCCGATGGATACTACACCCTGTAGACCGGTATCGTCTTGGCCTTCAGGCCTTGATTCCACCGGTCTGTGCAGTTCTAGGAGGTCCACCCTCCCAGGCTTTGCCTTCTCACCCTTTGAGAAGGTGTTAGTTTATTGCTAATCGCCTGAGGCGTCTCTACCGGGGAATGCCGACAGGACTGCCCAGGCATTTTTTGAGAGTCATAAGTGCTCTTCCTCTAGGGTGCTGACTTATCAAATCCCACTTTCCGACCTTGTGTCACATTTTACCTGTGGGAGGTAGATAAATAGACCCTCTCCTCTCCCTCTCTCTTTCCTTGTTTGGCACAGCCAAACACATGTCACCCCTCTCTGGGGACGCAACAGACATCCTTTACTTTTGTCTTCGTCCATATTTATGGACATACTAACCTCTTTTCTTTTTGTTCACGTACTAACGAAGCCAACTCAATAAAGTTGTTTTATGTATTAGAAATGGACTTCGTCTCATTTTCTAGATATGCACATTGTCCGTGTTTTCAGGTGTTCGTCACAAAGTTTCGCGACACACTTGGTCTAACCTTTTCTTTCTCATGTATATTAATTATAATTAATTTTAAGACAATTTTAATTTTTTATTTTCATTTATTTAAAATCAACTAAAGTGGAAAACAATTTTTTTTAGTTATCTTTTAACTCCTTAAGATTAAAAGAATTAATTTAAAAGGTGATTATATTATTACAATGAAAGAATATTAATTACTACAATGCACAAATCTTTAAAAAAAAAAAAAAGAAAAAAAAAAGGATAAGATTAGTCCAGTCGAATTTAAATGTCTTTAAATAATTTAATGGTTTCAAATCCACGGTCTACCTTTTCTTTCATTGTAATAAATCATGTTTAACTTAAATTCTAATGTTAAGGAGTTAAACAATAACCAAAAAAGAAAAAAATGTTTTCCACTCTCATTGATTTTGATTAAAAATTAAAAAAGATTGTCTTCTTAAAAATTAATTATAATCAATCATTAATATACATGATAACGAAAAAGGTAGACCGTGGATTTGAGACCATTTTTCGAATGCGTTGGTTTTATTGTCCCAAATTCACCTTTCAATTTGGTACCGTGCTGCTACCAGAGTTCCTATTATTAATCAAGAGATTAATATTACTCTTGAAAATGGAGACATTTGTCTGGAAATAAAATAATAATTCGTGTGTGGGGCAAAGATATCCTTAACTCTATAATAAAGAGCAATGTGTATTTATTTAAATATATATCCATCCCATCACATAAAAGTTAACGAGTACAAAACTGCCTGATGAAAAAAGGAGAACGCAAATCCACCTCCCAATAAAACTTTTTTAAATTTGAAAACAAAGCGAAGTCGGCGTTTTTTTTTTACTTTAGGTCATCAGAGATTACTTTTTCTTTTTTTCAACTTACAATAACTCAGTCTTATCCTATTGAAATAATAAAAAAACAAGAATTAGAAAGGAAATAGCAAGTCAGACAACCCCCTACCGTCTGAAATGAATTTGGAAACAAAGCGTCCAGTCTGAATAAAAATTCAACAGTTGTTTTCTTATTTGTTTTTTTCCTTTAGGTGATCAGAAATGATAATTCATATGAAAAATGTAATTACTGATGTAGTTCTATAATTTTATGTGAATATTAGTGTGAATACTGGCGAAGCATAATATTTTTTCGCCATTTTTGACGGAAAGTATCCACCAGTTTAAATAGTAATTAACAAGAGAAATCTTACTAAATGATGGTTTAGTCTTAAAAAAAAAAAAAATAAATAAATAAATAAAAATTAAAATTTTAAAAATGGCCGTCTGACTCCAATTCGAAAAACATTTTACTTTCATTAAAATATATCTTTTTTTTAATACAATAAAAACTTTGCACAAAAAATTGGAGGATTGTTATTTTGACAATCAACAAAAACTCAAAACTTAAACTATGGTTTTGAAAGAAAGTCTATGTGTGTCCGCGAAAATATCATACAATGTTTCTAAAATTGTGACCCATTCCAAAAAGCGCTAACCACGAGACACAGACTTTCTTCAAAACCACATGTCAAGACTAGTGGACGAACAATTTACTGTGTACTCCGTTCCAACGGTTAATACTAGTAAAATAAAAATAAAAAGTCTTGCTTTGAAAATGGCATTTATACCAAAAGCTCAACTGTTGAAAATAAATAAATTATTAAAAAAAAAATGTTTTTATTTGTTTTCAAATTTCTAAAAACATACGGAAATACTGTTTCTAAAAATGTGACCATCATTCTTTATTTAAAAAATTAAATTAAAATTTTATTTCCAGACTAAAAGATCCAACTTAAGAGCAAGAATCAATATTATCTAAAAACCAATCGAAATAGGAGAGACCTTTCATCAGTCTCTATTATACAACTGAATCAATTACATTATCGGAACAAACAAAAATGTTTATTGGCACGATCACAGAAAAGCCCAACTGACTTAGTAAATGGAGGGTTGTCGGCTTGCTAATTCACATCAAGATTATTTTGGTTGATGACAGACATACAAATAGAAAATATAGAAACCTCGATTATTTTACATGTAGTTTATTTTTTAAATAGCCGGGTTTATCAGAAAGAAAGAAAAAAAAAAAAAGCATTTTTAACTAAGAGCGTTAACATTGGCCAAAACGTTAAAATAATTTTATTTTCAGAAAATTAAAGTTTCCGGAATATTCTTTTGAAGATAATTTGGATTATTCAAACTACTATTCGCATCTTGGTTGTTACATTCACAACCTTTGCTATGGGTTGACATTTACTGGGCAACCAAAATGCGTATCAGCAGAAATTATTTGTTATCCATCTCTTGAGATATCTCCCTTTTTAACTAGATTCCCGATTAAACCCTTTTTAAAAAATGTACATTTACACTATTAATACAATATTAATAACAGATCAAATTCTGTTAAACATTTCATTCGATAATAAAATGTTTTTTTTCATATTAGAAGACATTTTTTTAAATGAAATACAATTTGTTTAAGAAACCGAAAAGATGCCAGGATTTATTTAATTTTTATATAATAAATCAAATATTTCGAGCATGGCTGCCCTTTTTCAATGAAAACACGAATAAGACATTGTTATATATATTTTTATTATTATTTACCACGCCGGTCGTACAGGAGAGACTCCCAACGTCTCGACATAAAACTATCTCCACTTTACACCGGGGGAGAGCGTCGCCGTTGGGAGTCTCTCCTGTCATGGCCACCGAGAGTTGACAAGGCCAAGCAACTAACTTCCTGCCCCCCTCTGACGTCACTGCATTCCGTGTCAAAACAAGGACCATAGTAATAACAATAAGAAGGCATTTCGACTTCTCCATTCACTAAATAATCCATCAAAATTCAGGAAATCAACCAATTTTAATGAAATTTTCAGTATTTATTAATTAATGATCACGGAATATAATAAATCCATTACTTTATTATAAAGCTTGGTGCAAATGTATTTCTTGTAAACAAAAAACACCTTTACTAAAGTTATTCAAAATATCAAAACATGTTGACCATACGATATTGTAAATATTTAAAACAAAGCATTAGAAAACTTTAAAAATTGCATGTAAAAAAAAGAAAAGAAAGGAACACGATTCGATTTATCCTGAAACTGATCTTTATTCAATATAAATTTAAAGAAAATAATAATTCACGATCAAATTTCAAAGTCTGAATTACTTACCGTTGATTGGGTTAGAAGTTTAAATAATGGTAATTCATAATTCAGTTTTTTGCAGTATTTGATCGTGAATTATTATTTTCTTTAAATTTATATTGAATAAAGATCAGTTTCAGAATAAATCGAATCGTGTTCCTTTCTTTTCTTTTTTACATGCAATTTTTAAAGTTTTCTAATGCTTTGTTTTAAATATTTACAATATCGTACGGTCAACATGTTTTGATATTTTGGATAACTTTAGTAAAGGTGTTTTTTGTTTACAAGAAATAATACATTTGCACCAAGCTTTATAATAAAGTAATGGATTTATTATATTCCGTGATCATTAATTAATAAATACTGAAAATTTCATTAAAATTGGTTGATTTCCTGAATTTTGATGGATTATTTAGTGAATAGAGAAGTCGAAATGCCTTCTTATTGTCATTACGTCGGTCCTTATTTTGACACGGAATGCAGTGACGTCATTTTCTAGCCAACCGGCCTGTAGTAACTCTCGGTGGCCACGCTCCTGTACGGCCGGCGTGGTAAATATTAATAAAAAAAAATTAAAAAATATATATAACAATGTCTTATTCTTGTTTTCATTGAAAAAGGACGGCCACGCTCAAAATATTTGATTTATTATATAAAAAAAAAATCCTGGCATCTTATCGATTTCTTAAACAAATTGTATTTCATTTAATTCGATAGTTCCCAAAAATGCTTTCTTGAATTCTTCTTGCCATTACTTCTTATTCATCTAATTCCAACTTTTAAATGTTCTATGCTATAACTGTTCTTAATCTTATCTGGCAACTTGTTCCAAAAATAGATTACTCTAACGAAAAGATTACTATTATGGTTCATTTGTGCTTCTATACCAAAAAGATAAATATTTCTCTGAAGAGCCACTAATCTAGAATAGAACCCTACATTGAAAACAAATGATATATTTCAAAAATGGGTACTGATACAGCTTTTGAACCGGACAAAAACACGAACTGTTTTTTTTAACCCTAACCTAACCCTTAACTAAACTTAATCTAGTAGTTTTTTTTGTCCGGTTCAAAAGCTGTACCAGTACCCAAAAATGTTAGTAACACTATTGTTCCATTATTGGCATGCCAACAGAAAATGGTATATCTTGAATCTTCTATAACAAATAAAGATCGATTTGTTCAAGTCGATATTTTGGTTAACGACCTTCATGAAAACAACAAATAGAAACATTGATTATTTTACAAAAGGTAGTTTTTATTTTGGCAAAGGTATATCATCCCAACTCCTCCTTTTAAATCTATATTTTGAGATAATTGGTTTCAATGCTAGATGGTGTTACGGTCATGTGATTTGGTACTCTTTCTCCCCCCCCCCCCCGTTGTAAATTAATAAACAAGACCGTTTCATATTGGCATGACCTTCAAATTGGACGGAGGTTCTATCCAGTACTATTTCTTAAAATGATTTTTAAACCTAACAGGCTTAGACATAGGCAATCCCCAAACTAACTTTTTGGGAGCCTGTGAGCTGACTTTTCCAGACACCTTTTTTCGAAGCTCTGTCTATGTTCGCGCATCCAGGGAGAAGACAATGAGAAACTCGCGTGAAAGAACAAAACAGCATTGATCAAACATGTTGCTGTTTTTCTTTTATTTTGTTATTTTATTGCAACTCCAAGGAGAAAGAAAAACTCGGAAACCTTGGCTGCTATATTACCACGACAAACGCTTTCACAACTAGACATCACTATCCAACAAGCCAACTACTAAATGTCAACAGAAACGAACAGCTGTTTCTGTCCACAACATAACATTGGTCAGTGGTTCACAGTGGGTATGGAAGAACACCCCAGGTAATGTTGCAAATGGTTTACTACCACAGCAATGATACACCTATGTGACTTTTTTTCTTCCTTTTTTCCCCCCCTATTAATCGATTATTTGACAAAAATCACAAATCCCATAGTGTAAAGTACTAAAACATACTTTAAAAATCTATTTATATTTTGCTTCGTGCCGTGACCTTTATATGGAGGCCACGTTCGTGCACCTAAACGTCAAATATTGGTGTTTCATGCTTCCGTAGTTTTACTACAAACACGGCGACGCCCATAAATGCTACTTATGTAGTAATATTTGACAATAAGTACATTTTTTAAAAAATACTTGTCATCGAAATGCAGAGAGTCTAACAGTTTATGACTTACGCAAAAAAAAAAAAAAAATCAGACTATTTAAATAAAATAAAAAGACGCTTTTTGTGGCTTGTTATCGTAAAGAAAAACATGGAGGCGCCGCCCCTAATCTAGAAAAAAAAAACTTATGTATTTCATGTTTTGTAAATAAGAAACTTTGACGAAGTTCATTATTTGTCTTGAAAATGTTTACATAGCTGAAGGATCATTTTGCGATTTATTTACAAAGACGTAACCCTGTTAAAATAGTTGTTTTTAGATAGAGCAGTGAGCACCTGTGACCATAGCAAATGTCTCATTTCAGACAGGTGAAAATACGTTCTACACTGTCGTTACAACTTGACTGCTCTGATGGCTTTTTCCTTCGTATTTTTTTTTTTTGTATTATTGTAGATTAACACCCTCAGCTAAATCACTTATTCATTTCTTTTCTTCAACTTGAAAAAAATAAAAATAAATAAAAACAAAAATGCAAAAACAAATTATTTTCTAAATAGTTTAATTTTGGGCGTGAGTCTTACAATAGTCACAAACTTAAAATTCCTGTGTACTTTTATTACAGGTCATTTTTAGGTATTTTGTGGATAACACCCGCAGCTATGCCCCCCCCCCCTCCCAAAGAAAAATGAGATTCTACTTTTTTGTAGGCTACAGTGAACACCCTGAAAAACAGTGTAGAGTGTGTAGGGGGTGAAATAGTTTCGCATATAAATTTAACGTAAAATGATCCTCTATTTTCTGGCTATTCTAGTGTTTTAGGGCATTAACGAATACTTTTGTTGTTGTTTTTCGCTATGGAAGATAAATTCTGTGCGATTTAGGGTAGGAAGTTTTACTTTTTATTTTAGGCAATTACGTGTGGTTTTATGACCATGCTAATCGGACTTAGGGTTGATGATAAAAATATTTAGCTAACAGCCCTAGAAAGTTAGGATGGCCAGGAGATGGAGGATCATTTTACGTTAATGCAAAACTGATCCCCCACCAACTCCTTTTCGTTTCGGCTCTATTATTGAACGGAGGATTTGTAGTTTTTATTTCATTCCGGCCGGGGGGGGGGGTCATTCTGGTAACATGGGGACTGTCTTGGCAGACCCTTCTTTGTCGGAATGAAATATGGTTCAGTTCTAGGAGGCCACCCTTCCAGGTATTACCTCCTCTTTCGCGAGGGGAGCGTATTGACAGTCGACTGAGGTGCCACTACCGGTGAATACTGACAGGTTCGTTCACGGCTATTTTTGTACCCGATTTCAGAGTTCCCCCTCGAGAGAATTGGATTTAACCAAAATGTTAAATTGCCCTTGTGTCACATCTTGCTATCATGGGAATCATGTAGATACATGAACGCGACTTCCAACAAACGTTTCACCTATAAAAGTATTAGACAAGATCTTGTGCGTGACATAAGTACGGTTTTTAATGTGAGGAAAATAAAGCTCCCAAAAAGGGGAACTCTGGATTGAGACAAAAATTTTAATTGTCTAAGTGACCGAGGACAGAAAAGACGAAGTGTACTATCAGAAACAGATATTACACATTTAATTATTTTATTGCAAAAAATATAAATTTAAATTTTAAATTTTAAACAATTACTACATCAATGAAATAATTTCAGACAGAAATGACCACAGTCATATGTCCATGTGTTGGCGCTTTCTCTTTGAAGCGTCTTGGTTATCTGCTTAGCATACTGACTGCAGTGACGTTAGCAGATCCCCCCCCCCCCCCGCCCCGACTCAGTGCAGTGCACAGGCCTTCTTAACAAAGGTCGTGACTGAACTTTTTAATTTACTCCACGGAGATAATTGTCTGAAACGTTGTGAGAATAACATTCAAGATAAAAACAGTAGTCCGAATAATCCAAATTATCAATCCTCGTATAAAAAAAATTCCGGAACACTTCGAATTATTTTTATTCACCATTAATTTACGGTATTTATTGAAATCCAAAATGCAATATAATAAAATTAAACGAATTTTTTAAAGTCCTATGTAAAAAAAAAGTGGTAAACGTGAAATTTATCAGAAAGACAGACGATATGCAGTAGTTCAAAATTTGCGTAAATGATGAGTTCGAAGGTGTAAACAGTTTCTTAAAACATTCGAATAAAATTAGTGTAATGGGGATATATATATATATATATATATATATATATATATATATATATATATATTAAAGATTATGACATTTAGAACGTTTTGGAGTTAAAAATCAATTTAGTATTACGTAATAATAGGGGTGAAAGACGTTTTAATACTTATTTCCTCTTAAGCGATATAAAAAATAACATGGCGGCATAAGCCATACGAAAACCTGGATCGTAAACAATGAATACTGAAACGAAGTATTGTAGTGAATTATAAAAATAATTTATTTAAAAATTATAGTATTTCTAAAATATTTCTTTCACACGCTTTTTTTTTTTTTTAATAGATAATTTAAAATTGCTTTCTGGGAAATGAAAGGGCTTATTTCGTTTCAGTTGAACTCGGTTTCGTTTTTACATAATACACTACTCCATTTTGTTAAACTATTGATTATTCTAGCATATTTACACATTTTAAACGCGTTTTTTTTTTCAGATTAAATCTATTTAGTACATTAAGTACAACGCATGTAAAGTCGAAATAGTTTGTAATTTAATAATAATAAAATAAAAAAACATGTTATCGCCTATACGCAATTTTTTATCGCATTATGTTTACTCCTTCGAACTCATCATTTACCAAAATTCGTATTTTTTTATGCTGAATCAATTTAGTATTACGTATGAAAAAGGGAAAATGAACACTTTTTTAATTAGTAAATATGCTAGTATTATCGACTTATCACTATTGGGAATTATTTCTTTGTAAGCCCTCCACCCGACAATCTGGGCAACGCCGAGTAAACACAGCTTGTTTTACGTGATTGGATTTACATTGTTGTTTACATCTGTATTAAAACTTATTTTGTATCTGTATTAAAACTACGGAAGCACAAACCGCTCACTAATTGACGTTTATGTGCATGAAGGATCGAAACAAAATAAGGTTTATGAAGCACCAAAAAAAAAAAGAGAGCGTTTTTTGCTGCCATAGTTGGAAGATGCCGACACCCATAACAATCATGCAATAGGTAAAAAAATTCATAAAAATTACGATAACGTTTGTGACGATTTTTTATTCATGTCGGAGTTAATGAAAAACAAACAAATGAATTAAATATATAATTTGCTGTTTGAATTTTACCCTTTGTCAATCAAAGTATAATAAAATGAGATTCTATTTCTTTCGGTGTTCGGTAAAAATGGCACAAGTGAATAAATAGGAAAAATGGCACAAAGCAAGAACAATTTGGTAACAGAAAATTAGGATCGTTCAGTAGGTTAGGGGCGGGCGAGGCCACGGCCGTCGTAATTACGACGGTCGTGGCTAGGCTCCATTCCCTTTAATTTTAAATACGTTTTCAAATAAGTATTTAAAATCGACTTTGCTAAGTTTTTTTAGGGTGCGGGGGTATATCACCTCTAGTTTTAAATAGGGTCTAAGCACGGCTAAGCCCCACCCCCAATATTTTAAAATTTACTCATTAAAAGTGCAGAATAGTTGACAGTCGAGAAATTGGCTAAAGCAAACTACCAAGACAACAACAATGACAAAAACAAATGACTTCTACCAAACGCATTTAAGTTTGTTTTTTTTTTTAAATATTATTTCGCTCAAAGTGTTTTTTTTACCGAGGCCACCGTAACGACAGCCACGAAACAAATGCCTGCTTGTCGCTTAACTGTAGGGGGGGGGGGCTTAATTCCTGAAAAGTTGTAAAAAAATGACTTATCTTACAACTAACCCTATGTCCGAGTTGACCCCCCCCCCCTCTTCGAACTTAGCGGTAGTCAGTTTCTTTTACAATTTTTCAGGGATGAAGCCCCCAACAGTTAAACGACAAGCGGCCATTTATTTCCAGTGTGTCGTAAAGACAGCTTAACAAATTGAAATTTAAAAAAAAAACTCAAAAACAGTTTCAGCTCATTAAAAGTATACAGGTTGATAGATAATTAAATTCTATTGCGTTTGGTATAAGGCTTTTTTTTTCGTTTACGAATTCTCGACTGTTTACTACTCTGCATTTTCACCAGTCAATCTGTTGTTCCTACTTACTTGCCTCCCTACGAGTGCAGTTAGACACAAGGTCGGTTTTTAATGTGGGGAAATCGAGCTCCTCAAAAGGGGGCACTTTGGAGTGGGACAAAAATTTAAATTGCTTCAGTCTAGAAGGAGTTCTCCGTCACTGATCAAGAACAGAAAAGATGAAGTAACACTTCATTGAAGTAACACTTCATCTTTTCTGTTCTTGTGTAGTGTAGTATTATAACATTAACACTAGTCGCAAGCTCCATGTCAACGACATGAAAATAGCTGGAAAATGTTTAAACATTAAAGAGGGTGTCAGTGTACCATATAAATTTAACGTAAAATGATCACCCACTTCCTGATCAGAAAGCATTACCAAATAGCGTAAGACAGAACAAGTAACCATTTTTTGGTATTTCCAAAATGGCCACCATTTAAAAATTAATTTTTCTTTTCAAAACTACTAATATATTTTTGCTCTTTTGTTTTTCTTTTCTTTTTTTGTATTGCCACCCCGAACTTAGGGTTAATATCGAGGGTAATGATGGGCATACAGTGTTTTAAGACTTGTGCTTTTTTTCTGCTGAAAAAATACGACGGGGGTGGGACGACAACCGAGTAATCAATAACAATTTCAGGTCAGGAAATAGGTGATTATTTTACGTTATATAGTAAAATATATTTTTCCATAGGTATTTCCAGGATGTTGACATGTATATTACACGAATAAAAAAGAATCTCATTTTCATTTATCGTTGACAGCGTTGGGGCGAAGAGTAAAATTTTACCGGTAAGAGATTATTAGAAGGTAATGACGAAAAAAACAAAAACCAACTGGTAAGATGGAGGAGAGGGGGGTTTAAATCACGTATCAGTCTGAAACGAGAAACCTCGTAGGTTCATGTGTCAAATATAGTTTAGGTAATCATTATTTAGAATCGATTAATTAGAACAATAACAAGTAGACCGTGTTTTGTAGAATATGAACAAAAATCGATTGTTTATTCTGGGCCAGATTTTTTGAAACGGAAATTTGCATTTCTTTACCATTGGGAAAGGAGGACATTTTTAGCACTGACAGGTAAACCAGGGTTTTTATGTGATCATTTGAAACAAATGACTTAATTTTAAACTTAGGTGAGAGAAGTACAATTTTTACCAATTTGGAGGGCGTTTTTCTGAGGTCACCGGTTAAAATAACCATTAATTATAACTTCAGGAGTAGGTTAAAAAAAAATTTTAAAAATAAAAAAAAATGCAGAAAAAAGCGACTTACCCTACCACTAATCTATGTCCGAGTGGCAACCCTCCCAGACTTAGGGTTAGTGATATGATAAGAAATTTTTAGAATTATTTTTACTATCTTTTCAGCATAAAGTTATCCGAAGATAAGCCACCCACAAAAAAAAAAAAAATTAACGGATTTTTTTTTTTTTCGTGTGTTGATAAGTAAACTTAACGGAAACAAATTCAGAGATAATAAATCTTACAATCCGTTTCCGCACTTTAGGGTAGATATTTAATTCTACTGCGTTTGGTATAAGATATGTTTTTTGTTTACGATTTCTCGACTGCACTTTATTTTTGAAGCCAATACTAATGTAGAAAATTTGAGATGGATCAGTCAACTTCTTGCATTCATAGTCAGCTAGTAAGCTGGAACCCATGGAAATTCCATGGGTACTAACAGATTCCTTTCTGTCACATGTCAACTAAGTATTCTTTTTATTAAAGAAATAAAATGAATGTTTTAACGTATCCATTTATTAGAATTAAAATCTTTATAAATTAATCTCTTCTTACCATAAAAAATAATTGGCAACTAATATACTAGCACTAAGTGAAACGAACCTTCAATCCTCAACCTCCTCTCACCACTTTGACATGACTGACTACCTTCCACTCTATCGTAAAGACTGACAAACATATGCACGGGCTAGGAGTTTATGTAGTTTCAGAATATATCTGGTTATGGGGGTCTATATTCAAAACCCCTCTAGGAGTTTGTGACATAATTCCATTCTATGGACGACCAGTGTGAACGAAGACCCCACGATATTATTGTACCATCTTTCGACAGAACAGATACTGCACTTTGATCCTATCCTGAAGGCCAAGAAAGTGTATTTTAGTTTGAGTTTCACGTTCGACACAACATCGACATCAGATGAAATTTTTTTTTAAATTACTTTTTTTTGCATTGCATCTTTGGCGATCTCATCTTTTCAAAAAGGGATGGAAAGTGATACTGTATGTGCGAACATGAAATTGCCTTAGCATATTATTATTATAATTATTATTACACATAAGTTTATACAAAATATCGTGATGAGGGAACAATTCATTTTTAGGATTAGTTTTTGAATATAAGGTGACATAAGGCCAAATGTCGAATTGTTAAAATATTACAATCGATTCATTGTTCACAGGTTGTATGAAATTGCTGAATAACCCATTAAAAAAAAAAAATTACAAGAAATTTTTTTTTTTAAATTTTCTTTTAGTATTCAGATTCAGTTCAGTGAATATCATAAAAAATAGGCCAACATGCAAGCATTATCTATCATAATAATAATGAAAGTACATGTGTCCGGCTCGCTTCAATAATCACGTATGCAAATTTTCTTATGAGCAAAGAAAGGGAGACTTAATCTTAATAAATGATAATAAGAAAGAAAGAAAAGAATAATCATGTCTGAAAATTTTATTTTTATGAGAAAAGAAGAGTTTATCTTAATGCCCGATAAAAATATAATATTCCCTTGTTCTTAATATTTTTGTGATTAAAATAGTAATTAATCTACGAACACACAGATGCTTTATTTACAGATTCAGGAGAGAGAGCGGATTAGTTATTTTTTTGTAAAAAAATATCTTGCAAATATTTTATCTTTGTAAAATTTTACTCACATATTCTTTAAGTAAAATTTAACTTGCATATTTGTTTGGGGTTTGTTTGGAGGGGGGGGGGGGTAAGTTTTACCTCAATCAGTTGTTTGTTTTTTTACAGTAAGATTTACCTCATAGACAACAGTAGGAAATCAATTGTTATTAAAAATAAATTAATTATTAGCATTGAATAATCTTCAAATTTTAAAGTTTATAACATAAACGGTTATGTAATACTATTTGGGTTGAGGTAGAAGGTGAAGAATTCATTTTTGAAGTTAGTTTTAGGATATAGGGTTAACTTTGAAATTAAAACTTTTCATAAGGTCATAATCTTTTAATACATAATGTTATCTTGTTAGATTTGTCATGTTAGACCTAAATAGCAGTAAATCTGACTAGCGATTTTTCCTTTTCATCCTTGCTGCATATTCTTTACACTAAAAAAGTGTAATTTGCTTCAGTTTCTTTACAAAATAATTATTCCAGCAAAGATTAATACAATGAAGATAATTTTAAATAATGACATAAAAAGCTTAAAATGTAAGAGATATTGAGCTTCTTGTTTTCCATCTCTTCATGACTTACACATTATTATTATTATTATTATTATTATTATTATTTTTATTTAAACTAAAATGACATTAATGAATCCCGGGCTACACCGGGTAGGTACAGTGAGTTTATTTATAAGAAAAAGACAGTAATCCAGTGCGGTATGTTATCCTGTTACTTGGGAGCTTCCATATATAGTGGTGAATCTGCTTATTGGTATATTGATGAAGGGAAGTTGGATCTTGGAAACAATCTTTGGAAGAATAGACCATGCAGCATGCTCTTTGTGGACATCTGCTTGACCAGTGCTTCACAGAGCAATCATCTCCCAGATTATTGACAGTGAACTAGAATTTGAGAGCCTTCTTAAGGAACTTGGACAATTATATTATAAAGCTGAGAATGGTGAAATACAGATTGACAAAGTGCTTGGGTCTGACTGTATGGCAAAAATTATTTGTGCACTAGAGTCTATGACATTTGATGTTTCTAGCAAATAAAAAAACAACGAAAAAGGTCCAATTCTTTCCTCATACTGCTTGCTTTTGGAATTCCCTCCAAGTTCCCTCGACTTTACCAACATGCAGAAATTTAAATGTGATATGAAAATCTTGCTGCAAAACTCCCCATTTAGGATGCCTCTATAAATCTGGCCCCTAATTCACAGTAGACCCTCACGTCTCAGTGGCAATGTACCTTGTTTTGGGTGAATATAAGTAAAATAAAAAATAAATAAATGAATTAAAAAAAAACTCATTGAGGCTGATCACTCAGGATCATGGAAAATTTACATCCATGCAATAAGAAATTGTTTACCCATACTTGCTGATGCAGATAAAAAAAACTACTTAGATCTTCCTATCTGTATCACCACAAAATGAACGCTTTGAAGTCTTTCAGAAGGCTATGTGCGAATACAATGTCATCTTATGAAGTGACAAGTTTGGAGCCGGTTTGGGTTGTTACTTGTCCATCGAGCAGATGCTTATTAGGTCATCCAAAAGTACAGGAAGGGGAACAAGAGGTAGTGGGATTTCATTTTGTAATTAAATCTTTTTTTTTTTTTTTTAAATAGGACTTTTTAAAGTTTATTGTTGTACTTTGCATTACTGCACAATAATGGATTAATACTAAATAAAAATAATGTGTAGTCACATAGAGGCGATAAACGCACGTGCAGACACACGAGAAGTGGTCATATAATTTTCATTAATAGAGAATAGAGATTAACATAGATTTTTTTTTTTAATCTAACACACACATGCACATGTTGGAGGATAGAAACTAATTTTGGACTAACATTAATGTTTAGATGCAAAAGTCGAGTATTATGTGAGAAACGAGGGATTTTGATACTAACTGTTGAATCTTTGAAATGATAGGAACACGTTCGAAAATTCATGTTTTCCTTTGATTTAGAACAATGCACACACGGACCACACATAACTCAAGCTTCCTAATCGACAGTTTAAAGACAACATTGAGTTTTAATAGTCCCGTTACTTCACGTGCATCTTTTCTGTCTTTTTTATTTTTCGTATTGCTACCCGGAGTTAAGAAAGGGCATGCTCTAAACAACTCGTTTTCTCCGTATTAATAAAACTAAATTTTTTAAAATGCCATTTAACAAAAAAAAGTTTCAGTTGTATTGTTGAACGGTCTTCCAAGAAATGTTTCATCATCTCTGTATTAATAATTAATGTATAATCAGACAAGATATCATGGGTTTCTTTGGGTTTTTTTTTTTTTAAACTGGTATAGGAATCAGATTGGAGGGGAGCCCTGGTGGGGAGTTGGGCAGCAAGATGTTTGTTCCCATTACATTTAAATTTCTGTATGTTTGTACAGTCGGGGAAACAGGGAGCAGATAGGGAATTTCAAAGGCAAGCGGTCCAAGGAAAGAAGCTATTAAAGTAGAAAATCTTCCTGTATCTATGGATCTCTACAGGGAAGGAGTGAGATTTTGCAGCTAGTTGGGAGTATTTATGTTGGGGGGGGGGGGGTACAAGTGCAGCGAATTCATTGGAGCACATTCTGTGAAGTACTTGGAAAACAGGTACAGAGATGCAACTTTGCGACGATGTGACAGGGGATTGAGTTTAGCAAACAGTGCGGAACCTAATAGGTTAGTAATTCTTTTTTATACCCTGTCCAAGAGGGAGAGGTTAGTGCTTGGTGCACCAGCCCAGATGTGGCAACAATACTCCATGCACGAGCGAATGGTGGCAGATATAAGTTTTCTCGCCTGGTCGAGGGAACCTACCTTCTTTGTAGCAAACTTAGCAACATCTATGTACTTATTCTCACTCATGTTGCCCGAGAATGTCAGTCCAAGGAGTTCCTGGATCTTTCTTTTAGCTAAGAAAAATCCGATTATATTAAACATTCCTCCAGTAATAAAGTACAAGTTAATCTTTCTGAGAAGAACTTCATGCCAGACTTTGTTAAATGCTTTAAAGATATCAAGTGCCACCGCCCTAGTTTCACCTGCCTCATCCAGTGTGTTGTATATACATTCAGAGATGACCATTAGAATATCGGCAGTTATACTGGATGGCCTAAATTCATACTGTTGGTCAGATAGAAGTTTAGTATTTTCAAGGTGCTGGACTATCACAAGATTGCTTAAGGATTCAAAGATTTTAGCGAAGAGCGCGAGAAGACTTACGGGGCGATAAATTTGCAGGTCAGTTCTTTTTTCAGAGTTGTTGAAAACTGCTACTTGAGATGCAAATTTCAGCTATCAGGGAAGCAAGATTCTGTAAGGCATTTATTACAGAGTTTGGAGAGGGTTGCGGCCAGCTCAGCAGAGCATTTCTTTATAACTATGGCAGGGATAAGATCCATGATTTGGAGGTGTCACGGTTTTTTATGATAGTAAGGACATAATAAGGGGCCATGATCAGATCATCTAGTGCAGTTTTTGTCTGCAGTGGGAAATTGGGGATAGGGTCTTTTGCAGAGTTTAAGATGGAGTTTTCGGCAAACCGCTGGGCAAATAGTTTAGCCTTATGCGTTGCCGTGGAAGTGACTTTATGATGATTGGATAGAGGAAGAATTGTTGATTGTCCATTGTTCATCACGCTATTAAAGATTTTCCAAAAAATCACAAGTTTCTAGTTTCTGTGACATGCAATTTCTAGATTTGCGCACTGATCCGAGGAGAGTGCCGTGTCGATACTGTCAGAGATGTAGTAAATTAGGTCCTGGGGTCGAAAGAAAATATAGGTAACTGACGCTATGTTTTAAGGTTAGTCAAAAGCATATGTAGAACTGATCTTTGGATTCTAGGCTATGTTCTCTAGTTAAGGGAAGGGTGTTACAGATAAAGACTCCGAGCCCATGTATGTGTTCATCTGAGTCTTTAAGGAAGAGTTAAAAGGTACCCAGACATCAAAATAATTTAGGATTAAAGAGTTTAGGTTAGCTTCATCTATATGTAACTTTAATAAATACACATTGATTTTTTTAATTTTTATTTTCGAGTTACTGTTTGGATTAATAAGGGGCATTTTTTTTTCTTATTTGTGCGTAAAATAAAAATTTTACATTTTATTTAATTATATTTTACACATTATGTGTAAAAAATAATAAATTGGGTTCTTTTAAACTGTCTTGACTGGAGTAATTTCGTTTGGGTTTCTTTACCTTAAAAAAAATAAGACCGTAACAAGAAAGATGATTTTTTTAGTACATTCGTAGATTCACACCCTTTGCTGAACCCCCCTCCCCCCCTACAAGATTTTACCTTTCTCTTTTAGGTGGTTACATGTGAACACTCTAGAAAGCTTGGCAGAAAAACAAAAAGAAACGTTATTTTAGAATTTAGAGTGAGTGATCAGTTTCGTATATAAATTTAACCTAAAATGATCCCATTTTCGAGTCATTCTAGCTTTTTAATGCACTTAATCTTTTTTTTACCACTAACCCTAAGTCAGAGTGACTGCCAGTTACGGTTAGGTTAGGATTAAAAGATCATAACGAATTGTTTAAAAAATAATTTATTGGGGAGAAAGTAAGATTACAATAAATAAATAGGAATAAAAAATAATATTGGCTATGAATAAATTAAAAATATCTGGTACAAATGAATATTCGGGTACAGATTTGACTGAACATCAGTAAGAGGAGACAATACAAAACGGAGAATAACCAAAACGAAATTGTTTCAGTCAAGAAAGTTGAATTGCACCATAAATTCTTTAGGTATACATTCCGATTAGGTATCCCAAAAATTTCAGTATTAACGTCATCAATTCCCAAACTGGCAAACGTTAATGAAGTTCTGCGAGCACAAAAATGCCTTTTTGTTTTGCAATTTTCTTTTTGCCAAAAAGCAAAAAGTTATTTAACAAAAAAAAAAAAGATTTTATTATTTAAGTGCATTCTTTAAGGTTTTGCTATTTAGTTTGTTTTTGGTAATTTGGATATAAAAGGATTTTCTCTATTTGATGCAAAGTTTGTTTTGACTTGGAGGGGGCTGAAAATTTTTGTGCATTTTTTTTTTTAACGCAAACTGCTTTGTTATACACGTATTTTAGTCTTTATTTTTTCATGAGTGCACAGAAAAAGCTAAATTTATATTGTCCCTTGTTTTTTGTTTGCAATTTATTTAACACAAATTGTGGTAATTTTTTCTTTGCACAGAAGAGGGTAATGGTTTTTCTTTTATGTTAAAGAAAGAAAGTTTGTTTTTTTCGAGAGGGCGGGGGACAGTAAGGCATGGCCTTTAGAGGCTAGACATTTAAGGTGGGAGCATTAAAGAGCTCTGCTCATTCCCAGTTTCTGTTTCATGGGGTTCATTTGGGCATCCTTTCTGGCAATGTTCGAAGGTTGAGGGGCAAATGCATGGCAAGAGGGTTAGGGGGAAAGGCATGGCCTGAGCAAAATCATTTAGAAATCCCCCAAAAGATTTTGTGGGGCGAGCGGGTGGGGTGGGGAAAGAAACTTGCAACAGCAAAATCATTCAGAAATCCAAAGAAAGTTTCTTTTTTAGAGAGGGAGGGGGGGGGGGGGGGGAGAAGCTTGCAAAGAAACATGAAATTGGAAGAAGGCATATTTACAAAATATTAGATGGCAAAATAGTTGCATGTAAAATAAAAGGCAAGGTTCATCTTTAAATATAATAAATATTGAAATATCATAAATGAAAATCTAAGACACTTCAACTTTTTCTAATTGTTTGAAAAAAATAGTCAACTATTTGTATGTCTTTAAACTCAGTAAAAGTCGTAACTGGATTCAGCATTCTCCGTTCGTAGTCAGAACTGCTTACGTCACAACTACAAATCTATGGGTACCTTTTCGGAATTTGCACCATTCTTTTATAATGTTAAACTTTTTGTGTTTTATTTTACCTACAAATACTGAAAGATTGCCTTTACTTATTATTAATCGAATATTTACTGAGGTGTTATTGTAGATTAACACCCTCAGTTAATTCACCCCCTCCCTTAAATTAGATTCTACTTTTTTAGGCGATTATGTGTGAACACCCTGGAAAACTTGACGGAAAGAAAAAAAAAAAATATGGTACTTATATCGATCTTGACTCAGTTTCCGTGAGTTTGTCGGAAGCGTTCGGCTATCCTACACAAACGCCAGAGATGACGAGCCGATTTGTACCAGACGACAATTTTGATACGGTGCTGCGTCCTATGATTATAATGTTATGCTTGTTTTTTGTTTTTTTTTGTTGTTAGGGGTTACGTTTAGAGTTAAAAATATTTATTTGATAACAGTAATTTCGCTCTGTTTTGTTTGTTTTATTTGTTTTGTTGTTTAAAACATTTCTTGAAAATATAACTAAAAATTATAGGACGCAGCAACGTATCAAAATAACAAAAAATATTTATTTGATAACAGTAATTTCGCTATGTTTTGCTTGTTTTTTTTTGTTGTTGTTTCTTTTAGAAAATTTCTTGAAAATATAACTTAAAATCATAGGACGCAGCACCGTATCAAAATTGTCGTCTGGTACAAATCGGCTCGTCATCTCTCGGGCGTTTGCGTAGGATAGCCTAACGCTTCCGACAAGAAACTTGCGAAAACTGGGTCAAGATCGATATAAGTACCAAAATTATTTTAGAATTTAGAGTGGGAGCTAGTTAAGAATAAATTGACATTTAAAAAAAATAAGGGTTTTAAATTAAATTTTTACGAGGAGTGAAAACAAACAAGTCAGTGAAAAATGAATACTTTTACAGAATTTGAGTAAAGGTGTACATTAGAGTATGGTTAAGATTTTTTGAAAAGGTGATATGCAATAGCTCAAAAACTATATTTTTCTTAAGATTATGACATGCTGAACGTATTAGAGTTGAAATTGTAGCAGTTGCATGACAGATCTATTTTGTTTCTATGTACACACAATATCTTGCATTATGTTGAGTTGTGATTAGGCTTGGCACATACGCAATGATGTCTGGACTTATATAACTGTAGGCATGAGGACACCTCTGCGCAGACTCAACTTCAATTCCTTCTCAGAGAGTTGGCGCCAAAAGATGATTCAGTTCCAGAGTAGATTTAGATGGCAAGACGTCCTATCCTGTTCTCGTACTTCGCCAGAAGTGGCCAGACAAGATGGAACTTCAGGATACCACATTCTGTTTTTTTTACAAAAGCCAACCTACCAAACAACTCTTTATATTTCAATTTGAAATTTGAATAAAGTTGATTTCTATTTTAATAGAGATATTGGTGTTTTCCATGGAAGATGGTGACCCTTTTCTTATTCAATATTCAATTCCAGTCAGATACAAACACGGCTAACGCTATCAAGTGGCTTTCTTCATCCTGACATTCTTCTAGACAATCAACTTAACTCCCCTTCCACCCCCACCCCCCCAAAAAAAAAATCAATAGAGTATTACGTATTAATAGGGGATAAAAACACTTTATCGGCTGTCGGCATGATCGATACAAAAAAGTGGAATGAACGAGGTGTAATGAAAAGTAGTCTTTCAGAAAGTTATAAAAACAACTTATTTTAAAAATTGAAGTGTTTATAAAAATATTTGTTTCACAACATATTTCTTATAAATATTTTAATTCAAATCATTAAATGAGTTTACTTATTTTCAACGAACGTAATTCTAGTTTTTTTTTTGTTAAATAACCTCAATCCGATCTAATGTCATCTAGGAAATAAACCGATAATACTAGCATATTTACTCATTTAAAAAGTGTTTTTCTTCAGATTCCATGCGTAATACTAAATTGATTTTAACTCCAAAACGTCATCATGTCATAATTAAGAAAAAACAATTTTTTATCGCCTATACACAATTTAATATCGCTTTTTCGAAAAATCTCGGCTTTACCCCCAACTGTATTTTTGGTGCTTGTGAACCGTAGGGCCGAAGAAAAAAAACAACAAAAAAAAAACTTCATCTTTAATTTTGAAGAGTCAAATAAGGGGGAGAGAATTCTAGTTTTTAACCACGCTTTATCTTAAAATGGATGTTAATGTTACTATTGTAATTAATCTAAAATAAAGTTAAAACAATGTATACGTAAAAGGATAATTTAGGAATAAAACAATCACAACGCATTCGGCACCAATGAAAAATAAAATGATTTATTAAAATCAATCAATTATCAACAAAGGAAAAAATAGAAAAATACGTAAATGGAAGAGAAATAAAACATGATACAATGGAAATAAAGTTTTTGAAATAAATGACAGTTTTACATTGGGTAAAATTCAGCAATTTGTTTGAAAATTAATCTGTGCGATTGCAAGAAGTCTATTAGTTTGTTATTATCTCTGGTTAAATATAAAATATCTTGCAAGTTCAGGGCGTTAAAATCCATTCTAAGATATGGTTGAAAACTAGAGTTATCTCCCCCTTATTTGACTCTTCAAAATTAAAGATCATTTTTTTTTCGACCCTACGATTCACAAGCACCGTAAATTTTTTATCCTAAAATAAGTTTTAGGTTTAGTTCGCCAAAAGTCGGTTCGGTTCAAATTCTGTAGAAGCACCGAAAAATGAAATACGACGTTGAGAGGAACTTAAAATAATCCGATTCAATTGTACTACAGGAACCGTTGAATTATCTCACTTATTATTCGTCCAAATATAAAATTACTGTCTTAAATTGTATTTCTTATTAAGTGAAATTCTAATTTAAAATCTTGAAAATCGGATTTTCATTAAACATCCAAATCGCTGGCATTTATTTTTCCACCAAAATTTTGCTTAACCTTTTCTTTCTTTTTAGACAAAATTAACCTTGAATAACATTTTGTTTACACACAAAAAAAAAAAAAACTTTTATGGGAATTTAGCGATTGTGAAAATAAAGTTGATTCGGTACCACTGGGCGCAGTGTTACCTTCATTTTTATTTTTCGTATTGCCACCTGAACTTGAGGTTAGTTATTGGGGTTATTGAAAGGCGTGTTTTTTTGTTTGTTTGTTTTTTTAAGAAAAAAAATGCACTTCATTGACCAAAATACTAAACCTAAGTTCGGACAAATATACTAGTTTTAGGGAGGGGGGATTCTTTAAACTTATCACTCTTCATTTTAGAAAAAATAATATTTAAAGTTTTAGAGCTTTGACTAAAACTACTATGCATGTGCGCAGTGTTACCGAATCGGGTTATCGTTCTTGGTCGTGAATATAGACTTTTAACATTATTTTTTTTATATTATTGTTGTTTTTCAGTGTAATTTTATTTTATATTTTTTAGCCACGCGAACAGTTCGTTTTTGCGACAAATGCCGAACTGTGCAAAATATTTTTTTTGGGGGGGGGGGTTCAATTGTACTATAGGGATCGTTGGAATATCTCCCGTTTCGTTTATCTTTGGCTGAAATGTTAGAGAAAATGGTGAAATGCAACAATTTACAAAAAATAAATGTTAAATTTGTAGATTAACAGCATCAGTTTTCTTTTTCATGGTGCTTACAAGTAACCACCTAAAAAAAAAATAGTAAAATCACATTTGAGGGGGAGGGGGTTAATTTCAGTTTATTTGGTATTATCGTATTAAAATACGATAATACCAAATAAACTGAAATTATTTTTTTTTAAATTACACTAGAAAATGATAATCACAAAAAAGAACAACAAAAAAGCAATAATTTACAAAAACAAAAAACAAACGTACGCTGCAACCAACAATGTAAATATAGTAATAAAAAAAAAACCTAAACTGCAATGTAAATAAACCATGAAGTTTCTATTCCATTTCGTGTGGTTGCCTTTTGGATTTTACTAAGTAAGCAGCCACGGGGGTTGGTCTATATAAGTATCGAAACTTTATTTAAAAACATGATGCTCTTCCGATACTACACTTCATCTTTTCTGTCCTCGGTCGATGAAGGAGAAAATCTTTCTAGACTGAGGAAATGTTTATTTTGTCCCAATCCTATGCCCCTTTTCAGGAAGCTGGATTTTCCCCACATTGTTTCTAACCTGCACTCGTGAGGAGGTAAATAAATGGGGACTTTTCTAACATTTCGGCGAATGATAAACGAAATGGGAGAGATATTACAACGACTCCTATAGTACAAGTGAACCAAACGAAACATATTTTGCGCAGATTGCTTGTTTTTGTTTTTTTGTTGACGGTTTGTTGTTCTTATATTTTATGGAATGTCATTCTGATAATAATAAAAAAACGTTTCTTTTTTTATATAGGCTAATAGTTTCGTTGTTATTTAATGTTATAAATATACTCACCAGATTCGTCTTCAGTTCGTCGATTTCTTTCAGCTTCGTCTCGCATTCGGTATTTTCAGTCACCTTATTCCGAAGCTGTTCCGAGAGAGAGATCACCTCGCTTTCCTTCCGGGCGATCTCGTTCTTCTCCCGGTCCATGGAGCTTTCGCATTTCTTCAGTTCGTCCACGACGCTCGCCCCTCTCCTCTCGGCCGTCATGCGTTTTGACATGGACCGTCGTAGTTGGTCCTGAACGTCCCCCATCTGGATGAGAAGCTCCCGGTTCCGATAAGAAAGGCTCCAGTAATTAAAACCGAGGATGCACAGGGCGACACACAGTCCAATCAAGAGAAACGGGGGAGATCTTCCTTGCGGTCTCATTGCTCCACGTACATTACCAGCCATATTAAGCATTCTCAAGCGTCAAAGGCAAAAAAAACTGTCTTCGTCGCTGGTTGGCTAATACCACACTTCTACGGCAGACCAAAAGTGCTACAAAAAACACATTAGAAATAATTCTTAAATAATTGTTGTTTTCTTTTAAAAAAAGATAAAATAAATAACACATACTTATTATTTAATAACTAGAGGAGACGTTCCGGTACAGTTTCGGGAAATACGACCAAAAATGTGCAGGCGTGACGTGTACAGCGAAGTCTATGAAAACGAACAGAAATAGACGAAAGAAGGTACGCCGTTCCGAATGAATCTGTCAATGTTACATGAAATTTCACAGTCAGTAGGTTGCATATATTTTTGCAAGGAAAACTGCCTTCTACGGAAATGCCCAGGAAATGTTTCGTGCAAATAGCGGGTGAAAATTACCTAACTCTAAAACTCCCCCCCCCACACAAAAAATCCCTAACCCTAATTCCCTAACCTTAATAGTCGCCCCCACATAAAAAAATGCCCTAACACTAACCCTAATTCACTAACACTAACCCTAACCCCTAACCCTAAAACTACCCCCAATTCCCTAACCCTAATTCCCTAACACTAACCCTAATATTCCCTAAAACTCAGACACCCCCCACATACACGCACATACACAACAACAAAAAATTCCCTAATCCTAAAAAAAAAAGAGACAAAAAAGACAGACAGTTAAAAAAAATAAAAAAAATTCTTGTATTCAAAAAATAAAAACTCTGAAAAAAATATAATAAAATTGTTCTTTCTTTTGTTCTAAGTCGTCTGCTTAAAACAAAAAAGGGTAAGTTTTAAATTTTATTTCATTAAAGTCGTCTGGTTCGAAAAAAAAGATGAAAAAAATAAATAATATTGCTCTTTCTTGCGTAAAAAGGTCGTCGTTTCTAGTGTTAGTTTAAAATTGTATATCATTAAAGTCGTCTGGTTCTAAAAAATGGTAAGTTTCAGAAGTCATTTTTAACATGGAGAGAGGGGGGGGGGATTCGGTAACATTCGGAACGGCATACCTTCTTTCGTATTTTTGCGTTCGTTTTCGTAGCATTCATTGTACATACGTCATGCCTGAAAATTGTTGGTTGTATTTTCCGAAACTGCCAAATTTCTTTTAACACAATAAAATGTATATCCTTTTTAACAATGAAATATTTACATCATAAGCATGGTCGTTTATCTTTACTCCATATCAACAACAAAAAATGTTCACTTTTTATCTAATACTTCGAATCAACTTCCCCTGGTGTGTTATATACTGAATTACATCCCTTAGTAAGACGCACGAGTAACACACACATACATGAAAGTTGTCTTCAAAGGAATAAGTATCCGACAGGATGTATACCTTATTGCAGTCATTACAACACATTGAAGCTTGCCTCATATCTCATTTAAAAACCACATCGCCAAATATCGGGATTGTTTCAAATAGCTCCATCCATAGATCAAAATATCATAATCGAACAAAATATAAACTTAGATTTTAGATAAAAATCAAGTACCTCAATTTAATGCTCGACTGATTTTTACCCATCGTTTACTTCGTAAACGCTTCCTCTTCACCCTCTGCCCACATTAATTACTTTCCACTCCCCCCAACTATGCCTTTTCTTTTTTTGTTGTCTTTTATTTCCTTTTTTCTTTTCCTTTCTTTTCGCCCCCCCCCCCACCACCATCAGCCACAACATTCCACTATGCTTACATTTTTCATCTGTAGCATTAATTCTTTTCTCAAACACAATTATACACACATATCACAGGTAGCACCAAACTCGATTTATCTCCCCGTGGCATAATGCCAGGGGGGCGTTCTAATCTGTCTTATAAAAAGGGATGCGCAGATCCCCCCTCTCTCTCTCTCTCTCTCTCTCTCTCTCTCTCACGGCCTGCTATAGATAACATCAGCCAGACCGTCTCTCTCTCCCTATTCGGGCTGGCGGCTGCTATCACCATGTGCTCACACTCATAAGGACATTATCCCGGTATGTAAGACCTTTTCTCCACTCACACACATACATACACAATACTCAGACTTTCTACTATAGACATTCTCAATGGACACTTTTCCTCTCTACGTACACACGTATGTACACACACGCATACAGCATTCTACCTACACTTATTTTTTATACGTTTTAATGAACACTATTTTATAGTCGGTTCCACATACAATAAATGTTTCATTGAATTATATATATTTTGCCTTCTTTCCTGAGTACATACTTTTAATGTAAACACACAAATATATATATATACTGGATACCCGGCGCTGTGCTAGCGTCAGGGCTTTACAAAGCCCTCCAAAAAGGAGCACGCTTCTTTTTGCTGGAGCGAAGGAAGGGGGGGCTCATTTTATACTCAGCGGGAGCAACTCCATTTGGGACTAAAGAGCGTGGTTTCATCGCTCCATGCTCCTCGCTCCAAAATTATTTGATTTTTTTTTTAAACATTAGTTTTTTATTCAGCAATAAAAAGGAAAAGAAAAGAAAGTCTCAGCTAAACTATGAGTGATTTTTTTAAATTATGTTTTTAAATTATATCTCTGGTAAATGTATATGAGATAAGGAGAGGAGGGGAGAGAGAGGAAGAAAGAACAAGAGAGTTACACATGAAAACAGAGCACTTGAACTTCTCAGATTTTCACGTCTACATGTTACATTTTTGATGCAACAGTTTTCGTAAGGCAGGAGACAATTTGGCAACAAATGTCTTCAAGTGTGGCAGTGAGTCTATAGATGTCTTTGAAGTTATTTTCTTACAGATTTGAACTTTTTTATGTATTTATGACAAGAATGTTTATTGCTGATTGAATAAATAAGCCAATTTTTCTTTTAATTCGTGTTTTTAAATAAAGAATTTTAGATTCAATTGTACTATAGGGGCCGTTGGATTTTCTTGCCCATTTCGCTCGGTATTCACCCAAATATTTGATAAAAGCGATGTTTGGGGTGAAATGGTACATTTTGTCCTAACAAAAAATTTATATTTTAGCATATATCAAATTGAACTTTTATGCCACATTTTTACCGTCGTCTTTTCGACTAGTATGTTTTAACCTTTTCATGTTTGCTTTTAAATTCGTTAAATTCCGTTAAAACTTGCTTTTGTAAATAGAATGTTCAAAGTTTTTTTTGTGTGTGTAATAAAATGTTAAAGCAGTAAAATATCTTTAGTCCAAGGAAAAAATATCTTTAGTCCAAGGAAAGAACAATAAAAACCAACATGGCCGCCAGCGATTAAAACCTGGAATTAAAGTTAGATTCTCAACGCTTTAAAAAGTAAATGAGAATTTTATTTCAGGACCAAAAATACAATTAAGACCAACAATCAGTTTTATCCAAAATTTGAGCGAATACCAAGCGAAATGAGTGAAAAAAAAACAGCAGTCCCTATTCTACAATTAAACCGATGTTTAAACTTAATTAAATTAAAGAAAATATCTTAAATTTTAATTTAAAAATAATTAGATTTTCTGACTAATTTGTTGTTTTTTTAGAATCGAAAGTAGATTAGATATCTTTCTTTATCTGGAAAAATCTATTATCGAATATTAAAATTGTAAACAGTTTGTTTTTGTTAGAGATTTCAAATATAGACGTTTTCACCTTGTCGGATCATTTATCTAGGAGAAGGAAAACTCTGATATAAAAAGTGTGCTACTTACTACTCACGCCTTGGCAGCAAACTGCTGGGGTGGAGGAGAGGCCTCCTTACTCCTGATCAACAAACTTCCTAGAGCTGGAGACTCAAACAAAATATCCGGTTTGCAAACCTAAAATTGCTTAAGGAGTAGATGGTCTCTGCCTATCGCCCGGCCGTTGCACTTCTTCTTGATATATTAGTGTTAGGGCAACCTAACAAAACTGAATCGAGTTATTTCCCTTGAATCAAAAGTAAGAGTTATCGCCCTTGGATAAAGAAAAGTTGTCTGCCTGGACAGTGAAAAAGTAAACAGAACGGTCTCACGATCAAACAAGCATCTCGCGTTCAACAGTTTTCTACCTTTCAATTTAATCCGTGTGTTGTTAAATAAATCTGTTGACGGTTCTACTTCGTACTTCCTTCATTTTTTTGAGTTGTAATTGAACCGATAACGTATAAACACCCAGACGTTTTGTCTATTAGCCAGGCGCAGAGGTATTAGCGCAGGGACACCTCAAAGTGCTTGGCCTTGTTTTCTGACTAGGACAATGAACACCATTTCTCTTTCTCTCTATCTGGGCAATTTGGGGAAAAATTTTTGTCACTAAGTCTCACATGATTAGTCTGGGTCGCTCTTCTTCCGACAAGTTCAGGGTACAGGTTAGACAGCTTGTCTGGCTGCTGTTTCCGACTGGTAGTACAGGAGCCCTGCTCTATCTACAGTTGTATAATATCGTGGGTAACTGTACGTGCCATGTCGCACATGGAAAGACACCCTACAGTTATCCCCGGTGGGCTTTCCCGAAGCCACAATCCCCATGGATCAAGTCTCGACTCATGGTCTGGTTGTGTGAGCTAATTGGCAACAAACAAGCACCCACTTTGCTCTTCTCACTCTATCTAAAACCAAAATGACAATACAAAGAAAAAGAAACAAACCTAAACCAGACACCCACCAAAAACCATCTTCGCCTCCGCCCTTGAGGCTAGCATTCACAAATATCCGGGGACTTAGAACCAACATAAATGACGTAGGAACCTTTCTTTTCGTAAACTCCCCGGATATCCTAGCATTAAGTGAAACAAACTTACAATCCTCAATCTCCTCACACCATTTTGACATGACTGAATACCTCAAACTCTACCATAAAGACTCTGACAAACATATGCATAGGCTAGGAGTTTATGTTCGGAACACCCTCCCCTGGACTAGAGAACATAACCTAGAATCAGATGATCAAGCCTACGTGTGCTTCAGATTAACCTTACAACACAGCATTAGTTACTTATATTTCTTATACTGTTCTCCTTCGACCCCGGACTGAACCCTGCTAAACTTTCTCTCTGAAAGCATAGATACAGCACTCTTACTTGACTCAAGAGCCCAAATACATGTATTTGGGGATTTTAATGTAAATCACCATGACTGGCTTGGATTCTCCAGCTATACAGATGCAGCTCGTAACTCCACGTATAGTTTCTCCATAGTACACTCCCTCTAACAGACTGTCACTTTCCCGACCAGCCTCCTTCATCGTATGGACCAGCAAGCCTCACTTTTCAACCTGTTCTTAGCCTCACTGCTCGAGGCTTGTGCAATGAATGCCCATAGCCCGCTCAGGAACGCTGATCATCTTGTAGTAATGCTTAATATCACCCTAAAATCTCGTCGCAAAGCTGATGAGCTGCTGCTCAAAATGACGAGATACTACAAGCGGGCTGATTGGGAATCCATCAGAGATCACATCATGGGGTGAAAATTTTTCTCTTCCTGCTGATCAGTGTGCAAATGAGGAAACTGAATGAGTCAAAGCAGACATTGAAGCATATGTCCCCATGTGAAAATTCTACAGCAAGCCCCACTCTCCACAATGGTTCACCTCGAACTGTGCAGCTGCTATTGCTCAGAGGCAGCAAGCAGTCCGACAATTCAATCGCCACAAGTATATTACAAATAGACCGAAACTTATAGTGTCAAGAAATTATTGTAAGACTGTAATAGATGAAGCAAAAAGAAGGTATATAGAGATGACCAGAAAACGCATTGAGTCAGAGAAACTAAGTACTCACGATTTCTGAAAAGTCTTCAATAGTGTGGTGAATAATGGGAAATAAAAAATTCCCCTACTATCCAAGCACAATGATGTCACTTGCATGGCAACTGATAAGGCTGAACTACTTGGCCAGCGTTTGGCCTTAAACTCCACTTTGGACTCAGCAAACCACTTTCTTCCAAATTTTCCATTGCAAACTGAAGCCAGACTTGATGACCTGACCATCAACCCATCTCATGTCCGGGACATCATAAAAAACATTGACACCTCCAAAGCATGTGGGCCTTGTCTTATACCAGTAATAGTAATAAATAAATGTTATGCTGAACTAGCCTTTGTCCTCTCCAAACTCTACAACAAATGCCTTGCTGAATCTTGCTTCCCTGATAGCTGGAAAATTGCCTCTGTGGTACCAGTCTTCAAGAATTCTGGGGATAGAACTGATCCTCAGAATTATCGTGCCATCAGTCTACTCGCGCTCTTCGCTAAAATCTTTGAATCCTTAATCAATCTAACGATAGTCTCACCTTGTTAATGCTAAACTTCTTTCAGACCATCAGTATGGATTTAGGCAAGCACAGTCTACTGTGAATATCCTAACGTTCATGTCTGAACGCATATACCATACACTGGACAAGGCAGGTGAAGCTAGGGTGGTAGCGCTTGATATATTCAAAGCCTTTAGCAAGGTCTGGCATAAAACTTGTCTCGTAAAAATTTATTCATATGGTATTACTGGACGAATATTTAATATAATTAGATCCTTTCTATCCAACAGAAAGATCCAGGTTGTCCTCAATGGACGTTCATCCAAACAACATGATATAAATGCAGGTGTACACCAGGGATCGATCCTTGGACCTTTATCGTCTCTGATTTTCATAAACGACCTCTCTGATGACATTGTGTCTAAGATGGGTATATTTGTTGACAACACGACGCTCTACTTTTGTTATGTGGGAAAAACGGGCATGCACATATCCGAGGCAATGGCTGAATCATTAGAAAGTGACCTCTAGTCTGTAGTGGAATGGGGTCATAAATGGGTGGTAACATTTAATGCTGCTAAGACAAAGCTCATTTTCTTCAACAACTACAAGAAACCTCTTCAACCACCGATTGCCATGGCAAATAACACCCTACCTGAGAATCCAACTTTAAAACTCCTTGGACTTAGGTTCACAAGGAACATGAACTGGAATAAATACATAGTAGACATTGCCAAGACTGCTGCAAAGAAAGTGGACTCCCTCTACCGTGCGAGAAAACTTATAACACCTGACAGTATCCTATATCTCTATAAAGCCACCATCCACCCATGCATGGAGTAGTGTTGTCACATCTGGGCTGGTGCACCATTCACTAGTCTCTCCCTCTAAGAAAAGGTCCAAAAAAGAGTCTCTAATGTAATAGGTCTCTCACTATCCACCAAGCTGCAGCCCCTGTCCCATCGCTGCAATGTTACATCCTTGCGCTTGTTTTACAAGTACTTCAATGGAATGTGCTCCAATGAACTTGCTACTCTGCTACCCCCTAAATACACTAAACCAACCGACAATCAGCAAAATCCTATCCATTCAATGTGGAGGTCCCCAGATGTCGAAGAGCCTTCTACTCCAATAGCTTCTTTCCTCAAGTTGCCAGCCTTTGGCACTCCCTTCCTGTTCCCTCTTTCCCCGACTGTTCTGACATGCAGAAATTTAAAACTAATGTAAACAATCATCTTGCTACACATCTCCCAATTTAGGACGATCCCCTAAACTTTCACCCTAATTCTCAGTAGCTCCTTACGTATACAGTGGCAACTTGTCTTGTTTGGGGGTAAACTAAGTTAAAAAAAAAAAAAAAACTTGCACTGCATGGTCTAAAGATAAATGTGGACAAATGTACATTCGGCGCCAAGCAACTTCAGTTTTTTGGATACCAAATTAATGAAGGACAAATGTACATTCGGCGCCAAGCAACTTCAGTTTTTTGGATACCAAATTAATGAAGGACAAATGTACATTCGGCGCCAAGCAACTTCAGTTTTTTGGATACCAAATTAATGAAGGACAAATGTACATTCGGCGCCAAGCAACTTCAGTTTTTTGGATACCAAATTAATGAAGGACAAATGTACATTCGGCGCCAAGCAACTTCAGTTTTTTGGATACCAAATTAATGAAGGACAAATGTACATTCGGCGCCATGCAACTTCAGTTTTTTGGATACCAAATTAATGAAGGACAAATGTACATTCGGCGCCAAGCAACTTCAGTTTTTTGGATACCAAATTAATGAAGGACAAATGTACATTCGGCGCCAAGCAACTTCAGTTTTTTGGATACCAAATTAATGAAGGCGGAATCACACCCCTGTCTGAAGAGATAGAAGCAGTACAGCAATTCCAACCACCAACCTCACTTTGTCAGTTGCGATGATTCATAGGACTAGTCAATTATAATTGTCATTTTATCCCAGACTATTCTGAGATCCTATCTCTTCTGACGAATATCCTGCAGAACAAAGAGAAAAGACAAAAACAAACTCTTATACTTAACACAGAAGCACTTCATGTATTCAACACAGCCAAATCCACATTCACAAATTGCATAAAACTCACATACCTCACTGACAACATCCAGGCTAAATTAACCATAACCACAGATGCAAACACATCAGCTGTATACGCGTTACTACATCAGGAGATTGATAAAACCAAACTACCCATATCTTTCTTCTCCTCCAAATTCAGGCAAACACAGTCCAAATACAGCACATTTTCTAGGGAACATTTCAACTGAAATACAATATATAAAAGATGACCAGAACATTGTAGCTGATGCCCTTTCTCGACCAGACACAAACTATCACTAACGACTTTTTTAGCCATGACTTGCTCGCACAGAAACAAGCATCAGACACCACCTTGCAACAAACTCTTCAAAGCACTTCTCTGAAATTCACACTTGTACCAACCCCATTTAGTGACAAAAATGTCTATTGCGACATGACAACACCCATACCCAGGCCTTACGTCCCACCTTCACTGCGACAATGTATATTCAATCATTTTCACTCACTCTCCCACCCCAGCAAAAGAGCCACCCTGAAAATGATCAGTGAAAGATTTTTATGGCCCGGGATGAACAAAGATGTCAGACTGTGGGCTACCAACTGCATAAACTGCCTGCATTGCAAAGTTCAGACACACTAAGTCCCCCATTAGGACATTCAGCAACCATGATGCCAGTTTATCTCATCTGCGCATAAACATTGTTGGACTCCTACCACTTTATCAGAACGACTGCCATTTGCTAGCAATCGTAGATCGATTTTCCTGTTGGTCCACTGCAATCCCACTCAAGGACATCTTAGCAGACACAGTGGCCAAAACCATCCTGAAAGAGTAGATAGCCACATATGGTGTACCCACATTCATCACGACCAACACAGGTACACATTTCCAGTCAAAGCTTTTCGCCGAATTTAACCTTCTTCTAGGTACCAAGCATATACGAACAACTGCATCCCATCCCTGCTCCAATGGCTCGGTAGAGCGATTTCACAGACATTTGAAAGCATCTCTCTCAATGAGACCCAACACAACCAACTGGGTGATAATTTTCCTTTGGTCATATTATCAATTAGAAACGTCATCAAACAGGACTTAGGTTACACACCAGCTGAAGTAGTTTTCGGGACAACATTATCTTTGCCCGGACAATATTTTGACAACAAGAATGATGTAGACCCTACAACTACAGTTGCACAGGTCTTAAAAGCAATAATGTCAAACCTATGCTTCATCCCTACATGACAAGCATCGAGACAAGTCCACATACCCAAGACACTTTTTGCTATTTTTTATCTTTTTGTTTTTGCTGGGGATACCAGACATTCACCCACTATTTCAGACACTCCAGTCGAGAGATCTTTATAAGATTCTAACCGTCCCTTTAAGTGCAATTGTTTGTATCTCTCTTGCACTTCGTTATTTGTCTGCTACGATGCTGTCAAAAAGCCATTACAACCACACTACCAAGATCTTTACAAAGTAGTCGAAAGGGCAGAACAAATTTTTTACTATCACAAAAAATAGCAAAAACGACACTGTTTCCATTGACAGACTAAAACCTGCTTTAGTGGAAAAATCACAGTTAAATCAACAGACACATCCACTGATTCCGATACCATGGACTAATTCAATGCTCCATGTAAATATACTCCACCAGAACAAAATAAAAGAATACAGACACGATCTGGTAGGAAAGTCGCATTCCCACACAACTTTAAAACCTACATTAATTATTAAATACATGAAAACAGATTTCTAAAATACTCTTTTCTCAATCTGGAGGGAATACTTGTAACATTAATTGCCTTCTCAAACACAATTACACACACATAACACCAGGTGTCGCCAAACTCGATTTATCTCCCCTTGTCGTGACGCCAGAGGGTGTTCTGATCTGCCTTATAAAAAAGGATGCACAGACTCGCTCTCTCTCTCTTTCTCTCTCACAACCTGCTACAGATAACATCAGCCAGACCGTCTCTCTCTCCCTATTCGGGTTTACAGCTGCTATCATCATGTGCTCACACACACACACACACACACACACAAGGACATTATCCCGTTATGTAAGAACTTTTCTCCACTCACACGCATTCGTATATAATACTCAGACTTTCTGCTATAGACATTCCCAATGAACACTTTTCCTCCACACACACTCACACACACACACAGCATTCCACCGACACTTATTTTGTATACGTTTTAATGAACACTATTTCATAGTCGGTTCCACATACAATAAATGTTTTATTATATTTTCCTTGATTTGTCACATGCCTGTATTGTAAACACACAACTATATATATATATATATATATATAGGATACCCGGTGTTAGTGTCGACGTGAAATCCCGTCAAATCCATATTGAACAATTTTATGTGAAATAACATAACGAACAATTTTATGAGAATCAAGTAACAAAAAAAGCAATTTATTAAATTAATTTTTTCCTTAAGCCGGGCTTTTCAAAGATCAAATTCTTATCAGAGGAAATTGCTGAGATAGATAAGTTGGCGAAAAGCCAAGATTTAAAATCTGAAAAAGTAAAACAAAGATTGTGGAGACAAAAAACACATGGCAAAAAGCTGCCCGAATGCAAGCAAGTGTCCGATTGTCTTTTTCCCCCACAATCTTTGTTTTACTTTTTCAGATTTTAAATCTTGGCTTTTCGCCAACTTATCTATCCCAGCAATTTTCATCGATGATAAGATTTCGATCTTTGAAAAGCCTGGCGTAAGGAAAAAAATAATTTAATAAATTGCTTTTTTGCGGAATATACCTTGCATTGAGCAACTGAATTGAAAAAAGATCTGCCTCCGTCGCTTTTCTAATTCCTTTTCATCCTTATATATATATATATATATATATATATATATATATATATATATATATATATATATATATATATATTCAGAAGAGAAACGTCAGAAATGATACTAATAAAAACTAAGAAAATTGAATTAGGAAATGAGTGGAAATTAATATGTTGGAGAAATTAATTGAGAGGTAAGTAGGAGAAAAAATTAGGGAGTAATCTCTCAACTAATTAATTGATGGGTTTAAGTTATGAAAGATCTACAACTTATGTTTCAATTCTTTTTGTTTCTAGTTTGAGACGTGTTAATAACAATCGCCTCAAGAATATTGAGATGAAGATTCGACCTAGCACTATGTAAAATAGAGAACCACTCATCAGAGTAACTGTTAGAACAGATATTTATACTAAGCAAGTGGTTACCAATGGCAGAATCATATGCCTGTAAATTCCCGGATATGCTCAAAATCTTATGCGAATGAAGAGCACGACGTATATATTGTGATGTTCTCATTCCTAACCTTTGGGTAGTCTTGCCAACGTAATCAGCTTCACACTGATAAATAAATCTATAAATGACAGAATTTATTTTTGATAGTGGGCAAAACATCCTTTTAAAAAGAAGAGAAAAGGGTTTGTCGTGTCGACTACTCAGCATTGTAGATGGAAAATAGTGTTGAGTAGAAAAAGAGATCTTTTCCACTATTACATGGCCGTCAGGATGTAACCATGAAAATTTTAAATAAATGGGGCATTGAGACAGGCCAATAAATTTATTACTACTGAATTTAGTAACTTTTCGTTTAATAGTTCTTTTTACAATATTAATGGAATATCCATTATCAAGGAAAATATCAGTGATTTTACTCAGTTCCATATTGCGTCTATTGTTAGAACAAATAATAAGAGCTCAAGACGTAAAGGTATTGATAAGATTAATTTTCCTTGATTAATAAATATTCCCAAAATAAGAAAACCAATTTAAATAAAGTCGTATGAAGGTTGTTTTTCGATACACAGAGGTTTCGAACGTTGAGCCGACCTTCAATACTAAAACATTGAGGAATGGAAGAGAACTGTTATCATCAACCTCCAAAGTAAATTTCAACGATGGATGCACGTCACAAAGAAGTTGAAGAAAATATTCTGCCACACTACGAGAAGAAAAACAAGTAAACGTGTCGTCAACATAACGTATGTAAAAAGCCGACTTGATAGTTTTAGAAAACAATTGATTTTCCAAAATTAACGAAAATATTCGCTAATGTAGGACCAATTTGGTGATACATGATATTATTGAAACTAAAAGAAACTGATTTAATAAACTGGTATTGTCCTGGCCTTTGGGTCTGGATTTACGCCGGTCTATTGGGGGTTGTCTTGTCCTGTGCAGTTTTAGGAGGTGCACCCTCCCAGGCTTTGCCTCTCCTCTTTGGGGAGGAGTAAGTTTATTGCTTACTGCCTGAGGCGCCCCTACCGGGGAATGCCGACGGGGCTGCCCAGGCAATTTTTAAATGGCCAGATTGCTCACCTCTCGAGCGCTGGCTTATCTAATCCCACTTTCCCGACCTTGTGTCACATCTTGCCTTGTGGGAGGTAGATAAATATAGTAGCAAGCTCCATCAGTTCAACATATTTTTTTCCGAGAAAAATTGGAGACTTAATGGGGCTATGATACAGATAGTCTGCACATATACCAATGGTGTAATCCAATGATAAACATTGATGTCAAAAGATGCCAAAAACTCTATATCCTTAGAAAGAGGTAATTTGTGTATGCAAGACACAAATTGGAAGGCATTAGAGATACAATGGCCCTGTAGCATTACCCACACTTCTCAATACATTTACACACACAACACCACCACAGGGCGTTTTCAGGCCCGAATAATCTCCTCTTTGGAAATGCTAGACAGCGCTACTATCAGTGGTATAAAAAGCGTCACATAGGCAAAGTCACCCCTTTTCTATCTTGCCTGGTATCGACGGACAACACACCATAGACTCTCTTTCTCATCTGGTCTGGCCTCAACGAGCACACTTTACCGAACTGTCCCTCTCTTCCTTCGGTCTGACTGCTTTGATAAAGACCTCCCCAACATATGTGCCCTCCACACAAACACATTATTTCCTCTACTTACACACACACACACACACACACACACACACACACACACATACACACATACATAATTTGCAAACTCTCTTTGTACACATACTCAATGACACAATTTCATAACGAACCCAGTCGGGTTCGCAACCAATAAAAGTTTATTTGCATATTTCATTGTTCCCGAGTTGTTACTTTGTATTCATTGGCATGCTTGTATTTGAACATATGTATATAGGAGAACTGGCGCTGCCAAGCGTCGGTCAAGAATCCTTAGTTGTGACCCAACTGAACATTCTATGCTGGTTGAAACAAAGTTGCAATTTCTCACTCATGCAAAAAGAAAAACAGCAAATTGTTCCGACACCAGTACAGACCCACTTGACAGACTCTATTAAAAATCTGCAGACTTATTTGCAAACCTTACGCTTCTACAACCGTGCAGATCCACTTGCACATTTGACTTTGAGCATAGTGCACTAGTGATCCCAACAATTGAACGTTAGTTAACTCAACCAAGGACTCATAAACTAAAACGAACATGCTCCGACAACAGTGCAGACTCACTTGCACTCGCCACTTTCAACAGTGCAGATTCAGTTGCACTCACCATCTTCACCGTGCATACTCACTTGCACTAATCTCTTTGAAATAGCAGACAAGATGCAACTAATGAAAGTGAAGACTTACTTGCATTCATTACCTAACAGCAGTGTAGACCCACTTGCACTCGCCACTTTCAACAGTGCACATTCAGTTGCACTCATCATCTTCACCGTGCATACTCACTTGCACTCATCTCTTTGAAATAGCAGACAAGATGCAACTAACGACAATGAAGACTTACTTGCATTCATTACCTAACAGCAGTGTAGACCCACTTGCACTCGCCACTTTCAACAGTGCACATTCAGTTGCACTCATCATCTTCACCGTGCATACTCACTTGCACTAATCTCTTTGAAATAGCAGACAAGATGCAACTAATGAAAGTGAAGACTTACTTGCATTCATTACCTAACAGCAGTGTAGACCCACTTGCACTCGCCACTTTCAACAGTGAAGATTCACTTGCAGTACAGACTTCCACCACGACAACTATACCAATTCAGACACTATGGAGAAATTCAATACTCCAAACGCATGCACCCCACCAGAATATTTCAAAATACCTTTTCTATGTCTGGGAGAGGGTACTTGTAGCATTACCTACCCTTTTTAATAAATTTACACGCACAACACCACCAGAGGGCATTTTCAGACCTGAATAATCTCCCCTTTTGAAATGCTAATTGGCACTACTATTGATGGTATAAAAGGCATCGCACAGGCAAATTCACCACTTTTTCATCCGGTCTGACCTCGACAAACAACACACCACAGACTCTCTTTCATCCAGTCTGGCCTCGACGAACACACCTTATTGGACTGTCTCTCACTTCCTTTGATCTGGTTGCTTTCATAAATACCTCAACAACATGCATGCACTCTGCACAAACACACAATTCGGTATGTAAGACTTTCTTCGACTTTATGTACATATTTCATTATTTCTGAGTCGTTACTTTGTTTTTATCAAGTGTATGCTTGCATTTGAACATATGCTCATAGGAGAACCAGCGCTGCCAAGCGTTGGCCAAATCTTGTCAGCCTGAATAAAAATTGAGTACAGGATATCGACTAGTCATTTTGCTAGTTCATGTTGTGCAAAATCCAACATTGATGAAATAGGTCGTAAAGGAATTTTGAGTTTATACACTTTAGGCAAGCAGTATTTTCTTGGCCTTTAATAACCGATAGGTCGGATTCTCACGTAAATCTCTTTTGACATGAAATTTTATCTTAATAAGTTGTAGAAGTCTTTTTGGGATTTTTAATTCCATAAATGTTTCCTCCTCTTAAGCTAACATATATATATATATATATATATATATATATATATATATATATATATATATATATATATATATATATATATATACAGGGCTTTACGGAGCCCTCCAAATAGGAGAAGAGGGCTCATTTTATATTCAGCGGAAGTGGAGCATGAGCAACTCCATTTGGGATTAAACAGCGTGGTTTAATCGCTCCGCGCTCCGTGCTCCAAAATTATTTTATTTTATTTTTTTAAACATTAGTTTTTTTATTCAGCAATAAAAAGGAAAAGAAAAGAAAGTCTCAGCTAAACTCTTTGAGTTATTTTTTAAATAATATCTCTGGTAAATGTATATGAGATAGGGAGAGAGAGAGAGAGAGAGGAAGGGAGAGAGAGGGAGAAAGAACGAGAGAGTTACACATGAAAACAGAACATTTGAACTTCTCAGGTTTTTTTTATAGCAACAAGTAGATTTTTACATCTACATTTTACATTTTTGATAGGACAGTTTTCTTAAGGCAGAAGACAATTTGGCAACAAATATCTTCAAATGCGCCAATGAGTCTATAGATTTCTTTGAAGTTATTTTCTTAAAGATTTGAACTTTTTTTTGTATTTATGACAAGAATGTTTATTGATGATTGAATAAATAAGCCAATTTTTCTTTTAATTTTAATTGAACTTTTATGCCACATTTTTACCCGTCGTCTTTTTGGTGACATTTTGTTATTCTTGAATTCACGACTAGTATGTTTTAACCTTTTCATGTTTGCTTTAAAATTCGTTAAATTCCATTAAAACTTGCTTTTGTTAATAGAATGTTCAAAGTTTGTTTTTTGTGTGCAATAAAATGTTAAAGCAGTAACATATCTTTAGTCCAAAGAAAAAATATCTTTAGTCCAAGGAAAATAAAAACAATAAGAACCAACATGGCCGCCAGCGATTAAAACCTGGAATTAAAGTTAGATTCTCAACACTTTAAAAAGTAAATGAGAATTTTATTTCAGGACCAAAAATACAATTAAGGCCAACAATCAGTTTCATCTAAAATTTGGGCGAATACCAAGCGAAATGAGCGAAAAAGAAAACAGCGGTCTCTATTCTACAATTAAACTGATGTTTAAACTTAATTATTATTAAAGAAATTGTTTTAAATTTTAATTTAAAAAAGCAAATAATTAGACTTTCTGACTAATTTGTTTTTTTTAGAACCGAAAGTAGATTAGATATCTTTCTTTATCACCTTTTTTATTGAAATATTTTAAATTTTAATAAATGTTTTTGCCCGACCTAGGAAAACTTGTTCCAGTTAATTTTTCGAGGGAGGAAAATTTGACCCGATATTTTTTCAACTCCCAAATTTGTATAAAACTATAACTCATTTTGTTAAGGTAATGTTGTTTTAATCATTATTTATGAAGTTATTGGATGTAAATAGCTTCCAACACTTTCAATCTTTTAATACATGAGGATTTAATAAGAATTTTAAAACCAGAAATGACCTTCTATTCAACAGTTTAAAATCTTAAAATTCCTTTCAAATCTCATAGTAATTCATTATTTTTATTAACTTTTAACACAAGATTAAAATGGTTGACGTTTTTACGAAGAAACAGAAATACATGGTGGTTGATTTAATTTCGTAAGTAATCTTTTTTTTAAATAGGATTTTTTTAAATTTCGTTTTATTTTATGGTAATGCATTTTTTATTTCAATAAATATTCGATTGATAGTAAATTTTAAAGATTTGTAAGTTCAGTAGAGGCGAGAAACACACACACACGAGAAGTTATCAACATTTTATCAATAATATTAATAAAATTATTTTGAAACTTTTATACACAGCATTAGATTCCTCATGAAGAGTGAAATCTGACACAATTTGCTTCAGCCATATTCATTTATATATATAAAAAAAAACAGGTTGGCAAGCATTAATATTTTGATATAAAACATTTTTCTCATTGAATTTTAACTAAAAGAAAAAAGAAAGACTGGTCAAAATTTAAACAAAATGACTTCCAATTTCCTATTTATTAACATTTCAGAACATTTTAATAAACTGAGAAAAGAAATGAAAATGTTTACCTTGTCCGTTCGATTCTTTCTCTTGTCCTCAACAAAAGAGAGCAACTATTTCCTTTTCTTTTTCTTTTTTGTTTAAACCTCACCACACCGCACTTACAGTGCCCTCCCTCCTCATGTGCAGTCAACCTTATACAGACTGTGTATCTGCACGATGAACCAGGCCCAAATCACAAGTCAAATACATCATGACTAAGAAAAAAAAAGGTGTCCCACTTATTCCCTCATTTCTAAGTAGGTGTTATTCAATTCGAGTCATAGTTACGTTTATATTTTTCTTCACTTATTATTAATAGAACGTAAGCTCTCTAAGTAGATTGAATAATAATAAAAACATTATTTATTTATTTAATGAAAATTATCCAACACCACAACGCTAACAAGAGCATGAGTCAGTCGTGGGACTACATACCTTCGCCTGACAATGTAAGGATGGGCCAAAGTATTTTCTGGGCCGTACTTCTTCGTATTGTATGAAGTATTCCTGAAGTTATGACATAAAAATGTTGATAACTCAAAAACTATTTATCTGATCAGGCTGAAATTTTGCATGCTGTTATCAAAGAGCATCAGATCCATAAATCAAATTTGAAAAATTGGACGCTGAAATTCTATCAAAATGTCGACAAGGTAAAAAGTAAAAGTGAAGACTATATAAGATGCAGGACTTCATTGGGTACAATATGGGCTAAGTAGTGAGTCTCTACAATGAACAGAACCGAAGTTATCACCAAAAGTGTGACTTTCACATTTTTTGTGACCTTGACCTTTATCTTTTGTTTTAGATATCTCAAAATTAAAGCAGTTCTAAGTTAGACTATGACCGATATTTTTACCAGGTTTGGTGACGATTAGTCAAGCGATGTGGATGCCCCTAATAGTAGTTCACCGGCTGAAGCTCTATTGAACCAGAAAGTTTGATTATCAATGGATGCCATTCATCCAACTGCACAAACATCTCACAATTACTATTATCACCTTACTTGGATGAGTTCGTCTGTTTGTAACTCCATGTTCCAGAGGATTTTGTGCTATTCATTTTCCAATACTGTCTCCGGTTTGTCTGTATGTTCAAAGTATCGACATTTGCATAGTTCCTAGTATAATAGCTAAGGCTAGTAGTCGTAGCCGCACTATAAGTATAAGCATGGTAGACAGTAGTCATACGAGGAAAAACTCAACGCTTCTTTTAACATTAAACAAATCTTTATTGTGTATCCTATACCGTTGGAGTATAGCATAGAAAAAGGTAGGACTGGTGTCCGGTGGAAGGAAACGAAGTTCGTTTACAGCCAGAGTTTCTTCTAGGTTGACGGCCAGGGTCTCACTGATGATCCATTCCACCGTTAAACAGGGGTGCAAATAATCCGCAAGGGACTAGCTGAAATCAATACGCCCTGTGAGCCGATTGGTTAGTTTAAGACCAACTTGCCCACAGTGGACGCATAAGAAATAGATCCTATTTCAGACTGCTACACTAGTGTACTGCCTTTTCCACAGATTTGTATCTGTTTTTGTACTCTTTTGGGGCTAGTTTGTGACATTTACTTATTATGTAATTTACCGTTTCGTCTCTTTGTCCACATAGTCTACATTTATTGTATTCTGAGTTTTTTTTTATCTATTTTGGCTTTAATATAATCCGTTTTGATTACGTTGTTCTCTGCAGCTGTCAGTAGTAATTTTGTTTCTCTATTCAAGTATCCTTTTCATAGCCATGTTGTTATGGTGCTGTACCTATATGACGAACAGTTGGACTCGTCCATTCTTAATAAAATACTGGAAGCATTTAGGCTTCTCGTAATTGGATTGAATTCCAGCCTACCCTGGCAGTCAGGACTGATATACTACTTCTCTTGTTCTCTCTACATATCTTTTCTTCAATATATATTGTTCACCTAACCCTGTGTTCTGTGTCTTCATTTTGGCCCCTAAACAGGGTCACAACACATGTCCAGGTGTTTCTTGTGTCTATTTTCTGATCAGTCTTATAAATCGTCCATATAGATACGTCTCTTCCCATTTTCTCGCCATTTTTTTCCAGTTTTGCTGCTCTCTGTATTGTTTATTTTGGCAGTGCCTCTGTGCCTTTCTGTGTCTTGGGTTATGTATTCCTCTAGTTCTTTTTGTGTCATCTGCACAATCTTCTATAATTACCAGTTCTCTTCTCACTTCTCTCCTTTTCATGTAGAGTCAGTTTGTATCATCTTTCAGGTGTAGTGCATTGTGCATTGTCATTAGTTTCCTAGTCCTCAAGTCCAGGTCTCTGGGTTCTCTTTTTATCCAACCTCTGAAAGGTCCAGAATATTTTAATACGGGTACTACCGATGTATTTATTCCTTTTATCAGGTTTCTACTGTATAATTTGGCATCAAAGGATTTTCTTGTCTTTCTCATCCTGGTGCTACCAGATCAGGCTGTCTGAAAATACCGGCTTCCTGACTTAAAATGCACCAAAAATTAATGCTATTGTTTTTTTCCTTTCCCTTTGCAAAACTCAATCATGTTCTGCAAAGCCAAAAACAAAAACAACATTATTCTTCTACAAAACAACAAAACAAAACACTATGAATAAATATTTGAAGATATGAAGAACTTGAAGCATAAAAACTTTTTACCAAAATGACCGGATTCGGCTTTAAATAACCCGAAAAGGGTTGATATGCCGTAAAACAAAACAACTAAACTAAACTTGTCTTTCTCAAATATTCTTTTCCAATCTTTTCTGCTGATCTGATGACATATGCTTCCAGAACTACCAAATATTTATAGCTATTATGTTTGCTAAGTTCCCTCATTTTCTTTCGTTTAGATAATTCTATGCCCGTTGCTGTCTCGAGTTTCCCCCTATTCATCTCTAGTAGTGCACACTTTTCCATCCCGAATTTTAGTTGTATTTATCATTTTTCTCAATTCCTTTTTGTTTTTTGCTTCAGGTCGTCCATATACATGAGATGGTTTATTCTCTCTTTTGTGTTCGTGAACTTGTATCCGGCATTGCACTTCCTGAGTATGTTGTCGGGTGGCATCATGGTTATGATAAAGATCAGTGATGATAGAGAGTCCCCCTGGAAAATGTCTATCTGTGTTTTTATCTCTCTCGACTGTTGTTCTCTCGCTATCAGTTTAATTCTCCATGTTTCCATTGCTTTCTCTATAATATTGATAATTTTGACAAATATTTTGTACATCCTTAGGCATTCATTTATCCATGCTTGGAGGATTCTGTTAAAGGCTTTCTTGTAGTCAATCATTGCCATCGCTATGTTATTTTTTCGGTTTTTTTTTTATCTCCTTCAGGATCTTGAGATCTATGTATAGTAGATCATGTGTCCCACTTGTCATTTCTGGCATCCTTTCTGTTCCTCGGAGAGTAGTGCATGATTATTAAGGGAGCGGTAGATCTTTTCTCTCATTTCTATCATTAAAATTGTCCACGTAGTTGGTAGGCAGGTTATTGGTCTGTAGCTGCTTGGGGTTGTTACCTTCTCACTAACTTTTTGTATAGATGTAGTTTTCATTTTAGTCATCCATCTGGTATATTCGTTTTGTGTATATATATTCTCAGATTTTGCATTAGCCTTTCATGCAAGGTTGCAGTTTTTTAATTATTATTATTAGTAGTAGTAGTAATTAATTAAACAAGATGGGCATGTACACATTTTTATTTTTTACTAATGGCTACAATGTTCTGTGAGCCCAAATAACTTTTCTATCTCACACACACATGCACACTCTAATGCTATTTTGGTCTAAAGTTGAGAATAAGACTGAATTTTCTTTATATATTATATACATATATACATGTGTGTGAGAGAGAGAGAGAGAGAGAGTGATGGATAGAGAGGGAGAGAGAATGAATTTTACTAGTACAATTTTAATTGATTAATTGAGTGAAATTGATCATGGAATAATTAATTAAAAGGAATGGGGAGGGGGCAATACACTTTGCAGGCAACAAATATTGCCAAAATCTTATTTTTTTTACTCAAAACGAACAATTTAATTCAAAAGGTCATATTCTTCTGTTTGAGTGACAACCAGAAATTCACCCCGGTTTTGATTATGAATAATAAAAGTTGTAAAGGTCATGAACGGTTGTATTTCTCGTGTCTAAGATGACAGCTGAAAAATAAAGTACTCTAACTGAATGTTGTAGTCTTTCAAATTACAATTTGAAAGGTTATATTTCTCATGTTGAATTTACAGTTGCGAAAATTATGTTTTAATTTAAAGGAATTATCAAGAAATCATTCTCAAGGCAGTTTGGTTGTTAAAAACAATTTGAAGGCTAGGAAATTTAATGATAATATTGGAATGATAAATTTCAATCATGAATCGAAAAAAGTAAAAATATCCAACCAACACCCAATTTGTGTTTACGATTTGAAAGGTTATTGAGGGCACCAGTCATATCTTATAAATATACTTATCTGTGAAGAAATAGTAAGGCATGTTATTCTTGAAATAAGGTCCAGCCTACATACTGTGGCTTGGCGTAAGGACCCACCTTTTGGGAGGAAACAAAGGCTAAGTTTCTTTTATTACTTGACCTCATATTAGGAATGTTATTTTAAACTTTTCTTCTGGGACAAAAATTGTAAACATGACTATATTTGAAATTATTTTTTCCTAAAAAAACTTCCGACCAGCAATATATCTCTACATGGGCAACGCCAGGTGAATAGCACTAGTATATCAATATTCTAACCAGCCACATATAGTTTTCAAACAAATCCCGATGTCACTAACTACTAATTCCAGCAATATGAATATATTCAATCAACTCAATTAAGAATATGAAACGGCCTTAAAAAATAGCAATTAACATAATATAAAAATAATAATAAAAATGAAAATAACAAAAACGAAATATAATCTGGTTTCATCCATCTTATAGTAAATACATAGATTAACAAAATATTCTTTAGGATAATAGATGAACATTTCCATAGCATTAAACAATATAAAAAATAATAGTAACAGTAATAGTAGTGCTAATGCTATTAGTGTTAATAATACCAATTTATGTCATTGTAGAATAAAAAATAATTGTCCTTGATGAACAAGTGCTTAATAGCTAATGTTATTTACAACAGTAAATAATAATATTAAAAATGAAGAAAAAGTCTAGATAGAGGCCACGCAAAAAGATTTCAATTGTAGGTAAAATTATCATATAATGACATTCAGGATTGAAAAATATAGAAATAGTACTACGTTGTTTAATGATATATGGGAATAAAAAAAATAGTCTGCATATCAAGATCGCACATGCATGGAACGAGTCTTTCTTAACGGATAAAAAAGTATATTCTCTTGTTAGCTAGTATAATTCAAGGGAGATAACTTGGATATTGGTTGAAGGGCTATCACTACTTGAGTTAACATCTATTTATAAAATTAGTGGATGTAAATAGCTGCCAAAACGTTCAATCTGTGAATATATGAGGATTTGCTCAGAATTTTAAAATCAGTTTAAATGCTTTGAAATTCCTTTCAAATTTCAAAGTCTCATGGAGTAATTTCTTTTTTTCGGAAAAGATTAAAGAAACTGTTTTACAAATAAACCGAAATGCATTCTAGTAGATTGAATTTCGTAATTAAATTATTTTTTAAATAAAATTGAAAACATTTTGTTTTATTTTACGCTATTGCATTTTTATTTCAATAAATATTCAATTAATAGTAAACAAAAAATAATTCAATGTGTATTTAAAAAACTTAATGTCAAAGTTATGTTGATGCGAGAAATACATTTACACACACCTTATATTGTATCATAATTTTATTAATATATATTATAATTATTTACACTGTAATATGTTTATAAAATGTTACATATAAAATGCTTTTGTATCAATTTTGAGCATCCATAGATGAAAAATAAAGGCAGTTATTGTCTTACTCCATTAGAGTCAAACTGAGTTATTCCCCTTACATCGGGAATTAATTATTTCTTTCAGACGAAAAGCAAAATGAAATGATCATTCTAACATTCGATAATCAACAATTATGAGAGTAATTTACTCCTTTCCAGGAGTTAGGCACAAGGCCAGTTTTTATCCTACTCCCACAAGTAAGATGTGACCCAACAATTATGAGAATCAGGGTGATTATTAGTCAATGGTCATGAACGTTTTAGATCTGACAGAACAAAAGGTTGATTCAATTGTAGAGTAAGGAGCTCTGAAAAATCTCACTAATTTCCTTTAGTTTTCGCATATATCTCTATATCAATAAAATTGTGTGATCACTTCTCGTATGTCTGAGTGTGCGTGTATTTATTGGCTCTACGTGACTTACACCTTATTCATTTTTATTTACTACTAATTGATTCTTTAGTGAAATCAAAATGCAATAGCATAAAGTACCTACACTAACTTTTTAAAAATCCTACGAAATTAAATCCACCAGGATGCATTTCGGCTTCTTAGTAAACAAATAAGACATTTTAATCTTTTGCTAATAGTTAAAAAAGCAAAAAATTACTTTGTGACCCTTTCGAAATTTGAAAGGAATTTTGAAGCATTTAAACTGCCGAATAGAAAGTCAGTGCTGGCTTTAAACTAGTACTTAGCAAATCCTCATGTATTAAAAGATTGAAAGTTTTGAAATATATTTACATCCAATAATTTTACGTGAGAGAGTCAACTATAGTTTAGGGTTTATCTCGAGAAGAAAATTTGCATAACGACTTACTTGCAACACATGGTCTGACTGAAATAGAATAAGCAAAACGGGATCACCATTCCTCACGAAATAAACAATGGTCTCACAACTAAAGTGGTGTGCAGATTTATTTACCGGAAACACAGGAACAGAACAAAGATAGTACATTGGGTTGAGTATTGTAGACAAGACGAAATAACGTAATTCTGGAGTCCCTCGATTCATCTACCATTGGCCCGGTAGAGAATGCAGAATCTACATCTTGTAGCGTTGGGATTGTTTTTTTCATCGCTATCAGTAGATTATTCAAATCCTCCGCCATTTTTCGTATTACAGTCTGATGCTTGCGATGGATCCTGTTTAAGCCTGAATAGCTAAGTTTTTTGGTCTTTAATAAGACACAATAATTGTCGTTTGGTGAGTACCGAGTAATCCACCTTTGTAGCAATCCGTTATTAAAATTTTTTTTCTTTTCTTTTTTGTCTCGTTGCTTGACGAGTTAAGAGTTTAACAGCTCTGTACTTTCTGTCTCGGAAACCAGCTTTATGCGTTTCACGGCGGATACATTACTCTTTTGTGAAGAATCCGTAACTTCTGACACCAATGTTATAAATGTGATACTTAGACACCGATGTTACCAATGTGTAAATCAGCCACGAATGTAAATAATGTGTAAGGTTGAAAACACCTCTGCTCCTCTCACACTACGTGTCTCCTATCCTTTGGGTTTTAATTGGGGCCTGTGAATCACATGTTAGACTCGCTGTTAGTGAAAACGATTTTTATTTATTTATTTTTTTATTATTAAAATGATGAAAGAGAGACAAGCAAGTAATCATGGGAAAGAAAAGAACGGGACACATTAATACCACAATTTATGAACATAAAAAAATAAGACACTTGTAAAAAGTAACAAAGGCGATATTAGCAAACATAACAAGTGTTTATTAATTCAAAATGATCAACTAAAAGTTCTGCTCTGCTCAAGGGGAGTTCTTGATAGAGGGTCAGGTTTTGTAAAGACCGAGAATGGCTGATCAGTCAGGAGTCAACAAAAATGAGCAAATAGGAAAGTTAAAATTTGGATGAATTAAAATATGGAATTCTTTTTTTTTTCCATAAGGCACATACCTTTTATAGTGTATTTTTGTGTGATAATTGACACGCTGTGTGGAAGATATCATCACAGATTTTTTAAATTCTGATGTCCGTCTTTCTCGGATAGTTTTTAGTGTGGAGTTGTCAGCTACATGAAGGATATTATCACAGAATTTTAGATCCTGATGTCTGTCCTTCGTGGATAGTTTTTTAGTGTGGTGAGCTATAGGTATCCAGAAAGGAAACTGTTGACTTCGTCTATGTTGTCAACTTTGTCAGATTGGGGTTTTCCTTGTGATGTCCAATAAACAGCGGTAAGATCATTGCTGTATTTTTATCAGTCAATAAATTTTGAATCCCTTTTGTTTTTTGGGGGGTTTTTGTGTGGTGATATATTGTTTCGATTTGACTGCAGTCGTCTGCTCCTGAAATCTGTCTCCTAATGTTTTCCCCTTGCTGGGGTTTTCCCGCTATTTTCTAGGGCCTTTCGTTCGCCTAACAACAGGCTTTCCTCCAATTTGATTGGTTGCCCTTTGCTCTACTTCCACCCTTGCAAACTGCGTGGGCTGATCTCTCGGATCTTGGCCTCTAGCTGACTACACTACATCCGATAATGTGTGTTTGCTTTTTGGCGAATTGCACCATACTTTTTTATTGTAGGGGAACATGTGCCAACAAGTCCCCTATTCTTCCTATGTGGATATAACAGTATCATCCTGTGTGCCTGTTGACCGTGGGTGGCAACCTGTGATGCCATAAGATGGGATCTTGGTGGCTAGGCATTCATCCACTCTGGCCCTTACTTTGGCTAAACGAAAGTTCAGAGAGGCCCGATCCGATCAATCGGCTGGTCACGTCATGCCCTAGTATCTATAAGTTCATCCCCAACCGTATTATTCAATCTGATTCTTCAAAAAATCAAAACCTTATTTCTCCTTTTTATTTTTCTCCCCAAATAGATACTAGAAGGCGGTGGCTGACGATCAATCATGTTGAGAACAAAGATTACCAATGGTAAAGAGTGGTGTCTTCAAAAAGGCAATGTTTTTCTGGGAGTAATGTTTTTCTTGGAGTGGCATTTTCTGAGAGTAATGCTCCCCTCTCTCAGTAGAATTCCCTTCTAAGAATAATGTTCTCACTTTCACTGTAAAAATTCCTTCTACAAGCAATATATTCTGAGAGCAATGTATTCTGATTATCTAAGAGCAATGTATTTTGGGAATATAAATAATTATCCTACCTATAGAAATATAATTGACAACTTTATTCGGCATTAAATAACCTATAGATGGTTGATATGCTGCAAACCAAACGAAACGAAACGAAACCAATCCATTTGTGTTTCTTTTGTGTGAAGTTTGTGCTGCTGGAAGAATGGCATCCATTGGTAAACGGACTTTCCGGTTCAATAGGAGTTCCCTCCTCTTTGCGTTTGAAGAGTGTTCTCTTAAATGTATCCACAAAACGCTCTATGTTTCGGGTTAGGGGTTAGGGTGAAATGATGGCATGTGTATATGATTGATATCATTCTGCTTGCAGAAATCCGAAAATTTCACTGAAATGAAAGCAGTACCATTGTCAGAGACTATGGTTTCAGGGACTCTAAATTAGTGTTGTCATTTTAAAATCGTTTCTTCCAAGTTAATGCAACTCATTGGAAGGCAGTTAAATCTAAACAGTCCCTTGTGTCTGTTATCAGAGAGATTGCATGTTTTAATATAAAGTGACGTCCATATAACGTTGTGGGAAATCATTTTTGTGGAAAAAATTACCGCCAATGCTTTCTTCTCTATCTGACTATAGTTTAACTCGCAGGTGTCAGTGACCTGAATGTATGGGATATTGCCTTTTGACTGCCATCAGGAAAGCTATGTGAAATGACAGCTCCAGCACCATAATCAAATGCATCAGAAACAAGAATAATATCCATTGTAGTGTGTGAGTAACATCGCTGAAGAAAGTAACGATTCAATCTTATTAAAGACAGACTGAAACTCAGTGGGCCATTTGTATGGTACATATTTTTTTAAAAGATTGTTGAGAGGTTAACGAACTCGATGGAATTCTGGCAAAAATGCACTGTAAGGGCTAACCATGCCAAGGAAAAAGCGTAAAGTTTTAATATATGGTGGACGAGACGCGATCCAAATGAACGCCAAAAGGCAAATGGCTCGAATTACTACTCTCTTCCTTTCCCTGCTTCATTAGGATACGCTCTCCTCTTCAATCCCAAAGGGCAATGAGTTTCCTAACAGAGACGTGTTGACTCAATATTTTCCAACCAATGAATATTGTTTCAAAAGCAAAAACTAACACGTCTATGTTAAATTGGTAAGCCGATGCGAACTCAATAACCCCTATAAAAGAATGAGAAAATAAGCAGAGTTCATCAGACAGACCCGAGAGACGAACCACAAAGGAACACACAAGAAGTACACCTTCCACTCTATCACCAGCCTGTTGACCGGGGCGACAAGAAGAACAGGACACTTCAAAAGTATGTACAAGCTTTCCTTGCCTCGCATGCATCTACCCCCCCACCCCGCACACACAGTATAACATTGTCACTTATCCATATATACGGCCTATGACTCATGCACTAACAAATATAGAGATACACGTCTTTAGCCCTCGTGTTATACTTATTCACTGAACAATTTCCTACCAAAGAACACGAGTTGAATAAACTTTACCAAAGAACATTTCTTCATTAAAACTAACCTTTATATTCTTGTAAAATTATCGTTCTATAATTGTTTTGTTGATTAATCATGTTTTATTTCATTTTTCATTCACAAAACGCCATACATGTTGAGTTAACACTTGCGGCCGACTCTCAATTGGAATGCCAACAACAACAACAGCTAATCCAAGACACACGATTTGAGTGCCCAAGCTGAATATCCTTTAGGCACGACTGCTTTCTCTCCAGTAATAACTTAACCCCCAAGAAAATAAACTCTCTCTCTCTCTCTCTCTCACACACACACACACACACAATGGAACTTTGAAACAAACGTTCTAACGCTCGTGTGTTGTTCTTATTCAAAAACTTTAAACTTTCTCAGCAAACTTTAGTCTTTCAAAATATATTTTATATCTCTATAAAATTGTTCTTTAACTTATGTTTTCTCGCTTTCATTCACAAAACCCTGTTGTTAAATTTAGCACTTGCTAATGGTGACCCATTCTCAACATTCATGCTTTAATCCATTTTTCTCATTCACGATTTTAGCTACATTTATATTAATTGTTAACGTGGCTCTTGGCACTTTTCAAAGACTAAAATACACAATCAAAAGCCCAGAGCTACGCTACAATGGAAAGAAACAGAGAATACTGGAAATATGGAGAGACTTACTGTCACTCAGATTCCAAATAACACCACTTGTTTTCACCAGTGATTTCTCACTGGTAACAACTAATGTGAAAACACCTCATAAGTAAAGAATAATGATAATATCAGCATCCTGCAAATGTTGACCCCCCCTCTCTAATTTCAGGTACCAGAATACCACAGACCAAATACAAGTAAGAAGAAATGAATAATGTAATAAACTAGAGGAAGAGATGGACCACAAAAGAACATAGAGTAGTAATGGAATGCTATTATAAATGCAACCCAACACAAAGAGGCTACATGAACTGCATAATGAACCTATGGGGCATATCTGTAGCAGCTGTACAACTAGCAGCGACAGCCGCCATTACGATTTGTAATCAGTGCTTAATTCATAAGCTCGATGCTGATTAGGGCAAGCATTTAACTTCCTTTTCGGCTTGCCCAATCAGGGGCCATCTCTCATGCGAGCTGTGCACGTGATGAGAGATTATAAAATGGATAGCTCCCTCTTCACTGTCCCATGAGATGGGACTGACAACAACTCCACGTGGCTCGAGCTAACCACAAACTTCTCTCTTGGAACACAACAGAAACTACTCGGGCCTCTGGTCCGGGGTTCGACTTTGAAAAGAAGACTCAAGATTCCACCATGGCTACCTCTGCCGACACACGTGGACTACTTAATGCAACACGCACACATACTTACATACATGGACATTGCTTGACTTCCATACCTGTGTACTGTACTGTAACATTCTTCATATATGAACTCTTTCTCTTTTATTACAAACAGGACATTGTCGAACTTCTGCACCTGTGTACGGACACGTATCCTTCATATATGAACTCTTTTCTCTTCCCTACCAACAAGACATTTATTTAACACCATGTGGACTTTCTAACCTTTCCTTTTATTCCATACTCATGGACGTATTCATTAAGTAACACCCTTCTCTTTCCTTCTCTTTCATTCTCCTTTTATTCACATGTTAACGAAGACGACCAATAAAGTTGTTATAAATAATAGAAATGGACTTTGTCTCATTTCTATATATCTGCAGACTTCCACACAATGAAACAGAGTATTGCTGACCAAACAAGACATATCCGTAAGAGAGGATGGTTTTCTGAGCTAGAGCTAATGGACGTAAACGGAAAATGTGGTGTTTCTCATAAGAAAAACAAAGTACAGGTGTTTTGTGGTTCATGTTTACTATGAATGTACATTCATTACATTGCCCCCCTCTAAGATTCGTTGTTGATGGAAGAAGGATGGTCTGGGTAAGCTGTCCTTATAACCCCTTTTATAGCCGAGAATTATTCTGCCTCTGTGTGGCCAATTTTGAAAGAAAAGAAAAGAAAAGCTTCCAATTTTTTTTCAAATTCAGATAAGCCAGCATTCATGTCTTTAGTCAGTACTAAAACGATTTGGTAGTTCTATTGTACAAGGTGATGTCAACGTTGTGACAGGCCATTCATAGTCAGGTGAACGTTCCTGTATGAGGGAGTTATGTTGACCTGGTACATACTGTATCTGAGGGCATGTTCAGTTCTGCCTCCACGAGTTCTGGCTTGTTTCCAATTAGGGGTTGAGACACTAATCTGGTGATACAAGGATGCGATCTGACTTGATCCTGGTGACAACGGACAACCCAGCCATTTTTCAGTCTGATCGAAAAGGATAAGGGGTATACTCTTTCCACAACATGACCAACCAACCAGATGAGCCCAGAACCAAAGTTCTACACAAAAACTGTTTAGTCTTTGTCAAATGAATGCATCTGTCATGGTGGAATTTTTTAGCTTCTTGACTGTTGTCTACACTGATCGAAGTGGCAGGCCTTATGTGGTTCAGACTGGTGTGTAATCTTTGCTTTTTCAATAACTGCCAAAGTAGTTCTCATAGTTGTGTGTGGTGTTGTCCGGTATGTAGCAAAAAATGGGATATCTTTGTTTCCAGAGTTCCTTCTGACATCCTCTTTAAACAGTTCTTAACTAATCCAACTGAACGTTCAACTAGGCCATTTTATGCCTGATGATGTGGACTTACAAGTTTGTGTTTGATGCCATTTTGTTTTGTGAACTCTGCAAATTCTAAATGGTGAAGCAGGGACGATTGTCACGAACTAGAATATGAAGGAAACTGTGGATCGCAAAACAGTGCTTCAATCATCCGATTATGGTCGTTGATGTAGCTGTGCTTGTGTGCACGTCGATCAATTTTGAATGTGTGTCCATGATGACAAGCTATCTTTGGCTATTATAATCTACATAGTCAACATGAACGAGATGCCAGACATGTAGTGGTGCTTTAGCAAGTAAGCCTCTGGGGTATTGGCATGGGTAGCAGTTGTTAACTCTCTCTTCGATATTGGCATCTATATCAGGCCACCACACATAGTTACAGGCAAGGGCTTTCATCTAAACCATACCAGAGTGGCATTGGTGAAGCTTGTCTAGAACTTGTTACCTCAGGCAGTGGCGAATTACCATTCGTAACCCCCAAAGTAGGCACCCTCCTTCCACATTCAGTTTATTTTTCGAGCATGAAATGACAAATACGGAGGATTCTGTGGAAGATTGTTCCTTCCCAATCGCACAGCTTAGACGACCAAAACAAAAAACAAGATCCTAGTGGGTATCTGTGCATATGTCAGTTGAATTAACCATTAAGTTGTTAATGCAGTCTATGAGATGTGTAACGCAACCGGGCGTTGGAACATCAATAACATCCTGTAGAGGCAGACGACTCAATGCATCGGCAGTGACACTGTGACCCAGGCTTGTACTCAATTATATAGTCATAAGCACTCATCAATAGTGACCATCATATGATTCTGGGTGGTAGAGTGTCCAGTGTAAGCTTTGTTGGACCAGAGAGGCTGATGAGTGGTTTATGATCCATGATGATACGGAATGCAAAAAGGTACTGGTCGAATATTTTCACTCCAACAATGATGCTCAGGTTCTGCTTGTCCAATTGGTTGTAATTTTTCTTTGTCGGTGACAGTGTCCTGGAAGCAAAGGCAACAGGTTTCTCTGATCCATCAGGTAACACATGTGACAAAATGGCCCCAACATCATACTGACTGGCGTCACAGGTCAATATAAATTCCTTTTCAGGTTCATAATGGACCAAAACATTTGCACTCTGGTTTGCTGACAGGCTGTCGATTGGATGACCTCCCATCTCCAAGAGACATCATTCCCCAGGAAATAGAGAGGACCTGGCTTATCTGTTATATTGGAAACATATCTAGCATAAAACTGGAACCAGACCAAAAAAGCCTTGGATTCTGTCTCATTGCAAAGAGCTGGTGCATCCCAGATGGCACAGATCTTTTCTTGTGTTGGATGGAGACCTTCAAAGTAAATCAATGACCTAAGTAGGTGCCATTAATTTACATTTACCCAAATGAATACGGAGGTCGGATTCTAAAAGTTTCTTTATCAAGGTTGTTCAAATGTTCTGAGTCTGTTGAACCTGTTATCAATATTTCGTCTTCATAGCAGATGACATGTGGTTCATTTGCAAACAAATTATCTATACAGCGCTGGTAGATGCCAGAAGCTGACTTTACTTCAAAACTCAGGTGGTTGAACCTGTAGAGACCCCGTGTTGTGTTAATGGTGAGATACTGCTTTGAGTTTTCCTCTCGTAGGTCTAGCTTTGTGAACTTTTGCCCCAGCACCAACTTTGTATACAAGTCATTAATTCTGGGGATGGAGTACTGGTCGAGGTTGGGGCATTTATGGATTGTCATTTTGTAATTCCGACACAACCGAATCGATTGATCAGTTTTAACAACTGTTACTATAGGAGGAGCTCATTCTGAGTACTGTACGGGTTAAACAATGCCAAGAGATTCCAGACGATCCAATTCTTTGTTCACCTTTTCATTCCAAGCAAAGGGCACATGTCGAGCCTTGCAGAATATGAGCTTTATATTCGGGTCAACACTCAATTTTGCTGTAACACACTTTAATGTGCCTAGCAGCTTATCCTTGAAAACATTTCGCTATAATATCTTCGATTATCGGTGTAGCATTTACTGATTTTAGCTGATGAATACATTTTCAGCTAAGTTGCACAACTTGTAACCAGTTTCTGCCAAAAAGGACTAGTACTAGGAAAAACTACTTGTGGTAGACGAAACTGTTCATCATCGTAATCTACTTACACCTGACACCTACCACATAATGTGATGCTTTCTCACATATAGGTCGCTAATTTTTGTAATGTAGGCCAGAGTTTGGGCTTATCTGATTCGCACCAAGGCTGCTGCAAAGAAAGTGGGCTCCCTCTACCATGTTAGTAAACTCCTCACACCTGACATTATCCTATATCTCTACAAAGCCACCATCCGCCCACGAATGGAGTATTGTTGCCACATCTGGGCTGGTGCATCATCCACTCGTTTCTCCCTCTTAGACAAAGTCCAAAAAAGAGTCGCCAACTTAATAGGTCCCTCACTATCCACCAAGCTCCAGCCCCTGTCCCATCGCCGCAATGTTGCATCCTTGTGCCTGTTTTACAAGTACTTCAATAGATTGTGCTCCGATGAACTTGCTGCTCTGGTGCCCCCTCAATATAAATACACGAGACGAACTCGACAATCAACTAAGTCCCATCCATTCACTGTGGAAGTCCCCAGATTCCAGAGAGTCTTCTATTCCAATAGCTTCTTTCCTCATGCTGCCGGCCCCTGGAACTCCCTCTCTGCTCCCTGTTTCCCGACTCTACTGACATGCAGAAATTTAAAACTAATGTAAACAGACATCTTGCTGCACAGCTCCCAACTTAGGATGACCCCCAAAACCTACACCCTAATTCTCAGTAGCCCTTTATGTCTACAGTGGCGTCCTGCCTTGTTGGGGTGAACTATGATAAAAAAAATTTAATTTTGGTTTTGATTTTAAGCATTTCCATTACCATAACAATATTTCGGCATATTTTTATATTTCATATAGCATTCAATAAAAAAAAAAAGTTTTAAAATTAAAACTCAAAACAGACATTTTTTTTAAATTTAAAAACATCTATCATTATGCCCGAAAAATGTGGACGCATGTAACAGAAATATTCTTAAATTAATAAACCTAGAAAAGTAATGGACAAATTATTACAGTTGGAAAAGTAAAGGATTATAAAACTTTTTCTTCTTAAAATTTCTTAAAATATTGCAGCTAAAATCTAAATTTGAAAAAAAAATTAGATTATAAAACTAAAAATAAATAATTATAAGTTAATTGTTAAAAAAAATATCACTTGAAGAGACTGGAAAAATTACTGATTTATAGGAAGAGTTGACTACTGTATACTTAATTTTTTTCTTAGTCTTAATCTTTTTAAAATAAAATTTGTTATTTAATTATAAATAAAATTTGTTATTTTGTTAATTTGTTATTTAAAATTTATTAATAATTTATTAATTTATGTCAAAATTTCACTAAAATTATTATTTTTTAAATTTAGTGATAAAATAATACAATAAAATCAATCAAAAGCAGTGTATTTTATAATTGCGCTTATTATGACTATTACAGCTTTTTGATACAATAAAATTCAACATTCCAAGGGGCAAAAATAAAAAGGAAAAATATAAAAGTAAACTATTTAAAAATTAAAAAAAAATTTTCACTATCAAAAGTAGACAAAATTAGGTAAAAGTAAATGTTTTAAAAAGATATAGTAAAAGGGTATTGTAATTAATGACTAATTATATGAAATTTCAAATTAGACAAAATCTAATATATTTTACTTTACCTAAGAATGTAGATTGGTTTGGTTTGGTAGTTTTGTTTTACGGCATATCAACCCTTTTTGGGTTATTTAATGCCGAATCTGGTTTTGTTTTCTTCTCTTTCTTGTTTCTTTCCCCTTTTGATATCTGTTTCTATTTAGCCCATAGTTGGGACCCTAACAGGTACTACCACTCCGGGTCAGGGTGGACCTGGGAGCAATGGTAATTAAGAGGAGGCTCCACATTCCCCAAAGTCCGTAAGCCGGATCTCACCATCGGATGTAGTTTAAGGTCATATCCAGGACCGGGAGTAGGGTAGGAAAAATAAAAATAAAAAAGGGGAGGGAGAAAGGGAGAGGGGCTGTTGTTTTTGTTTTTGGTTTTGTAGAACATAATTAAGTTTTACAAACAAAAAAAAAAAAAAAAAAAAAAAAACGTCAATGTAGGTGAATTTCGTCTCAGGGAGCCACAGGGCAGCCTGATCTGGTATCACCAGGAATGTAGATTGGTTATTTTGATCTCTGGCAGAACTTAAATTTAATCATTAAACAATTATAATTTGTGTTTATTTATCATTACAGTTGATTAATTAAAAATTAATCAAAACTCCCTCATTAATTATTGTCAGTGTCATTTACATGCCAAACTTTTTATTTGTTAATGTTTATTTTTTGTTCTTTTTACTTTAAACTTTTGTTTTATTTGATGTTTATAATTGTCACTCATTTTTTTCAGTCCCATAAAGTATGTATTATCAATTAGATCGTATACTGTATTAGAATTCATCACTTTCTATATTTAAATCAAATATTTTTTATTATCTCAGGAAAAATTAACTGCGTGAAAAACTGTCAATTATGCTGATGCTATTTTTGAAAAATATAAGTCAGTCATTTTTCCAGTACCTTCAAATGATATTTTTTTAACAATTAACTTATAATTATTTATTTTTAGTTTTATAATCTTCTTTTTTTTCACAATTTAGACTTTAGCTGCAATATTTTAAGAATTTTTAAAAAGAAGTTTTATTGTCACAAAAGAGATATTTTATATATATATTTAAAGGGGAAGTTTACATAGATAGGAAAACATAGAATGTTTGTTCATAGTTTGAGATTCCTTGCAGAAAAAGGGATTCATTAGCTGAGATAATAAGGAAGCCTGAATTGATAATCTAATGTCTGTGAATTATTCAAAAAAGTCGTAATCAAAACTTTCCACTCAATCACGAAAATTACAATTGATTGAAAGTTATTTATAAAAGTAATGTTCCTTTGATGCATATAGTTTTCATTGTAAAAAAGGTTCAGTGAGAAATGTTATGAGCGTTAAAATGAATATGTTTATACATTTGTTTTCAATCAGCGTGAATTAGCAGACGACAGTGTGAAAGAGTTAAAGCATTGTGAGTGAGTGAGTGTGTGTGTGTGTGTGTGTGTGTGTTTGTGTGTGTGTGCATGAGTTGAGAAATGAATTTAGCTTTCCCAAGTCTGACAGGCGAGGAAAGCTGGCGTAATATAGATGTTAGTTCTGTCGTGGATTTTGGCTCAATTGTTTATTGAAGGAAAAAACTGGCATTATGTGCTTGAGGTAAGTCAAAATGGCAAATTCAGGGAGAAGCCTTTGATTGGCTCAAAATATATTTATTTGTTTTTATTAATTTAGGCCGATGTATGCTCCGGGCCATATGCGCACAAACGAGTTTGAGCACTTTCATTTTGTGCACCAAAAGGTAAACTTTGCTGCCACATATTCATAACATAAATTTTTACCCATTCCACCATTTTCAGCATTTTAACATTTTAATTGTCAGCGTGGGTCTTGGTACATTTAAAAGAACGACTATTGTTTATATCTTATCAAAACCAGCACCCATACTACATATTCGCTTGGGACTATCTGGGCTCTTTAGCAGTCCCTTCTTTGTTGTAATGAGGAATTGTTTGGTTTTCGGCGGCCATCCTCTTAGGTATTGTCAACCAGGGTTACTTTGATATTGGGGGCTATTATAATAATTCTATATCAACCTGTATTTTTTGCTTTTAACTAATCAACCTTGATTTGTTTGCCTCCTAAAACTAGGTTGTAACATATCTATGGTACAGCTGTAACATATTTTGTTTTCCCACAAATGCGAGGTCAGTGCAAGAAGTTCTTGAAAATACGGTTGCCAGTACGCTTGAAAACTATATTTTGCAAAAGGAGAAAACATCACAAAAACGTGAACCAAAAATAACTTCAGAAACAGCCATTTCATCACACGATCTTAATGATTTGCGTATATCTGTGTCTGTTATGAGAAAATGCAAAAGTGCCACTAATTATTGTAGCTGTGCCTAGTCATCTTTTTCTGCTCTAAGGGATGTTTATGTACCTTGTTACAAGACAGGGTTATAATGGTGTTGCATGGCGGGGCTACTATGATAATGTATTAAAAAAAGCATTATCATAGTAGCTTCTACGGCGGGGTTATTATGATAATCTTTTTACATAAAAATAATGTATAAAAAGCTGCAATTACTTTTCTTCATTTTTTCGAGATTCAAACTTAAGTGGTATTCATTCAAGGGGTAGCCTTTTTTTTATTCATAACAAGAACGACACAGCAAGAGCAAATCTAGTCATAGCAGCTCCGGTTCGAGTTCACAGTACCTCCTCTTGAGGTACTTTATTGCCGATCGCCTAAGGCGCCCATACTGGGGGATGCCGGCTATTTTTTGTACTCTTTCAGAGTGTCCCCTCCAGTGAGCTGGTTTTAACCGTGGCCTACGTAACTGCCTTAATGTGTCATCGTGCTGTAGTGGAAAGGGTAAATCGAGGGTAAATATTTAAAAAAAAGAAGAAAAACTATCCTGAAGAAGGAAAGAAAGTCAGAGTTGTCTCCCTTTCCTTTCTGTCGATCTCCTGTCTTCGTTTTTTAAAAAAACACATGTTCTAAGTCGAAATGGCTGCTCCTTCTATCAAAGTTACCCAATCTCGTTTCGCCGCTCTTCGCATTGATAATGACAGCGACGAAGATTCGAAGAAAACGGCGAAAAACAACAGCCATTCCAGCCAGCAACAACAAGCCAAGAAGAAAGTGAAAAAGAAGAAGCCCGTTGTCAACGAGACGGCCGAGGTGAGAGAAAGTGAGACCGTTGCGAAACGGGGCGGTCACAAAGTCGGGGAACAAAACACGCACAAAAAATATCTACCTTTTTTAATTTTTTTTTTTTTTGATCCTCCAAAAAATAATCGGTTTTGATTTTATACAATTTATGTAGCAAAACTAATAAAACGTAGATAAAACTACAATAAATAAATAAATTGTAGTTTTAAAAAATAATGCCAATCTTTTGTAAGTATTTTTTTCTTAGAACGTCATTATCTTTACTAAACGTTTTTTCATTTTCTTTTTTAAGTCATTTTAAAAATTTGTTTTATGAAAATAATGATTTTCTGGCCATATTAATTAAATAAAAAAAACAACTTTACTAATTTCTTAGTTTAATAGTTTTTATGCCCGAGAATTTATCTTCGACATTTTTTTTATCCTCAATCATTTTTATTTTTTAACATTTAAAAAGTTTTTTTGGGATGTTTTTATTTTTGAAACAATACGTAATTATTACGTATTTATTTAATAACAAAAATAATTCATAGACTTATTGTTTAACAAAAAGCTAATTCTAGAATCGACCTCACCCCGAATATTTTTTTAAAGAAATTAAATTTTTTTTAAATATAAATGAGTTTAAAAATAAAAATCTCTTTTAGAATTAGATATTTTTTTTAAAAGAAATTCTTTTGGCTAGAAGCAAAGTGTAGTATCTGTTCTGATATTACACTTCATGTTAGTGTCAGTGAAAGAGAAATCCTTCTGGACTGAGGCAATTTAAATTTTTGTATTGCCCGCTTTTGAGGAGCTGGATTTTCTCCACATTAAAAACCGACCTTGTGTCTAACTCTGCCCTTGTGGGGAGCAAGTAAATAGGAACTTCGTGAATGATTATTTTCATAAATTAAATTATCTCCCTTGTTTTTCTTACAAAAAATTGGGACCCTATTCTGAACATTTGCCTTTTTTATTTATGCTACGTATTTGTTTTATTTTTACTTTTTAACTTATAAATTAAATAAACAATGCAAGGCTCCTTTTCCTTTCTTCGGGGACTATGGTACAGTTTCGTTGGCACTCCCCCATTTTACTCACCCTGTTGCCTAGAATACATATTCCATAATTCATTATAAGTTCAATAGTTTAGTATTTTACCAAGCACATGAATATGGTTAATGCTCACGCATATGCACCCCCCCTAAGTGTTAACATTTACACAAAACATAATGTGACAATTTTACTCACTGTATTTTTTAGAATATATATTCCAAAATTCATAATGATTCGTTCATTAGTTTAGGAAATTAAAGAGTTTTTTGGGGGGGGGAGGGGGCGTGTTTGAATGGCCATATCTACTAAATGGTAAACTTTACAAAAAAGATAATGTGCCTATGTTACTCACCGGGTTGTCGAGAATATATATTTCAAGATTCATTATAATTGGTTCATAAAACATAAATTTAAAAAGAAAAACAACTTTATATGCACCTCCTAAATTTTAACATTTACAAAAAAAAAATATCTGATGTTACTCACCATATTTTTTTTTAGTATATATATATAAAAAATTCATAATGATCCATTGATTAGTTTAGGAGATTGCTCTCTCTCTCTCACGACTAACCAAGAAAATATGTATATATATATATATATTAAGGTTAGTGAGAGAGAACCCCAATTTAAAAATAAGGGCTAAATATTTATTTATATATGTATTACAGAAGACGACAGTACTGATGTTGTTCTGATCTTCTGTAATATATATATATATATATATATACACACACACATACATACACACATAGCTAACTTTATAAATATAGAGATATGAGAGGGAAAACAGGGTGCTACATAGATAAATTCATACATTACTTCTAAAAATAAACAATTCAAGAAAAAGTTTACCATCTTCTCCTTTCACCCTCATGTCTGTCATTTTGTGTCAAAATTTGAAAATAACATCTTTACTCATTTCTGAAATAATAATGATGATAATAAAGATGAAATATTAAAAATCTCGCCATATGAGTTAATTTGTGTAGTATTGTTTTGGTCTATCCACTTTTCTTATTCATCTCTATATCTCTGATATATTAATGTCTCATCAGTATCTTGGTTCATAAACGTGTCGGAACTGGAACAATTCGGATTTCGAACAAAATATTCAAGCCGGAAATGTCTCTGGTTTTCTAACAAACTTTTGATTCCAGAACCACGCCGACGACAACCAAAGCATACCATCTGATGAAACGCTTGGCTTGGCCACTCTTGGCTTTTTGAATCCAGATTTGGGTTTTGGTTTTATTTTTTTAATCTGGGTTTTTTCTTTGGAACTATATTTTAAAATATCTGCTAAAGATCTTTTTAAATATTATAAAATGTGTAGTAAAATGGTTAAAATATACACTAAAAACAGTCTTAATTCATCAAAAGTTCACAGAATATATTTTTTACGAAATAAGGTTTTATATTATACATTATAGATATTATTGAAAATAATGTTGTATATTAACTCATTAAATACCTAAAAAAAATAGTTAATATAAGAATTAACAAATTAATCTCTTTTACATTATTTTTAATGGGAAAATCGGTTTTTGAATAACTCAGTTTTAGAACATGTTTTCAGAACGAATTATATTCGAAAACCGAGGTTCCACTGTACATTAATAGCTATTCTTTTGCATGTAGAACAAGGGAGGTAATTCAGTATATATTCAAGCAAATGCCAGTATTAATATTTTTTCTAAAGTAAACAAGACAACATTTTTTCCAAGTTAATTTTATTATAAAAATTGTAAGTTGGGACCCAACATTCGTAAAGAAAAAGGGAGTTTGGGTTTGTGTCACAATGTTTACAAAATATGTTTTTGTGTGTATGTAGAGTTAATTCTCGACTTTGCCTGGTAGTTTTTTTTTATTTTCATTTTCTTTTATTATACCGGTTTTTTTTTTATATTACCAAAAAAAAAAAGAAGCAGATTTTGAAAATTAAATTTAATTATTATGGTATTGTTTATTTGTAAAATTATTAATTGAACCAAATTGTTATGAAACTATAATTAATTTTGTCGAGATAATGTTTTAATCTCTATTTATAAAATTATTGGATGAAAATAGTTTTCAAAACTTTCAATCTTTTAATACATAAAGATTTGCGAAGAATTTTTGCAGCCAGAAATTATTTTAATTTTGTAATTAAAATATTTCTTTAAGTAGGATTTTTAAAAATTTGTTTTATTTTACATTCTTGCATTTTAGATTTCAGTAAATAATCGATTAATAGTAAAAAAAACAACATAATTCAGTCTGTATTATTTGGTATAATGGTGAGAGTGTTTGCTGATGAGAAGGAAGACCAGCGTTAAATCTTCGGTCAAGTCATACCAAAGACTAAAAAAAATGGTACTTGGTGCTCTCTTGCTAAACACTCAGCATTATAAGGCGAGGATCAATGGTAAGTGGAGTAATCCTGGGAAAGGAGTGGCGCCATCCCCTACATCTTGGTGTAGTAACTAATGAAAAAGAAGTCTTCGAGTCGACCTCAACTATGGTGGACCACTTTACTTCTTTTTTTTATGTAATAATCAAGGTTATGAAAGAAATATAGACAGACACACAAGAAATAGTCACACAATTTTACTTATATATACATATACAATCAAAGAATTTAATTCCAGAAGTAATTTTTCAAGCAATGAAATTCTTTTTTTTTCCAGTTGAAGCAACTCGCCTTTGGTAAGCCAACCAGCAAGACGAAGAAAAACCAGGGTAAAAATCGTCAGAATTTGACATCGGACGTTAACAATAAACAGTGGGAAGACTGGAAAAAAGTAGATGAAGAGGTATGGCATGGCTTCTTTTTTTTTCTTTTTTTTTTTAACTTTTCTTTTTGCCGACAACTCATCATCATCAACCTTTGCGAAAAAGGCTGACCATTGTTATAAGTCTTCTCATTTATGACCATTTTTAGTTTTAATTTTTTTTTTTTTTTTTTTTAACTTTTCTTTTTGCCGACAACTCATCATCATCATCAACCTTTGCGAAAAAGGCTGATCGTTGTTATAAGTCTTCTCATTTATGACCATTTTTAGTTTTAATTTTTTTTTTTTTTTTTTTAACTTTTCTTTTTGCCGACAACTCATCATCATCAACCTTTGCGAAAAAGGCTGACCGTTGTTATAAGTCTTCTCATTTATGACCATTTTTAGTTTTAATTTTTTATTTTTTTTATTTTGTGATTTATGTTTCCATCATAGAAATTATCAAGATCATCTCTTCATCTTATTTTCTAGCTTCTGAGTCTTCTGTCATCTGTGGTCCCATAATTTGCATCCCCTAGACCAGGAGTGGCCACCCTTTTGTACCCCAATGCACCAATTTATTTCGCTTTTAATTTAGATGCACCACACAAACTTGTAACCTCTTTTAATACCTTAGATTATGGTATTATGGACATATTTGACGGTTAGAGATACATTAATTTTATTTTATATATATATATATATATATATATGCCACCACCTTCATCAATTCAATAACACATGGATACCCCAGGCACGAGGGTACGTGAATGATCAAGGAAAACCTTGCTTGAGCGTGAATTAAATGATTTGATTGCTTGCAACATGACTGGTATCAACCCTATGGATCTGAATGATGAAGAGAGCAGGCGTGAGGCGTTGTCTGGTGTTGCTCACCCCGGAGTCCACTCGCAGAACCTTAAATACCAAAACATATATATATATGTATATATATATATATATATGGATTATGACAATATATGTTGATATAATAATGTTGGTTGGTTCACCCTCAGAGAAACGAGTCGTAAACATACATCTCACAGGAATGTTATGTTTTTTGAAAATGTGAAAAAATAAAAGTAGAAAATAAAAACCATGGTTATTGGAATATAAAATGAACCTGTATTATATATATATATATATATATATATATATATATATAAGTGTAGGTTTGTAATCTGAGGCTGGAGCAATGTGATATAGGTACCGGAAGGTGGAGAAGGTGAACAAAAACAAACGAGAAGAGAAAACAAGAATGGAATCTCAAATCAATTTATTAATATTTCACGTAAAACAGATTAAATACCGGAACAGTAAATAACATAGTGGTTACTGTCAGGCCAATAAAAGTTCCGGAATAAGGTAATCTTAAATTTTCGAAAGAAAAACTTTCATTATCAAAAGACCAAAAATTTACGACCGAGTGGTCGAAAAAACGAACGAAAGAGATGCACTGATGGAATCAACTGTTGTTGGCAGAATACCGCAGAGAAAAAGAGTAGGTACGCAGAAAATGTTAATTATTCCTATCATAATTTAATTATATAATTATTCAGCTAAAGTTATCATCTTATTAATATTTGTTTATTTATATACTAATTATTATAATTTTATTATTTTTTATTTTATTTGATTTATTAACTTTTTTTCCTTTATTTATTCAATTCTAATTTTAAATTTGGGCCGTTGTGAAAATACGAACGGTCAAAGGGAGGTAACTCTGAAAACGATTAGAATTAAAACTTGAAAAAAAAAAAAAACATTTACTGGGATGAATACGGCTCCCTCTATTAAGCGTTTAAAAATCACCGTAAAGAAGAGCATTTTAATCAACACATGATGAAGTTACTTTACTCTTGCGTACATTTTTTTACAATAAAAGTCCTGTTAAAGATCAGTATCACTTGGTAACACACAGGGCACACATACTCGTCACAGATGTCACATCAACCAAACTTATAAGGTCACAAATATGAAACAAATATAAAATGAACTAATACTATGTTTAGACACAGTCACACCTGTAATATTCCAAAACAACAACCAAAACTCTGCATTGGCAGAATTTGGGTTGGGAATGGGAAGCATTATACAGCTTTGAAGTTGTATACCACTCTCCTGCTAGATTCGATAAATATGTAAAAATGCAGAGTGGCCCACTTCATATCATTCACTTAATTCTAAGAAAAATTTTGCTTCCTATCAAAAAATTAAAAAGGGCTTTGCAATTATAATTATATGGCCTTCTCACTTCAAGAATATCATACACTAGAGTTCTCAAGTGATATAGATAGAAATCAGCAAAAAGATTTATTAGATAGTGAAAAAGTGCATACGTTGGCATTCACACTTCCTTCTTCATCAGAGTGCAGTGCAGAAAGAATGATACAGTTTCAATGACCATATCATAGACAATGCTTGATGCAATCCATAATGGAAGCATCAAACTCTCAGTAAAAAATTAAGTTAGGAGAAAATAGGGATAATCATTTGTTAACCATTTCACCCTGGTGGCCCACTTCATCCCGGGTTACCCGATATATATATATATATATTGATTTTGATGTTTTATATACTTTTATGTCTTATATATATTTTCAAAGTTTAATTTTTATTACCTGCAGTAATGTCATTGCTGTAATGGTCCTCTTAGGAGAAGATTTTGTTTGAAAACTCATGAGTTAAGGACTTTAAAGTACTTTGCTTGAACTTTGAATTCTAATAAAATTTGATTTGCACCTTATTTTATTCTTTCACTCTATCTAGTGCTATATATATATATATTTTTTCCGGCCTGACGGTTACCTAGCTTGCAAAAGCATTGGTTGAAACGTGTCTTGATATGTAGCCAAATGTTTGTATAAATAAAACTTTTATACAAATAGCCCCATTTATTATTGAGCACCGTTATATAAACACAGATTTTAACCTGTGGATTCAAACTACCTAATTACTATATATATATATATATATATATATTATATGTGTGTGTTTCTCAGTTGAACATGGATTTCTTCACATTTGAAAATTTAAAAAAAATAGCTAAATAGCTTAATGGAAAAAAAAAAAAACATGTAAATTATAGATGTTAATGTAATTTTTAATATTTTATACTGTCCTTTGTCAAAAAATGATTGTATATAAACCTTTTATGACTAGCTAGACATCAAATACATTTAAGAGTTTTTTTGACTTTTCCCTTATTGTTTCATTCATAAACAATCATCATCATCATCAGTTTAATGTCAGTTTTATATGCTGGCATGTGTTGGACATATTTTAGATATTGACTTCCAAACTAATCTATATCTGGTGAGGTCTTTGTTGCTCTTTCTCTCAAATCCATACTTATCACTTTCTCCCATGTTTTCCTTGGTCTTCCCCTGCCAACTAACCCTGCTACCTCAACTGTTCTACATCTACTAACCTCAGCACTCATCCATTCTTTCAATGTGACCAAACCAACAAAATCTCCTGGATTTCACATATCTCTCCATACTGTTCAGATTTAATCTTCCACTGAGGTCATCATATCTAAGCCTGTCTTTAAGACTCACATTACACATCCACCATATCATTTCTCTCCATGAAACACATATTCTCAATCCTCACTGGCCAGGTTTCACTTCCATGCATCACACTTTTTTCTTTTTTTTTTTATGGAAATCGCTCCAGACAAGGCATGAAGCCACATGATGTAAAGAGCTAACAAGATCAAATATGATTATCACAAAGACAGGAGATGCCTAAAAGACCAAGGTTATGAATAGGAGGAAAACAGTCCGCAGGAAGAGAGTTCCACAAGCCTGTGGTTCCTGGAAAGAAGCTACTGGAATAGGAAGCTGTATTACAATGAGGTATCAAAATAGCGAATTGATGGAGACCACTAGACCAACAAGTCAAACGAGCTATAACAAAAGAAGCGGGAAATAGATCACATAATTCTGAAGAACACATGCCATAATAGTATTTATAGAAAAGACTGAGACTAGCAACATCACGTCTGTGAGAGAGAGAGAGAGTGCAGGGAAGAAGAAAGGGTAGGACCAATCAAATTGCAGATACGTTTCTGTACCTTATCAAGAACCCTCAAATGGAACAGAGATTCACCAGCACAAATATGACAATAGTATTCCATACATCGTCTGATTATAGATTTGTTGATATAGAGAATAGCCTCAGGTGTGAGAAAGTGTTTGGAGCGATAGAGAGAACCGACTTAACAAGAAGCAGAAAGAACAATGGATCTAATATATGAACTCCAAGAAGTTTCAGAGTCAATTTCTCCTCAAGAGCAGAGCCATCCATGAGAATCTCAGGAAGAAAAGGGACATGCCTACGATTGAAAGACACAAGCTGAGTCTTAATTGGATTAAATGAAACAAGCCATTTCGTACCCCAATCAACAACTGAACCCAGGTCAACTTTTAGATAAGCTGCATATTTAGACTAATCCGAGGAAGATGGACGAGAAACAACACCAGAATAGAGAGTGGTATCATCAGCATAGATGTTAATTTTCCGAACAATATTCTCTGGAAAATCATTTATATAGAGAAGAAACAGTGTTGGGCCTAGAATAGAGCCCTGAGGCTATGTAAACATACCTGATAGACACTTAGTCCATCCACTCCTAACTCTTGCAATCACACCAGTTCATTCTTTTGTTTCAATGGTATCACCAAGGTAACAAAACTTCTGGACACCCTCAGTAGGCTTGTGATCCAAATAAACTTTCTCCACATCTTAATTTTCATCTGTCTCCATTGTCTTACACTTCTTGCACACAAACTTATCATTTCTGAACCTACCTGTAATTCCACTACACTTCTTGTGTACCCAATGCATACAAGGACCACAAAAGATTGAGTTACTCCCTTTCCTCTTTCTATAGAGTTTCCAACGCTACAACCACTAATCATTACTTTGGTCTTGTTTACATTCACTCTCAGACCTTTACTTTTCATGGATTTCCTTCAAGTCTTTAACTTAACAAGTAGACCTTCCATTGTTTCACTAAATAATCAGCATAAAGCATCTCTTTAGGACAGCACAAACAAAACACCCCGGACAATGCTTCTAAGACACAAATGAAAAGCAATGGACTCAGTAAAGATCCCTGATGTACTCCCACTATAACATCAAAGCTGTCATAAAATATGCTGTTAATTCTAAGACGACCTTCAGCATTTTTGTACATTGCTTGAACAACCTTCACCGACCATTCATTTACCCCTAATTTACACAAAGCCCACCAGACAATATTTCTTGGCACTCCGTCAAAAGCTTTCTCCAAATCCACAAAAGCAAAATACAGGTTCTTTTACGAAGAATACTTCTCTTGCATTTGTCTCCGGATAAATATAGCATGAGTGGTACCTCGCGCAGGCATGAAACCAAACTGCATTTCATTTATGCTGATCTGACTTCTTATTTGCTACTCAATTATTCTCTCGACCACTTTCAGAGCCTAATCCATTAACTTTGCTTCTGTAATTACCTCTCTTTTACTCTTGTAACAGTTAACAATTGTATTAAGATCCCAGTCTTCAGGAACAACTGCTTCTTTTATCATCTGATTTGTTAAGTCTGTCATCATCTCAATGCCTGTTTCACCTGCAACCTTCACCATTTCTGCAACAACACCTGAGGATGCTGCAATGTTTAAAAAAGGAGGTGGGGTTGAACATTGTATGAAACATGCATCTGTATTGTTTTTAAATTACTAGTTTTTAAATAAAAACCATGTAACAATAAATACATAAATCATAATTGGAAATAGTTCCTCAGGGTAGAAGCATTGCATAATTTGAAAAGGTTAGAAGCCAAAAACAATGCATTTTTTTATTTTTATTTTTTAATTTAAATTAAAAAAGAATTTTTTTTAATAAAGTGATTTATTAAAAAAAAAAAATTTTTTTAATAAATTCATTTATTAAAAAAAAATCTTCATTGTTTCTGGGTTCTAACCTTTTCAAAACTTAAATCATAATTTTAATAAAAAATAAAGTTGTTTTGAACAAATGTCCAACATGAATAACGCATCCGGACGACACTTGTAAATGAGGAAATTATTGGTTGTTTTCTCTACCAAATGTTTTATCCAAAGATAAAACTTGACATCTCGACTTTCGTGCTGGGATTATGATGTAGTATCTGTTCTGTCTAAGGAGAAATCTTAAATGGAACAATTTTTTTCTCAATCCGGTGTCGTTTTTGGTGAGCTGGATAACCTCTACATTAAAAACCGACCTTGTGTCTAACTTGACCCTCATAGGAAGGGTAAGTAAATAGGGACACACAAAAATACACACACATTTTAATAGTTTATGCAACTATTTCTTTTTTATTTTACCAAATTGCTAATAAATGGTATATTTATTTCCAGTTGACAATTTATTAAAAAGTTTCATGATTAAACTTGAATCCGAGTCATGAAACCACTACGTGCGAGAACTTTGAACACCCAAAATGGCAGATATTTGAAAAGATGATACATGAAATTTGAAAAAATATATATGGAGCATTTATTTTACAGGACAGGCCATCTTTCAAATGTTATATTTGCAAACATAATGTCTTCTATTTTCATAAAAAAAATTTGTTTTTGTTTTTGTCCATCTCTGAGAGTCTGATGCAAAAAAAATATGCATGTGCTCTTTACGTACACTTTTATCGCAACAATAATTTTATTAGATTTTTTAATTATTGTACAATTCCCCTTACACTAGAAATAAGAAGCAAGACATTTAAACCTGTGCTCTTGTACAATATTATATTTTTCTTTGAAAGCTTTAAATAACTAAACTTCAAAATTAAAAGCCAGAAACTTTAAATTTTAAACAGTATTTTACACGTATTTACAATACAACTGCAAACCGTATTAATTGTAACTTTTATTTTTAGACTTGCTTTATTCAATTCAATTTTTAACTATTTTTATTTTAAAAAAGCTTACCGGTTTTTCATGTCATTTCACATAAATTGTACCATCATTTAAAAAATAAGAATTATTTCAAGAAAAAAGAGCAAGCATCAAAAGAATTCAGTTAATTTACTTCAAAGTCTGAACCTCTTGCCAATTACTTTTGTTGTTTTCTGCTATTTGCATATGCAGATTCAAAGTTTTATTCTTTATGAATATTTCATGATGGTCACTGTTTTAAGGAGTTAACTGCTAAAAATGAATGATAGAAGTTTGATTTCAACAGTTAACACTATAAATAAGAGAATGATTGGGTCACAAAGTTGACCACTTTATGAAAATAGTGGCACAATTGAACAAGGTGTGAAATAATAACTAATCATCATACAAGAGAATGAATGGTTTCTTTAGAACGGGAAAATACTAAAAAAAAACCCCATGAACTGAAAACCAAGGAATGATTAAAAAAAAATGAAATTGATGCCGAAACTAAAGCTGCAATACCACCCAACTCTAACCTCTCTCTTTTATATATATATATATATATATATATAACATTCAAAATGGCCTACATAAATGCAATTATGTTTCAGTACTGATTAGACTTGATCAGGACCGAAGTTTGTAATAAAAATAACTTGTCCAAAGGAGTCAAAATCAGAGATTCAGACAATCAAATTTTGCAATCAGTGACAGCCGCTGCCCAGACACAGTCACTTGGCTTAAATCTATAATGGTGGTAAAGCATTCCCAGTTGATTTTTTTTATTTTAAATTATTGTTATTTAATTGCAATAGTTATTAAGAGCTCGGTAAATGGAGTTCAAAACTGTTTGAATTATGCAAATATCCCTAGTGGTTCAAAAGTTATGAAAATTTGGGGTTAAAAGTTGACACCATTTTAGCGCACAAATTACTTGAAATCACGGACCAATTCACAACAATAAATTCAGTAATTTTGTCATAGTTTCTTTATTCCTGGAGCAATTTTGATAAAACTTGGCATTATTATGTAAAATTGTATGTTCTTTCAGATTATGCACTCAGATTTTATGTATCGCTATGTTGTAACCCATTATTTAGAGAATAAAGGTACGAATATTAGCGTTTTTTTTACTTATTACTTTCTCACAAGATTATTCAACATTTTTATTTAAACATATGAGATTCAACCATTCTTTTAGGCAATTACATGTGAACACTGAAAAACTTGGCAGAAAGAAACAAAAACAATTATTTTAGAATTTAGAGTGAGGATTAGTTTCACATAAATTTAATGTAGAATAATCCTATCTTTCAGGGCCATTATAGCGTTTTAGGGCATTAATCATTTTTTTTCTATAGGAGATGAATCCTGTGCGTTTTTCTTTTTTTTTTTGGGGGGGGGGGTCTCTCCTTTGTTTTGTTTTTTTGAGGGGGGGGCGATTATTTGTAGTTTCAAGAGGATCTTTGTAGGAGGAAGAGGAGCTTGCCACTCGGACTTAGTGTTAGTGGTAGGGCCAGGTGCTATTACGTGTGAACACCTTGAAAACTAAGCAGAAAGAAAAAACAGTTTAGAATTTAGAGTGGGGGGGATTAGTTTCACCTAAATTTAATGTAAAATAATTCACCATTTTTGCGCCATTCTAGCGTTTTAGGACAGTTAATCAATTTTTTTTCTAAGGGAAATAAATTCTGTGCGTCTTTCTTTATGGGGGGGTGGGGATCTGCCTAACTTAATTTTTCAATCCGTTTTATTTTTTTTTAACTAAAATTTCATAAACTTTCCTGACATTAAAATGTTACATTCTTAATATTTATGGAGAGCGTTGAAATGAAAATGTCACGAAAAATACACTCGTGATGGCCACATGTTTGTTTACATTCGGCATAATATACCTAACTAATAATTTTTCAGTCGGTTTTTTTTTTTTTTTAAACTAAAGTTTCATAAACTTTTCTGACGTTAAAATGTCACATTCTTAATATTTATGGAGAGCGTGGAAATGAAAATGTCACGAAAAATACACTCGCGTTTTGTTTACACTTGGCCGAGTATAACGCGTAATTTTTCAGTCCGTTTTTTTCCAAAACTAAAAGTTCAAACAACTTTCCGGCTATTTAAATATTATTCAAATTTCACATGTTATATATCAAAATAATTCTAGATCTATTTTGTATTTAAAAATATTTGCGAATAAGATGCGTACCTTATAATTTTTGAAGAAATGTCGGTTGAGTTTACTCTATCGTGTTTCGCCTTCAAATGCTCTAAGAAAAAAAAATATAACTGCCTAGTTATAGTTTAAGGTGTGTTCTGATTGGCTGTAAAATTTTAAGAATATTGATAAATATTAGCTGCTTTAATTTTGAAAAGCAAACGAACGTGTAAAATTGAGTCTAAAAAAAAGCTCATATTTTTGATTTTCGGCTGTTTTAAGTAAAAACCGTTTTAACTCGCTGTAAAAAATAATTCAATGAATAAAAGCACACACAAATTACATATTCGGAAAGATTTTTTTATTTTCTTTCCAACCATATATATATTTTTAAAATTGGACCAGAAATAAGCGAGAAATTGCGATTTGAACGCATTAAGGTACGAAATCACAAATGTCGCACTATATTGGCAGCAGGCTGGAAATGCTATAAGGTGTCAAAACATGTTACTTTCTTTTCTACTTTCAATTCTTAACCCCCTCCCCCCCTCCCTCACCGTAATTCAATATCCCAAACGCCCTGCATGAATGATCAAAGGAAAGGAAAAGAACCGGAAATGAGGTGACCTCATTTCCATTTTTTTTTTGTCTCTGATAATTCCCGATGAAGATTGCAGGGCATTTGAAATATTGGATTAATATTAAAATAAAAAATTATTTAAAAAAAAAAATGTTTTATGCTTCAATTACCACCCACCCATCATTATCAATATATATATATATATATATATATATATATATATATATATATATGAAAATATGTTCACTTTTTCTGCTTTTCTCATCTAATGGAAACCTAACTCCTATACCAATTATAATCCATTATACTCAGTGGATTATTTATAGCAAATAAAACATGACCCCCCCCCCCACATGTTTTTATATTGATAGATTTTTATCAGCATTAACTGATTAGGTTATCTCTCCCTTTTTCTCTTCTCCCCCTCATGCTCTCTCCTACTTCCTCTCGCGCGCTCTCTCTCTCCCTTCCTTATTCTTCTTGTTTTTCTTTTCCAGTATACTTCGGACATCTATGAAAAGGATTTGCAGCAGGCATTGTTGTTAAGTAAATTGGAATTTGAACAGAAAAGTTCAAACAAGCAGGTAAAAAAATGTTCTTTTTCTCTTTTTAAAAAGATTTCACGAACTTTCATTAATTATTATGTGTGTATGGAGCGGGTATGGAATTTATCCCTTCCTTTTGGCATCTCGGTATGAACAATGCAAAAGAAAATAAATCAACATTAATTAAAAACTGATTTTAAAAACTGACTGAAACTTGGTGGACAAGTCAAGAATAGCCTAAAGTTTATTTGTAACAAATATGGTTGGATTGCAGAAAGGGTTGTGAATTTTATTTAAAAATTTGTGAGTGGCATTTTGGGGGGGGGGGGCACACTGTTTAAGTTAGAGTTATCACAATACCTGAATTTTAATTTTGGTACAAAACTCTGTACTTCTACAGGGATTGATTTTAGGGTGAAAGAAGGACACGCAGAAGCTGCCTTTTTGCACCCCCTTACAATGAAGGCACAAAAATACAGGATTTTACAGGACATTTAGTGACTTTCCTGGTACGATCCCATTTGAGAGAGAGGCATCCGGATGTATCGACGATGACGGATAATTCATTAAATCTATTAATAAGTAAAGCCTATTTTGTGTTCTTAATATTTTCTTTTTCTAGAAAGGCGGGAAGAACAACAAGCCAGCCACCCCAACACCCAACACCAAGAACAACAACAACAACAACAACACAAGTGGAACTGCCAAATCACAGGCAGCTGAAAACAAGAAGAAAAGGAAAAAAGAAAGAAACACTCCGATCACATTGGAAGAATATAAAAACAGATCTCGACAAAATGCAAAAGATAAAAATGGTAAGAATTCTCTTTTTTGGGGTGGATGGGGGAGCTTATTTTAAGGATCTTTTTTTAGGGGTTGGGGACATATTTTTAAGATCTATTTTTAGTGGGGGGGGGGCTTATTCTAAAGGTCTATTATTTTGAGGCAGAAGTGGGGGAGCCTATTTTTATGGGGAAGTCCTTATTTTAAAGATCTACTTTTTAGGGGATCCTTATTTTAATGATTTATTTATTTTTGAAAATTGATACAACAGGAATGTTACATCTCCGCTATTTAGTTGAATTCCGTTTTTTTTTTAATTCTGAAAAGGCATGATTTCCGCTAAAATCTTTTTAAAAAATTAAAAAGATTTAAAATGAAAAGCTGATTTCTGCCATGGCACGATTTTATTTCTCTTTTTTCCTCTCTCTCGTTTTAACTTTCTTTTTTCCTGTTTTACTCTCTTCGTTTTCGTTTGCCTTGTTTTACTGCCCTTTCTCTGGAAATGTTACTTTTGCCATACTTTAAACTATTCATGATGGGTAAGCTGGGGGGGGGGGGGTAAGGTTTGTTTCATTAAAGAATTATTTCCTGTCTCCTTCCCCCACATGCGCACATGGGGTCTTTCTCTTAATGTTTTTTCTTGTTTATTTCTTGAGCCAAACATTTTTAATGTTTTAAACTTTTTGACACAAAAAAATCTTGAACACAGAAAGCTCATTTTACCAGAATTTAACAAATTTAAAAGCAAAAATGAAGTTAAAACATATCAGTCGATACTTTCAGTATAAAATAAAGGCATTATAGATTAACCTCCTTCTCTAAATAATCTACCTGCTTCCCATAAAAAAGAATGAGATTCTACTATTTTAGGCAATTATGTGTGAACACTCTGGAAAACTTAAAGAAAAAGGTAAACAATTATTTTCGAATTTAAAATGAGGGATTAGTTTTGCATATGAATTTTTTTTTTATCTCCTTACCACAGCGGTAAGATGTGACACAACGTCAGAAAGTGGGATTGAAAAGCCAGCACCCTAGAGGTTGAGCACTCTGGCCTACAAAAAATGCCTGGGCAGCCCCGTCGGCATTCTCTGGTAGAAGCAAGCACCTCAGGCGATTAGCAATAAACTAACCCCTTCTCAAAGGATGGGAAGGCAAAGCCTGGGAGGGTTGACCTCTTAGGACTGCACAGAACAATCCCTAAGACCAACGGAATCAAGGCCCAAAGGCCAAGACGGTACCAGTCTAAAGAGTGTAGCATTCATCTGAACAGATACTACACTTTGATCTCAGTCAAAAGGCTGAGAAAGAATATGAATTTAATGTAAAATGATCACCCATTTCTGTGCCATTCTAGCGTTTTAGGGCATTAACCAATTGTTTTGGGTTTTTTTTTTTGCTATGGGAGGTAAACTATACATTTTTGAGATAGAGGAGCTACTTTTTTAGACGATTATGTGTGGTTTTATGAGGTTTTATGTTTTGGGTGCTACTCTGACTTAGGATTAGTAATAGGGTTATGGGAGTTTTTTTGTAGGGTGGGGTTTGACTCTTTAACTCAAGGTTGGTGGTAGGGTTAAGAAAAGTTTTTTATTAGGGGGATTACCGCTCAGACCTAGGGTTAGTGCTAGGTTAAGTTTTTTTGTTTTTTTTTTAATTATTTTTTCAGGGCCATCTTTCTGACAATGGAGGAAGAATTGCTGTTTTCTAGGTCAACTGTTTTGAGTAGGTGATATGTGGAGATTGTCAATCCTTTCATAGTATTTATCATCATTCAACTGTCAGTCTATCCATCCATAAGTGTTTTTTCAATCTTGATAAGTAGTGACTCATTAAAAAGAAGTTCTTTGTGAAATCTGTTGATGTGGCTCCCAGGCGACTTGAGAAGCTGGTGCCCATATTGAATTCTTAATAAAACTCCATGCTATACTACATTTTAACATCATATGCCCATATCTATTCTTAAACTAAATTACTCAGGATACTTGGATAAGTATATTTCATTTTGATCAAAGGGAGTACAATATTATCATGGGGTCTTCATTTGCGCTCGAGATTCATAAAAAGGAAATACATTGTGTTACAGCAACGTTTCAAAACGAATCTGGCTGAAACGTTGCTGGACGGAGGAATGGCAGGCAGCAGATAAATCAAGGTTGCACAGATTTGTGGAGGACCCGGATAACCTACCAGGCATGGACCTCCCTCGCCGACAGTGGACAATGCTCAACCGCCTCAGGACAGGTGTCGGCCATTTCGACGCAACCATGAAAGGATGGCGACTCAGGGACTCGGCTGTTTGCGACTGTGGTCATTCTGAACAGACAGTAGACCACATCATTGAGTCATGCCTTAAATATCAGCCACCCAACGGCGAAGCCGGCATAGCTGCGCTAGACAACAAGACATTAGCATGGCTCTTCTCAACCGAGCTGGTGATCTAACAGTGAGATGCTGTGAAGTAAACGAAAGAAGACTTTATTTTATTTATAACTTTAAAATTCTAAAAATTCTAAAAATAAGAATAGAAATGTTAATAAGGGGTTCAAGGCTTGGAGTAGTAGTGTACAGGAGTCTTCATGGAAATGCTAAGTGTCCCTCGAGGGGGGTTAAAGATTATAAATTTACCAAAATTTATTTCAATTTACTTACATCCCTCTCACCTAATCAATGCTGAGTACATCCATGGTTCCCAACCCCAAAAATTGAATATTATAAAATGTCAAAAAATAAGAATAAAAAAGGGTAATATAGTGTTATGGGCTGAGCGCAAATGAACATAGGATTCTTTATTCAATCGTCGGCAACGCTGGGGTCTTCAAGCTAATAATAACTAAAATTAAAATTTAAAACGAAAATGAGGATAAAAGTAAGAAAATGGTTATGGAAAGAAGCAAAGCAGATATTTTTCAGAACAATTTTCTGAAAAATAAAATCACCAATTTTGGGAGAGTGAACAGTTTGTATACAAAAATTCCTTCATGACCATAATGCATCACTCAGTGTAGAACGGCTATTTTGGAAATATCTTCAACAAGTTTGTAAATCAGTGTAAACAAGATAGTTATTAAATTCGCCTCTAGTTAGCATAGAGAAACAGTCATAGTAATTTTTTAAGCATATTTTTTGTCAAAAAAACATTGAATATAATGGTTTTTTGCATTAAGTTGTTTTGAAATAGTGTTGAACAGCATATTTTTGTAATTCGAACCTAGTGAGTTCAACCCCATTTTAGTTTTCTGCATCGACTGCAAAATAACGATAAAAAAAAAAATGATCTTTTCTGTTTGTCATGTTTCAGAAGAGGAAACGGAAGAAGTCGAGCCCCCAGCACCACCTCCTATACAAACAAAAATTGCACCTGCTGATGGAGATCCCAATTATTTTGAGACTGTTAAAGATGGAGTCCATCGGATCATTAAAAAAGAGAAAATGCAAGAAGAATATCAAAAGGTCAGTGTTTTATTAGTCCCATTTTCATTCGAACACAATGTGTACATGATGTTTAAGCGGACCCAAAACAAGATGACTTCCAAAGCCATAAAGGAGGAAGAATTCTTTCTGATTTTGTCACTTTAATAACAATAAAAATATAATTTTTTATTTTATTTATTTTTATGAAAATAATTTTTGAAAATAAAACATGACGTCACTATTGGTGTACGAACATCTGATGACAGAGGGTTTCCACTGTCTTCATTTACCTACGGTGAAGCTGAATTTAGGATCTTGATTCTGATCCCAGCATTCTCGACTGCCAACTTGGACTTAGAGTTAGTGTTACAATTAAATAAATGCATGTTTCTGTCCTCATATGGTCAAGTAAATTCTGGTTTTTACTTATTTCATTAATTTTTATGTCTGTATTTTGCAGTAATCAGTAATTGATAAAACAGAGTTATCTCCCTTTATGCCTTTGGCGGCCATGTTATAATTGTAATAGTGGCAGGAGTGGCTGTTTCAACGAGTATTGATTTACTCCTCTCCAGGAGTTAGGCACAAGGCCAGTTATTATCTTACTCCCACAAGTAAGATGTGACCCAAGGTCGGGTCGGGAGAGTGGGGTTTAAAAATTGCCTGGGCAGCCCCATCGGCATTCCCCGTTAGGCAGTAAGCAATAAACTTACTCCTCCCCAAAGAGGGGAGGCGAAGCCTGGGAAGGTGGACCTCCTAGAACTGCACAGGACAGACCAATAGACCGGCGTAAATCAAGTCCCGAAGGCCAAGAAAATACCAGTTTATGGGGTGCAGTATCCATCGGAACAAATACTACACTTTCATCTTAGCCAAAAGGTCAAGAACATGAGAGTGGCTGTTTCAACGAGTAGACACAAGCCATTCTTAAACTATTCAATTTGGTCTTGTGTATTTCTCTCTCTCTCTGTATATATATATATATATATATATATACTAGCATTGTTACTCAGCGTTGCCTGGAGACATGGACAACAAAATAGAGTTAAAAAGTGTGTGTAACATCTTTCTTTAAAAACTATTCTCTCTAGCTTTCTCTATCCCCTCCTACTCCCATCCCTCTCTCTTCTCTCCTATTTCTCCTCCTCCTCTCCTCTCTCCCTATCCCCCTCTCTCTCTCCAACACATCTCTATCATTTCTCTCTTTCTCTTTCTCCCCCCTCTCTCGTTTTATCTAGCAATTAGAAAAAAAATCATTAACAAATTACTACATGTTAACATTAAAAATCGTTCTAAATTCTGTCCCTGTTAGGCGTCAAAAGAAAGAATAAAAAAAAAAATATGCCTATATTTTGTTTGAGGCAATAGCGAAAAAATATATATCAGCTTTGTAAGCGTGCCTTGTGTAGTTTTTTTTTTTTACTTTTAGCTGGAAACACACAACTTTCTTTTATATAATAGAAAAAGATTATACCAAATCTGAGATAATCAACATGTTTCTCTAAGGCTTTTTTCCTATATACTTTAATAACACAAAATACATGCTAAAATATACTTTATTTTTGGGATTGAGTTATGTTTGAAAAAAATATTTGGGTAATTTTGTTATCACAATAATTAATATCGTTTTGGAGATGCTAAGTGCAGATTGTTGCATTTGAAGCTCTTTAGTATATATCTATGTCTACAAGTTAATGATGAGTGAATTTTAGAAAAAGAAAGAATATATGTGAATAAACTTTATAAGTTGCATGATTTTATTAAATGCAGAAATAAAAATGAAAATTGTCACAAGAATATCTAATTATAATGGAGAATATGTATCTGCCTGTTTGTCTGAAGCTGAAACTATATTAGTTTTAATCACTCCATTTTTATATCTACTTATCAGCTCCTATATACCCATTCCAAAGCTTCCCCAAACATCACGCGTCTTTCAAATTTAGATAATTAATTTGTTTTAAAGCTTCTAATAAATTAATATTCGCAAATATACACTCATGATTTGTTTTTTCAGATTTCCAGATGTATTTAAAATATTTTCCTCGATAATAATCTTAATAAAAATTATAAATAAATTAATTAAAGACATTGTTTTTTTTTATCTATATAATTGAGTTACATAATTAAATTAGATTGTAATGGAATATGATGGACAGCCGGCGGCCATTCCAACATTTGATTACCCGCCCTCTGATTATTCGAACGCACAGAAAGTTCTATTTTAAGAAAGAGAGAGAAAGAGAAGAGAGAGATGGACACAATAGTCAACACGTTGCTAGTAGTAGTTGTTATTATAGCAGTAGGAATAGTCGATTATCGTGATAGTAGTTTATGTAGTAATAATAGTATTAATAGTTGTATTGTTGATAGTTGGTGTAAATGTTACAGTATTAGTATGAACAGTTGTGTTACATGGTTGTAGTAATTGATGGTAGTAGTTGTAAAAAAAACTTTAAAAATTAGGTCAAACGGTCAGTCAGCACTTTCTGTCTCCTATTATATTGAACCAGTTTTCAGAGAGCGAGAAAGAAGATGGAGTGGTTGAAGGGGGATGTTGAGAGAGAGATAGAGATAGAGAGAGCAAGAAGTTTTAAAAGCAATATATTATGCACTTTTTTAACTACAACACCAGTTGTGGTTGAAAAGAAGATTGAAAAAAGTGTTGCAATATGAAATTAATGTTTATTCTCTCTGATTTTGTAGCAGGATTTTTTTTTTATTCTTGCAAAACTTAAATCAGAACATAACAAAGTTATTTTCTTCAAATTTCTTTTTACGAATATTTGTTACTTCTCTTTTTTAGATGTGAAGACAAAAGTGATTGTAGATTTTCTGAGAAAAATGTTGGTTAGTCTATTTTCTAAGACACTAGTAAACCAGCTTAAGGACCATTGCTAAAACAGAAATGGAAAGATAGACAAATAACTTTGATATACAAATTGGAAGCAGGGAGGTACAATATATGCCCACAAAACAAATTAATGTATAAATATTTGAAAATATTAAAAACTTGAAGCATAAGACCTTTTATCATTTTGATTGAATTTGGCATCAAATGACCTTTAAAATGTTGATATATCATAAAACAAAGTAGCCAAATTTGGAAAAAGTTTTACAATAGTCCGAAAATGATGTTATTTTTTGTCTATTTTTGTAGCAATATGCCGTGCAGAGTGTGCTGACAGCAAAACATGAAGCAGAAATGGCACAAAAAGATGATGAATTAAATCGGTTGAGAGAGAAGGTCACGAGCTTAGAGGTGAGGAAGATGCTTCTTTTTGTCACTATTCCTTTTGCGGCCATTATTGACAAGTCCAAGCACCAAGTGACCAAGTGAAAAACTGGATGAGTTTTTTGTTACTTTTATGATCGCATTCTAGGGTTTGTGTCGACTTTCACCAAATTCCATATCTTTGACATTTTTAATCCCAGCGGTTATGTACTTAGTTTTGTGTCACGGAGGGATATTTTAGATATATCAAGTGATAACCATTAAGCTGTGCTTAGCTATCAAATATACATCACAGTGGTACATGTAGCAGAGCTGAGTATGAGAACATCATTATCCTATCATCATTCGGTTTTGGTATTTAAGATGCTGCGAGTGTCCTGGACTCTGGGGTGAGAAACACCAGGCAATGCTTCATACCTGCTCTCCATACAGTTCAATCCAAAGGGTTTATATAAGTCAGGTTGCATGCAGTCATATCACTTCTTACACAGTCAAGCCAGGTCTTCCTTACAGTGGGGTTAATACCAACAAGACCCGTTTTATTCTAAACTATCATTTGTTCCACATGTTCAAGTGTTAAGAAGAAAAATGCAACACAGCGATGGCAGTAGTCTACACAGCCGAGCGTGCTGATATCAAAAAGAAAAGCGGCTTTTAGAACTTTACAATTCACTAATTATCATTATAATTAGACTATTGGCTGTTTAGCACAAATTTCTTCTGGTGCGTCCCTATAGAGGAGGCGGTGAATAGACAGAAATTTCTTTTGCAAATGACCCTTGACACTGTAAAAGAAAAAGCACTAATGTCGCCCCCCCCCCCTCTCACCTCCAATAAAGTGACTTGAGTGCACTATTGAAGTGCGTGGAGGAGAAAATTATTCTGCATTTTCCTGACCTCAATATTAATATTAGTATATCTGTGATATATTAACACTGGATGCTCCGAGGGGAAAAACAAGGATGAAAAACTCAGGTGCAATAATAACATTTTAGACAAACAATTACAATAAGAATATAGCATGAATGTCCCCATACAAATTAAACATGCATCAAGTGTCACAAGTGCAAGTCATAGGACAGTATTTTTACTAGTTATTATGATAGAAAAAATAAACTTTTAGTCATTTAAAATGAGGCTTAAACATCCGTTGAAACTTGTTAATTCGAAATGTGCCATTAGTTGTGATTGAAGATCAGCCATTGACAACTGATGTGTGGATAGATGCGCACACACACACACACCTCATTGCTTTATATATAGAGAGAGAAAGAAAGATACTTATAAACCAGAGTTGCGGGGTTGAAGGTTTTGTGAAGGAGTCGGAATCGTAAGAATGCGAGAAGTCAGGTGTTTTAATCCCCAAAGAATAAACAGTCTGAATATTGGAAAATTCTGACTCCGACTCCATTTTTTTAAATAAGGAGTCAGTCAGAATTTTTGAAATCTTAGAAGTCAGAGTTGGAGTATAAACCTTCCGACTCCCCAATCCTGTTATAAACTAAAATCTTTTATCTTTCTTTTTTTTTTATTCTTGTTTTTTTATTTTTTCAAAAGGATGAGTTAAAAAAAGTAAAGAAAAGAAATCGGCAACTGGCGATCATTTTGAGTCAAGCAGAAAGTGAGTAAATCTTTTTATTTTATTTTACTTATATTTACTAGCTGGCCTCCATGGAAAATCCACGGTTCCTTTCTTAATCTACCTGTTTTCTAGATCAAAATTTCAACAGGGGCCATATGGCTCCCAATCGGGCCCCATGAATTTTTCCCAAGGCCCACAAGGCTAAATTTGAATGGGGGAAGTAGCCATAGAAACTTTAGGGCACAAATATGGATATAAAGTATTTTGTAATTAATAATTATTATTTAAAATTAAAATATTAAATTTATTAAGTTAAATATTGAATTAATCTAATAACTCTTTTTGTTATTGTAATTTTTTCATCTGATCTAGCTTTTTTGGGTTTTGAATTTCTTTAAATTAAGCTATGTTTTCACCAAGTTGTGTTTCAATTTTTTTTTCTTTTTGTAATTGTTAATTTTCTGTAATTGTTACATTTCATTGTAATTCTCCTAATATTAAATCTTAGGTAAATATTATAAATAATATTTTTCCAAATAATATTATTCTTTGATTTACAACTGGAGTTAGTGTTTTGATGTCATAGTAATATCTAAAATACTTGTGGAGATGTATTAAGTTGGGGGCAAGGGGATAAAAACAAGTTGACGTAAAGAGGCCATAAAGAATTTGCATTGGATTGAAAGTGGGACGCAATTAGAATGAGATTGAGAAACACTGTTCTAGAATTATCTAGTGTCCTAAATCAAAGGGAGGTAATTCATCTAAACTCGATGAAGTAGTAGTTCTAATACAGCTTTCTTTGTATATGTAAACAAGAAGCAGATGACAACTGATTATTTTCCTAATTTAATTACAAAAGTTTTAGCTACAAAAGTTATTAACCAAAATTTGTAGAAGCAAAATGTGTAAAAAAGGATAGAACTCAAAAATAGAGCAAAGCGAAAATGTTATTCATTTGTGAATTACAAGCATAACGCATAATTCAATAAGTCCTTGGCCTTATATATAGATGACGCCACTGATAATTTAAAAAATCCATATGATTTTTATAAAGTACTAAGCTTCAAATGACATGTGTCAAAATTTTAGCCAAATTGGATTATTACTTTAGAAATTGCAGTTATTTAAGTGAAGCTATTGTTGCAAATTTTCAAAACCATGGAAAAATCTGAATTTTGTGTGTTAAAACATTACTTTCTGATGGGGAAAAATACTGTTCAAGCAAACTAATGGCTTGATAAGTGTTATTTTGACTCTGTTCTGTCGGAAACAATATTTAAGAGGTGGTAGGCTGACTTTAAACGCGATTGTACAAACACAAATGATGCTGACTTCTCAGGTCGCTCAGATTCGGTAGTTGTCTCGGAAAACATTAAAAAACGTCTACAAACTCGTTTTGGCCGATCATAAATTGAAGTTGCATGAAACAGCAGAGGAGGTGAAGATATCAGAGGGTGGTTTATTCACCATTTTGCATGAACATTTGTCAATGAGAAAGCTGTGTTCAAAGTGGCTTACTCACAGTCGATCAAAGACAACAACATTTAGACGATTCAGAACTTTATTTGCAACTGTTTCAACGCAACAAAAAAGAAGTTTTTGCGTCAATATATGACAATGGATGAAACTTGGATCCATCACTTCACTCCAGAGTCAAATTGGCAGTCAGCTCACTGGACAGCATTAGGTGAAAGCTGTCTAAAGTGACCAAAGACGCAAACATCAGCAGACAAGGTTTTGGCCTCTGTATTTTGGGATGCACAATGTATTTTGTTTATTGATTTCCTTGAGAAAGGAATAATAGAGAGAACCATCAATAGCGAATATTATATCGCATTTTTAATGTGTTTGAAGGAAGAAATCGCCTCAAAAAACGTTGGCCACAAATGTAGAAGAAAAAAGTGCTCTTTCACCAAAACCATGCACTGTGTCACAAGTCGATCGTAACGATGACAAAACTACATAAATTGCATTTTGAATTGCTTCCACACTCACCCTATTCTCCAGATCTGGCCCCCAGTGACTATTGGCTGTTTACAGACCTCAAAAGAATGCTCCAGAGGAAAAGATTTGGATCCAATGAAGAAGTGATATTGGAAACTAAGGCGAATTTTGAGGCCAAACAAAAAAAAAAAGGCATCAAATTGTTAGAGAAGCATTGGAATCCGTGTATCGTCCTAGAAGGAGATTATGTTGAGTCAGGTGTTATGGACGTTTGTAAATTAAACAAAATATTGCAATGAAATAAGCCGAGGTGTGAATTCTCAGCTTTTTAGCGGTATTCCGCATTTTTTTTTTTGTGATTCAGAAAAGGCTGATTTATGCTTAAATCGCTGTTATGTCAAAATCCACTTTTTATTTTAATTATTTTTTATAAAAAAAGCAAACCGATTTCTACCAAATTGCTAGAGCCCTACTTCCTTATGTTTTATTTGGCTGGATTGCCTTTCTCTTTCCTCTTGCTTCTTGCTTAATATTTCTCTTTTCCTGTTGTTTTTTTCTTCTTTTCTCCATTTTGTTTTGCCTTTCTCTAAACTCTTCTGACAGTTTATGAAAACTGAAATATAAATTTTGCCATGAAAGCTAAGACTTCAAATGATGAGGGCAGGGAAATCAAATGACTTCTGTTTCATTAAAAAATGGCTCCTGTCATCTTTCCTCGCATATACACTGGTGTATTTGTCACAATTTTTACTTTCTCAGTTGAAACTGATTCGAGTTGTTTTTTTTTGGCTAGGAACAAAGTGTAGTCTCTGTTTTGATACTACACTTAATTTCTTTTGTCCTCAATCAGTGAGGTAGAGATCCTTTTAGAACGAGACAATTTCTATTTATGTCCTAATCCAGAGTACCCCTTTTGGGGCAACTGGATGTTCTCCCAAGTTAAAAATTGACCTTGTGTCTAAGTCTTCCCTCCTAGGGAGGTAAGTAAATAGGAGTTATACATGAAACTGAATTGCAGCAAATAGATGCAGGTGTAAATAGCAAATTTAGATGGGATTGATTAAAGAAGGTTTCTATTTTGAGTGGTAATGGCGATCCCCCCCCCCCCCCCCCACACACACACACACATGTGCGGGGGAAAGGTGTCCACCCCCCTCCCCAGGTTGGAAAAGTAGTGGAGGAGAGCTGTGACCCCCCCCCCCCCCGGTTGGGAATATTGATCTCAATTTCAGCTTTTTTTCTCATTAGCCACTCACATCCCTGAATAAGCATGATTCTGTGTTAATTCTTGGTCTTCTATATAGTTTTGTTTTTTTCTTCATTTTTAATTTTATCTAAGTTGATCCCGAATTTGCAGCTCCTGTTTGCAATACCAGTTCTGTAACTTGACGCGCTTGTCTCTCTGAACCCTTTTCTACTTTAAAATAGATCATGGGATCTCCATCAGCTGCCCCCAATTTGGACAGTTTTTGTATAAAATGTATTAAAATTATCTTCAATTTTTATTGAAAGTATTTTTCTCTGCTTGGCAAAAAAATGACTTTATTTTCAAAATTTTCCTTTTTCTTTTTCAGTCAAGGAAAAATCAGATATTCTAGAACAAGTCGATAACCTGAACAGCGTGAAAGATGAACTTACAGATCAGGTCAGTGGCATTCATTTCTATCGCTTCTCTATATTAATAAAATTATGTTACCACTTCTTGTGTGTATGTCACCTTTACATGACTTTATCATTAAGTTTCAAATTATTATTAATCAAATATTTATTAAAATCAAAAATGCAATGGTATAAAATAAAACAAAATTTTTTAAATTGTTTTTAAAAAATAAAAATTTAATTACAAAATTAAACCAACCATAATGCATGTTTTTTTCATAAACAAGTTAGCCATTTTAATCTTTTATTAATAGTCGAAAGAAAGAATTACTTTGTGACTCTTCAAAATTTGAAAGGAATTTGGAAGCATTAAACTCTCAAATAAAAAGTCATTTCTGTCTGTAAAAATTCTTTGCAAATCCTCATTAATTAAAAAGTTGAAAGTTTTGAAAACTATTTACATCCAATAATTTTATAAATAGATTAAAACATTACGATAGCAAAATTAGTTACAGAATTTTAACCAAACAAAACCGACTTTTGCCGAATGAGATTTACATAAACAGCCGGAAAAAGCCGAGTCAAACCAGACCGTAATCAAAATAAAAAAAAACCCAAAAAGACTCATCTGAATGTATTTTTCTTTATAAAGAAGGATTTAATTTATTTCGGACAAAAATGAACAATGAAACAACCTTTCTAAAAATATTTTTCTCAAGCAATTTTTTTTAGTCATTTAAAAAGACACTCGTCCTTTATATTTTGTTGTTGTTTTGTTTTAAAGGGAATCTGTCATCAACAATCATTTAGTACATAGTTTAAGGTTTGATTAGGGTTAACAGTCAACCATTTCGGTTTGATCATTTTACGTTTTTATTTGTCGTCTGCCAGGAATATTTTTTTTCGCGGCTTCTGATTCGATAAAATGGTTTGTTGGTTTCTAGCTAGTTTCGGAAATCTACTTCAGTAAAAGTCAGTTTTGTTTGGTTCAAATTTTGTAGAAGTACCGATTAGTTTTATAGAAATTTGGTTCAATTAAAAATTTAATGACCAATCGATACCATCATAATTAAAGTTAACTTTTAAAAAGAATAATTTGTTGAAAAAAAAAGCATAGTTTAAAAAGCCTAACCAAAATGAAAGTTAAGACTCCTGGGCAATGTTGGATAAGTATAGCTATTTTATGATATGGCTCCAAAACTACTCGTCAGAATTGAACAAAAAAATGACTTCATGTTTTTAAAGCTAAGACTTCATTTTAATTTTTATTTTAAATAAGACTTCATTGTTTTTCTGGGTTTTTTTCAGGTGGTGAATTTAACTCAAGATTTGGAACAAGAAAAATCCAAAGTCCACACTTACAAAGCTGAATTAGATAAGTTAAAAGTAAGTATTTTCAAAAGTTATGTATATCTAAACCCCTCTGTGGTAGCGCTTGATGTATCCAAAGTCTTTGACAAGGTCTGGCATAAAGGTCTTCTCATAAAAATAATTCATATGGTATTACTGGACAAATATTTAATATAATTAAATCCTTCCTATCCAAAAGAAAGATCCAGGTTGTCCTTGATGGCCGTTCATCCAAACAACATGACATAAATGCATGTTTAATCCAGGGATCGATCCTTGGACCTTTATTGTTCTTGATTCTCATAAATTAACTCTCTGATGACATTGAGTCTGAGATAGGTATATTTGCTGACGACACCACACTCTACTCTTGTCATGTGAGTAAAACGGACACGCACATATCTGAGGCAATGGCTGAATCCTTAGAAGGTGACCTCCAGTCTGTAGTGGAATGGTGTCATAAATGAATGGTAACATTTAATGCTGCTAAGACAAAGCTCCTTTTCCTTCAACAACTACAATAAACCTCTTCAACCACTGATTGCCATGTCAAATAACATCCTACCGGAGAGTCCAACGTTCAAACTCCTCGGTCTAACATTCACAGGGAACATGAATTGGAACAAATACACAAATAGACATTGCCAAAGCTGCTGCAAAGAAAGTGGACTCCCTCTACCGTGCTAGAAAACTTCTCACACCTGACAGTATCCTAAATCTCTACAAAGCCATCATCCGCTCATGCATGGAGTATTGTTGTCACATCTGGGTTGGTGCACCATCCACTAGTCTCTCCCTCTTAGACAAGGTCCAAAAAAGAGTCTCTGATCTAATAGATCCCTCACTATCCACCATGCTTCAACCCCTGCCTTATCGCCGCAATGTTGCATCCTTTTGCTTGTTTTATAAGTACTTCACTGGAATGTGCTCCGATGAACTTGCTGCTCTAGTGCCCCCTCGACGTAAATACACTCAACCAACCTGACAATCAGCAAAATCCCATCCATTCAGTGTGGAGCCTTCTACTCCAATAGCTTCTTTCCTCGAGCTACCGGATTTTAGAACTCCCTCCCTGCTCCCTGTTTCCCTGACTGTACTGACATGCAGAAATTTAAAACTAATGCGAACAAGAACTTTGCTGCAGAGCTCCCAATTTAGGATGCCCCCCTAAACTTTCACCCTAATTCTCAGTAGCTCCTTATGTCTACAGTGGCAACCTACCTTGTTTGGGGTGAACTAAGTTAAAAAAAAAGAAACCTCAGATGGATTTTCAGGCAGGAAATCAAGATCTTTACTCTTTAAAGCTGAGTTTTCTATGAAATTCTTTTATAGACTTACCAATTCAACCCACAACTACTTTTACCTGATTTTAAATAATTGGCTTGATTTCTTATCTTCAAAAGTTAACAACCTCATCTTTTCTCGTCTTCTGTTGTCAGAAGAAAAGATTTTCAGCTCAATATTGGTTAAATGCGTAATTTCTCTTTCAATCTGTTGAGAGTAAAAAAAAAATGTTGATCAGAAAAACATAAAGCTTTGTAAATAAACTAGTAGAAAGACCCTGCATTCCTGATTGAATAAGGAACCATGTTTTTTTTTTAATGAATAAAATCTAAAGAATTCAATTAAAAAAAAATATTCTGAAACATGATGAAAAATGCCCCAAACAAAAGAATATCAAAATTTTTGTGTCGTCATTAAGAGGTGGTGATCTTAAAAAAAAAAAGATGACTCCACTTAATAACAAAGATTTTTTTATTCTTTTGAATTTTTTATATAAGGATTGATAATTTGGATTATTTGGACTACTATTTTCATCTTGATTGTTATATTCACACAGTCAACATGGACATATAGCTTAATGGTGTATAAAGCGTTAGTTAATAATCATTTCTAAGTGACCGTCTTCTAAGGGTTCAATTCTTATTACAAGTGATATTAACTTAAGAATAGCATAAATTCATACTTCTATCTGATCATGGCTGATGGAATGAGAACAATCTACTAAATAAAGGGTTTAGTTCGAAATTCCATTCAGGTTCCCATATTCGATAAGGAGGTTCCCAAGTTCAGAAAAATGTGCCTGAAGAAAATCAGAGGTTACATTGGCCAGTACTTTGTGAATATAACAACAAATATGAGAATAGTCAGAATCCAAATAATACAATTCTTTTTTATGATTATGGATGTGAGTTCTCCGCTTTTTTTATGGGATTCCACTTTTTTTAATCCAGACTAAAAAAGATTTCCACTTAAATCACTAGAGCCTCCCATGGATGTGAGTTTTCTGCTTTCTGATCACTCCTCCCCCTTTTTTCATAAGAAAAAGCCGATTTGTGCCAAATGCTAGTTCCTAAATTTTTTCATCACTATTTGGCTGAATTTTTTTTGTCTTTCTCTTTTTTTCTGTTCTTATCTTTCTTCCTTTTTTTTGCTTTATCTTTCTTCCTTCCTCTTTCTCTCTCCGTTTTATCTTGCCTTCCTTTCCACTCTTATAACAGTTCTCTCCCAAAACCAAAAATGTTAAGACTTCAAAACAATTCATGCTGGGAGTAGGGGTGTTAGATGACTTTTGATTCATCAAAAAATGTCTTCCTGTCACCTCCCTCCATATGTACATTTTTTTTAATTTTGATTATTTTAGTTGGAACTAATTTTAATTGTTTAGGAAAAACATATTTTGTGCTGCCCTCCATACATATACGGGGGGGGGGGGGGTCATCTCGATTTCAGCTTCTTTTGTTTGCTACTCACATCCCGGTATAAGTTTTTCTTATACTTTCCATTCATTACCCTCACCCCTTCCCATGAAATGGAGCCTTGAAAAGCAAGTATCTTAGACTTTTTAACAATTACGAAAATGGAGTTGAGTGTTTTGCCTACTAACTACACAATGCTTAAAAAGATAAACGGTCGATAATTGTCTTAATTTAGGATTCTTTCTAAATTAAAAAAAACTATCAAAAATATTGAACTTTTACTTTTTCAGTGACTTTTTAAAAAATACTTTCCTTTTATCTCCTCCTACAGGGTTCCAAGCAAAAAGGAGATTCCAAGCACGTCTGATTTTTGCAAAAAATCAGATTTTCCAGAATATTCCATTCTTCATTTTTACCAAAAACAAAAAAACAACAAAAAAATTCCATTACCTAAAAGAAGCAATTTTTTTTTTCTCACACTGGAAAAAAAGCCTTTAAAACTTTTTTGGTTCGTTGTTTTTAGGCTGTAGACAACAACAACAAAATATATATATCAAGCAACATGGAATCTTATGAATAAGGAGATCGACCAGGAAGACTAAGAGTGTCCGGTCATGTGACCAAATGAACAGGCGAGGTGCAAAGGAGGGGGTGGCATAATTTTTTGTTTTCTTATTGTTTTATGCTGAAATGTTTTCCATTTGTTCTAGCATAAATATTACTTTTTATTTTCTAGGATTAGAAGATCTAATGTTCTGAAAAATGTTCAACATTATTCTGCGGAGAAAAAAAATTTGTTTTCGCACAAAAAGCAAGTTTTTTTCTTAATCAAAAGGAAAATAATTATTTATTTAGAATGAGACTCTCGCTGTTTAAGTTCTTTACATGTTAGGCTTTTCTTTCTTTTGTTATCAGTTTTGAAAAACAAAACCGTTTAAAAGCTTTAAAATAATTATTTTTATCTGAATTAAAACTTAGAAAATAGATTCACGCCATGGAGAAAAAAAATTGCTAAAAGAGTTTTAATGATACTCCTTATCCTTTAGCTGGTGCAGAATCAAAAGTGTTTAACCATCCATCAGAGCCTTCCACCTCCTCCTTCTAAAAAAAATATTGTCAACATTCACCCTTCCTCAAATAAAATATTTTTAAGAGATTTTTGTTACAAAGCACCCACCAATCAATCAAAATGACCAAAATCCAGATTTAAAAAAAATGTCAACAAAACATCTCATTCTAATCTTTTTTTTCTTTCTAGTTTAAAAAAAATGTAAGTAAATGGCAATAAATTTGTCTGCAAATTGTCTGAAAAAAAAAATTGGAAAAGAATTGTTACTAGTTTACACATGATAATCACAACGTTTCAACTGATGTAGTCTCTGATTTCTTCTGTTGAAACGTCAAGATGAGGATAACTTGTCTGAAACATGTAAAAATTGAAAAAGATAAAAATTCCTTGTCTCACAAATATATTGGAAAGTTTGTTTTTTTTCTTTTTAGACACTTCTCAAACAAGTTGTTCTCTTGGTTTGTTATATTTACATTTCGACAGAAGGCCATCGGTCGAAATGTGATTATTATGTTTAATTCAATGACAATTCTATCTATCTCTCTATCTCTCTCTCTCTCTCTCTCTCTCTCTCTATATATATATATATATATATATATATATATATATATATATAATTTTATTTTTAAAAATCCTAATACATTAGTTTGCTCTTCCATCAGTACCTTCGGTTTCACGGAAACACTGGAAACTCATCCCGTGGGGCTAAAGCTTTCTGAAGGTATCAATGGACAAATGTCTGGTGTTTTTTTCAACTAAAAATATATGCGCTTACGCACGCAATTGAGCAGATTTGATGAAACAAATTTGATTTGAAACCGTGTTGTCTCTATCATCTTTTGTTTTATTCAAGAAAGGGGGGGGGGTCTAAATAAATAAACCAAAAAAGGTCCTAAATCTGCAAGTGTCACTTTGTCTCTCATTGTCTTCTCCAATCTCCACCCCCATCATTTGTGAACTGCTGTTTGAATTGTGGGGTGGGGGAGAATAAAATCAATTTCAATCTTTGTTTTCTTCTATCCTCTTTTTTTTTTCTTTTTTGCTTATGTTATTAGGCTGTTATCGGCAAAATATTGGTCGATTTTTTCCACTCACTTTAAAAAAAGGTGATTTAAGTTGCTTTTTTAAGTGCTTTTTTTTCTACAAAATTTGATATGCTTAATGAATTTTCAATAAATTATTTCTGAATACAATTTTGAAGAACAAAAATGAAAAAAGAAGAAATGCATATAGTTTTCTGATGAGTTCAAACTCGGTCATAATGCTTCGCAAAAGAACCTCCAGTCTCAAAAGAGCATGGGGAGAAATGTCTACAAGTGATCAGAGGTGGTTTCAGAAATTCTCTGGTGATAATAATAAGAACTTTGCAGATGAAGACGGTAGAAGACAACCATGCACTCTTGTTAATGAATGTTTGAAAGCAATTGTTGAACAAAATTAACATCAAAGTGTTAGAGGACTGCCTAAGGCACTTGATGTCAGTATTTCAACCGTGTCCGACTATCTGAAGAAAATTGGTAGGTAAAAAAAGCTTGATAAATGGCTTCCGCATGAGCTCGATAAATAAATCTTTTTAAATGAGCTCGATAAATAAATTATTTAATTTTCATTATATTTCCCGGCATGTCATGTACTGTTAAAGTTCTTAATGAAGAGCTGTTTCAAATAACACTGTTTCATGACAACACGCTGAGCACAACAAAAACTAGTGTGAAAAAAAAGACTTAACTAAAAGAAGGTAACATTAATATTACTTATAGCAAACAACTCCTGTCTCTGATGAAGGGATTTATTCTCAAAATGTTTAAGACCAAAACAAAAAAATAAAATATTTGCATCAGATGTATGGCTTCTAACGACGTTATTGCTTTAATTTTCAAAATACAAATAAATGTTTCTGAAATTAGTCATTACCTAATATTTTTTTAATGCTAGTCCCTGTATGCTTAACTCTACTGAACATGCTTGAGGTTAACTGAAAAGCCTCACACTAATACAGCTGCTTTTATCAAATCCTCAGGGTTTGGTTTTTTACTCTCCTTTGAATTTGTCTGCATGGGAGTTGACAGATTGTAGTTCAAACATGCTAACGAGTAATCCGAATGGAATGGTTGTCCGGTTTTCAACTAAGTGGCTTCCAGTGTATCTGGAACATATTTTTATTTTTTTTTGTATCATGCCCAGAATTAACTACCAATTTACACATTATGAACTCAATTTTATAGCTGGCTGGGTCTGTAATACTAGGAAAGCACTTAGCCTAATATTTAACAATCAGTTCTATGGGTTCATGTGGACAATTCCAGTAAGAATTTTAGGAGCCTTAAACCTAATCTTGTCTAGATGTGTAGTATTACTACTTATTACTATAGAATTACTTTTTTTTTCACCAGTACTCATATTGCAATTTTCTTACTGGTGTTTTAATCAACTATTTATACATATTTGTTCGCATATTGTATTCAATTCCATACCAGGTCTATTTAAGAGGCCATTGTCAGCCAACATATGCGCTGCTTCTTTGAAACACATTACTTCACCATTCTTTTGTTTTTAAAGAGTAGGTTTTTACAACTGGTGAGAATTCGCCTTTGGAACAATTTATTCTAAAAATTGGTAAAATTGGAAATTACTTTACCTGAGCGACACCAGTTAATTTTCAATTGCTTGCATATATTTCATCTTTGGCAATCAGTTGATCACATTTCTTAAAATGTGTGTGAAAGGTATGTACAAATGTGACTAAGCATATTATATTCTTCCACTGTGATTTGAGACCTCGGTTACCATTCGTATCTTCTGTGTTGGATGAAAATGTCTAAGTCATAGGTCAGAATTGATGAGAGATTTGATTTTTGTCCAAAGAGTAAGGACAAATCCGAATAGCAGGAGGGTAATTCCATGTCAAATCATCCAGAAATTTTGGATTTTGAAACCCATATCCTCAGATTTTGTTCCAACTTGCACCACAGATGGACATCATAAAAACTAAGAAATCCTGAAAATTTGAGGATGCAACTACAAGCGGTTTCCGATTTAGAGCAGTTTCCGTGTCGCGTAAATCGCGCAAGATGTCGCCCGGGCGACATTTTAATAATTACATTTTCTTTAATATTTTCAGTTTGGAACATGATGTGACGCTGAAAATTCACACAGGTATGTTTTTCAACCCAAGGAACCCAAAAATGGCATCAGCTTTGCTCAGAAATGAAGTCTTCTATGAGATTTTATCAAATTTTGAAATTTTTTACATGTGCACCAATATGGGGCAAAAAAATGATGTAGCTGATATGGTAACGGGTTCTTTTCTTTTGGACATTCATTTAGACACTATGAAGTACCTCTAGACAAAAAATGATAAATAATACTTTTTTTTTTACTCACAGTGAGGCCTTTTTCCGAGGGTTCAGAAATACCCTATTGGGGGAAGCAACTAGTTTGGATATGCGAGATCAAAATTTATATAAAATTCACATTAAAATAAGTTTTAGAAAGTAAAAGTTAAGAGTCTCACAGTGATCAGATATTTATAATAAAAGCTGACTTCACAACAAAAAAACGACACACGACAACATTATCTACATGTGTTATTCTCATCAATTTTAACTGAGAATAAATGTTGAATGGTTTTACTTATGACTTATAAGATAGATGAAGTTAGCACTGTTTGTGTTTATTTAATAACTGCATAGCAGTTTTTACTAAGGTAAAAAGTTTCGGGTTGTTGACACCATCCATTGTAAAATGACTGAGTGAAACATCGTCAAAATGTCCCATGTACAACGGCGCTTTGGTCCAATGTCACTAGAATCCAATGATTATGCCAATTTTGGCTACTGGACCACAATAGCTGCTTAAATATTGATCATATTTCTTGTATAAGAAAATTTTTCTTTGCCTATTATGCCTGTATTAGTTGGTGGTTAATTTTTTCAGTGAAACGTGTCCCATATGCAACGGAGCTGGATTAGTTCACCATAATGTACTGCAACAATCCTAAAATAATTTTAAATGAAAAACATTATCTATACCTAATTAAAATATATAATAGTGGTTGGTGCAATTGGTTTGTTCCATTATGCAGGCAAGAAAATTAGGCAGCACTTGATTCTTATACCAAGAAATTAACTAGAAAATATAGAAGAATTTGAGGTAGGCACAAATTTATGAATATTTTAAATGTTGATTTTTCCTTTCAATTCAGTGGAAAAATGTATATAAATCTCTTCACTAACTGCTTACTCATCCCCTGCTACCACACTTTTTATGAGCTCCTCATCCTCTCCATCCCAACACAATAATCTCCATTGCTAGTACTGTCCAGTCTTTGAGGTGAAAGCATACAAAGAAATTAGCTGTAGAAAATATAAAAGAATTTGAGGTAGGCACAAATTTATGAATATTTTAAATGTTGATTTTCCTTTCAATTCAGTGGAAAAATCTATATAAATCTCTTCACTAACTGCTTACTCATTCCCTGCTACCAAACTTTAGTTACCTGATTATATATTCTATTTCATTGTTTTGTCTTCAATTCAACAGTAAACAAAAGAAAAAATGACTGATGTCGAACTCAATTTGGAATGTCATAAATTAGATTATGATCATTCCAAAGAAATTGAGAATCTGTCAGACTTGAACAAAGATGTTGAGACGTTGTGGAGAGCTGGGCTCAAGGAACATAAAAGCGAGTTATCAACCATCTGCTTTCATCACAAAAAATATTTTGTAAATGTGTTTGAACATAGAGCAAAGGCCGCGGTGGATTGTTACAACATAAAAGTAAAGTCAAAGGCGTACAGCTGATATCGTTGGTGATGGCAAAAGAGCTGGAGGTACAATGTAACACCAGGACACATTCTTTGTCCTCAGTGTATGATGAAATATGTCCTCAGTGTATGATGAAATATGTGAGACTGATCGATGATACAGACAGGATAGATGCAAACTACACCTGTGAACTTTTGCAAACCCCATAAAAAAACTTGAATATTAGTCTGAAATACATGGACATTTCTCCTGTCGCTTTACATGGTGTTGCTCCTCATAGTCGTGTTCATAGTGCCAAAAGGAAATTAGAACAAGTGATTGGAACACTCAAAAGCGACCTGTCGACGCTGAAGAATTGACTGTGTCAGAATCAGTGCATATTGAAAAAGAAATCAAAGAGCAAAGAGAAAGCATTAGAATTGGATAGATTACATGATCTGATGAAGGAGAAATTTAAGAAAGCCTCGACTCCAAATCATGGCAGTTGCTTCTGATTCGTGGTCTCGTGAAGGTGTCAGAGTACGTTGTTCGAACTGCCAGGGAACTAAAGAATGTGAGTGGTATTCTCTCAAAGTCTGGCCCTAAAAAAGGGAAAAAAACTCTCTCCAGAGACAGCAGAACTGGTAGTACACATGTATGAAAATGATAAATACAGCCGTCAAATGCCAGGCAAAAAGGACTATGTTAGTATTGCAAAGGGTGTTCACAAACAAAATCATTTAATACTGTAACCTGGATGAATTGTATGCTGCTTTTAAACAAGTATTCCAATGTAAAGGTGGGGTTTTCCAAATTTTCTCAGTTGCGTCCAAAGTGGTGTGTATTAGTTGGATCTAAAGGTACCCATTCTGTTTGTGTGTAGCATACATCAGAATGCGAAACTTCTTGTAGACGCCATTGGTTGGGACGTCACTTACAAGGATTTGATCTCAAAACTAGTTTGTGATTCTTCCAACAAGGAATGCATGATGCACCGTTGTGAGGCATATCCTGGCAGAGAAGCATTGCAGAAGTTCTTGGATGAAAAGCTGGTTGATGTGGATCCAGATGATGAATTTCATTTTTGTCAATGGGACACAACTGACCGCGTCACATTAAGTACTCGTACAACACCCATGACACTGCATTCGTGTATCAAACACAGGCAATGACAGTTCACTACATTCGTGCATTATTGCCCCATGTTAACAAAATGACTTACTTCAGTGATGGCTGTGGGGGTCAATATAAAAATTATAAAAACTTCATAAATTTATGTCTGCATAAACAGGACTTTGGGATTGATGCAGAATGGGTTTTCTTTGCTACAAGCCATGGAAAATCCCTTTGTGATGGAATCGGTGGTTCAGTAAAACGGCATGTGGCTAAACGGTCGCTTCAATGTCCTCTGAATAATCAAATCCTGGATTATAAAGCCATGCTAGAAGTCTGCCTGGAGATGTCTGCAATCAAGTTCTTTGATATTAGTATGGAAACTATGGAGGAGGTGAGAAAGTTTCTTGAGGCAAGAGGCAGAATTTCTGAACCCTCGGAAAAAGGCCTAACTTTGAATAGACACTGTGAGTGAAAAAAAAAGTATTATTTGCCATTTTTTGTCTACAGGTACTTCATAGTGTCTAAATGAATGTCCAAAAGAAAAGAACCCGTTACCATATCAGCTACATCATTTTTTTGCCCCATATTGGTGCACATGTAAAAAATTTCAAAATTTGATAAAATCTCATAGAAGACTTCATTTCTGAGCAAAGCTGATGCCATTTTTGGGTTCCTTGGGTTGAAAAACATACCTGTGTGAATTTTCAGCGTCACATCCTGTTCCAAACTGAAAATATTAAAGAAAATGTAATTATTAAAATGTCGCCCGGGCGACATCTTGCGCGATTTACGCGACACGGAAACTGCTCTAAATCGGAAACCGCTTGTAGTTGCATCCTCAAATTTTCAGGATTTCTTAGTTTTTATGATGTCCATCTGTGGTGCAAGTTACAACAAAATCTGAGGACATGGGTTTTAAGCCCTGGATGATGTGACATGGAATAACCCAGGATACGTTCTTGTTTTTTATCAACACGTTTTGTTGGATTGCTGATTTAATATGAAGGCAGGGAACATCTATAGTAACTCACCAAGATGACGTGTGTTAACATCTGATGGGGCGGTATTTGTTGAATTCTCAGTTTGATCTGTCATCTTCAGCCAGTGACTAGTTAATACAGATCACAACAAACAGCTCAAGACTTATGTTTGTTGCATTTGCTTTAAGTACATAACTACAGAGAAGCACCTGACAGTACACTTTCTTTTATTCCCCAGTCAAAAACAGATCCCGTCTACTTTTACGTTGACCTCTAGACATGTGTACATGTCTTGAATAGCTGCCACATTAGCAAGGTCCATACAACTACTCAATGGTCAAAGATAAATCCTAAGTATTTTATTGCAGATAAATAAAACTTGTCCTAGAAACCAAACATCTTGCATGTCAGAACTTTTCTTATCTGTTCTTTCATGTCGTAGTTTGATCGACCGACAACAATGATGTTATCTAAGTATGCGGCTACACTTTCTACACCGGTTAGCATTGCCCATAATCTGCGGAAATATTGAACAGGTTGGTTTTATTCCCCAAAGGTAATTGAAAAAATCTACAATGTGTGTTGATGTTCCGCAGTTGAGAGGCAACTGAGACTTGACTTGAAGATATAGACTATGGGCCCAAACCATTTTAGGATGTTGATTTCATGTGGGGAAGGAAAAATATTTAATGGCAACTGAAAACCCATAGATGACAAAATATTCGAGTTCACACGCGTAAATGTAGCCGAGGTGTGAGAACATCAGTCATCTTTAAAGATAGCTAACATTTTTTTTAATAAAATGGGATTTGGATTATTCAGACGACTATTCTCATCTTTGTTGTTTATTTTATACTAATGGATCACCACTTATCAAGGCTCAGAGGTCACTCGAGGATATGGGTTAATGAGATTGTCAGTTGAATGATGAACAACACCGTGAGAGGCTTGGAAACAATGAGCAGAATTTGATTATTTAAGAGAATGGCTGAACAAGTAGTGTTATAGTTAGCTGGGAAGCAGCCCCAATGGTATTGTGTTCCACAGATGGGAAATTTCATTTGGTTTTAGATACACAGGTTGTAGCTAGATGAGTTCTTGCTGTGAATGTTTTATAGGAAGGAACTAAAGATTAGAGCTCAGTCGAGCACCTACCATTAAAATAACAATAGAGTAGAGAAAGACTAGCAACGTCTCTTATGTGATAAAGAGGCTGAAGAGAAGAGATTATCTCTCACTAGATTTTGAAGTCGGTTTGTGCTTTGTCAATCTAAGTGGAACCGTCCCAGATATAACAGCAGTACTCCATCTTAAGAGACGTTGAGCCTGGTCAGTACTAAATGGGTCACCATTTGGAAATAGCGGGTGCTGTGTGTGGGAGAGGTTATCTACTTATCCCAACTTGTTTCCGGTCATCCTGGACTTCTCCTTGTTACTTGATTCAGGAGAGGTGTGGTTAGGAATTGTGCTTCACAATAGACTTCCTACGCAGTCACCCTTACAGGGGTACACATTGTCTATCAAGACTGAACAGAAGCCTTAAGTCTCCATCTTAGGACATATTTGACTCAACATAACTAAGACGAACAAAGTGGGGAAGTTGTGTTCAAAACCATTCAATCAACTGATCAACTGAGAATATCCAGAAAAGTGGCTCATGTAATGATATGATCCTGATGCGGCTTTTCAGGAAGTGATGTCAGAAAACAAAAAGTAGCTCTTCGCAACAAGAAGAAAGAAAAGATTAGTAGCTATCTCTTTTATTTCCCAACACAAGTTGTAACAGACATTTCGATGGCTTGCGTGAGTCTCCTCCCCTCTTAAGAACATTCTACGGGAGGGGAGAAATTGGGGCGTGTAACCATAAAACGGCATTGACGGTACTCTACAGAGAAATGTAAAAAGAAGTAATAAATGTCAATCTAAGATTAGTAAGTGGTTTAAATTTTCTGTTTTTAATATGAAGACTGCAACGTGCAGTTGACACGTAATGACAGCTAAGGAGAGAAACATGACAACTAGGCTTGCTCTTTCTACAACCAGTGGTAGGCGTAACATCAATGACACAGTTACCACTAGTAGAACTGCTAGAAAGAGACAGAAAATATATAATCTACGATTACAATTACCGACGGCAGATTTAACATCAAAACAACATATGATTTTTGCGATGGATAACACTACATAATAAGTGTTAAATGCTTTGGCAGTAATATATTTTCTCTATAAGCTTGCGATATTATGATGCTGTGCGTTAACTACACAGGCCGTGATCTTCCACTTGTACTGGTCCAAAGTCGTTGCTCAATTCTGACACTGGTCACAGTGTCAATTGTATGGTCTCAGTCGGTGCTGCAAAAGAAGAATTCTCCTTCCAAACAAAAGAGGTAACAAAGTTTTTTGGTTTTCTTTTATTGAAAAACAGACTTACACATGAGACATTCCTTTAACTTAGTGCCCAAGGTTCATCTTGCTTGGAGAGGAGTACAAACCTCAACTGACCATCAGATGCCCAGAAGGTTAACTGACTGTCAGCCCCCAGAAAACAAATTCTGACCGTGAGATGCCTAGAGGGCCAACTGATGCCCCTGCCCATTTGCTGGAATATATATAGACATTCCTGGAACCACACCAGAAAGACCATCCAGATATCCACATGAAAATAATAGCCAGCCTTATCTATGAACATAAAACACCTAATGCATAGGTGTTCCAGTATCTAGCCGGCCATTATTTTTGGAAAAACTCAAGTAGGTTATAATCACAGCAAGGAACCTTGTATCTGAAGGAACATTATTTTCGCAAGTAAACAAATCGAATTCTGGGTGGCCGAATCCAAAATCAGAGATATTTCCCATATCTTAGGTGATTTCTTTTTTCTTAGTTAAATATTTCTCATTTGCAGTAAGTCTGCTATTCACATGCATTGCAAACATTCAACCAACTAAACATGCCGCCGAGTGCATATTTATAATAGTGTGTATATTCACCATCTTTTCTCTTTTTGGATCTTTAGATGCACCAAAAATCTATACAAGGGAGTTTGGGTTCCAAGTCACAATTGAATTGGAGGACCAATCAGATAAAGCAACCAAGTCTACCCTAAATATACCCCCTAAAAAAAGAGCTTAAAATCCCACATACAGACTTTAAAATGAAAATTAAAAATATACCTACCCTTCAACAAAGAACACAATTACTGGAACAACAATAAACATAACAAATTACTGGAAATTAAGCTTACATCTATTTCTAAAGGAAATTTGGTATCTGTCTGAAGCCGAAACTATATTATTGATTCTATTGTACTATAACTTTTAATGCTCAATTCAGTTTACTATACTCAGGCTAATGTACTATCTTTCAATGCTCAATTCAGGGTAGGGTAGTATCTGTTCTGTTGTCTTGAGCCCATCCTCCAAGGCATTACTTCCCCCTTTAGGGGTAGTATAATATCTGTTCTGTTGTAATGATACCATCATCCCAGGCATTACCTCCTCCCTTGAGGCAGTATAGTATATGTTCGTTCGTCATGATACCGTCCTCCCAGCTATTACCTCCTTCTTTCGGGTGGAGGGGCAATATAACATGTTCGTTCGTCATGATAACATCCTCCCAGGCTAGAAAAACTGTGACCAGGGGGAGCATATATTTGCTAGTTATGAGAATGGAAACAAAGCTTCAGAAAAAATCAAAAAGAGGAAATGATATTATCCTGACTTTGTATAGGTCATACAAAGATATGTCTACTTAAATCAGAACCACAACCATGCCACATTATATACACGGTAAAACATATTCTCACTGAATGCATTGATTTGACTCCTATAAGAGAAACCTTTTATAATACAAACAACATGAAAGAACTGTTTCAAAAATAGATATTAGGTCATTATAAAAATAATGGCCGATTTCAGAAACATACTTATTCATGAAAAATTAACAGTAGAAATGTCCAAATTAGTCAAAACATGAGCCTTGAGCAGCTATGCATCTCTGCCATCGATCTACAAGATTATTTGTTCCTTGTTGATACAAAGAAAGGGTCATTGGTCTTACGCAGGCAGAGCACCGAGCACACTTCAAACTGCCTAAGTTTTTGATGCTCATTGAACTCATGCGGAACCCATCTGTTGAGCTTTTTCACCTTTCCAATACTCTGTAAATGACATTAAATTGTCGCAGTGCTGACAGCAAGTGTCTGAGACATTTCTTTGACACTTTGACGTGGATTTTGCTCAACAAGTGCTTGCAATTGTTCATTGTCAGGATTACACGGTCGTCCTCTACCTTCAGAATTCCTGGAACCACCTTCGTATTGTCCGATTGCTTGTGAATCCATTTCCCTACGCGCTATTGATATTGGCAGAAGTTTCGGAGCCATTAAAGTTTGAACTCATGCAACATAAAAAGGCGAAGGTCATGTTTTTGCATGTTTATCATTGAGGGTCTTCTATGTTTCAAAAATACTGTCTTTCTGAAAAAAAGTTACAAATTATTATTGAGAACACATTAATTATTATATATGTTAAAATTTACCAGAAATAGACTACAAATTATGTGTTAAAATGACTTTTTAAAACCCAGCGCTTCAGGCGGTCATTATTTTTGTAACAACCTAATAACACCATGTTCTCCCTAAAAGCAGTGGGTTTATACAAAAGAAATGTAAAGATCTGAATATTATAATGGTTCACTAGCAACATTACTGTGATAATAAAGAACTCATAACATTGTGTAGGGAGTTCTTTTATTCTCACAAGATTGCCAATATCAAACCACAATGATGTCGTTTGCACGGCAACTGATAAGGCTGAACTACTTGCCCAGCGTTTTGCCTTAAACTCCACTTTGGACTCAGAAAACCACCATCTCCCTAAATTCCCATTGCGGACTGAAGCCACACTTGAAAACCTGCTCATCGCCCCATCTCAGGTCAGGGTCATCATAAAAAGCATCGACACCTGCAAAGCTTGTGGGCCTGATCTTATAGTAATAAAGAAATGCTCTGCTGAACTGACCCCTGTCCTCTCCAAACTCTACAACAAATGCCTAGATGAATCTTGCTTCCTCAATAGCTGGAAAATTGCCTCTGTGGTACCAGTCTTCAAGAATTCTGGGGATAGAACTGATCCTCAGAACTACCGGCCAATCAGTCTATTCCTGATCTTTGCTAAAATCTTTGAATCCTTAATCAATCTAGCGATAGTCCGGCACTTAGTTAATGCTAAACTTCTTTCTGACCGCTAGTATGGGTTTAGACAAGTACGATCTACTGCGGATATTCTAACGGTCATCTCTGAACGCATATATCATACACTGGACAAGGCAGGTGTAGCTAGGGCAGTAGCACTTGATATATCCAAGGCCTTTGACAAGGTCTGACATAAAGGACTTTTCCTAAACATTCACTCATATGGTATTACTGGGCAAATATTTAATATAATTAGATCCTTCCAAACCAAAAGAAAGATCCAGGTTGTCCTCGATGGCCGTTCATATAAGCAACATGACACAAATGCTGGTGTACGCCAGGGATCTGTCCTTGGACCTTTATTATTCCTGATTTTCATAAACGACCTCCCTGATGACATTAAGTCTGAGATAGGTATATTTGCTGACAACACCACGCTTTACTCTCGTCATGTGGGCAAAATGGACGCGATCATATCCGAGGCAATGGCTGAATCCTTAGAAAATGACCTCCAGGCAACATGAATTGGAGCAAATGCATTGAAGACATTGCCAAGGCTGCAACAAAGAAGGTGGGCTGCCTCTACCGTGCTAGTAAAGTCCTCACACCTGACATTATCCTATATCTCTACAAAGCCACCATCTGTCCATGCATGGAGTATTGTTGCCACATCTGGGCTGGTGCATCATCCACTAGTCTCTCCCTCTTAAACAATGTCCAAAACAGAGTCGCCAACTTAATAGGTCCTTCACTATCCACCAAGCTCCAGCCCCTGTCCCATCGCCGCAATGTTGCATCCTTGTGCTTGGTTTACAAATACTTCAATGGATTGTGCTCCGATGAACTGGCTGCTCTGGTGTCTCCTCGACATAAATACACTAGACCAACTCGACAATCAGCTAAATCCAATCTATTCACTGTGGAGGTCCCCAGATACCGGAGAGCCTTCTACTCCAATAGCTTCTTTCCTCGTGCTGCTGGCCTCTAGAACTCTCTCCCTGCTCTCTCTTTCCCTGACTGTACCGACATGTAGAGGTTTAAAACTAATGTAAACAGAAATCTTGCTACACAGCTCTACACTTAAGATGACACACTAAACCTATACTTTAACTCTCAGTAGCCCGTTACATTTACAGTGGTGGCCTGCCTTGTTTGGAGTGAATTATGTTAAAAATAAAAAAAAAACAGTAGTTTTTGGCGACAGAAACATCTGTTCGTCACTCTTGTTGGAATTTAAGTAGTTGCTCAGTGGAAAGTGACATCTTTCAGAGTGGTGACAGTAGTTGTCATTTCCGTGGTGTTTTAGCAGCAGAAATAAAAGTTCACTTTCTTCTTCTCTGGTTGTTATGATAGCAGCGGTATTCTTTTCTTCCCTGATAATAATTGAAAGAAAAAATGCCAACAATATTCTTGCGACGTGCTCTTCAAAATTTTATTCTTTAATATCACTTTAAAATTATATGTTCTTATTGCCCACTTCTCAGAGGGGTGAACAAAGACAGAGTTTGGAAAAACGCGACCAAATCTTCTCAGTTCATCAGCCAAAGAGAAAGATTTTGCTGTGCTCTTTGCCATGTCTCACTTCAAACTTTCATGTCTCACTTCAAACTTTCTTGTCTCACTTCAAACTTTCATGTCTCACTTCAAACTTTCGTGTCTCACTTCAAACTTTCATGTCTCACGTCAAACTTTCATGTCTCACTTCAAACTTTCGTGTCTCACTTCAAACTTTCGTGTCTCACTTCAAACTTTCATGGGTCACTTCAAACTTTCGTGTCTCACTTCAAACTTTCGTGTCTCACTTCAAACTTTCATGTCTCACTTCAAGCTTTCGTGTCTCACTTCAAACTTTCATGTCTCACTTCAAACTTTCGTGTCTCACTTCAAACTTTCGTGTCTCACTTCAAACTTTCATGTCTCTCGTCAAACTTTCATGGGTCACTTCAAACTTTCGTGTCTCACTTTAAACTTTCGTGTCTCACTTCAAACTTTCATGTCTCACTTCAAACTTTCGTGTCTCACTTCAAACTTTTATGTCTCACTTCAAACTTTCGTGTCTCACTTCAAACTTTCGTGTCTCACTTCAAACTTTCATGTCTCACTTCAAACTTTCGTGTCTCACTTCAAACTTTCATGTCTCACTTCAAACTTTCATGTCTCACTTCAAACTTTCGTGTCTCACTTTAAACTTTCGTGTCTCACTTCAAACTTTCATGTCTCACTTCAAACTTTCGTGTCTCACTTCAAACTTTCATGTCTCACTTCAAAATTTCATGTCTCACTTCAAACTTTCGTGTCTCACTTCAAACTTTCATGTCTCACTTCAAACTTTCGTGTCTCACTTCAAACTTTCGTGTCTCACTTCAAACTTTCATGTCTCACTTCAAACTTTCGTGTCTCACTTCAAACTTTCATGTCTCACTTCAAACTTTCATGTCTCACTTCAAACTTTCGTGTCTCACTTCAAACTTTCATGTCTCACTTCAAACTTTCATGTCTCACTTCAAACTTTCGTGTCTCACTTCAAACTTTCATGTCTCACTTCAAACTTTCATGTCTCACTTCAAACTTTCGTGTCTCACTTCAAACGTTCGTGTCTCACTTCAAAGTTTCGTGTCCATGATGCAACTTCCCGTACACGTAGCTCTAACTTGACTTCTAATGGAAAATTTCATCTTGCTTAAACTAATCTTATGTGAAATTTTCCATTTAAGTAAAGTAAAGGAGTGCAGTTACAGGGAGAGATTGGACAAATTGGGATTGACTACTTTGCTGGAGAAAAGAATGAGAGGTGATATGATTGAGACTCTCAAGATAATTAATGGCATTTCTAACTATGGTGGGCATTTTTTTAGTATTTCTCCTAGATCTGGAAGGTTATTGTCAAGGCAGTTTTCAAAAACTAGATCTGTTAACCAGTTAAGTTTTTTTGCTCACAGAGTAATATGTTTTTGGAATAAGTTACCAGATCAGATTAAGAACAGCAACAGCGTGGGTTTGTCAGGACAACCTTCCCTTGTAAAAATGCAGTAGGCTGCATGTTTTAGTGGTGCATGCGAATGGGAGACGGTGCAGATGATAGATGCTCGGCCAAAGGAAAAGGAGGTACAGAGGAATGTGAACATATCTCTGAGTTTGTATTTTGGACCACATAGAATCATATTTCTCTTTGAAATGAAATAAGTGCCCCATAAAAACAGAGAATCATGCTGAGACCAAGAAGTAATGTTCGTAGATTGTCTCTATGATAATCCACTTTTAGTAGACTATCTGGCAGCTATCTCTTGTGGATATCTCCAGCGGTCAGCTTTTGGGTGGCCGAATGGTGACCAGTGAGAAAGACTAGAATCCAAGATTTCCAGTCAGGAGGAAAGGAGATGAGAGGGGGAGACCTGGCCCTCTGGACATGACAGCCAGTTTGGTCTTCAGAGGGCTAGCGATCAGTTGAAGCCGGGTGCTTCTCCAGGCAGGGTGGGTCCATTGGGGCTCTTAGCTAAAGGATTGTGCTGATTGGACTTATTTTTTGGGGGTCTGTTTTTTTTTTGCAAGTCTGCCATTCAACCTAGGAACACGAGTTTCATTCGTAACCTCCAACAAATAAACCTGTTATTTGTTTATAACCTGAAGTTGTGATTTTACTTGGGATGAGAATTCTTTGTTGCAGCACTGACTGAGTCAGACGACAAGTTTGCACCGGCACAATGTGTGGGACGATTGCAGCCAGTACAGTGAACACACTCATGCAGGTTCACACCTGACCAAATATTCAAAATAACATAGTATTCGAAGCCCAAATAAGATCCCCTCGACACGGCTATATGCTGGCTCATATGAGGAATGGTGCACCTTCTCCTAGTGATGTTACCTCAAGTAACAGCACTTAGGTGGGTACTCTACCAGACCACATGAATTTCTTGATTCGGTATTAGATGACCCAAAAGGGTTGATATGTCGTAAAACAAAACAACCAACCAACCAACATGCAAGAAAGTTGTATAAAACATGTGATAGTCTTTTCTTGCATATTCATAGCCATTGCTGTTGATATGCTACGAGAGTTTACTCCGATAATTGCATTTATAACTCAGTTTTATGTCACTCAAATGAATTTGATCTGAAAATACATGACTCGTTTTTTGCAGAATTCTTTTTTGTGATGGCGTAAACATGTACAATGCTACATGTTTAGTCGGGTGTATGCGGACGACAGGCCTGCAATGGGAGAAATATTTAGCTAAGAGAAGAGAGACCACCCAAGAAATAAGCTGACGTCTTTGAAATAGTAATGTCTTCTTGGATACAAGGTTCCATGCTGCGATTGTGAGCTACTTGCATCTTGGAAAAATTAATGTCCCTCCGGATAGAGAGCACTTTGGGTTGTAAGTTTTCTTATGTCCATAAGTAAGCAGCTTAGACTTTTCAAATCGGCTGACTCTGTGGTCTACTCTAGATGACATCAGTATCTATATATATTTCAGCAGAACTGGCAGGGAGTTTAGTTTGGTTTCTGTGGGTCTTAAGAGACAGATGGGCGTTTGGGTCTTAAGTTGATTCACTGCTTGTGCTCGGTTGAACTTTTATTTTGATTCGGTCTTAAGTTGATTCACTGTTTGTGTTCGCTTGAACTTTTATTTTGATTCGGTCTTAAGTTGATTCACTGTTTGTGTTCGCTTGAACTTTTATTTTGATTCGGTCTTAAGTTGATTCACTGTTTGTGTTCGGTTGAACTTTTATTTTGATTCGGTCTTAAGTTGATTCACTGTTTGTGTTCGGTTGAACTTTTATTTTGATTCGGTCTTAAGTTGATTCACTGTTTGTGTTCGCTTGAACTTTTATTTTGATTCAGTCGGGCTCAGAGTTCTGATTGCAAGTTTGTCATTTTTGAAAAGTGTCATTGTAACCTCTAAAAATAAAATATCCTTACTTGGTGTAAACTGGAGTTGTGGTTTTGTTTGGAAGGAAGAATCCTTTTGTTACAGCAGTGATAGAGACCATATGATTGACACTGTGACCGGTGTTAGAATCGAACACTGACTTCAGACAAAGACAACAAATGGACAATCACAATGGTACATCTGTATCAGCTGCATAGTCTGTTTCACTTGAAGTCATCAGTGTGACCTTTTGGAGTACTTTTTTTATCCTCACAAGAGTTTTAATGTTGAAATGTCATTTACATAAAAAATATCCTATTGCAACTTCACTTGAGTATTGATTTACTCCTCTCCAGGAGTTAGGCACAAGGCCAGTTTTTTATCTTACTCCCACAAGTAAGATGTGACCCAAGGTCGGGTCGGGAATATGGGGTTTAAAAATCTCACTTGAGTAGTGATGAAGCAGTTAAAGGAATTTTCTGATCCGTATCTGTTTCTGATATCATGTTTTGTAGGACCTTGCACCAACTCCATCCATCAATCAGGTCGAGAATTGTTCTTGGATTCTCCTGACTCGTTCCCTTGAACCATTTCCATCAGACATCGCTGGCGGTAGTGTTGCATTAGTTACACTCCTTGGCTAATCCTTTAGCCCTTAATATTTATATGACTATCCGCCCCTGATTTTTGTGTACTTCCGGTAACAGCTATGCCTTAATAAACAACGTGTTGCCACAACTCCTTGTTCTATCTTCTTCAATCCAAGCCATCCCGGCGAACCACGCATGGAATATGGTGTCAGAATTATGTAACTAATAACATGGACTATAATAAAAAAAAAAAAATGGAAATCACTGTAGACAGTGATATTTCTACCAGGCTTGGATAAATTGAAAACAAAAGGGATCGCCACGTGTGCATCACTACTCACGAATTTTACTCATACTTTCTTCTTAGGAATTCGTTATAGCGACTTGTCAAATACCTCGACCAAAAATAGACTAGTTCAGTTCAAACCTTGCAAAGGAGATGGAAAAAAATTTACGCCAAGTCAAGCTTCACTTTGAAGGATTTTATGTGAAATGAACGGCGATGTCAAACTGAACTATCTTCTTCTATGGGCAGGTGTCGAAAGACAGGAAATAAGCGACACATGTACTTTTCGGCTAGATGAAGCAAAGACAGTCGATACTTACATGAAATATTTTAAACAATATGTGAGCTTGAAGTCAAATTTTTGTGTAGCAAGACACAAAATGCTACAGTGTCGGCAAAAATCAAACGAATCGGCAAAAATCCAACGAATCGGCAAAAATCAAACGAATCGGCACACATATTCCTCAAATGACTTCGTCAAATAATCAAACAATGCGAATTGTTGAAGAGATGCTGATAGTCGCTATTTTTATATTTGGCATTAATTAAAAATCAACCCAGAAATGCTTAATTAAGGAATATAGAGATTTAACCATTGTAACAGCGTTGCATATAGCAGAAACGGAGGAAGCCATTACTAAATAAATCGAGACTATTCGTAGCCCTTAACAAAAAAATGATTGCACATGCGATTCATTCAAAAAAACAATGAAAAGTCTGTGGCAGAAGCCATTATCGAGGAGAGTGTCCGGCAAAAGGAAATACATGTAATATATGTAATAAAAAAGGACACTTTGCCAACATTTGCTGTTCAAAAAACAAAGAAAGAAAAAGCCAAAAACAAGAGCATAAACACAGCAACACAAAATAAAAGCGACAGCAACTCTAGCGAGGATATCTATTTTCATTCAATTGACAATTTACCTTAAAATGCCACGGAGGCATATGATAACTTAGAAATTAGTAACAAGAAAAAACAAATAGATATCCAAGTAAAAGTAGATATAGGAGCTATGAGCAACCTTCTACCCAAGAGTACATTTCAAAAACTAAAAGAAGTGCCTCTTAAAAAGACTGCTGTGTGACTATTCACTTTTGGAGGAGCAACAATTGAACAGGAAGGGACATGTCAGCTAGAAGTAGGGCTCTGTTACAGATTTATTGGTGTGCTGTAAATTCCGAGGGACCAATATTATTAGGGTTCCAAACATAACGAGAGTTGGGTGTAGTAACTTTAAATTTATCAATAGATACACTTCAGCCACAAATGACCCGATAATACAGACAAACTTTCACCAAAGATCGAGACCTCTTTACAACAAGAAACCAATTCCAGTGCCAAGATCGCGTCTGAAAGGAGATCTACAAAACAAGGGACAAAATAATTTGGGAATTTCACGACATATTCAAAGTACACAACATAGAGACATACCATAATTTTTTACCGACGAGGATAGAGAATATCAAACTGGAAACATTAAATGACTCACAAACAGTGATGACTGGCTGACCAGCTGATTGTTCCAGTTGCCTCCAACCCTTTTGAAACTTAAGGGATGAAATAGGAGTTCAAGACGGTATTCTGCTCAAGAGTGACAAAGTCATAATATCAACATCTCTAGAGAAAGGTAAATTAGGAGAACTCCATGCATCACACCAAGGAGTAGAAAAAACAAGATTAAGAGCATGCACAGTAGTATACTGGGCAGGGATGAATAGGGACACCGAGGGCGTTATTTCCAATGTCTCACTTGCCAAAATTATTAAGCAAGTATCCCTGCTGAATCCATGCACCAACCCTTATCCACCCTTGGCAAAATGTCAGTGCTGATCTCTTTACAATAGCAGAAAATGAATACTTACTGGTGGCAGATCAATATAGCCGAAGCCCATTCATCCAACACCTCCATTCCACCTCATTGGCTGTTATAAAATTATGAAGGCAATATTCGAGGAAAGAGGCATACCAGAGATTCTTTACACGGACAATGGTCCATAATTTGTGAGTATAGAATTTGCAAGCTTTTTTATAAAGTATACTTTTCTGCATAAAACATTCTCACCACATTACCCGCAGTCTAATGGCTTTGCTGAGAGGATAATAGGAGTGTGCAAGAGAATACTGCTAAAGGCACGAAAGACCGAAGATGACTATCACTTTGCAATGATGGCATATAGAGCAACACCACAGCTAGCCTTAAGTCTCCAGAAGAAATGCTCAATGGACACCGCTTGTATCAAAACAATAGCTCAGTGATGAACAAACCAGACTGGCGATACGGCATTATAAGCATGAATCAAGAGAACTCTACAATAAACAGAAAGGTCAACAACATCCACCCTTACATGCTGACTAAAAAGTCTATGTGCAGCATGAAAAGACAAAGCTATGGGAACCTAGAACAATCTGACATTCTGCCGCTGAACCAAGATCATACATTGTAGAGTGTTCAGATGGTAGCATTCACCAAAGGAATAGACAATTTCCCCGACCAGGTAAAACAACCAACTACTGAATCATACACCAGTGGATTAATTAGACCTACCCCTGAACATGACAATCTCAGAGATGTATAAAAACTGTTGTGGACCTGGGTAAGGCCGAATGAATGACACAGGAACACATGGTTTAAATGAACAAAGGTATATATTATATAATAGAAAGAAAGAGATACAAGGAGATGGTGCTCTCAACCGCCATTGCCGGTTTGCCTGGGAAGAAGAGAACAAGTGTCACGTGCTTCCCGTATTTATAAGGTGGACGAGTCCATTAGTTCTCCGTAGGTAGGTACGGCACCATAACAAAAACTCCCCAGAGGCTAGACCTTTGAATCCCCTTCCCCAAGAATAAATAAAAGACTGATTAAAGATTTTCCTTGAATCAGTTTCTAAAAATAAAATTTCTTAAATATACCACCTTTTAATTAAAAAAGAGAGATATATTAGTTACGTCCCTTGGCTAATCCCATAATATGATTATTTGTCCCTGACTTTTGTGTACTTCCTGTAATAGCTATGTTCTAATAAACGTGTTGACGCAGCTCCTTGTTCTATCTTCTTCAATCTAACCCATCCTGGCGAACTATGCATGGAATATTGTAGCAGGTAGGTCCTCCAAATAGCATCCAGTTTTTTTTACAAGTTGGTTAATGTAAATCGGATGAGGTCTTTCAATCGATCGTTTGTCGTATACTGGATTCCATAGGAGGGTGTGACTCACAAGTTGTGACTCACTCCTCCAGGAATGACCAGCAAGCCAAAGTCTTCTCTCAAATACATATTTAAATTGTTTATTATCTTTGCAATACACATAACTCCCCGAGGATGGTCTGTGTAACACAATCATTGACAAGATCTCATTTCGGGTTATTAATTTTCTCCGAATAGATAATGCCTTACTGAGAGAACGCTGTTCTGAGTGAACAAAAACAACAAAAGCAGCAGCAGCGAACAATAATAACAACAGAAGCAGAAAAAAATATTTCTGTAAAATTTTGGTTGGTTAAATTACTTAAATTTTGATTGATTATTAAGATCCATTCAACCAATCAGTAATAGTCACCCTGGGAGCCGAGCACCTCTCGAATATCCCTATAAAAACGAGAACCCAAGCACACTCTATGAGAAGGATCACAACTCTTATCACTCGGGACAAAAACCACAGCTCACAACACGGACCCTTGTCAGTCACAACACGACTACTCAGACACTAACGAACAACCCAAATTAACCCAACCTATCAAGAAATATTTCTTCAGCACTCAACAATCGAGAATCAACTATGAAAAAATGGATAATCGACAACTCTGTTTTCATTATCAACAAAATGAATCAATAACCCCAACCTATCAAGCAATATCTCATTTCTCTCGGCAGACGATAGTTGGCTATTTGCGATCAAGGCCCACACAATATTATCCTAAAAAAAAAAAAATGACTGAGAATTATTGATTCAAAAACGTGAGTCAAAAGAAAGTTTTCTTTAAACAAAATCTTTTTGCCATTAAACAGATGATAATTTTCTTCCAATTTTAGCTGAAAAATAAATGATTGAATATTAGAATCAGTTAAAATTTTATCCTGTGTTTGTCTGTTTCTTTCTCGTCACCATACGTCTGTTAGTAATATAAGTCTGCGATCAAACCAAAAGTATTTGGAATTATAATCATGGTGTATCTTTTAATTAGTTTCCACTTGATCAGGAAACTTGAATGGATCAAAATATGTAGACAAAAATTGTCTATACATATTTAACCAAATATACCTATTCGAAGCAATGTTGCCTATATATATGCGATACATTTCTCTTCCACTACTAGCGGGCTTCTTGGCTCAGTACCAGAGCATCGGACGCCAGTCACTTGGGTCCAGTTTCGAATCTCACTAGGTCTAGCCATGCTGAAGAGTCGTAGAGACAACGAAACATGTGTCCGTAGGTAACTATATATATATATATATATATATATATATATATATATATATATATATATATATATATATATATATAATTAACTTGTTACAAATCGCAATTAATGGAATAAAATCATCAACAAAAAAAAATATATATATATATATGGTAAGCAATGAAAATATATATGGCAATCAAGCTACACAGAGGCTCCCGTGTTTCAACCCCGGGGGAATCGTCATGCCTATTAGGGGGGCTGTTGACGTCAAAAGCCCCCCTAATAGGCCTTTGTTGGAAGGCCCTTTAATTTTTCGAGGAAGGTATAGAATAGAATAGAATAGAGGTGTTAGTTACCGTCAAATGACGGAAGAGGTGCCTCCTCTAATATTACCTTACCAGTGTGTATACTTACTTTTTCGATGACGTCACTGCACACACGCAATCATTGAAATTCTTTCTTCATGGACTGGTATGGTACTGCAATAGAAATAATGTATCGGATTGACATCCTAATAACTAAGGGGAGACAAGTACGACCTTTCTTTCAATTTGACTCAGCCTTTTTTTCGGCAAATCACGTTGACAGAGGTCTGCGACCAATCACAGACCAGAGATCATGCGTGACCACGCGTGATTTGAGCGATATAAAAGAAGATACGCCTTTCTTTTCCGCCTCTTTTTACCCGCTTCCCAGCAAGTAACAGATCTTGTCAACAAAGTCTTTCTTTCCTTACGACCAGCGATTAAGAAATCCCATCAGAATGACTCGAAGGGGTATGGGGCAGGAACGCCCTGCCGACTGCTGTCTAACAGTAACTACACGCCGTCTCCCCGTTCCTCCTCACCACACACAGGACAAATTGTAAGCCTAACCTTTTAATTCTTTCTCTGTTCGTTCAAACGCCAAATTCCTACCCTTTCGTACCCGGCAAAAAACAGGGGTACAGAGACGGCTCATTTTCCTTAAATTACGCGCACACTAAAACACGTGTGCTTTACAAGAAAAAACTTTAAAAGACAATTTTATACAAACAGTAAACTGCTCAATTTCCTTAAATTACGCGAACACTAAAACACGTGTGCTTTACAAGAAAACACTTTAAAAGACAATTTTATACAAACAGTAAAATGAACATTTTCCTGTGCACAAAACTCAAGTTTTTCATTGTGGAATTTACACAATTTAATTGAACCACGTTGAATAAATTGTTATGTTTATATGTATTTTTGAGTGCTGGCTTTCTTACTTTTTGTGTTGGTTATTGGCGTATTTTTACTCGTTCTTTCATGTTTAACGTTAAGAAGTCGTCAGAACCCCCACAAATTTGGTGACCCCGCTGAACAGTTTATTCATTAGAATTCCAGTAACTCAAACAACAGTGGCTTCAAACGAACCAACAGAATGTACATTGACTGTTAACCTGCCTACATACAATCCTACAAATGTGCAGACATGGTTTTCCCAGCTAAATGCTATATTCACGGCGAAAAAAATAACTTCACAAAATTCAAAATACGTATATGTAGTAGAAAAGCTACCTGCAGACGTAGCCACAGAAGTTGTCGATCTTTTGGACCACATGCCAATGGAAAAACTCTACGACATTTTGAGGGATGCCATAATAAGGAGGACCGGAAAGTCAGACGAAAGACGACTCCATGATCTCTTCAACAATTTAAATTTAGGCGACATGAAGCCATCTCAACTTTTGAGGAAGATGCGGACATTGTTAGGGGCAAATTCAATGTCCAATACAGTATTAAAAAGTTATGGACGGATAAACTCCATACTCATACAACTCAAATTCTGGCATCACTCCCGGACGACCTGAGGTTAGACAAGCTAGCAGATATAGCTGATAAAATTCACGAGAGCAACAGCCCTAACCAAGAAAAAAATGTCTATACATTTTCAACGCCACCATCTCAAACAGGCACACCCGACATCGTAGCAAGGCTGGAAAAAAACATAACGGAATTAACACTCAAGGTACAGAGTCTCATCAACAACCAGGACCATCAATTTTACCGGCCTCGGGGACGTTTCCGAGACAACTCATATTCTCCACATAGGAATAGCCGGAGACGTTCAAATTCTTTCTCCAGAGAGAGACACACATGCAATACCTGCTGGTATCATTCAAGATTTGGAAAAAAAGCCCGAAAATGTATAAAACCATGCAACTTCGATGTGGAACAGACACAGGCGGGAAACGGACCTTCCAGCAGCAAGTAAAGACGACATTAACTGCTGGAATAAAACGAATGAGTCGTCTATTTTACATCCGGGATAGCAATACCGGATATCTTTTTTTAGTCGACACTGGTGCACAAATCAGTGTAATACCACCAGAACCCAACAGCAAGTCTATACCATCAGCATACACACTACAAGCAGCAAACGGATCCAAAATCCAAACTTTTGGAGAAAAATCACTGACACTGAATTTGGGATTGCGACGACCATTCTCATTGATTTTTACACAAGCCCAAGTAAAAACACCCATTCTTGGGGCAGACTTTCTATCACATTTTCGTTTGTCAGTGGATATTGTCACGAATGCCGCCGGTCGGGATCACCGAATGACAATACGTGACAATGATAAAAAAGGAAAATAAAAAAAAGTCGTCCGGAGTGGCTCGTAATATCCCAGGGTTCAAATAAAACGTTTTAAATGATATGGGATGGGGATTTCTCCAATATAAGATACCGTCAGGAAACAAAACAAAAGATGCGAAGAACGACAAAAGACATTAGGGTTAAATTTGTATTCATTTATTTAATCGAAACAATATCCTAAAAAGGGTTAAATATATCTATAAAAACAAAACAAAAGAAAACATGAAAACAAAAGTCTATTAATAAAAGGGGGGGGGAACTTGTCTATTATAGTCCTATAGCAACAGGATTCATCTTTCACATAAAAGTATACATGTATAAGATAGCCCTGGGGGCAAAATGTCCGGGGAGAGATATTCAAGTTATCACTTACAAGTGGATACATTGTTCATTTGAGGGTCGGTATTTCCGGCAAGTCGTAATGGCCATATTTCTCTGCAAATGTAGTTTTCATTTTTGTTGTATCTTCAAATACATTTTTCCTCAGGAAAACAATTCCCGGTCGCTTGTTTTAAATTTGAAGGTTCTTTTCTTATATCGGGAGAAAAGATACATTCCATCTTTCTCGCACGCGGCTACCGTTTCATCTTTTGGGTAGTCTCTCTTCCTCGCGTGCGGTTAAAGTTTTTGTCTTAGCTCTCTGGCTGCCTCCTCGACTGACTGTCCCCTCGTGCAGGTGTCCTCAGAATGACTGACTGTAGTTGTCCTCAAAGAAATGAACCTCTTAACCCGGGATGACTCATCCTTCCTCGCGGGCAGTTAAATTCCTTTTTCTTCTCCCTCGCCCTCTCTTCTTCTTCTCGGCTGTGTCGGCTAAAAATAGACATGACCCCACAAAGTCCAGCCTGTCTGCTGAAATTGTTTCTCGGATCTCGTCATGTACAAATATGTGGGAGATGAATCCTATCTATCTATATATATATATATATATATATATATGTATACATGCTACCGATGTCTTTCACAGTTTCCTATTCTAAATCTCGATAGATCTCCCTACATTTGTAACAAAATGTCTACACACTGCCTCATCGACAGCGAAACACAGTTGTCGATGAAAGGAATAACCTCAGTGTACACATCAACGGGAATCAGCTCTGCTTTACCAACCAACAGTGGTTTACAATAACTTTTCAAAAAATTCCCATCAATAACCACTCCTTTAAAGCACACCGATGAAATTCGTCATTCTGCTAAACACCATATAAAGACTACGGGACCACCAATCCATGCATCTCCATGCAGATTACGCCCGGATAAGTGCAATATAGCAAAAAACGAATTTCAACACATGTTAAAATTAGGCATCATCCGCCCTTCAAGTAGCCCATACTCCTCGCCACTACACATGATACCAAAACCAGATTCAGGGGCTTGGCGGCCTTGTGGAGACTTTCGAAACCTAAATGCTAAAACAGTTCCTGACAGATATCCAATTCCCCATATTCACGATTTTGCCATAGGACTGCAAGGAACTAAAATTTTTTCAAAACTTGATTTAGTCAAGGCTTATTACCAAATTCCAGTAGCAGAAGACATAGAAAAAACAGCAATAACTACTCCTTTTGGCCTATATTAATTTACAAAAATGCCTTTTGGATTACGCAACGCAGCTCAAAGTTTTCAGAGACTGATAGACTAGGTTCATAGAGGACTACCATTTGCCTTTGTGTACATCGATGACGTACTAATCGGTAGTCGAAATATTCAGGAACATCACAAACATCTGAAACAGGTTTTTGAGAGACTGGCACATTTTGGTTTAAAAATCAACGTAAGCAAATGTGTTTTCACAGTCCCTCAACTGACATTCTTGGGTCACGTAATCGATGAACAAGGTATTGCGCCCGTGCCAGAAAAAGTGGCAGCAATCCAGCAATTTCCTCAATCAACATCATTGCGACAATTGAGAAGATACCTTGGTCTGATCAATTACTACCGCAGATTCATTCCAGGTTGTGCAAACATTTTAACTCCTCTCACAAATTTGCTGCGCAACCAAAAAAAGAAAAATGCAACGATTACAGTAGAAGGGGAAGCATTGATCGTATTCAACAACTCAAAGAAAGCACTGGCAGATTTCACAAAACTTTCTTACATCCATGATGAGGATAATTCAGTACTAACACTGACTACAGACGCTTCTTCATTTTCGATAGGATCAGTTCTACACCAAACTCAAAACGGTATAGAAAAACCCATTTCTTTCTTCTCGGTGAAACTAAATAATGCACAACAAAAATACAGCGCTTTCTCGAGAGAATTACTTGCGATCTATCTGTCAATAAAACATTTCCGGCATCTTCTCGAGGGCCGAGACTTTACTGTTTACACAGACCACAAACTCCTCACATATGCTTTACACACAAATAAGGACAAATATACGCCCAAAGATACCCGACAACTGGACTACATATCCCAATTTACATCGGACATTCGTTACATCAAGGGCACAAACAACATTGTAGCGGATACCTTGTCACGCTCCACAATTCACGCCATAAATTCTGAAGCTCTTAACTTTGAGTTAATCGCAGATGAACAGAAAAATGACGAAACATTAGACAAGGTAAAAAAGGACACTTCTTTAGAATTAAAGGAACATCCAATCCCTTTTGGAACTAAGACATTCCTATGCGACACAAGTACAGGTTATTCCAGGCCTTATATACCACCTTCACTCAGAAAAAAAGTTTTTGAACATTTCCATAACTTGTCACACCCTGGCCGACGAGCTACTATCAAATTAATTACTAATCGTTTTGTCTGGCCTAAAATGCATAGAGACATAAGGGATTGGGCTAAAGTGTGTCTAAAATGTCAAACAAGCAAGGTGGGTAGACATACAAAATCTCCACCTGGCCAATTTATCCACCCAGATGGTAGATTCACCAACTTGCACATCGACATAGTTGGACCACTGCCAGAAGCAAATGGCCATGCATACTTATTAACAATCATCGACAGATTTACCAGATGGCCTGTCATAACTCCTTTACGAGATACATCTGCACAATCCGTCACGAAAGCAATATTGCATGATTGGATAGCTAATTTCGGTTGTCCATCAGTAATAACGACTGATCGTGGCACTCAATTTAAATCAACACTTTTCGATGAATTTACAAAACTTTTGGGAGTGAAACACATAACCACAACGGCTTATCACCCTTGTGCCAACGGAATGGTCGAGCGTTTCCATCGACAATTAAAGGCAGCTCTGACAGCCAACAACCATTCTGGAACATGGTTAGAAAACATTCCTCTAGTTTTGTTGTCTATCAGGAATGTGATAAAACAGGACTTAGGATGCACATCATCCAAAATGGTTTTCGGGACATCACTGACATTGCCCGGCCAGTTCTGCGAAAAAACGAATCATTTTCAACCATCTACAAACTTTGTCCAGAACTTAAAACAAAGAATGAATGATTTGATTTTCAGCCTACAAGGATACAAATAAAAGAAATTTACATCCCAAAGGACCTCCACAACTGCGAGTATGTTTTCGTACGCATTGATGCAGTAAAGAAACCACTTAGTGCTACATATTCAGGACCTTTCCAAGTAGTGGAGAGGAAGGCAAAATATTTCACCATAATTAAAAATGGAAAGCAAGATACGGTTTCAATAGATAGGATAAAACCGGCATACTTAGATTTATCAAAGAACAGCATGTCGAAACACCTTACACCTTCACAGGATACCGAGTTGTGCAAACAAGGTCCTACAATAACCAGCACACCACATAAACCTGAACTGGTGACAAAATCCGGCAGGAAAGTATATTTTTAATATGTAACATACTGTTTCTAGTATGTTACATATTGAAATTTTTTTTTTTCAATATTTTTCAATCTGAGGGGGTTTTTATCGGATTGACATCCTAATAACTAAGGGGAGACAAGTACGACCTTTCTTTCAATTTGACTCAGCCCTTTTTTCGGCAAATCACGTTGACAGAGGTCTCCGACCAATCACAGACCAGAGATCATGCGTGACCACGCGTGATTTGAGCGATATAAAAGAAGATACGCCTTTCTTTTCCGCCTCTTTTTACCCGCTTCCCAGCAAGTAACAGGTCTTGTCAACAAAGTCTTTCTTTCCTTACGACCAGCGATTAAGAAATCCCATCAGAATGACTCGAAGGGGCATGGGGCAGGAAAGCCCTGCCGACTGCTGTCTAACAGTAACTACACGCCGTCTCCCCGTTCCTTCTCACCACACACAGGACAAATTGTAAGCCTAACCTTTTAATTCTTTCTCTGTTCGTTCAAACGCCAAATTCCTACCCTTTCGTACCCGGCAAAAAACAGGGGTACAGAGACGGCTCATTTTCCTTAAATTACGCGCACACTAAAACACGTGTGCTTTACAAGAAAAAACTTTAAAAGACAATTTTATACAAACAGTAAACTGCTCATTTTCCTTAAATTACGCGCACACTAAAACACGTGTGCTTTACAAGAAAAAACTTTAAAAGACAATTTTATACAAACAGTAAAATGAACATTTTCCTGTGCACAAAACTCAAGTTTTTCATTGTGGAATTTACACAATTTAATTGAACCACGTTGAATAAATTTTTATGTTTATATGTATTTTTGAGTGCTGGCTTTCTTACATTTTGTGTTGGTTATTGGCGTATTTTTACTCGTTCTTTCATGTTTAACGTTAAGAAGTCGTCAGAACCCCCACAAATGAACGACCGGAGGGAGAGCACTCTAAAAATAGATTTAAGTGAAAAAACTCTTTGCATGCACTGGTATGGTGGTCGGAAAGAAAACAAACACATATGTACGTTTATATATATTTATTTATATTGGAATATAGTATATACATTGGAATTAATACAATGCTAGTGAATTAATTTGATAGTTATATATATATATATATATATATATATATATATATATATATATATATATATATATATAATAGTATATACGTATATAGTAGAAGTAGTAGATTCCTTACGTTATACTACCATCCAATGGGCAATTGAATAAAATTTTACTGTGACAGGTATGGCCGTAGGAATCTACGCCATACCATTGTAACATAACTAAAATGGTATAGTGCCAATACTAATACTGTACCATTCCATTGCTGCAAACAATTTATTTAAATTATTGCATCACCGGAAGCGGATACGCTAAAAGCGCGGAAAATACAAACGGATGTAAAACAAAAAGGAAATACGTCATTATGCCTCCGATACGCAGAGGAAGCAGACGTCCCATCGCGTTCGTCGTACCGTATCACCGATTCCTGGGACCGGGAACAGACCTAAAAAAAGAAAAATACACACCGCCGTTAAGTAAACTAGACTGGGCTGCCAAACGCTGACATAATTAACGCTGACATAATTAAACATAACCTACTGTACTGCAGTGAGGAAATAGAAATCTTACTACTAGAAATGACGTAATCACCAGAGAAAAACTTTAAACACGCAATGGAATGGTGATGACGTCACCAGAGAAAAACTTGGCACTTCTGCAGTCTTTATGAAGCAGCTGCCGATTAAGAAATCGAAATTGAAGAGTTCCGTTTTTTTTTCTCCAAGTACCATTCATTCAGAATTCACCGGAAGTTGAATTTACCGGGAGTTGAAGTAGAATTTAGTTTTTAGAAAATGGAGTTAAATGAGTTGAATCTTCGCGACATTGGTAATTTAATGAACCAGACGCAAAAAACAATAGATTTTTTACAGGCACATCGCCTGATTTCTTGCAGTCGGACATGCCCGTCATGTCAAAGACAGATGCAGATGGCAAGCCACAATGGAAATGATGGATTTATTTAGAAATGCTCACGGAGGAACCAGCCGCAAAAAACAATAGATTTTTTACAGGCACACCGCCTGATTTCTTAATGTTAGGGTTAGGGTTTTTTATTTAAAATCTTTTTACTTCATATAATAAAAAAAAGAAATTGTTAATTGTTACCCAAAAACAAACCAGTCTTGCATATTTTTTAGGTTGTAAATAAGTCACTTCCGGTTGAATTACTTCCCTTTATTTTCAGTAAAAGGACAGAAAATCTGCTGCTTCATAAAGACTGCAGAAGTGCCAAAAACTTTAATCACGCAATGGAATGACGGACTCTCTTCTAATATATATATATATATATATATATATATATATATATATATATATATATATATATATATATATATATATATATATATATAACTATCAAATTAATTAACTAGCATTGTATTAATTCCAATGTATATACTATATTCCAATATAAATAAATATATATAAACGTACATATGTGTTTATATATTCATTGCTTACTACCTAGCTCTACTTACGTATCGAGCCATGGCCACGATCGAGCACTGTTGAAGTAAATACTGAAAACGGACACATAAAAAATTATATCTCCTTATAATATTTTATGTGGATACATGAAGTACTAATATATATATATATATATATATATATATATATATATATATATATATATATATATATATATATATATATATATATAAATATAAATATAAATATATATATATGTGTGTGTGTGTGGTTGCGTGTGTGGATGTGGATGTGTATCTGTTTGTATATATATGGAGAAAGTTTTTTTACTCCAATCTACAAAAAAGATAAAAATAAATCCTGATTTCACTATTTAAAGATTTTTGTTTGTTTGTTTGTTTGTTTTCATTTCAATTGATATGTTAACTAATGAAATCCCTTTCGGTACCTTTCCGGTCATCAGAGTAATCTCAATAAACCTGAACCCGTTGGGGAAGGGTGGGGGAGACGGGTAGTCTTCTTATCAATCCAAGGGAGATAACTCTAGATTTGAAAATAACAAAAACAAAATGTCGGACGGGCAGATCGTTTCTTTTTCAGGCGAAGATTACGCCACAACCTTTACAAAAGCTCTAACTTCTCAAATTAACAAAGAAGATGTGGGTTGCATGGTACAAACGCAGAAAGAAATGTACGTATGATTTTAAGGACAGGGTTAAAAGCTTTGCTTCGTAATTGAATATACCGATGTATTTCATGAGATGAATGTTTTTAAATGAAAGAATCGTTTGCGATTGCAAACACGCGAATATTGATTTTAATATTATTACATTTTCTTTTCTTTATTTTTTCTAAAGAGATGCTTTTAAACGGAATGGAATTATATAACTAATAAATTAATAATACCAATTTAACATTGTGATTTCAAATAATTTTAAAGTCTTAAAAATCTAACGTTAATTCAATCTTTTAATCGCTGTTGGCCATTGTTTTTATTATTATTATTTTTTCTTGAATCAAAAATAAATTTACTGTTTTTAAATATTTTTACACACAAAAAATAAACTAAGCATTATTTTTACCCAGAAAAGTAGTTCTAACGAATTTGAAAGCAAGAATGTTTGTTTATGGTGAAGATTAGGTACTGAAATTCAGTTCCGGTTGCTACTTCGCAGACGGGAAGACGGTGTCAATGCAGAAAGTGTTCCCCAATATTCACATGAAAATCAAACGTTTTTAATTGAAGTTTTACGGTATCTTTTGTTTATTTAATTGTTTGGTGAAAGTACAGAATAGTTAACAAAGCCCATCTCCCCATGTTAAGAATGGCTTTTTAAATAATAGTGTCCGTAAACTGCAGAAGTACCTCCTTGTTTTCTTTACAAATATTCAAAACTGTCAAAGTAATACAGGAGATTCTAACTGATGTAGAGAAGGAGGACCCAGTTAGTGGAGCTTGGCACATACCTGAAACAAAAATAGGAGTAGTGTGGTGTGATGCAAGCAGTATTGCAACAGGCGTGGTTGTGGAGATTGGTGGTTTGGTGGCGGAAGATGCAGCATGGCTGAGAAAAAAAGATGACTGTAATCACATTAACGTGGCTGAATTAGATGCTGTTTTGAAAGGTGTCAATTTAGCCATAAAATGGAGATTGAGAGAGATTGAAATAAGGACCGATTCAGCAACGGTACTAAGTTGGGTGAACTTTACAGTGGAGGAGAGTGGAAGAATAAGAACCAAGGGTGCTGGAGAAATGATCGTAAAGCGAAGATTGGGAATACTTGGAGAGTTAATATTCGAATTTGGATTGCGAATAAAGGCAGTGTTTGTGCCTTCACAGAGAAACAAAGCAGATGCGCTAACCCGAATAAAGAAACGGTGGTTAGTTGAGAAAGAAGAGGTCCCGGTATGCTGTTTAGGAACCGGAGAACTAGAAGAGTTGCATTGCATGCACCACATGGGAGTGGATAGAACATTATATTTGGTGCGGAAAGTTGATCCACTTATAAGACGGGAGGAAGTTCAGAGAGTGGTCAGGAACTGTGTTCGATGTCAATCAATCGATCCTGCCCCGAATATACATGATTCTGGTGAAATTGGAACTTCAAATAATTGGACAAGATTAGCTATTGACATAACACACTATCGTGGCGGCACATACTTGTCAATGATTGACTGGGCCTGGGAGACTAGCAATATGGAGGGAGTTACATGCGGAGACGGCAACTGCGGTTACAGAGGAATTGGAGAAGGTGATGTTTGAACGGGGTCAGGTAATGGAGGTGATAATGGACAATGGCACCGTTTTTCGCTCAGAACGTCTCCAGACAATGCTAGAAAAATGGAAGATAAAAAGATATTACAGGGAAGCCTATAGACCCGGGGGAAATGGAATAGTAGAGCGACATCATCGGACAGTGAAAGCGATAGCTGAGAGAGGAAGGATATCACTCGAAGAGGCCACATTCTGGTACAACATGGCACCCAAGGTCAGACAGAGGGACGATACAGTGCCACATAGATCCATTTTTAAATATGGATGGCGACATCCAAGAGATATATCCTCAGAAGTCGAAAAGCAAGGACCAGCCAGAATCCAAATAGGAGAAGAGGTTTGGGTGAAGCCACCAAATGCTCGATGTACAACGCAATGGGGAAGAGGAGTGATTACTGGAGTGCAATCCCCTAATAACTTGAGTGTCGATGGGATGCCGTGGCATATTTTAGATTTGAGGCGTGTGGTCCAAGTAAACGATGGAGATGTAAGCGCCGGACATGAAGGTGAGGCGGTCGCGATGCAAAGACCGCGGAGAGAACGTAATGCGCCGATTTGGGCACAAGATTATGTGATGGGAAATGATCTTTGATGATCATGGGGGCGTGTGATTCAAGATACTGCAATAATTTGCATATGTGGTGGGTTAAACAATATAAAAACCGTACTTTTTTGACTGAAGAGCTGAGTTGAGTTTGGAAGAGAAGAGAGTGAAGATTGGCGAGAGAACTGTGAATATTGGAGAGAGAACTTTGAATATTGGAGATTGTGATTGTCGGTGAAGGTGAAGAAAAAACAATTTTATATTTACAAGTTTGGATTACATAAAACTATGAGACAAGATCTTGTGTGTATATTTCTCGCCTATACAAAACTTTTTTTAGTTTTTTATATCTTCCTCCCACAGCGCTAAGATGGGACAATACGTAACTTCGATAAATACACATTCAACTATTATTATTTTTTTAATTTACTATTAATCGTGGAATATTTATTGAAATAAAAAATAAGGAAAAACTAAAAAGAAAGTAAATTTATAGATGAAATTTTACTTTTCAGGCGATTAAGTGTAAATACCCAAAAAACTTTTTTTGAAAAAAAAAAGTAAAAAGTCCCCGAACATAACAAAACAATTATTTTACAAAAAGGAGGATCAGTTTTGCATATAAATTTAACGTAAAATGACTACCTATTTGTCTAACCTGACTGACCAGATAGCGTCGTTTTAACCCAAATTACGTTTTTGTTCTTCAGAGGAAGTTGAATTTTTAAAGAATTCTTTTTAGTCTTTTTTTTTTATTCCTGCTTTCGATCAACTACCGATTTTGATTCTTCAACTAATCTGTTTGTCTGTCTCTCAAACTGACTGCCTAGCTCTCCGAGTGTCAGTCCTTTTATTGAGAAAGAGTTTGGTGATTCACTACTCAATCATAAATCATATCACATTTTCTGCTCTCCTACGAATGGTCCGGCAATGAGAGCCTTTGTTTCACTCCAAAAGATGAACCTTAAATCCAAACCACAATTTGTAGACTAGGTCTTACTAAATAACCCACTTTACTACAGTTTTATATTGACAAAAATAACTAAGGTAAATTTGAGTCCATGTTCTTTTCATTCATCTAAACCACAATTTCACATATTTTGTGGCATCAGTAGTATCAATATGGATTTATATTGTGAGTAAGTATGATTATAGATTTATGTTAGGAGTAGGTATGATTATTTATTTGGAAATAGGTATGAATATAGATTTGTATAATAATTAGGTATGAATAAGTAATTGAAAGTCTTATCTCTATTGCTTACTTTCTTAGCTCTCTTTTCTTCATTCAGTTTTGGCATTTAGCGTGCTGTGAGTATGTTCGACTCCGATCCATGCAGTCTGATTAAAAGGGTTAACATCAACCAGGTTGTATGCAGTTATATTGATTTTTACACTCTTTTAACCATGTCTTCCTTGGTCTGCCACGGTCTCTAGTGCCCAGGATATCCAAATGTGTTATTTCGAGATTTAAAATATTTACCCGCTAATATCTTTTTCTTTTTTTTCAGGCTATCACGCTACGAAAAAACTAATGAAATGCTGATAAACTTTAACCTGCTGTCTTCATCGCGCTACGAAGCCACCTGTCACAAATTCAAAAAAGACACGTTACTTCTGTACGAGATGAAGAAAGATTTGGATACTGTGTTTAAAAGAATTCGGTAGGTTTCCAAAAATTAATTTCATTTAATTAAAAAATTTCTTTCCATTTTTAATTTCACTTTATAGGTCCCAATTCCAACATGGCTGCCACAAAGTAAAAAATTATTACGCAAAATTGGATAGTTATTTTTGCAAATACATAATCAGGAAAAATAAATTTAAACTAGCTGTACTGACCCGACGTTGTTTTGTAAATGTTTCTATGTTCTATAGCCATGCAAGTTTTGTTATATTCAGTATCTAAGCTAAAAGTGAATTTGGTTTTGAATGAAGCAAGATGTAAGTAAGAAAAAAAGAATGAAAAAAAATTAAGGAACGATAACTCTTACTAAAAGAATAAGAGTTATTTCCCTTAACCGTTTTTTCTTTTAAGGTGACTTTTAGAATTTCTACAAATTAGAAAACTGACTAAGTATTTAAAAAAATAACTTGTAACTAAGTATATTAGGCTATAACAAATAACATGGTACAACAATAACAACTGAAAATTCGTTAGTCAGAATCAAAGTTTTATTTGTCAGCTTAGATGCTATTTAGGTCCAACTTTGAAAATCCTTCCAAAATAATTTTATAGAATAGATAACGCAATGGATACATTTTATCACTTTTTTGAATTAGTTAAAAGTTTACAACCCAAACGAACCCAACACGGATGAAAACATTAACAGCCCTAAAAAGTGAATGCCCTTCATTATGCAATGTTACAGCGTTAATAAGTCGTTTGTAACGTTACGTAGGCAATTCTTTCAAACCCACCAGATTGTCCATCGTCGTCTCATTGACAGAAACAGTCGTAGTCTCGTTGACACATAGTCGGCTCAATAGGTAATGCCATCTCTTTGTAGTAGTGGTAGTAATAGAGATGTTGATTATTTTTTTTCTCTTGGTATCTGTAATAATTGAAAGCAATTAAAAAGAACAACAACTCCATTATTTGCTCTAGGCTGCAAATTATTTTTTAGTGTTTTTACAGCAAGCTCATCTAGATGATTGAACATTCCCGGCCATTGAAAAGATGTCTATTCGCTTTGCCATTGAACACCCAAGAGCCAGGATCTATCTCGCTTCTTTGCAATGTTGCTTCTTGCTATGATACAACTTCCTGTACATGTTAGTTTAACCTCTAATTTAACCTCTAATGGAAAATTCCTTTTTCTTACTTGGAAAATTCCGTTTTTGACATACTCATGACTAAATATTTCTACAATTAATTCCAAAACTAAATTTTAAGTCCGGGGTCGAGGCCGAGAAAAAAATTCCTTTTATTAATTCTAAAAGAGGTAAAATCAAACGGCAGTATGAAAAAGAAAAAGATTTTTATTGTTATAATATTTATCCATATGTGAAGTTATAGTTCCTGTCTGTTTACTCACAAACTCCTCTTAGGATTTGGGAGATAGACCTATATAACCATATGTATTCTGAAGCTACAATACCCGGAGTACTTGGATAAGTATATTTCATTTTGATCAAAGGAGGTACAACATTATTGTGGAGGCTGCATTCAATACTGACATCCATAAACAGGAAATAGGTTTTATTTTATTTTTACTTGTAGCTTTAAAATTATAGAAATAAAAAAAAAAAGAATAGAAATATTAATAAGTGGTTCAGTCCTTGGATCAAGAATGCACAGGGGTCTTCATTAATTCCTTGGAAACGCTGGCTGTGCCTCGAGGGGGTCGACGGCTAAAAATTGATCAACATTTATTTCAATTAATGTCATTTTATTTACACCCCGTCCAACCAAATCAATGCTGAAATATTAATTTTCTATACAATAACAAGTCTGTATAACATAAGATTAGAATCGTATTTACTGTAGTTAAAATGGTAGCCATTTAAAAGGTATTTTCCAAAGAATGAGAATTTGATAATCTTAAGTAAATAAAAAAAAAACAAGCTAATTCCCTGTTTTCATTAAAACTTGAAATATTACTTTTCTGCACAATAACAAGTCTGCATAAGAAAAACAATGTTGTTACTGAGGATTGTTGGTGGAGCTGACATCAAATTGTGAATTGACCTTACATGTCATGCCTTCTGCCAACTCAATTCCCGGCTCTGGTCAAGATCTGAGATAGGCGCAGCACCAAAGTAAGGATCTATCAAGCACTGGTGCGAACGATCCTCTTTTATGGCAGTCAGTCTTGGCCAATGAGAGTGGAAGATGTTAGGCGATTGGAAACTTGATTACCACTGCTTGCATCACATTCTCCGTGTTCAATTGCAGCATCTCCCTTGTAGCATCTCCCTTCAAACGACACAGTATGTTTCTGCTGCAAAATGAACTCCCTCCGACAAGTTATCCTTACGAGACATCTGCGCTGACTGGGTCATGCCCTTTGCCGTCAATCAGGAGAGTTCATCTACAAAGAAATTCTCCCAGCTCCCCTACAGGGTTGGAAAAAGAGATATGGTGGACATAGAAAAACCTGGCTAATGATAGTTACAGTTGACCTGAAACCCAACTGTGACCTCTGAATCTACAAATTTCACTGTTGGAACATTGAGTAACTAGAGATCACCCAATCATTGACTTCAAATTGGTTGGCTTTCGTGAGGTCTGCTGTGGCAAGGATGGATTGAGCCGGCTCAACTTACTTTGAGTGAATGTTGTTTCAAGTACAAATATATTGTTTGCTCTAGAAGCTCAAAAAGTCTTACATTATGATAATTTGGCATAAAAACAAGTATGCTTCCCTCCCCGTTAACAATTTGTTTTTTTTGTTGCAATTATATGAAATCTCCTTGATTACATTGTTTACAGAAACTACCAAAATTTATGATCAATGATTTTTACCTCCTGGTTCAATTAATTTTGATGCCAAGAAAACTATGGTTTGGCTTGCATATGAGACTGAAAAAGCCCCCTGAATTGAGAAAAAAAAGGCAAATTTTCACAAATCAAATATTACATTCATTAGTTTTTTCTCATCAAAACATTTGATCTTCGTTTGTATTATTCAAGTCGTAGTAATCACAGGGGGAGACAACTCATGTATTATTTTTTTTTGCTTTCATATGGTTAGAGAACTTAGCAGAATTCACATTTGACTTTGTTCTGTTGAATATTTTATTAATTCAAAACTTCTTTTAAACTTATTCTTATTCTAAAATTCAATTTATTTTTTGCAGAAACTTAAAACAGAGATTAAGTAAGATTTATCCTGACGCATTTTCAGGTAAGTAAAATATATTTTAGGTTGTTTGGAAAATAATGACCGATTTCAGAAACAAACTGAAAGTTGTTGGTGTAAAAAAATGTATTCACTTGTGAAAATTTTATGCAACGCAGCAGAAAACGTATCCACTTAAGTCACACCATATGCCGATCTTAATTGTCCGAACACACACACAAAAAAACTGCCTTTCATCAATAATGCAATTTAGGATTGGCAGAACCTCGATCACTGACAAGAAATTTACATATCTTCCATGCTGGTTCAGGGACGCATGTGCATTTCATTTTTGTGCCGATGTTGGCAAGTTTAACAGCACCGCTCATCTTTGCGCTCTACCACAAAACACACGTGACCGTTACTTCTTTACATCGATTTGCAAGAGGTCTCCATTACACATGCATTTATTCATTGTTTTCATACAGAACTCATTTATTAAGCTTTTTCATCTTAACCAATTTATTTCAAATGCTTGGACACTGTTGAAATACTGACATCAAGTGCCCTAGACATTTCTCTGACGCAATTTAAAAATTGAAGAACAGGTTTGGAAAGCGTCCAACCTCTTTGAAGGACGTGCCAATGATTTTGAATTCTCCACCAAGTGGCAGATAAGAGTGCAAAATTTCACCACAGTAACACCCTCTAGTTTTAAAATACTCAAAAATCTTCAAGGGAGATAACTCTGACACAACAACCTAATATGTAAACAGGTTTTTTCTTAAATTATAAAAAAACAACTTTTAATCATTTAAAAACAAGATATAACATACAAATAAATCATTGACAACAACATATGCATGGACACACACACACACACACACACACACACACACACGCACACACACAGTTTTACTTTATAGAAGTTAAACAATTTATAAAGCTGTCTTGGTTTTTACAAAATAATGTATTTTTTAAATATTTTTTTTTTAGAAAGAAATTATGCTGTGAAAAAGTATTAAGCATTTTGTCAGCTTTTACTTAAGTGTTTTTTATAAATTTATTGCATTCAAATTTGTTTTTCCCCACTTTTTTGCAGCCTGCAGTAATGTGTATCTGAATGTCCTTGAAAATGGTGAAGATGGAAGTACCAGTCAAGACTCAGCTAGCACCTCGTCAAGAGCTGCAGATTCAGAAATATCTGCATCCCCATCTTCAGCGCCGGACCCTCAGTCTGACAATGAACAAACTGCACAGACAAACAACTAAAACAAAAATTCTGTAACTCTGAGAATTCCTTGATTTCTGAGATAATTCATCTTAATACAATATTTTGAACAGATCTTTTCACTATTTAGTTGAATAAATGTCTAAATTGTTTGAAATTCGAATGACTAATAAATAAAATGAAAGAGTTGCTAAACTTTAACTGCAATATGAATAGTAAACATAGTTATAAAAAAAGTAGAAAATAATTTCAACTTCTAATATATTAAATTAAGCCAGACAGATTTTCAACTTTAGATCTAAATAGCTTCAGCCATAAAATATCAATATTTCTGTTTGAATAGCCATTTCCTTTTCTTTATCGTTAGTTCATATTATTAAAAAAACAAAAACAATGTAATTCGATTTAATTATACAATTATTCCTGCTTGTAATATTTTTTACAGGGAAGCCATCATATGACACATCATTTGTAAACGGTGTATTTATTTCTAAGCATAATTAAAATAATGTAAAGGAAATAACTTATATTTTAACTTGAAGATTATCTACCTTACATAAGAATTTCTTTACCATCTCTTTTCTATATTACTAACATTATGTGACCACTTTGCGTGTTTATGTTATGTGGGTTTCTTGCTTATACGTTACTTGCACATTACTCTTTTTTTAGATTTAATATTAACATTCATTGAAATAAAAAAAACTATATGAACTAAAATTTTATTTCTTTTTGTGTATAACTTTAAAAATGTGCAAACAAAAAAATTTACAAAACTAAAACAACATTACCGGATCCCAGGCAATGCCGGATAGGTACAGTTAGTTTTATATTATATTTACTGTTTATATTACAGTTAAAGGGGAGTAACTCTTTCATTTTATTTTAATTATTAGTCACAACAAACCTATCCAAGTAGGTATTAATGCTGACCCCAAACAAGATGGCTACCAATGGCATAAAGGGAAATGATGCTTTGCTGAAATTAAAAAATCGTTAAAAATCAAAGAAGTGAAAAATGATTTGCTTTTGAAAAAGTCCAAAGTCTAAAAATTCTGAACACATCTTTTAAAACGGTTTTGTGTGTATTAAAAAAAGGGCAATCAAAAGTTTTCTTATTTAAAATATGAAATCATCTTGTGGAATTCTTGCCGTCAGACCTAAATAGCATTGCATCTGCCAAATCGATATTTGATTTTGACTTACCAGTGAAATATGGATTTTTTTTCAATCCGTGTTATTCACATAATGAAAAGAGAATTTCAATCTATTTCATTGATGTTCATTAGCTAATCACATCACTGTGTTTGTTACAAATAACTACAACCGAACTTCCTACAAAAAAACATCCGAGAGAACTAATAGGAGGCTATTTACTGGTCTCCGTCTGAAAAGAAATTTGATGTTAATCGGAAAGTACTTATGTTTTTGTAACTATTCGTTAATTCGTCATAATTCAGAGGTGGCAGTTGAAAATGACATTATCAGGGTTGGTGTCTTTTTCTTATGATAGTGGTGACTGTCGAAAACCTCTTTCATCCAGTGGTAATGTGCAAACAGTTCTGTTATCAGCCGGTTAGGGTCCAAATCACAAAAAAGCTAGACATGAAGTCAGTTTTTAATTTGGAGAGATATTCAGCTTCTCCCAAAAAGGGGCACTCTGGATAGGACAAAAATGAAAATTATTTCAGTCTAGAAGGATGTCTCCTCTTACCAAGCACAGAACAGATACTACACTTTTACCCCCAGCCCGAAGAGTGAAAATGTCTTCTGCATTTCACAATAATCAGAAAGAATTATCTCCCTTTATGCCTTTGGCAGCCATTTTATTCGGTCGGGTTGAACCATCATTTGGCCAATTACTGGATGCAGACGATAGCAAATTTCGTTTATGAAATTTATTTTCAGTAAAAATTATATTCCAAATTTAGTTGTAATTTTATTTGAAACTCTCCGCATACAGGATGCCCCCCCCCCTGCCACCTATGGAATCGTTCATAAAATTCACAATCCTTTTTGTAATCCAACCATATTTAGTACAACTAAACTTCAATCTATGTCTGACTTGTCCACCAAGTTTGAATCCTGAATGTCCAACAATTTTTGTTTTATTGCTGTTCAACGATAAGCACACCTTGATACAATTGATTTTGGCTGCGATGGCCCTCTTCAGTTCAAAAATAGTCTGGGAATTGTTTTGATAGTGATTATATTTGAAAGAACACAGATGAAAGAAAATCTGGGGTTTAAGGTCTGATGTGTGTGAAGCCCTCCTACTGATGAAACGATCACAAAAGTGTCCTCACATATCATTGAATAGTGATAAAACAAAGACTGTTAGACATTCATTACTGAAACTTAGTGGATAAGTTAGGCATAGACTGAAGTTTATTTGTATGAAATATGGTTGAATTGCAGAAAAAATTGTGAATTTTATTAACAATTCCTTCCATGGGTGGCATTTTCTTTTTTTGAGGGGGGGGGGGGTCACCCTGTATTAGAACATTTAAAAAAATGTTTTATTGCTTCATTAGTATTTTCAAGAAGTAAAAGAAGAGATTTGGCATAAAAATTAATTTTATTTATAATTCCTTTGTTTTTTGTTTCCCGATGTTAATTGGAACGGACTTATGTTTTTCACATTTTACTTATTCCATTCTTCTTCTGATTTTCTTTAAATTGGTTCATTAGTTTTTCACAAAAATTTGCATGAGATTATATATCTCATGCAAATTTTTGTGAACAACTTTCCTGAACACAGAAATCTGACTGGATCAGGTTTTTCAGAAAACTCTGGTTTGTTTCCCCACAGGGAGGAATGCTGGGGCTAAAATACTCCAAAATAGCATTTTTTTTGCAAATTAATCAAAATCCACCAAAAGTTATGATTAATGGTTATTTACATGAAACAAGTATTGGTGACCCTAGGCGGACTGAAGACTGCCTGCAAATTGGAAAAAATTCACTTTTTCAAAAATATTTAAAAGTACATTCATTAGTTTTTCCAAAATTTGTGATTAATGATTGTTTATATTATTCAAGTAGTAACAATCACAGGAAAAGATAACTCATGATTTACTTGTTCAAATGATCACAGGGGGACCACACATGCTTTAATTGTTTTTATCTGTTTGCATTGGATTTAATTATGACTACAATAAATAAAATAATTAAAAAATTCAATAAAACTTTTTTGTGTTTTTATTTAATAATAATAATAATAATAATAAACAAAGATCATTTGCACAGTTCCCAGTGTACTTCTGTCCTTACACAGTCTATGTCTGTTCTTGTATTCTTTTTGGGCTAGTTTGCTGCATTCATATATTATGTAATTTAGTGTTTCATCTCTTTGACCACACAATCTGCATTTACTGTTTTCCTGGGTTTTATCTATTTTAGTTCAATGGAGTTTTTCCTCATCGCATTGTTCTGTGCAGCTGTCAGTAAATATTCCGTTTCTCTGTTCAAGTGTCTTTTTCTTAGCCATGCCCAGCTATTTTCGTTTGTTTTTTCTCTCGTCAGTCTTATGACACGTCCATGTAGTTGTTTTCTTCCCACTTTTCTATTGTCTTTTTGTTTCTGTGCTTCCCGAGTTGTTCGTTAGGACGGTGTTTCTTGCTGCAGTGATTAGCTGTTCTGTGTTCTGTGTTCTGTATTTCTTCAGCTCTTTTTTTGTGTCCTCCATACAGTCTCCTATACTTACCAGTCCTCTTCCCCTTCGTTTCTTTTCACATAGAGTCTGTTCGTATCGTCTTTTGAGTGTAGTGTATTGTGTATGGTCATTAATCTTCTAGTCTTCTAGTCAAGGTGCCTGAGTTCTTCTTTAGTCCAGCCTATGAATGGTGCAGAGTACTTTATTAGTGATACTAGATTTCTGCTATATAATTTCGTTTCTAAGAGTTTCCTTGTTCTTCGAAAATATTCTTTTCCAATCTTCTCTTTTATTTCTGTAGATTTGATGGTGTCTTCTTCCAGAACTCCCAAATATTTAAAGCTCTCCTGTTCGTCTAGCGTCCTCATCTCTTGGTTGAGCAGTTCCATGCCTTCTATTGTCTTTAGTTTTCCCCATTTCATCGCTAACAGTACACACTTTCCCCCGTTCCAAATTCCATTTGAATGTCCTGACTGAAGATTCTGGTCGTATTTGTCGTTTTTACTTTTACTTTTATTTAAAAAAAAAGATGTAATTACAAAGAGTATGCTTGAAACAAACATGAACCAAACGAGAGGGGCCAGAACTAATAACAGTCTGACTAACGTAATTGTTTATTAGAAGCCAAAAATATTAGAAAGTAGGTTTAACTGTAAAGAATTTAAGTAAGATACAGACAATAAAAAACAATTAAACTGAAATAACCATGTGGATGAGTGGTTAAAGGTGTGTTGTCGAAGACTCGGCTCACGAGACTAAAACACCGGGTAAAAAAAACGAAAAAAAAACAAACACGAAAAGGTATACGTGTGTTTTCAATTCGTGCCAGAGTTAAACTGATGAGTTTTCCCGGGCGTTTTTTAAATTTATTTCCGGTATCTCTTAATGCACATGCTCAGTAGTCTTCTTAACTTCTGATATACAAAGGGAGGAAAATCTTGATTGGACACCAAACCTCACCTGTCATGAATGTAGAAAGTCCATATGTGTGTGCGTTATATGTATAAGAATAGGGGGGAGGGGTTACAGTCAATTTTGCTTACTTTCTTGGTTATATATTCGTGTAGTAGGCAGAAAATAGAATAGTCCTTGAACAGTTTATAGGTGTGTGCATGTAGTGTACTTTTTGATAATAAAACTTCCTCCAGTTTTCAAGGGATCGGGTCATTAAGTTGGCATTCTTTCTGTTTGAGTAGTTCACTCAACGTTGAAAACTTTTCCAAAAGAATATTCCTGAATCTGCTTTTCTGCTGAACTTCATGGATTGGCTTCATGAACCAACTGTACGGTTCATCACGTTTTGCTTGAATCTTCTCAAAACCTTGATCAAGCACCTCATGTTCCCATTTAAGAGCTTTTAGTTCCTCTGTTGTTACCTTTAAACAGGCCTTGGTTTTTTAAAACTATGCTTATCATTCTCATAATTGGTCAAAGATTTTCGCAGGTCGTCCACTTCTTTCTGGGCGGTTGGAGAGGTTCAACTATTCGTTCGTTCTTGTTTGTAAGATTAGTCGTTTCTTTTTCCAGTTGTTTTTTCCCTTCTTTATATCGTCCTGCTTCTTGAGGCCATTAATCAAGCCAAAGTTGATGAGCGTAATATCATTGTAATAATTCTTAATCTTTATTTGGCTGTTCTTTCTCTCTTCAGTTTTATGGATTTCAAATTTACATCTCAGCTCAAGTTCATCCCATAAATACTTCACCTTCTTTTCGAATTTAGATTGAATCTCTTTGGCTTTGCACCTAAATGCATTTTGTAAATTCGTCATGTCTTTATTGCTTTACAATTTGAGAGTTTTGATTGTATTTTAATGCGATAGTTCTTTTTCTTTCAGTTTTATTTTGAGATTCCGTTTGTCTTTGCATAAATCCACCTCGTTAGTTCGGTCGCCATCTTTGCCCAATTTCAACTTGGTAATGTTGTTCTGGTGTTTATACATTACATACTTCACTTTTTATTCGTACACCAGCTTGGAATTGCAGACTTGAGTGAAATGTTCGTTTTAAGGCAGTTCCTACACTCCTTCCCCTTGGCGGGACACATCACGTGTGTTGCCAAATATCTATAGTAAGTCTGTCCGCCATCTTTATTTTGTCTCCAGTGTGGTCGGGGTCTTGTAGTAACATAACGGCTGCTATTTTGTGTATATCCGAGATGACGTCCGCTGTTGGAGTTATTGACATCGTTGCTGTTTCCGTTACTTGATGTGGATCGCTGTAGGGTGAAAGTGCACAGACTTTCCTTTGTTATCTCTTAGCGCCCTTCTTCTAACCATAGAGGACGAACACCCCTGCAATATCTGGGCCAATATTTCCCGGTCTGTATCTTGGAAGTTGCATGTGGATGCTAAAGTTCTTAGCTTGGTATGGTATGAATCCAAATTTTCGTCTGTATTTTGCATCGCGCGTCGAAATTTGAAAGTTTTGTAAGATGTGTTTTTTTTTTAGGCGTGAAATGGTCGGTCAGTGACTTCTTCATTGTTTACCGTCCGTCCTTCCGCTTCAGTGGTTACCGATGCCCTTCTGCTTGTCAGTGAAAAATGTCGAATAATAAAATATCTAAACACCACGTGTATATATAAAAACACTCGGCAACACAAACTGCATGCATTTTAGACTGACAATTTCCTACGGGGATGAAACGCGGAAGCATCAGTGTGGCTTAATTGCCATAAATATATTTTCATAACTTACTACCTAGCTCTACTCACGTATTAAGCACTGTTGAAGTAAATACTGAAAATTGATACATAAAAGATTATATCTCCTTATAACATTTTATGTGGATATATTAAATAATAATAATTATATATATATATATATATATATATATATATATATATTTTCGGAAATTTATTTCTATTTTAGGCATGAGGGGTGGGGGAAGTCAACATGGTGCCACTGTACAAATGTGTGTCAAGGTTAGCCGTCTGGTTGCGAGTTGTTTTTTCAGCAGCATCATCGTTGTAATGAAGTCTAGAGGTGACGTCATTCCGGTGTAGCCTCGGTCTGGTTGCGAGTTGTTTTCCCGGTCTTTTTGTTCAGTGCCGACCTGGGAGCAGAAGAGAACAGTTCAGTTCCAACGGACTCCGTCTGTTATCAAAATGGACGTAAAATATTTGGATGTTTTCTACTCGTTCTTAGAGTAAGAACGTTTTGTTTGGAAATTCAGGGTATCTGAGAGACCCTATTTTTAAAGAAATATATTTTCCCTTGAAGGGATCAACCTTATGACAAAAGTTTTTTTTTGCTGTGTAAAGACAAGCGTCTTTAAATTTAAAGAAAATTCCCAAATACTGCCCTTTGGAGGAAGGACGTTTCAGGAGAATTTCATTTGAGAAGTAATTTCAAGAACTTGGAGATCCTTGGAATGAAAAGTGTCAAAAGAAAAATAAAGAGGGACATTTGAAACGGACATTTCAATAGAAAAGAAAAAACTAGTCCAAACTATACCTGAGACGATTCGCCAACCAACTGCTACAGTCCTGTATATTTTGAGTTTTATTTTATTGTTTTATGCCTCTTTGAGACCCCTTTGTTAAATTTATAAGAAGATTTCTTTAGTCTTTATTATATGTTTTTATATGAAAAAAAAGGAATTAATTTGTTTCCAGTTCGGTGTACCAACGAACTTTCCCCCTATGTGATCTTTCAGGTCATAAGTTTTTCTTATCTTGGTTAACCTAGCTTTGGGAATTAAAAGCAGCCAGCCCCATTTTAATGTTAATAAATCTCTATTTTAACACTACCGAACCTCTTATTTTATCTTTTGCCCTTGCCATGTTTTCTTTTAAGCTGTGTTTTTAACCCCTTTTGTTACCACCAAATTTGGATTTTGCTAACGACCACAAAATTCCGAAACTCTTCTTTTAATATCTCAGATCGTTTGCAATGTACACATTGACAACGATATTCCATTCTTATTTTTTTTTTTTCATAATAGATATTTTTAAAATTATTTTACACGTGCGTCCTAAGTTCGCACCTAGTATAATTACAATTTAAATAGTGGAAGAAATTTCGACACTTTGCTTTTAATGTTTCAATTCGTTTGAGTAGACTTGCTTCAAACGATATTTCAAGCTTTTTCTGCTTTTAACTTTCCAGAACTCGTGTGCTGAACTGAGTACACGATATTCTGTTTTCTTCAATTAAATCTGCACTCTGTTTTTAAGTGATATTTCAAGCATTCTGCCTTTATTGTTACCGATTCTCGTATGTGCGAACGGGTACATCGAGATTCCCCTCTTAATATTCTCTTCTTCGTGTGTGGCTACGTTCACACATGATTCTATAATTTCCCCATTTGTTTAAGTTTTAAGCGAGGTTCAGTGTTTTAATACGGTTTTTTGCTGGCTGCTTTTTTATTTTTATGTATTTTATTTTATGTGAATTTTGTGGCATTTTTTGTGAGTTCACCCCCCATTTCTATCCAACCCGCATGGCCATTTTGTATTTTCCCGCCCTTTTGAAGACGCCATTTTGAATTTTTGGTGAACGCTTAAAAATCGAATATTTTTTGCGTATTTTCCCCCCTAAATATTTGCGTTAAATGGCAAATAAATTTGTTGTTTGATGATTTACATTTCGAATTAATTTGGTAAACTGTAAATCAGCATTCCCCCCCCCCTTTTTAAGACTTGTACTTTGTAGACCATTGATATTTTCCCCGGCTTCCCTTTTTCCTGCCATTGGGAGGACATTTTCGCTTCCTTCCATTCTTTAGGCCCTGCCTTGGACGCCATCTTGTATTTTCGCCACCATGTCGTCTACCCCCACTGTTAGTCTCCTTTTGGAGAGGCGAGATTGCGAAAAGATGAAAGTGGACACTATTCTTGAAGTCCTTGGGGCTGGCAAAAGGGTGAACCGTAATTTTGTTTCATCCCAAAGGGCTAGAGTGAAGGAGCTTTTTGCTTCTATTGATACATTCAATGAACAAATAACCAGTGCCTACATCAAAAGTGAGGCTCGCGAAGAAATCTTGAATAACTGTCGGAGTGAGGCATTGTATCGTATTCATGTGGATCGATGTTTTAGTGAATTTGAGAGCGTATGGAAGGATGAGAGCTTCCCTCCTCGTACTGCGGTGGTGGAGGAGTTTAAAATGTCACATTATAATGTGACCCCCAAGCTTACATGTCCGGTTTTTGACCCTGCAAGTTTGGATGGCGACAAACTGGCATACCTCAACTTCTTTAAGGAGTTTGAGAATTGTGTGTCGAGCGTTCCGAGTAGGTCCACGAGGCTGATAATTTAAAAAAATCACCTCATGGACTATGCTCACAGGATAATAGGGCATCTCTCTATTTCAGATGACAATTTTGATGCAGCTGTGGAAATCCTGGACCGGGAGTTCTTAGATAGGAAATTCATAGTGAACTCCATTTTTAAGGACCTTAATGCCGCTAAACCTATTAGGGAGTCTGAAGTTGACCCCGTGAAGATGTTTTTAACTAAAGTAAAAGCTCAGGTATACGAGCTTAAGAATTCATTTGGATTGGATTTCCTAGAAGAGGATGCCCCCGGCAACCAGTTGTTGAGTTGAATCATTTTTGGGAAGCTCCCTACGTCATTGAGGCGTGAGCTTATTCATGTAGTTGGTAATAACTACCCCTCTCTGGGAGAGATCCTGGACCATTATTCCGATGTGATGCATACATTGGAAATCACAAGACCTGGGGTGGTTAATTTAGTAAAGCCTGTCGCCAAACAGAGAACCTCTGGTTCTTATAGATTAAAGCCCACTAATGTTTGCAGGAAGCCCTCCACATTGGAGAATTGTTTTGTAAAGCCTGAGCCTGCTCGACATAAGTGCTTCCTCTGCAGTGGTGACAGTCACATCGCTTACTACTGTAAGAAGTACCCCACGCTTGAGGATCGTTTGCAACGATGCAAAGTGGCTAAATTGTGTGCCCGTTGTGTTAGCCCTTTTCATACCGCTGAGTCTTGCCCGGGTAGAAAAGGTCGCCTCCACCAGTGTTGGAGGTGTAAAAGTTGTGAGCATGCAGGTGCCTAGTGCCCAGACTTAGACAAGTCTCGGCTGGATACTAATCCTTGCCTGCAGATGGGGGACGTGAATCTTCTATTGCTGATAATAGAAATTAACGTAGTCAGTGGTGAGGTGGAAAAGACATTTAATTGTCTATTAGATTCGGGTAGCCAGCACTCTTATTTATCGGATGGAGTGCTGGATATTTTGAATTGTCGTACTGCTCCATTATCAAAACCTTCCTCGGTTCTGCCCGGAGGAGTCTGAATGAGCTCGAGTTACGCATCAAATTGCCGAACTCCGAGTGTGCGATTCCCTTTCTGGTGGAGGAAGGCTTGGACCTTCAGTTTCATGTCAAGGGTCTTTCTACCGCTATCGAAGGTATTCTTGCTGGTGGTGGAAAGTTGGCTGCTGACTTTTCAGGTATTCATAATGATTGCATTACGGTACATGGATTGGTAGGTGTGGACCTACTGAAGTACATGGGACCCATGAAACTGTCTCCCTTTATGAATGGGTCTGCCTTTGAGTTCCATCAATGTATAGTGCCTTTTGGTGATATGTCGGATTTTGTGTGCCCGGTTGTGGAGGAGACGGATGCCATCATTGGTGGCGTTAATTATAGCCAGGTTGTTTCCGAATATTCTCAGTGTCCTGTGACACATGTTTATTTTGTCCTCGATCCGAAGTCTGAATACTTCGATCCTTTGGATAGCTTTTCTGATTCATCTGTAGAGAGAGCTGTAGATAAGCTCTTTAGGTTGGAAACGTTAGGTGTTACGGAGGACTCTGTTAGTGATTACGACAGAGATAAGATGGCTTCATTCCGCAATTCGATCTCGTACCGAGACAATTGCTATTATGTTAATTTGCCCTGGGACGAGGACAAATTACCTTCTGTCCTCTCCAATCATCAAGTAGTGTTGATCGTGCTTGATAGGGTTGTCACCCGTTTGACAAAACAGGGTCTGTATGAGGACTACTGTCAAGTTTTCTTGGATTAAGAAAGGGAGGATATCATTGAAAAGGTGCAGGTGAATCCGGAGGATTTTACCCATTTCACTTGGATTCCTCACCGACCGGTTGTTAAAGCCGATGGGTTGAGTACCACCAAGATAAAGCCGGTGTTCAACTGTTCTTTGCGAACAGGTGGGCACCCCTTTCTGAATGACTGCGTTTATCCAGGAATTAACCTCTTTCCAGATATGCTACAGTTATTATTAAAGTTCAGGATGGATCGTTATGTCCTTTTGGCAGACGTCCGTAAGGTATTTCTCATGATTCAGTTGGAAACCGACAGGGACAAGAATCGGTTTTGCTTTTTTGTGAAATTTGACGATAAACTTGTATGTTATCGTTATAAAACACTAATTTTTGGATTTGTTGCCAGCCCATTTATCCTCAACTTTGTTATTAAACACCATGTTGAGAAGTACCCCCCCCCCCTAGTTTGTGTAAGGATATGCTCCTAGGAAATTCTTATGTAGATAACCTTACAAGGACCCACAATTCCCCTGATATCTTGCTGGACCTATACCAGAATGCTATGAGCATCATGCAGGAAGGTAATTTTTCTCTGAGGTCCTGTAACTCTAATAGTGAAGTTTTGACGGCTCGAATGAGGGCTGACGGCAGTTTTTTCACCCATGATTCTCCATTGGAAAAGGTGCTGGGATATTTATATGATCCTGCACAGGATGATTTGTATGTGGCAGTCAATTCCTTGGAGGTTGCAGCTGATACCAAGAAGGACATACTGTCTCAGAATTCTTCCATTTTTGACCCATTGGGGCTTTGTTTACCTGTGACTATTAAGGGGAGAATACTCCTCAGTGAAATTTGGAGGACCCAAGTAGCTTGGGATCAAAAGATACCAGTGGAGTTGCAGCTCGTTTGGAACAAGCTGTTTCCGGATCTAGTGCGTCTGCACAGTGTGAGGGTTCCTAGATGTGTTGTGGACTCCTCTGTACCAGCATTGTTGTTGACCTTTTGCGATGCTTCTCAGCAGGCCTTTGGTTTTGCAGCCTACATCTTTCAAAATGGGGAAGGAGGACCATGCCTTCTCTTGAGTTGTCCATCTTTCTGGCGACAAAGTGCATCCCTAACATTTTGAAGGTGTTTCCGCGGGATGTGGTGAAGAAAATTGTAGTGGCCGTGGATGCTCAGGTGGTATTGTCATGGATTTTGTCGGAAACTATTAAGACAAAGTGCGTGTTCACTCGAAATCGTTTGAGGGACATTCGAGAAAGAGTTGACAAATTAAGTGAACAGGGATTCGAAGTAGTGTTTAAATACGTAAATACTGCTGACAATCCAGCTGATCTAGTCTTGAGGGGAATCACTTTGGAGAAGTTCAAGTCCCAATTACAATTTTGGTTGTCTGGGCTGGAGTGGTTGGTCGGTGAAGATTATTCCTGGCCCTTGAGTGATCTGAACTGTCTGAGTTCTGCCAGTCAGAGGATGGTACTGACTAATACCATCACTGGCTTTCCGGTGATTCGGGATGTGATTCCGGTGATGAATTTCGAAAATTTTTCGTCTTTGGGAAAACTCATGAGAGTTTTTTCCTATGTGTTCAGATTTGTGTTGAAGTTACAGAAGTCTGTGGAGGAGCCTGGGCTGGTGGCCAGAGTTTATTTGATTAGGTTGGAGCAGTCGTTGCTCCTTTCCAAAGATAAATCCATTCTGTTGAATCACTCCAACCATGAGATTCCTCTGCTGGTTGCGAAGTTAGATCTTTACCTAGACGATAGAGGTTTGATTAGGTCTGGGGGAAGGATTGGTAAGTCCAGCCTCTACCCTCAAGAGATTTTGTACCCTATTTTGTTACCGCGATATAGCCATGTCACGGATTTAATTATTATGGACTGCCACTTCAAGTGTAAGCATTTAGGCATCGCGGCTACCCTTTGTAAGCTCCGTTTGTCTGGCTTCTGGATACACAAGTCCAGGCAGGCGGTGAAAACTGTTATTTCTTCCTGTGCTCTGTGCAAGAGGTACAATGCTATATCGTTCAAGTACCCCAAGGTTACTAACTTACCTAAGCACAGGGTTAACTTTGTGAAGCCTTTCCACCATACAGGCATGGACTTCACGGGTCACCTGTGGGTTGGGGAGGGTAAGGAGCTGAAGAAGATGTATATCTTGCTTTTTACCTGCTTCAATGTGAGGGCGGTCCACTTGGAGTTGGTGAGTGATATATCCACTCATTCTGTGATACTGGCGCTGGTTAGGTTTTTTAATATATATGGGGTGCCTTCCCATATATATTCCGATAATGCGAGGTCATTCATTGCTGGGTGCAATTTGATCAAGCGGGTGCTTGTGGCAGATGAATTTGAAGAAAGATTCAGCACCTTTGATATCAAACACTTAACTATACCCTTGTATTCTGCCTGGTTCAGAAGTGTTTGGGAGCGTCTTGTTAAGACGGTGAAGGGTTGTCTTTACAAGTTGGTGGGACGACAGAAGCTGAGTTATTTAGAACTTCTCTCAGTGTTGTCAGATATACAAAATGCAGTTAACTCTCGCCCCCTCACTTACCGGTGTTCTGGGGATGCTGGCTTGGATATCATATCCTCCAATGCATTTATCCGCCCTCACTATAACAGCACATTTTTTATAAGCTCTGGCGATTGTTTTCTTGAAGACCCTCCCCCTTCCAGGAGTGATCTTTTGGAGAAGATAGCCCACAGGGATTTCCTCTTACAAAGATTTAAGAGTTTGTGGTATTAAGAATACCTGCTCGGACTGAGGGAGTTGAATCAAGATTTGTACCAGACTGATTTTGATGATGTCATAGCGGTGGATGATGTGATACTCGTCAAGAACCCAGCCAAATCTCGCCCATATTGGTCCTTGGGCAGAGTGATTAAAGTAACTCCTGGTGATGACTCCGATATAAGATCTGCCCTGATTAGGAAAGCTGATGGCACCACTCAGGAGCATTCATTGAGGCACCTTTTTCCTTTAGAGTTATCGATTACTCATTTGCATCAAACCTCGGATTCCTCCGAAGAATGTTCCAATTCAGGAGATTCTGGAGAGATTCCGGCTGACGCTGTTGTTGGAGCCTCTGCCACAACCTCCGATTCTAGGCCCATTAGAACCAATAAGAGGGTTAGTGATCAGAATGAATACTATTTGTGGTATTGAGATGAACAAGGAGCATGTAAATAAAAACAACATTTTTTTTTCATGTCCGGAGAGTTTCGGAAATTTATTTCTATTTTGGGCATGAGGGGTGGGGGAGGTCAACATGGTGCCACTGTACAAATGTGTGTCAAGGTTAGCCGTCTGGTTGCGAGTTGTTTTTTCAGCAGCATCATCGTTGTAATGAAGTCTAGAGGTGACGTCATTCCGATGTAGCCTCGGTCTGGTTGCGAGTTGTTTTCCCGGTCTTTTTGTTCAGTGCCGACCTGGGAGCAGAAGAGAACAGTTCAGTTCCAACGGACTCCGTCTGTTATCAAAATGGACGTAAAATATTTGGATGTTTTCTACTCGTTTTTAGAGTAAGAACGTTTTGTTTGGAAATTCAGGGTATCTGAGAGACCCTATTTTTAAAGAAATATATTTTTCCTTGAAGGGATCAACCTTATGACAAAAGATTTTTTTGCTGTGTAAAGACAAGCGTCTTTAAATTTAAAAAAAATTCTCAAATACTGCCCTTTGGAGGAAGGACGTTTCAGGAGAATTTCATTTGAGAAGTAATTTCAAGAACTTGGAGATCCTTGGAATGAAAAGTGTCGAAAGAAAAATAAAGAGGGACATTTGAAACGGACATTTCCATAGAAAAGAAAAAAACTAGTCCAAACTATACCGGAGACGATTCGCCAACCAACTGCTACGGTCCTGTATATTTTGAGTTTTATTTTATTGTTTTATGCCCCTTTGAGACCCCTTTGTTAAATTTATAAGAAGATTTCTTTAGTCTTTATTATATTTTTTTATATGAAAAAAAAAAAAAGGAATTAATTTGTTTCCAGTTCGGTGTGCCAACGAACTTTACCCCTATGTGATCTTTCAGGTCATAAGTTTTTTTATCTTGGTTACCAAGGTTAACATAGTTAACCTAGCTTTGGGAATTAAAAGCAGCCAGCCCCATTTTAATGTTAATAAATCTCTATTTGAATACTACCGAACCTCTTATTTAATTTTATGCCCTTGCCATGTTTTCTTTTAAGCTGTGTTTTAACCCCTTTTGTTACCACCAAATTCGGATTTTGCTAACGACCACAAAATTCCGAATATATATATATATATATATATATATATATATATATATATATATATATATATATATATATATATAGTTTTTACCGAGAATCTATTAACAATATAAATGACTATGATAATTAAAAGAAAAACGATCAAATCAGACCCATCCCCAACAAAAATCAATCAGTTCGACTCCTCCCTTGAGGCTCTCTTTCACAAATATCCGAGGTCTTAGAACAAACCTTGATGATGTAGAACCTTCCTCCTTGTAAACATACCAGATATCCTAGCACTAAACTAAACTAATTAAACCCCTCAAACTTCCTCTAATCGTATATATACCCCCCAACCTGCTGTAAAGACTTAGACAAGCATATGGATTGGCTCGCAGTTTATATCCGTAACATCCTCCCTTTGACTAGAAAAGATAGTCTAGAATCTGAAGATCAGGTCTACATGTTCTTTACCCTAACCTTACAACATAGCGTTCGTTACCTATATTTCCTCTACTGTTCTCCTTCGACCCAGGACTGTACCCTACCCAACTATGTCTCAAATAGTATAGACGCAACACCTTCCTTAGATCCAATCGCAAAATCCATGTATTTGGGGACTTCAATGTCCACTACAGAGATTGGCTTGGTTTCTCGAGACACAGCTGGTAACAGCATGCTTAGCTTCTCCATTGAGCACTCCCTTTCACAAACCTTTCTCTTTCCAGACCCGCCTCCCAGATTGTGAAGACGAGTTATTCTTGACGATATTGCCCGAGGATTGTGTGACAGATGGCCATATCTTACTCGGGAATGCTAATCACCTGGTAATAATGGTTGATATCACCATAAACAACGAAATACTATCAACCTACTTGGCCTTTTGGCTAAGATCAAAGTGTAGTATCTGTTCCGATGGATACTACACCCCATAAACTGGTATTGTCTTGACCTTCGGTGTTTGATTTACACCGGTCTATGGGTCGGTCCTGTGCAGTTCTAGGAGGTTCACCCTCCCAGGCTTTGCCTCCCCTCTTTGGGGAGGAGTAAGTTTATTGCTTACTGCCTGAGGCGCCCCTACCAGGGAATGCCGACGGGGCTGCCCAGACAATTTTTAATGGCCAGAGTGCTCACTTTCTCGGGCGCTGGCTTTTCAAACCCCACTTTCCCGACCCGATCTTGGGTCACATCTTACTTGTGAGAGTAAGATAAAACTGGCCTTGTGCCTAACCTCCTGGAGAGGAGGTAAATAAATACTCATTGGGAATACCCCAGAGATCTAATCAGTACAACTTTTTCTCTCACTGCTGAACAGTGCGCAAAGGAGGTAACTGAATGGGTAAAAGCATAAAAGCATTTGTCTCGATGCGGAAATTCCATAGGAAGTCCCACTCTCCCCAACCTATGCAGCTGCTATTGCGCATAGGCAGAAATCATTCCACCGTTTCAGTTGCAATTAGACAAGAAAATATAGCATCAAGAAATTGCTGTAAGAATGTCATAGCCGCAGCTAAGAGTACGTATACTGAGATGACTAGAAAATGCATCCAGTCGCAGAAATTAGGAACTCTTGATTTCTGGAAACTCTATAATAATGTGGTGAACAATGGGTAATCAACAATTCTACAACTATCCAATCACCATGACGTATCTTGCACGGCAACAGATAAGGCTGAACTGCTTGCAAAGTGGTTCGCTTTAATCTCCAACTTGCACTCCACAAACCACCTTTCCCTAATTGTTCACTACGAACGAACGGAAGACACACTGGATGATCTGATCATCACCCCTTCCCATGCCCTGGATATTATTAAAGATCTTGACACCACTAAAGCATGTGCCCCTGATATTATCCCTTCTATAGTAATAAAGAAATGTTCTGCTGAGCTGGTCTCTGTCCTCTCCAAACTCTATAAAAAAAGCCTTGCCGAATCTTTCTTTCCTGATAGCTGGAAAATTGCATCTGTGGTAACAGTTTTCAAGAACTCTGGTGAAAGAACTGACCCGCCAAATTATCGTACCACAACCTTCCTCCCGCTCTTCGCTAAAATATTTGAATCATTAATCAATCTAGCGGTTGTCCATCATCGCGAAAATTCTAAACTGTTTTCTGACAAACAGTCTGGATTTAGGAAATATCGTTCTACTGCGAATATCCTAACGGTCATCTCTCTCTGAACGCATATGAGGCAGATGGAGCTAGAGCTGTAGCGCTTGATATATCCAAGGCATTTACTAAGGTCTGGCATAAAGGACTTCTCTGAAAAAATAATTCCTACGGTATTGGACGGATATTTAATATAATCAAATCCTTTTTAGCTACAAGAAAGATCTAGGTCGTTCTTGACGGCCGTATATCCAAACACCACTACATTAATGCAGGAGTGCCACAGGGGGCCGATACTTGAACTTTTATTATCCCTGATCTTCATAAACGACCTCCCTGATGCGATCGTGTCCGAGATGGGTATATTTGCTGATGACACTACGCTCTATTCTCAACATGCCCGCAAATCGAACATATACATATCCAAGGCAATGGCTGAATCTTTAAAAAATCACTCCTAGTCTGTAGTGGAATAAAGCCAAAAATGGCTGGTTACATTTAATGCTACTAAGACAAACAATTATGATACTTTTCCAACCACCGATTGTCATAGTTAATAGCACGCTTCTCGGGAGTTCAACGTTCAAACTTATCAGCCTATCATTTACAGGCCACATGAATTGGAATAAATACATAGAAGATACTGCCAAGTCGGCTGCAAAGAAAATAGGCCCCCTCCATCGGGTAGGCAAACTTCTCACATCTGCCAGTATCCTATATCTCTATAAAGTTACCATTCACCAATGCATAGAATATTGTTGCCACATCTCGGCTGGTGCACCAAACACTATTCTCTCCCTCTTAGACAGGATGCAAAACAGAGTCCTGAATCTAATAGGTCCCGCACCGTCTACCAAGCCCAAGTCCCTGAACCATTGCAGCGATGTTGACTCCCTGTGCTTGTATCGTACTTCCATTGAATGTGCTCCGATGAACTTACTGCACTTTTACCTCCTCAACATAAATATCACCGACAAACCCAACTAGAAGCAAAATCCCATCCCTTCACTATAGAGGCTCGCAGATGTGGGAAAATAGTCTACTCTAATAGCTTCTTTCCTCGCACCTCTTACCTTTGGAATTCCCTCCATGCTCCCCAACTGTACCAACATACATGGATTTAAATGTAATGTGAACAAACATCTTGCTGCACAACTCTCCACTTAGGGTACTCACTATAAATTTGGCCCCTAATCACAGTAGCCTTACGTCTCAGTTGAAATATGCCTTATTTGGGGCGAATAAAAGTATATATATATATATATATATATATATATATATATATATATATATATATATATACATATATACAGGGTGGGCAAAAATAAGGGTCCTATTTTTAAAAATTCATAACTTTTTTATTTATTGATTTAAAAAAATTTTTTTTTTAGAATAAGTAAAGGACCCCTTCCGAAGCAAGCATGAGCCGTATTAGCCCTAAGGAACGTATCCTCATTTAGAAAACATTATTTTTGCTTAAAAAACTCAAAACAGTGTAAAAAACAATACTTTAGTTTTTGTAAGTTTTAAGAAGTGTTTTTCGGCTAAAATTTGTTTTGTTTATTTCAAAAAATCTCGGAAGGGTCAGTCTACACACACATAAAGTTTGGTGAGTTTAACTTTTATTTTGTGGAAGTTATTCAAATTCAAGTTATTCAAATTTAAAGATAGGACCCTTATTTTGGCCCACCCTGTATATATATATAACAATATTTAAAATAAATATTAATTATTATTACCTACAGACATGTTTCATGCTTACGCAATCTTCAGTGTAGGAATGTCAGTCGGGGGACTCACACCCGATTTCCAAGTAATCCGGGTATGAGAGCTCAATGTAATAAACAGAGCAAGAATAAAATAAAATAAAGTAATACGGAATCACATAATCACCGGTGCAATAATTTATTTCAACTCTACGGTCTTATTCAAGCATCCAAGCGAGGTGATTAAATTTTTGAAAAGAAAAAAGAAAAACTCACACTCACCATTTCAATACACATATAGAGAGAGCGACAACATATTTAATACATATCTATTTAAGACGTATATTGAGGGGGAGAAGAGTGGCAACATATTTAATATATATATATATATATATATATATATATATATATATATATATATTAAATATAAGCAGAATTTTGTTAATTTTCGTAAGTGTGGTCTTGAGAGCTCTTTCGTCCAACATCTCATCAGGAGTAATCGTTGGAATGAAACATGATGAAATAAATTAATAGTGAGAAAAAACGAAAAAAGAATAAACCAGCATATCCCATCCAAAATTAGACAGGGTAGATCTGGTTTCTTGTGCCATACCTCTACCTCGGCTTTGGAATCATCTATTGGCCAGCATTTAGCTGACAATGTATGCTGCGCCAATAAGTATAAAATAGAGTGGTTCACTATCTTACATCGGGCAGATTCTACTTTTCATTTGAAAATTTTAGAATCCGTCGCGATTGCTTTACGGAAGCCTTCTCTTTGCAAGCAGAAGGATTTCGTAAAGACGTTGACATTATTTGGGGAAAGTTAGTTGGCTTCTTTTTTTTAATGCCTCTAAATCTGCCTTTTAGTCGTTTTTATTCGTTGAATTGAATTAAATCTTTTAAACGTGTATTTTCACTGGCAGTAAATCCCCATACCTGCCTTTTTTCGTTTTTTCTCAGTATTAATTTATTTCATCCTGTTTTATTCCAACGATTTCTCCTGATGAGATGTTGGACGAAAGAGCTCCCGAGACCACACTTACGGAGATTAACAAAATTCCGCTTATATTTTAAACTATTTATAAATTTTGTACCTCAAAACATATTTATATATATATATATATATATATATATATATATATATATATATATATATAGAGAGAGAGAGAGAGAGAGAGAGAGAGAGAGAGAGAGAAAGAGAGAGAGGGGAGGGGGGATTGTACGATTTATAACGGAAGGCAATAGTGTGAGGGGGGAAGAGAGCAATAAATAAATATAGAGAGGGGGAATTGTATGATTTACCACGGAGTGGGTAAGGAAGTTGAGGTGTCTCAAAACGGGGTCAGCTTGTCTAGGTCCCTCCTTAACCGCCTAACCCCAAGTGTCCTCAAATCGTCTCTGAACGCCGGAAATTCAAATTGTTCGTCTGGCGACTGATAAGTTAGTTTGGAAGTGGAAGGAAGGAAGGACAGAACTGAAAATACATTATCAGGCAATTAAGTTTAGATTCCATGTCACCCCCACACACACATATATATATATATATATATATATATATATATATATATATATATATATATATATATATATATATATATATATATATTTCAATTTAGTCTATATCAATTTAAAATATAGCAATTCAATTTACCCTAAGGTCACAGCGTTTTCTGAGGAAAGTAATCGCAAGTCCATATCATTTTAAATAAATTATTTGATTATATGATAATAATAATAATAATAATAATAATAATAATAATAATAATAATAATTATCAAATTTAAGAAAATATTGCCAATATTATTAATAGCTTATTTGATTATTTTAAATATGATGATAATAACAATAATATTTATAATAATAATAATAAGATTTAAGAAAATATTGACAGTATTATTAATAGCTATAAAAATATAAAATATATGAATATATATCAGCTATAAAAATATAAATATAAAATATAAAATTATATATATACATATATATATACATACACACATATGCATACATATATACACACACATATATATATATATATATATACATACATATGCATATATACATATATACATACAGATATGCATATATACATATATACATACACATATGCACACCTACATATACATGCATACACATACATACATACCTGCATAATACATACATACATATATATACACATACATATATATACACAGATACATACACATATATACATAGACACACACATGCACACACACATACATATATATCTGCATACACACATAACACATATTTATATGTATATACATATATAATAATGGAGATTTTAATACTAATAATTATAATTGTATTTAGTAATGGTGAAATAAAGAGATACATAGATAAGTACATGATGGGGATTAATGGATACAGGATAACGGATAAGAACAATCAAGGCAGACCCAATTCGGTATATCCATCGCTACTGATCTTAATGGATCTTGGATTATGAGTTGTTGATTATTTTAAATTTACATTTATGCCTGCACACCGCCATTAGTTCATCTCTTCTGTTTAGAAGATTACTGTGTTCGTATTTCAGGATTCTTATTTTTTCCTCCAAACACAAATTGCACCTTTGCCTAAATCCATTCGGAATGTTAGAATAACATAAGATTGACCAAGAAACCACCGGTGTTTGGTTTTCACTTTTCAGTAGCCGCCATTGTTTCGCTAACTCCGTTTTGTTCTTAAGATCTGGATTTACGAATGAGTGTCTGTGGTCATAGAAACGCTGTTTCCAGTTTCCCGCGGAAATGCCGATGTTGTTATCTTCGGAACATATCGTGGCCTTATAAACCACGCACTTTATTTTCAATTACAGTCCAGTGGACATTCATTCTTCATCTGACAATTACACTTATTTACTTTTGCCTTAATGTTATTAGAATTATTTAATATTTTCTGATTATGTTTACTAATTATCTTATTCATGTTCTTGGTACAAGAGTAACTAATTTTAATTGTTTTGCTATTGAATATCTTATTTAATCAATTGTTAGTGTTAAAATGCTTGTCTATTAGGTTCAAGAACGCTTTACCGATGTTGATGTTGGATAGTTGACAGTAAGGTGGATTGAACCATATTATTTTCCAGCCTCTATTCCTGGATTTATTTTTATTTTTCTTCCTGGTATATTCGAGTTTTTCAGTATAGCCACACACACACACACACACACACACACACACACACACACACACACACACACACACACACACACACACACACACACACACACACACACACACACACACACACACATATATATTGTGTGTATTATTAAATAACACGGAGTGTTTTTGCTTGATACGACTTTTTATTTTTTCAATTTTCCGAATGGTCCATTTAGTGTTTCGGTTAAATTGTTGTATGTAAGTTTCATGTGTTTCTTGTTCTATTTTCTTTCCTTTTTTGCAGGTACTTTCGATTTGATTCGTCAAACTATCTTCAGGCGGTGTTAATTTTGGTTTCTTAAAAAAACATGTCTTTATTGTTGAGTTTTTAAAATTATAACGGCCAGTAATTTACAACTTAAAATGAGCGTCTATGATATTGAGATGTCGCATGAGAGCGTGATTACGTTCTAAGAACGTGCAAGATTAAAAAATGTGATTGCTTCACTGTTAAGAATTTTATTACGTTCTGAGCGCGTTCAAGATTCAAACGTATAATTGCTTAATGGCTAAGAATTTGGTAACGTTTATTACTATGCTAGACACTTTAAAATATGACTTGTTTCGTAATTCACATTATTGATTGTGGAATGTTTAGTTTTGATGTAGAGGGTTTCAATAATTTTTAATCTTTTGGTGTTGGTATCGTGGTGTATTATTTTAGTATTGTCAATTAGTATGTGTCTATATTGAGAAGGGGGCAGTCATGTTTTTTAGGTGTTGGCAAATGGAGCTAGTGTCAGAGAGATGTAAGGTTAATTTTCGGGAAAGTGTTGTGGTTGTGAAACCGATGTAAGAATTAGTTTTATTGTTATTGTCGGATATAATTCTCCCATGGGGCATTGAAACTGATATATTACATTGGTTCTTCCTAATGTATTTTGGGTCTGAGAAGTGTTATTTTTAACTACATGGTTTGATGTTTTCATTTTTTTGTAATATATATATATATATATATATATATATATATATATATATATATATATATATATATATACACTAGCAGGGCTACTCGAAGTTGTCCAGGTTAGAGTGTGGGATAGCATCATATCCAACATCATGGTAGGGAGAGTTAACTTTAACAGCAACCTTGATGCTGTCAGCTAGATATCTTACTCACCGAGCAATTCAGATATTTGTTAATATTCTTAAACTAACGCTAATAAATAGATTAATTTCATTGTGTAACATGTTTAAAATTGTCATTAGCTTCTTTAAGGGACAGCCAGAGACGCAAAAATAGTTCCATTATGTTCACATGCAAATTGTGCATGTGAATACAATTATATTGAACGTACACTTCCTAGTATGTCTTTGTTTTTAGGGAATAGACATCATTTTTGATCATTTACCTATGGTTTAAATTTGATTTGAATCTAAAGGAAAACAATTTTCAGTGGTGGTGGTGGTGGTAGTGGGTGTTTGGGGGTGGGGTTGTCCCCCCCCGGGGAACCCCAGCGTGGAAGTGATATATTTCTTATATAGCCAATGACCTTTACTGAGAGGTCAGTAATCCACATGCCAATCTTCAAGCAATTCTGTTCAGCGGTTTGGGTGAACATAAGCCACAAAGATCAGGCGGACACACACACACACACACACACACACACACACACACACACACACACACACAGACAGACAGACAGACAGAGTTACTATTTTATATATAGAGATATATATGCCAAAACTTTTATTTTTGAATCAGAATTTGCGTTTCAAAATAGTAAAAATCTCCACGCTTCATAAAAAAAAATGTAGATAATGTAGTGTACAAAGCCACAATTTATCCACAAGAGAACACAAATGATAGAAAAATATATACAGGAATATCTACCGGCAAATGGAAGCAACGCTTTTACACACATAAACATTCGTTCTCTAATCCGAATATCACTAATAAAACCGAATTAGCAAAGCATGTGTGGTTTCTAAAAACTATGGGATTAAAACCGATAATTGATTGGTCTATACTATGTAAGTCAAGCACCCCGAGGGGTTTCAGACATAGATGCAATCTATGTCTGGAAGAAAAAATTATAATCCTAAAATATGCAGACAATATCTTAAATAAAAGGGACGAATTATTGGCAAAATGTAGACACCGGCACAAATTTTAAAATAACTAACCTGTAATATATATATATTTTTTTGTTGTAAATAAAACCTATATTAACTTCACCATACTTTTAATTTATCGTCATATAATAAAACATTTTTTAATCGTGTGCAATTTTTCAATAATAAAACCTATATTAACTTCGCCATACTTTTAATTTATCGTGATATAATAAAACATTTTTTTTTATCGTGTGCAGTTGTAGTACCTATTTTAATCGTAATTTCCGTATTTTAATTTTTAAAAACGTAATAAATTTAATTTTTAAATGTATAACATTCGCAATCTAAATTTAATCCAAACTTTCGCATTGTAACATAATTTTAAAGATTAGGTTTTAATCATGATCAGTTATATCCACCTTTTAAATCGAGGATTGACTTCTTGTAAAAATAGGAAACCTAATTTATTTTTGTACTTTGATTTTACATATTTTTATACTCCGTTAATGCCACCACCCTAATTTATTAATTAACATAATCACCCCTTCCCATCCCTTCTATATTATAGAGACCAATCAGTAAATAGAATATCGTTGAAATTCTTTTTATTTTTATTATTTTTTATTTTCTATTTTTTATTTTATTTTTTATTTTTTACTTTGTTTTAAAATTATTGTCAGATATATAAAGGTGTTCAAATTCTTCCATTTAGGCTTGAATTGTGGTTGGAAACACATCCGAGGAGACCTAGTTATGGTCGAAATAACTTATAATGTGTACAATCCGAATGTATATCTAGTCTTTTTCAACCTCATAATTTATATATATATATATATATATATATATATATATATATATATATATATATATATATATATATATATATATATATATTAGTACTTCATGTATCCACATAAAATATTATAAGGAGATATAATTTTTTATCTGTCAGTTTTCAGTATTTACTTCAACAGTGCTCGATACGTAAGTAGAGCTAGGTAGTAAGCCTGATGATTCCCCCCGGGGATGAAACACGGGAGCCTCTGTGTAGCTTGATTGCCATATATATTTTCATTGCTTACTATATATATATATATATATATATATATATATATATATATATATATATATATATATATATATATCGTCTTTATTACAAGACTTTCTCGGGATAATTTGTTTGGAGAAATAACACACACGTACAAATATATATATTATATGGACTGGACATAGACATTGTGAGGTCAACAAAGCAAATACGAATATGTATTGTGAATGCATGCGCGTGTCTTCGGTGTATTGCCACCGGCAGACAACGACAAAAAGAACATTCTGGAAACTTTGCGGAGAATGTTTCATTAAGCGAGGCAGCCGAAATCATCAGCGTCGATTTGCACGGATAGAAGGAGGGCAACGTGGGGTCGACGGGGTAGAGAGATGTGGAATGGAATAACGCGCGATCTGTGAAATGTGGGTTGGGGATTGCAGAGAATTAGTAATTTATTCTTTTTTAAATCTGGATCATTCCATACGCGATAAAAGTTGTAAATGACGAAAAACGGTGAGAGATGGTTGGTCCAAATGAAGCCGCCGTCGCAGTCGCACTGGTGTTAGGGTCATGAGGTGCAGATAAAATGTCACGCGGTACTATTGGTAGGGATGGGAGGCTGGCGGGGAGTAGCGGTACAGTGGGTGCTTAGCTAATAAACGATCCTGTCTAAGAATGGTGATAAAGTTAATACGGTGAGAAATAAAGAGGGGTGGGTGACGTGGATGGATGAGAAATGGTTGTGGATAGAGGAGAAAGGTTTAATCAAATAGACAGGGTGGGTGTAGATAAATATTTAAGACAATGAAAGAGGGGGCGGGGGAGTAGATTAAAAGGGACGGTAGAAAGGAGTTGATTAAAAGAAGGAAAAGAAAAAAGAATATAGGAAGAAGAAAAAAAAAGAGAAAGAAAAAAATGAAGGAAATAAAAAGTAGAATGAAAATTCACAAAAGAAAGGAATGAAAAAAGGAAAAAAAAGAAATAATCAAAGAAAAGAAAAGAACATAATGAAGATAGAAGGAAAGAAAAAAGAAAAGAAAGATTGAAATGAAAAAAAAAGAAAGTAGGATAGAAAATACAAAATAAAGGATATCAAGAAAGGAAAAAGAAAGAAAGAAAAAATGGAGCAAGAAAATGAAAATAAAAATAAATGAAAGATGGAAATGAAGAAAGCAAATGAAATTAGGAAGGAAAATAAAAATAAAGAAACAACAAATAAACAAAAGAAAGAAGGAAGGGGAAAAGGGAAGAATTAAAAAAAGAAGAAAGAAAGACAGAGTAAGAGATGGTGCACTGTAATCAATAAAAAAAGAGAACGAAAGAAAGGAAAATAAATAAAGGAACAAACAAAAATGAAGACCAAAATCAAAGAAAGAAAATACAATAAAAATGGAGAAAAAGAAGAAAAAAAAGAGAAAAATGAAAAAGTGAAGGAATTGTTTTCGGCAGAGAAAAGAAGAGGTCAAAGCTAAGTATCCGAAAGAAAGAAGAAAAACTAAAAAAATATTGAAATAAATAACAAAAAAATAAATAACGAAAAAAGTAGGAACGAAATGAAAAATAAAGAAATGAACAAACAGAAATTAAAAACTAAAAACAAAGAAATAAAATAAAAATGAAATAAAGTTAAAAAAGAAAGAATAGAAAAGAAAAGGAAAAGAATGAAAAATGTAAAAAGAGGATAAATTGTTTTGCGCAGATAAAGAGAAAGGGTTAAATGTAAAGCATCCTGATTATAATGGAGGTTTTGTGTCTGTATATTTCTTAGCAAAATTCAGAAATGGTTAAAAGGTACATGTTATGAAAGAACATCGTTCATTATATGTATTGGTGTGGTTAAATATAATGAACAATGATATTTAATACCATGTTCCCTTTAAATAATATTCAAATGATTGTTAGACACATACATAAACGATATTTCCATCATCGTACATTTGTACGATGATGGAAATATCGTTCAAATCAAATCGAATTTAGTTGACAACAAAATAGCAAAGTGCAACAAGCCATGTAAAGAGACAGGTAGAAGATATTTACATCCACATAGAGTCTGAATGTTTGCCCGAGGCGGGTTTAAACTTGGATATGGTTGGAATCGTCACTGATACTAATAACTAAACAGCGTTTAAATATATATTTAAATATATATTTAAACTATCAAAATGTTAAGTATAAAAATATCAAAGTAGGAACATGTTAAGGTAAAAAATACCAAAGCCATAAAATATGAAATACTAGCTATACCTCCCAGCGTTGCCCGGCAGTTACTTTACTTTCATTTTTGTTTTGTGTTTTTATCTTTACATCGCATAAATACTTTCAAGTCTCTTTTAACTCTTGAATCTATAAATAATGAGAAGCTAATAGCCACAAGTACCGAATCAGCAAGCGCGCAGAAAGAGATAGGGGATGATTTCGTGACGAATGCAGAGAGGCGGAAACTCATTTGGCAACTAATTATTTTCATTTCAAAAACGTCACATTATGTCTAACGACCTTATAGTTAATTATTCATTACAAATTGTGTAACATTCAGCCATTGGCCTTTCCATAAACCATGGCGTATTGGCTAAGATCAGTGTGCAGTATCTGTTTTGATGGATGCTACACTCTGTAGACCGGTACCGTCTTGGCCTTCGGGCCTTGATTCCGCCGGTCTGAGGTATTGTCCTTTACAGTTCTAGGAGGTCCACCCTCCGAGGCTTTGCCTTCTCACCCTTTGAGAACCAGGTAGTTATTTGCTAATCGACTGAGGCGCCCGGGAATGCCGACGAGGCTGCCCAGCCATTTTTTGTAGGCCAAAGCACGCTAATCCTAGTGTGCTGGCTAACCACACCTGACTTTGTGTCTAGCCTCAACGAGAGGAGGTAAATAAAAATACTTTGACCTTGTGTCAAACCCTCTGAGATAAATAACTTGACCCATTGACTTTTTATCTAGGAGCAAAGTGTAGTATCTGTTCTGATGCTACATTTCTTTTTTCTGTCCTCAGTTAGCGAAGGAGGAATTCTTGTAAACTGAAGCAATTTTGATTTTTGTTCCAATTCAGAGTGCCCCTTTTGGGGGAGCTAGATTCTCCCCACATTAAAAACCGACCTTGTGTCTAACTCTTCTCCGTGGTAAGTAAATACGAACATTGGAAAGGAAACCAAATTCCGAATTCACGCAATATTTGTGCCATTAAAAAAATTCTCTTCGTTAAGTAAGACGCTTTCAGCGTCCCAAATTCTCTTCGCTTATAAGAAAATCGAAAATGCTTTCTACCTTACTTATCGTGGGCAGGACATATTTTGACTATTCTAAAACAGAAGTTTTTTTTGGGTTTTCTTTAAGTGAGAGAGAAGGTTTTTATTCTTTAGAATATGCAAACAAAAGGTATGAAGTAAGTAAAATGTTTCAATGAAATCTAGCAGCGCCGGCGTAGAAAAACGGAAGTTGCCAAAATATTTGCGCATGCGTAGATCGAACAGATAGTTAAAAAACGATCAAATCTAAGCATCCCCCCTGACATGTTTCTTGTCAGTTCTACACGGATAAATCTTCTAATTCTTACATATTATTCGTCCGAGGGTTGTCCGGTTAGAAAAATATCAACTTTGTGACAGTTTATTGAGTAGTTTTTGACGAGTATCATTACATACATACATACATACATACATACATACATACATACATACATACATACATACAGTCCCTACGGTCGTCTATTTTTGCTACGGTCGTCTATTTTTGCTAGGCTGCCGCGTCAGAAATGAACGCTCACCCGTAAACCGATGGAGCCCCAGTCATATTTCTTGGGTGGTTAGACATTGATTTTCTTTGTTTCGGACCAAAAATATTTTTAGTTTAAAAAAAAAAATTGTCTCCCACCCACCAAAATATTTTTTATTTAAAAAGGTAAAAAAAAAAAAAAAATTTTCTTATTTTTTTTTAAGTGGATAATTTTGTTGAATATGTTTAAAAAAAATAAATAATTAAAATTCAAGTAAATGCTTTGATTAAAATAAAGCGTTAAAACAAACAAAAACAGTCCTATTTTAAGTTGTGAAAAACGGACTATGGTAAAAGACGAACAAGACTGATCCCCCGTCTTAAAATCTCAATTTTTAAAAATTTATTTCCAAAAACCCCGGAATTCTCTCGCAACATGATAGGTAATTGTAAGTGGAAAAATAATTTTAAAAATTTGAGATAGTCATAAAGAGGGGGATCAGTCTATGTTGAATTTACATTGAAAACTGATCCCCCGTCTTAAAATCTCAATTTTTTAAAATTTCTTTCTAAAAACCCCGGAATTCTCTATTGACATGATAGGTAATTGTACACGGAAAAAGATTTTTTTTTAATTGAGATGGTCAAAAAGAGGGGGATCAGTCTACGTTGAATTAACATTGGAAACTGATCCCCCTCCTAAAATGTAAAATATTTGAACTTTTTTTCCAAAAAACCCGGAATTTTCTAGCAGCCTGATAGGTAAGTGTACACCGAAAAAAGAAAAAAAAAACTGGTCAGTAAAAAGTTGTGAAAAACGGACTGTGGGAAAAGACGAACATGTGCCGACGCTTGTTCGTAATACTCCACCAACCGTTTTTCTCAACTTTTTTACTAACCAATTTTTTCTTGTGGGGGGGGGGGCGTTTACAGAAGGTGCGGGGCTCCAATAATCCATAGCAATTATTGGAATTCCAGGCCTTCAAACTGGGATCAAAATAACAGTCCTGTCCTTGGTTAAAAGAGGAGAAATCATTCCCGACTGGGACAAATTTTATAGGTTAATTCCTATCTCAGTCACGTAAATTATTTAGAGCGAAATGGTTTATTTTTACTTTTTCTTAAGCTAAAAAATTATGAACCTGAGTCATTATTCGTTCTTAGCTAGCCTCTTTCTGAAAAATATAGTCGCCATCTTTATAAGATGGCGACTATATTTTTCTAATCGACTTTTCATTTTAATTCCTTCTTTGCGGATAGTTGTTCAGGCTGCTTAAAGGTAATCGCAAAAAAGTAGAATTTGAATTTTGGTTAATTGAAATATAAAGTTCTTTTAAAATAATGAGTTGGAAATAAAAAAATACAATTTAAGACTGATTAATAAATTTCATTCAAAAAGTGCGAAAAGCAAACTAAATAAGCGAGATTGAACGCCGTGTTTGTTCAACAGAGAGAGAGAGAGAGAGAGATAGAGAGAGAGAGAGAGAGAGAAGAGAGAGAGAAAGAGAGAGAGAGAGTAAGAGAGAGGGGTGGGTGGGTGTAGAGAGAGGAGTGGGTGGGTGTAGGGAGAGGGAGACAAAATACTCGTTCCCAATTTTTCACTAACCAAAAGAAATAAGTACATTAATTTGGAAACCTTACAATCTCAGATCGAGAGCTCAGATTGTAAGGTCGGAGACTGGAGACCTCAAGGTTCCGGTTTCGATTCCGAGTCTTGGCGCAAATTTATTGTTTATTTATTATGTAGTAGTTAGTAGTTAAGATGTCCCTTGATGTATTTCTTACGTTTACAAAAATTATCACCGGCGGACAGACAGAAATCCTGACAGAGAACTTCCTTCTTATATTATAAGTAGACTAGCGAAAATAGACTCCCTAACGGTCGTCCATTTTTGCTAGGCTGCCGCGTTGTTGGGTGGTGAGACATTTTTAGTTAAAAAAAAAAAAATTTGTCTCCGAATACTTTTTTGTTTGAAAAGGGAAATTTTTTTTCCCGCCCCCCCAAATGTGTGTGTGTGTGTGGGTGGGGGGGATGGAATTTCAATCCCCAATTTTTTTTTGTTACAAAAAGAATCGAAAGTTTACGTACACGCCTCTGGTGTACAAAAAATCGAAGTTTACAGACACGCCTCTGGTGTACAAAAGAATCGAAAATGTACGGACGCGCCTCTAGTCTAAAAAAAGAATCGAAAGTTTACGGACGCGCCTCTTGTGCACAAAAAAATCGAAAGGTTACGTACGTGTCTCTTGTGTACAAAAGAATCAAAAGTTTACGACCGCGCCTCTGTTTTACAAAAGAATCGTAGTTTATCGAAAGAATCGAAAGTTTACGGACGCGCTTCTGGTATACAAAAAAATCGAAAGTTTACCTACACAATTAAATAAACGTAAACCGAAACAAACAAAAAAAATAAACAAGCGGTCTCCTCTCACAATGACATCATTTCCGGAAGAATGAGTCTGCAGTTTTCCAAATTGATTTCAATTTTATTTTAAAAATAAATTAGAATTTTATTTCAGGATAAAAATACAATGTGAGACGAATTAATAAATTTCATCCAAAATGTGTTCGAAAATCAAACGAAATAAGCGAACGAACACTTCTCAACCCTAAAAAGTAGGAGTTAATGCCTGGGAGCATGATATCATGATCACAGAATATTTAGTACACTACTTCTCTATAAAAAATGAGAAGATATTTCTGGGAGAATGGTATCGTGAGGAACAAACGTATATTATAATGTCTCCCCTTCCCCGAAAAGTGGAGGTAAGGCCTGGGAGGAATGTATGACGAATGAAAATATACTACACAAAATTAATAGACCGGATTCAATCGAGTTATTTTTTAATGAAAAGTAAGAGTTAATGCCTGGGAGCATTGCATCATGAAAACGAAGTATACGTACGCGCCTCTGTTGTACAAAAGAATCGAAAGTTTACCTACACAATTAAATAAGCATAAACCGAAATAAAAATTAACAATGACGATGGCCCCTACTCTGCTTACCTCTAACAATGACGTCATTTCCGGAAGAATGAGTCTGCAGTTATCCAAATCAATTTTCATGTAATTATCTCCCTTGAAACAGAAAGTCTAAGTATGCTTTAAAACGCGATTGTTTTTTATATAAAATGTCATTAATTAATTGCATTAATAATTTTTATTAATATTACTATAAAAATGTTATAAATACATATGGTATATATATTTTTATTAATTTTACACGTACATAAAAGTAATCCATGGAGACGTGTTTCTGGCTCACAGCCGTCATCAGCATGTTTAACTTAGACAAGGATCGAACCTTTACCACTGGACCAAGACGCTTGTCTAAAAATATGTACGATTTTTATCACCTAAATATTTAATGTATATTTATGTAATTATTTTTATTGGTGATTGCAGCGTTCGTAGTTTTTTTTTGCTTAGACATCAATATCGAAGGTTCGATCCTTGTCTAAGTTAGCCATGCTGATGACGGCTGTGAGCCAGAATAATATGGATTACTTTTATGTACGTGTAAAATTAATAAAAAAATATATATTAACGAAAAATACGTCCTATAAAGTTAAGGGCGACTAATAATGCAATTTTCTGCATCTTAATCACTTAGGAAGTGAGACAATCGAAATAATAGTAAGCAACGAACGCTGCAATCACCAATAAAAAATAATTACATAAAAATACAATAAATACATATGGGATATTGATAATACGTTTTATAACTGTATATTTTCGAAAATTAATTAATTAAAATTCTAAAACAAATTAATTATGTAAATTCGAAAAAAACACATGATGTTTGAACTATTTCGTATGACTATATATACGACCTGCTAGAATAATCTCTCTATATAAAACTCAATGTCCGTATGTATGTGCGTATGTGTGCGTGTGTGCGTATGTGTGTGCCTTACAGAAAAAAGGTTAGAGAATCTAGATAAAATCTAAAAGTGTATTCTTATGTAAAATTAACCGAGAAAGATAATGGTAGTATTCCAGAATCTCTAAATGCACACTTAAGGGGGCTATAGGGCAGATTTCGTCTTGGGGGGTCTATTATTTCAGCTCATTTCAATTTAATTATATATATATTTAAATAGAATTTTTTTTATTATTATTTAGTAATTTGTAAAAAAAACTGCTTGTCATTCGCGAAAAAAAATGCAAATTATTCCCTAAAATTCAACCGGAAATGACATCAGAGGGAGGCTGCAGGGGGGGGGGGGGGGGCGGGCGGAAGAGGATTAAAAATTAATAGATGCTAATTCTGGGGAAATTTCGGTACTGGCCTTGATTCTGATATTTCGGTATGAGACGAGTTTTAGGTAGGTGGATGCCCACTTTCCCAGGCTTTACCTTGATACCATAGAATTACTACAACTAATCTGGAAATGACATCATAGGGAGTTGAAGGAGACGTATCTAAATTTTTAGTTCTTTGCTACAACAGGGGTGCGTGTACACTTTTAGTTCTTTGGTACAACAGGGGCGCGTCTTTAAACTTTTAGTTATTTGCCACAACAGGGGCGCGTCTCTAAACTTTCAGTCTTTTGGTACAACAGGGCGCGTCTCTAAACTTTCAGAGAAGAATCAGATGGGAAAAGGGGAAATAGAAGGTTGGGGGAGGGAGGGAAATAATGGAGACGAGGGAAAGAGAGACGGCTAGAGAAAGAATGAGACATTGAATTTTTTATATAAAGATGTTGCACACACTATTTAATTTCTATTACTTTGTTTCTTTTTTCACCCCGGGTAGCCCTGCTAGTATTTCAGTAAGATTACGCTGATGAACATACTGAAGACATCAAGTTTTGTGTTCCAATCGCAGTCTTAATCTAAAATAAGTAGTTAAGAGTTTCCCCAATATAATTCTTACGTTTACAGAAGCCCCCCCCCCCCCACGGGCAGACAGAGATCGTGACATCGTGACAGAGAATGTACTCCTTATATTATAAGTAGGTTTACGGAATAAACAAATAGCAGATTGATATTCAAAGAACACAGAATAGACATCGGAGTTAACGCGACTTTCTATATTTCTTCTTTTACTACCGATTTCCATGGGTTTACTCAGTATAGCAGTGCAACATAGTATTATTTGGGCATATCGGTTTAAGAGATAAGAATAGAAAAAATTTGCATTTTTCGACCACAAAGCAGAATTCGGCGTTATTTACACAATCTCGCATTACTTGTCGTTTAATTTTTTTGGCAACATAATCCCATTTCCTATCATTTATTATTATCTTTCAATTCCATTTTTCGCATAATAACAAACTTCAGTATCCCAGACAATACCGATCATATTGTACGACTAATTCTGTTTTTTAACAGGGTTATAACCATTGCATAACAATTAATAATCACAAACAGACGAGAATGTGGACAGATTACATTCTCGCTTTAATGGAATTGTAGCACTATCGTGGTTACCATGCACGATTGTAACACTATCGTGAGCTGTGGGACCCAAATGTGATAGTATAGTGACCCGTAGAGTGTATCTTGATGTGTATGTGTCATGGTGACGTCTCTGGAAAGGATCTTATCGTCCTAGGGCACAGATCCGATAGTTCCTGGAGACCACAAAAGTCACATCCCAGTTCAAGCAGCAGTTCGCCATTGTTTCTAATGAGCCCACGTTGTTTAAGATCCTAAAAATCAATGGTGTGTTTCTGTCTGAATGGGTAATACCGAGTCGTTATATGGTGTCATTAATTCTTTCTAGAAAATTAATTATCTGAGCTTGGGAACGGAACCGTCGCCGCTGAAAAGTGAACACCGTAGAGAAAACGAACAAAGCATTTTATACAAAAAATATAACTTTGTAGTTTTTTATTTTGAAAAACATAACTCGAACTGGCAGTCAAATACGCGGTCTGTCTGTGTGAACAAAGCTTACTGACCGCTTGCTTCTTCCTCGTGGCAACAATATAAGAAAGAGAACTTTCAGCAAAAAGGAGAGAAACGAGAATACACAACAAAAAGAACGAGATAGAGAATGAGCAGGCTTAACCTGCTGTAATTTTCAGGTTCACCGGCGTCAGCCAGCAGATTTCGACCTTTGACCTCCTCGAGACCGGCGTCAACCTTTCGAGCACTCAACAACCTGCGATATTATAAACAACTGTCAATTCAGCCGGGAGTAGAAATTTGACGCTATACTTTGATGCGAACAAAATAAATGTCGCCTGTTACTTGCTGAGGGCAAAGTTAGACCTTGTAATGTGGGGAAGTCCGACTCTGTAGCAATAGCGCCTATTCTTGTGTTACATTCGTCTTCACCCTTTTTTGTCATTTGCCCCAATTAGCAAATGACAATTTCTTTTTTTTAACCTTACACAAGGATATAGATTGTGTAGTTTTTTTCTCCTATCACCCTCCTCTTCTTTCTGAAATGCAAGATCACTTAAACTCTTTTCCTTTGTCATAACTAATAGTCGTTTTAACTTTCGACAATTTTTATTTATTTTAATTCCACCTTTTTCTTCTTCTAAAACGTAAGCTTATTTCATTTTTTTTTTCATGATTAATTTGTCATTAATTTTCATAAAATTTTCGACATTTTTTTCTTTGGTTTTCTTTTTCGGTCGTAGCCGTGACTGGTCGGTGACTTTCCCTTCCGACCCTTCTACACTCAAAGAGTTTTTCGCCTACTACTAATAGTTTGATATTGTGGGGTGGTAATTTCGGAAACGTTTTTAATTGGGGTTTCTCTAGATTTTCTATCTGGGTTTGGGAGTGATTGGTCGTTGGTAGTGGTAGGGGGATTGATCATTTTAAGTCCCTACTTGACCTGAAAGTCCGGTGGTAAGGTGACAATGTCACTGAGGCTCTTGCGGCCTACACGCATCTGTGGATTGGACAGGTTAGGAAACACCTTAACTGCTTCCATCACCGGTTTCCTTTTTGTATGACTGTGGTTCCTCTTCGGCTGTTTGTTAGAAACCGATCTAACAATGTAAGAAGTTGCGGTGCATGGTGGCAGCTTCACATCCTCCCTGGAGGAATTATCGATTTTACTACTGGTATTACTAACGAGTGGCATATCCACCCTTCTTACCTTTAATTGGTTGGGGGGGTGAAAGGTTATTTGGGCTCGTGTTTTTTTCTCCATGATTTAGTGTTAGTGTTTGAGTTCGTGTATTTTACGTTTCTTTCGGTGTTTGTTTATAAACACAATTATTTATACTCCTTTCCAAAAAAAAAAAAAAAAAAAAAAAAAATTCTCGTAACTACGTAAGTACCTGGCTGGGAGGATGCTCTTTCGTTACACGGAACCCACTAATCATCATGGCGTTGGTTCAGTCTCAAGAGACAATGGATACACCCGGTAAGGGTGGCTGAGCGTGTAATTGTGAAGTAATCCCAACCACACCTCTCATGTGTCGGCACTGCCTGACTCCAGTGGCAAGAAGTCCAGGACGACTGTAAAAAATAAGCAGAGAATACATACGGCACCTGGTATTCCCAAATGATCACCCATTTTAGTACTGACCAGGCTCAATGTCATTTAAATTCAGTGATCTAACGGGAACCGGTGTGTCAACATGATTATGCCGTAAATAGATCCCGCTAATAGTAACAACAACAACAACAACAACAACAACAACTACTACTACTACTACTACTACTACTACTACTACTACTAATAATAATAATAAAACCTAGGCAGTATCACTAATAAGATACCGTAGATCATTCATAGGCTGAACTAAAGAAGAACTCAGGCACTTTGATCAGAAGACTAGAAAATTAATACACAACGCACGACACCGAAAAGACGATACGTGAAAAGAAGCGAAGGGGGAAGAGGACTGGTATGTATAGAAGACTGTATGGAAGACACAAAAAAGCTGGAGAAATACATAACTCTGAACACAGAAAGGCTGATCATCGCAGCAAGAAACACCGTCCCAATGAACAACTCGGGAAGCACCGAAACCAGAAACAAAAAGACAAGAAGAGAAAAGTGGGAAGAAAAACAGCTACATGGGCGTTTCATAAGAATGACAAGAGAAGTGACCAACCAACATTCCTGGGCATGGCTAAGAAAAGGACACCTGAACAGAAAAACAGAATTTCTACTGACAGCTGCACAGAACAATACGATTAGGACTAACTATATTAAAGCTAAAATAGATAAAACCCAGGAAAACAGTAAATGTAGATTGTGTTGACAACGAGTCGAAACAGTAAATCATATAATAAGTGAATGCAGCAAACTAGCCCCAAAAGAATACAAGAACAGACACAACTGCATGGGGAAAGCAGTACACTAGGAACTATGCAAACGACTGCATTTCGAACACTCGGACAAATGGTACAAACATAAACCAGATACAGCACTGACAATGAAAATCACAAATCCTTTAGGACATAGAGGTGCAAACAGATACATTCATACAAGCAAAAAGACCGGATGCCATTATAGACATCAAGAAAGAAAAAATCCTACCAAATCGTAGACTTTGCCGTTCCAGCAAACTACACAGCAAAGATGAAAGAGACGGAAAAACGAAGCAAATACATGGAACTTGCCAGAGAATTGAAAGGGATAAGGAGCATGAAAGAAAGCCAATATAATACAAATAATCGTAGGAGCACTAGAAGTAGTCCCCAAAAAACTTGTAAGAAAAGACTGGAAGAAATTGGAACACCACCGGTTGTTATCGGTGAGCAATCACTGACGATGACTTGTGTGATGACTTGTCTGATGATGATGATGATAATAATAATAATAATAATAATAATAATAATAATAATAATAATAATAATAATAATAATAATAATAATAATAATAATAGTCCCGAAAACCTGGATAAACGACTAGGAGAAATTGAAATTAAAGGGAAGGCTGATACTATACAACGGACGGCAATGATTAAAACAGCTGAAATCGTAAGGAAAATCCTCGAATGCGGAAACCAACCCACATAAACTACGAACACTAACAAGCCACATGGAAGTTGCAACAGAAATAAAACAAAAACAATGACGGAACACCGAGGGAACTGAAATTGCCCCCCCCCCAAATCTTGTAACCAATCACATGGATGTTACAATAGGAAGAAAAGAAAACCACAGGAAGAACACCACCACCACACGAACCAAGGAACATAGACTGCAAGAAATATCATAAACTGCCCCCACCAAAAAAATGATGGCACCGGCCTCGGCTGCCACCACACAAAAAAGTCGTAGAGGGTCAAGGAGTATGGGCAGACCGAGGATGGAGAGCACTAACCAGACCTCCACTAGAAGAGTTCGGAGACTGCTGGGACGTTGGGGAGGCTTATTGTCACCTAAATCCCAAAGGAAACCAATGGTCGTTGCCAGCGAGAAATCAATGGTTAGCGGCTACTGTTGCGATACCGCAAGGTCATTTGCGGTGGTGATTGAAAAGAGGCGGAGATTATTGGAAATCCGAGGAGCTTGTTGTCATTCAGACTCCAGGGAACACCACTGGTTGTTGTCGGTGAGCAATCACTGACGATGACTACTGTGAGCACTCCTAATGAGTACTACTACTACTACTACTACTACTACTACTACTACTACTACTACTACTACTACTACTACTACTACTACTACTAATAATAATAACCAAACTTCGGAAAGAAGCTAAAACAGTAAATAGGATGAAAGAGAACAGGAAACGATCGGAGAGGAGAAATCTGGCTTACAAGGAAAGACTAAATAAGAAACGTGAAGAACTAAAACAAAAGATAGCAGCAAAAGACGGAATACTGCGACGATACAGATACACATCGGAACAGTACAAACAAAACAAAATCTTTGAAAACAATGAAAGACAGTTTATCAAACGTAAACGGTGGAAAAACAAGTACAGAATAACCGGACCCGACAGAAATAAAACACTTCTAGAGCAAGATATGGGGACAACCTCAAGAACACAACAGAAATGTCAAATGGTTAAAAAACATGAAAGAAGAATTTCAGAAAATTGGAGAAGGAACAGAAACATAAATTAATGAAGAAACGCTCAAGACAAACCAAAGGAAAATGGTAAACTGGAAAACGCCACCCCACGATGGAATACATGCATACTGGTTTAAAAAATTCACGACCCTACATGAAAGATTAACGCAAAAATTGAAAGGATGTATCCACAAAACAGATGTACCAGAATGAATGATCAAAGGAAGAACTACGTTAATACAAAAAGACGCGGAAAAGAGAACGATCCCAAGCAACAACAGATCAATAACCTGTTTACCAACCATGTTGAAATCTTAACGGCATAACTGAGAGAACAGATTTACACCTCCCTGAACAATCGTGAACTACTTCCCAAGGAATAAAAGGACACCGGAAAGGAAAAAGAGAGACGCATGACCTGCTATGCATAGATGAAAAGGTTCTGAAGTAGGTAAAAAGCAGGAAAAAGAACAGCCATGTCATGGATTGACTAGAAGAAAGCTTACGACAGAATCCCTCAAGCATGGATAATTGAATGCTTAAGAATGTACAAGATATCCGACAAGATTATTTATATTATTAAGAAAGCAATGGGAACATGGAGACGGGAACTAACAGCTGGAGGACAACACCTAACTGGGATAAGAACATAGAGAGGTATCTTCCAAAGAGACTCTCTATCACCATTACTCTTGATCATAGCCATGGTGATGACATTCAACAACATACTTAGGAACTGTGATGCCGGATAAAACTTTACAAAAATAGAACAAAGAATAAACCACCTCATGTACATGGACGACCTGAAGCTATTTGCAAAAAGCAAAAATGAACTGGAAAAGCTGATAAACACGACCAGAATCTTCAGGCAGGACATTCAAATGGAATTCGGAATGAAAAAGTGTGCACTGTTAGAGATGAAAAGGAGAAAATAGAGATAATAGAGGGCATGGAACTGCCTAACGAAGAGGAGATGAGGGCATTTAACGAACATGATGCCTACAAATATTTATGAGTTTTGGAAGAAGACACCATCAAATCTACAGAAATCGAAGAGAAGATTAGTAAAGAATATCTGAGAAGAACAAGGAAACTCTTAGAAACAAAACTATATAGTAGAAATTTAGATAAAGATATTTTGGACCATTCATAAGCTGGGCCAAATAAAACTTAAGCATATTGACCAGAAGACGAGGAAACTAATGACCATGTTCGATGTACTACACTCGAAAGACGATACTGACCGATTCTACGTGAAAAGGAACTAAGGCTGAAGAGTACTGCTACGTATAGAAGACTGCATAGAAGATAAAAAAGACCTGGAAAATACATAATTCAGAACACAGAAAAACTGATCACCGCAGCAAGAGACACCATCCCAATGAATGATACGAGAAACAGCAAAACCAAAAACAAAAAGACAAGAAGAGAGAAGTGGGAAGGGAAACAGCTATATGGACGATTCATAAGAATGACAAGAGAAGAGAACCCCAGAAACATATGGACATGGCTAAGAAAAGAACACCTGAACAGAGAAACGGAATTGCTACTGACAGCTGCACAGAACAATGCGATTAGAACTAAATATATTAAAGCTAAAATAGATTTTAAAAAACCCAGGAAAACAGTAAATGTGGACTCTGTGGACAAAGAGACGATACAGTGATCACATAATAAGTGAATGCAGCAAACTAGCCACAAAAGAAAATAAGAAGAGACACGATTTCGTGGAGAAAGCAGTATACTAAAAACTATGCAGACGACTGCATTCGAACATTCAGACAAATGGTTCAGACACAAACCGGAGGCAGTACTGGAAAACGAAAACCACAAAATCCTCTGGGACATGGAGGTACAAACATGGAGACCAGATGTCATAATAGTCAACAAGAAGGAAAGAAATTGTAGCTTTTGTCGACTCAGCAGACCACAGATCAAATTGACAGAAAAAGGAAGCAAATACCAGATAATTGAAAGGAATATGGAACGTGAAGAAAGTCAATATAATACCAATAATTGTAGGAACACTAGAAACAGTCCCGAACAACCTGGAGAAAAAGACTAGGATGAATTGGAATCAAAGGAAAGACTGACACGATAAAACGGACAACAATGATGAAAACAGCTGAAATCTTAAGGAAAATCCTCGAATGCGGCAACCAACCCACATAAATTACGAACACTAACCAGCCACATAGAAACTGCAACAGAAGAAGTAAAACAAAATGGTAGAAGGAACACCGCATGAACCCAAGAGAACTGAAACTACAAATAATCTTATAAATTGTGCCCCTCCCCCCAAAAGGCATCAGTCTCGGCTGACACCACACAAAATATCTGTGAAGGATAAAGGAGGATGGAAAGACGGAGAAGGGAAAGCACTAACCAGACCTCCACTGGAAGAGTGCGAAGAGTACTGGGACATTGGGGAAGCTTATCGCCATTTAAATCTCAGTGAAGAACAATGGTCGTTGCCAGCAAGAAATCAATGGTAAGCGGCTGTTGCGATAAGGCAAAGTCATTTACAAAGGATATCGAAAGAGGTAAAGAGTACTTGAAATCTGGGGAGCCTTGTTGTCACCCATACTCTATGGAACACCACCGGTTATTATCAGTGAGTGATTTCTGATGATGACCTGTGTGTGCACTCATCGTGATTACTACTAATAATGTAAGTCAGGTTGTCACGAGAAACATACACAAATAGACAGACACGCAAGAAGTGGCAAATTTTTATTATTATAGAGATTAAATAAAGTAAATATTAAAGTAAAATAAGAAAGGAGGTTTGGAGGATATTACAGGTTGAATATATTGAAAAAAAAAAAAATAAATAAAGGATAAAATATAAAAATTAAATATGTAAGAAGATTTGGCGAAATGTTTTTTAGCACCCCGGTGCACAATTGACCCGTAGTGCAACGGATAAAAGCGTCAAGTGATAAGTAATGGTTGAAGGTTCACTATCCACTACAGGCGATAATAACCAAGAACAAAATAAAAATTACTCAGGGTTTACGGAACGAGAACAATCTACCGCCGTGAGTTAAATAAAAGGCTCGATTAAAAATTTGTATCGGTTTCCGACCCGATTTCGATATAACAATTTCTAAGTTCACAAAAATGCACCAAAGGAACATCGGAGATCACATCAACCGAAACGTTGTAAAAATAACAACCAAGAATGAGAATAGTAGTCCGAATAATGCAAATAATACAAATTATCAATCCTCATCTAAAAAAATTCCTAAACATAATCGTACAGCTTTTTAATTACGGACGACCAAATTTACGGAACACATAATACCTAGAATGTCCACAAGTTTTCATATTTGATTTAAATACTTCTTGTTTAAATCCTTAGCAAAGTATTGCATAAAACTGTGTTTATAATAATAATTTTAATTTTCCTTCTCTCAAATCGAATTATTAATGATATAATGGCTTGTGTTAAAAATGTTCCGGTTTTAGGAAATAGAAAGAGAAGTGTAGCAATATTACGTCCGAAATTAAAGATAATCGACAAATTTGAAAATTAAGAGAAATTTGATTTCATAATGAAGATGCACGACATTGCCAAATGAATTATTTACGACATAAAGCATCCCCAGACTTCTTTTCTTAAAGATGCAGAATTGAACCAAAATTACGACGATGTTACAAGCAAAAACAGCCTTCATTAAACTAAAATGAAAAGCTTCATGATTGTTCATAATGTATAGTAATATCTGGATCTATGATTATGACGAAGGCTAGAATGTTAAATAAAGGTTTGAAGTTAGGCTTGGCCTGCAAATTTATCCGAGGCTGACCGAGAAGTCCGAAAGAGCTTTATAGAATCCGGCAAATAAGTATTGTCTGGTCTGCATGAAGTTCTCCTCGTTGGTCGCAGCTATTCATTAACCTGCAGGATTGCAAGTGTTTACCCCCGACACCGAGAACAGCAAGACTCAGTGGTTGCAAGCGAAGTCGGGCAAGGTTTGGCACAGAATACACAAAGGAATGACGCAGAAGCAACGTTGCCACTTTGATTCGCGGTTCCGAGGACGATGGACCCGGATACCGACTCCTCCTTGATTTTAACTAGGAATCTGTTAGCCGGATAGCTACGTTGCCACCCCCCTATCACGGTGAGGAAGGGCTGGACTTTAGGGGGTGCTGTTGCTGATGCATCGGTTAGGGTATTTCGTAAAGCATTTGGAAAGATATTCTAATTAATATGGCCCTAGTCACGATCAGATATACAATGCGGATGAAATTGGATTGAATAGGAAGAGTTTGCATCGAAAACATTAGTTGGCTACCAAGAAAGATTTGAAAGGAATAAAGTGTAGCATCTGTTCTGATGCTTAACTTAGTCAGTGAAGGAGAAGTATTTCTAGACCGAAGTAATTAAAATTTTTGTTCCAATCCAGAGTGACTCTTTTTGGTGAGCTGGATTTTACCAACATTAAAAACCGACCTTGTGTCTAACTTTGCCTTCGTGGGGAGACAACTAATTTTTTAAAGCATGACAAAGAACGAATAACAGTTCTGGCTAGTGCAGACGAAGTGTGTAACCATTGCTTAGTTATAGACTCTTAACGCAGACATCTTTACAGGGGGTATCCATTGTCTCTCGTAACTGAGGTAATGGTAATTTTTACCCCAATGCGGGCTGTTTGAGACAAATTTAGAAAATGTTTTGATATTCTTTCATTTCAGAACCATTCAAAGCATTTAATAGTGCTAAGGTACAACAACTAGCTGCTTATATGTTCTATTTATGGGTTTGAGAACTGGAGATCATGGACGACTGGAAATCATCGGAACATTGGAAGAGAGTGATCTACATCATGATGATTCAAGCCGGATTAAAAATTGTTAAGTCTTAGTTGCAGCTCAGCCCTCCTTGAATATCTTAAAGGCCGTGAAATATTAGCTGGAGGATTGCGATATAGAAGCAGTGGCTATCAGGAAGGATCATAGCAGGCGTTCTGCCTGTGCCCGTGTGATACTATGGACGCCCCCCCCCCCTCGCTCAGACCCCAGACAATGGGTGAAAATGATTCACCAACGCACACCAAGACGATCGGGGGTGGTATGGCTGGTCGACTGGAAGTGGCGCGGAGGTAGTCAGTTTTAGGAGTGGCCGAGTCATTTCCACTTATTGGTGACTAAGACTAAGGGGTGGCATGGTTCTACAACCGCACACCGAAATTCGCCGAGAAGCTGCAGAAAAAGAAAGAATAATGGTGCAGCAAGATTTATGCATTGCAACGCGCGAGAGATGGACGTCGGAGTGGCAACTATGAAGAAAGTTCTGACCGAGGATCTTCGCTACTAGAATCTACCAGAATCGCAAGGGCCAACGACTCACCGAAAAGACTTAAAAGAACAACCTTACGAAAGTCAAGAAACCCATTAACATAATCACACCTCCGGGAAAACCCATAAGTGACTGTTTGGATCTTCCACAACTTCACCAGTTCCAACATCAGCCCCCCTTCCAATTCGCCTGATTGCAATCCCATTGACTATTATGTCGGGGATGCAGTTGAGAATGACACCAACCGTACTGCCGCCAACACTAAGGACGAGTTGATTGCCTAGGTCAAACTGGTGTTCAGACGTCTCTCGAAGGGTATCGTGAAGACCGCGGGCTCCACGTTCAGATCTAGCCTGGAGACACTGATGGAGGTACAGGACGACTTTTTCGAATGAGCCGTATCCGGCAAAAGACCCACTAAGAGATGCACTTTGAATTTTGAGAATACATCAATTATTGGCCAAGATATGACGTTTTTCTTTCCTTTCCAAAAAGTTTCAAATTTGTCTTAAACACATTAATAATCTAAATGAATATTACAATCAAAACGCTTTACTTTAATTTAAATCAATAATAAATCAGGTTATTTTGAAATCCTTTATTTATAGTAACAAGCAAAGTCCCAAACACAATTCTTTGTTTACCTAATTTGCATAATTATATTTTTAAACAGTTCATAATAAATATTTGTTTACTGCTATTCGATTGTAATTTGATTGTCCTATTTGCCTATATGTATATGGATATTAACAGTAATTAATTAATGGATATTAACAGTAATTAATTAAAGTGATAATAACAAAAAAATGACAAAAATCGAAACCATGTTCATTACTTTTCACAGGACATGCGCAAAAATGACCTTTTCATAATTGTTGTGAAGTTGTTCCACAGTAAATAATAAATAAAGGAAGTCAAGTCGAGGGTTGGTTTAACAAGTGTATTAACAAAGTAAGAAAGTGACTAGCTGTTGGCTAGACAGTTACAAGGTGGTGCTTTGTCTTCTGGTGACTCGCACTATTTATAGTGACAACCGGTGTAGTTTCTCCTGTGTAAGAACGGCCGGTGTAACAATAATTTAATTTGCTTATCTATTTTTTACTATCTATCTTTTGTTCGGTTGTATATTTTATGCCTATCAAAAAAAGCAATATCTTATTGATAATATAATCGTAATTAATTCAAATAATTTAAACACAAAGGATGAATTACCAAAATATGTTACCTCTCTTTCTCCCGCCGCCTCAACAACACTTGACAAAAAAACAAGTTTTTTTAAACTTAGCTAATTATTTTTTATATATCTAATTTTTAAAACGTAGTTTTTCCTAAAAAAAACAGCATTCATTATTCCGGATATAGAATTTCTATAAGTGAAAACATACTTTTATAACTAAACGCTTTCAAAATGCTTTTTAAAATTTTAATTTCAGCATTTAATTTTTGTAGTTTTTACATTTTTCGTGAAAAATAAATAAATAACGTTTTTTTGAATTAGCTTATAAGTAAATGCGTTATTTGTAAAGTTTAACAACAAACCGCCTTTTCACTATTCTGTCCAAATTACGAAAAAAATAGATTCATATTTTAGTATAATTGTAGATTAACATTCTCCGTTAAATCACCCTACCTCCTACACAACAAAATATTCTACTTTTTTTAGGCGATTACATGTGAACACCCTTAAAAACTTGTCGGAAAAAAGAAAAAAACAAAACAAAAACGTTTATTTTAGAATTTAGAGTAAGGAATCAGTTACGTATATAAATTTGATGTAACATGATTCCCTCATTTCCGGACCATTCTAGCATTTTAGGGCAATTAACTAAATTCTGGCTTTTACTATGGAAGATAAATCCGCTGCGTTTTTTAGGGGGGTGGGGGTCTACTTTTTAAGCGATTACGTGTGGTTTTGTGACCTTGCTACTCAGTCTTAGGGTTAGTGGCAAACAAATTTGATAAACAAACCTAAACAGTTAAAATGGCACAGAATGAGGAATCATTTTACGTTAAATATATATGAAACTGATCCCTTACTCTAAATTCTAAATTAATTGTTTTGTTCCTTTTTTTCGTGGGGGAAGCTGTTAATCTGTAAATTTAACGAGATTTTATTTTTAAAATCTTATAACTGTTTTATCGGTACATCCCATTTTTAAATTTTTATTATAAGCAATTCAAAATTAAATAAATGGCTTTTAAAAATTAACTAATTAAATACCATATTTTTAAGGCGTAAATAAAAATATTAAAAGTTTGGCTATTATTGTAGATTAACACCCTCAGCTACACCCCAAATGAGATTCTGTTTGTTTTAGTCGATTACATGTGAATACCCTGAAAAACATGGCGAAAAAAAGGCAGTAACAAAAAATATTTTAGAATTTAGAGTGGGGGATCAGTTTCGCATATAAATTTAACGTAAAATTATCCTCCATTTCCGGACCATTCTATCGTTTTATGGCAGTTAACCATTTTTCTTTTTCTATTGGAGACACATTCTGTGCGTTATTTGTTTTTTTAAGGGATTCTATTTTTTAGGCGATTACGTGTGGTTTTACGACCTTGCCAGTCAAACTTAAGAGTAGTGGTTAAAAAAGTTAACTGCCCTAATAAGTTAGAATGGTCCGGAAATGGAGGATCATTTTACGTTAAATTTACATACTAAACTGATCCCTCAATCTAAATTTTAAAATAATTGTTTTTTTCTTCTTTCCGACAAGTTTTTCAGAGTGTTTACATGTAATCACCTAAAAAAATAAGTAGAATCTCATTTTTTAAGGAAAGGGTGATTCATCCGAGGGTGTGAATCTACAAATTTATCAAAGTTTGTTGTTAAAATTATGGAATTCTCTGAGTAAAAAATATTTTTAACTATAGAACAGGTTAATTGCTACCTGGATGGTGAGTACGTTTTGCTAGTTAAACATATTTATATGCACACAATCTCCGCAGTTACGTATCTGGAAAACGCAGCTGTCAAACCTGACATTGTCATATGGAACAAGGGAGAGAGAGAGAGAGAGAGAGAGAGAGAGAGAGAGAGAGAGAGAGAGAGAGAGAGTAGCAACTTTGGTTGAGGTCAGTATCCCTAATTATGGGGGCCTAAACAGAGCGAAAAGGGAGAAAATAACAAAATATCAAGGTCTAATGTATGATATAAAAAGAAACTGAAACCTCAAAGAGATCTCCATCATTCCAGTTATCATAGGAGCCATTGGACTCATGAAGAAGAACTTGAAAAATTATTTGGCAAGTATACCTGGTGAAGCAAGTGCAAGAGAAATCCAAACAACTGCACCCATGGGAACAGCCAGAATCCTGAAAAGAGCTCTGAGTTGGAGTCTGTAAATAGTGAGTGATCGTATGGCATTTGGAAGAATGCCCCGTCCCCAGCCAATGAAAGAAAATGAAAAAAAAAAAAAAAAAAGGATTAAAACGTAATTGTTGAATCTAATTTAAGCATAAACATAATGAAGGCGCACATAGGTGTCATAGTTACAACACGCGTTTATTATAAGAATAAGGAAATGGATGTTTATGGCAATTAAAATATGATTTAATTCTGGATAAAATTGTAACTCAATCATGATAATAATTTTGCTTGTCCCTACCTTAGTTAGTTAGCACGACTGTAAAACTGTCAATACACACGCGATAAATCAAGGGAGGTAATTCGTCCAAACTGGGTGCAGTAGTAGTAGTAGTAGTAGTATTAGTGCGTTTTCTTTGTACGTGTAAACAAGAAACAGATGATAACTGATTTTTCTGCGTTAATCTGATTACAAAAATTCTAGCTAAGAAAGTTATTAACCCAAATTTATAGATGAAAAATGTGTATAACAAGAATAGAACACTGCTCTACAAATTCAAAAAATTTCGTTTTAAATTATATATGTTTTCATGATATTCTTTTGACATACTTATATAAATATATAAAAGTGTTTTTGAATGGAAATATGGAATTTGAATTCTTGGAACTGA
>OY744541.1:49051471-49168971 GCA_963556195.1 Sepiola atlantica
TCTACTCTCTACTAAGAATATCCATATTCCTTCCAAGGAAGCTTATTTCCACAAATTTGTTCAGTCTTTGAATACATTCCGATAAATGTAAGATGGAAAGCATTCCATTACGACATAGACTAAAAAAAAACCATCCAATAATCAAACCTTTACGGAAAATTAATCCTATCATGACTCTACTAACCCCAAACTTCCTATGAACATATACAGAGAACACAAGAAAGTTGAAAGACACTTAAATGACTTTGAGAACGCCTTGATTGATCTCACTATGAGAATTACATTAATAAAAGAAAAACTCTTCGAATCCAAGTGTTAATAAAATTAATAATTTTGCTAAAAAGTAAAAACACAATCAGAGATCATTATCTCAGCGGACAAAAGTAAAAAAATTACTACAAATTAGATTACGTTGCTTATAAAAATTTAATATATGTATAAAGAGCTTAATATAACTTAGAAAATTGCTCCCAACCATACATTCAACAATATAAACAATTAAGCCAAACACTTACTAACCTATATGACTATCCTTAATAAAAGTTAGAATAGAACTATTAAAGATTTGCAATCATTATATCTATAGTCCCTTCAGTTTCTAACAGAATATCCAACTTTCAGCCAATAAGTTCATTTTCGACCAAAATTCATTTTTTTTCAATACATAATATGATACTAAATGAAAAAAACAAACAAACTAAGAATAGAATAGCTTTTTATAGTAATAACTATTGTAATAATAAACCCCGTAGTCCTACTAATAATGACAGACAGACAAACCCTCAACAATAATAAGGTAAAAACAAATATCCCGAGAGTATTCTTTAAAAGTTTAGAAAATTCTTCTAAGTACCAACAAAGATATAGTACTATTTCAAATAAAAACTCTATAAAAATATCTTACTCCACAATTCCCAACATATCCCAAACAATAATAACTTCTAACAATAAGAAAATTAAATCTGCTCAGACATCCAATTCCTCTTTAGCCCTTATTAATAATTGCAACTACCAAAGCTCACGGGAATGCCCCCTCACTAATGACTGTATGCACAAAGATGTAATATATGTCTGCACAGTAAAAGAATTCCTTCCCCGGAATAACACACTAAATAATACTAGTACGCTTACACTTTCTCCATCTGTATCTCAACTTGACTTCAAGCATTAACAAGCCGTGCGTGCGTGGCCCCCCTCTGTATGTGACTCGATGTGGCGAGTGTAAAATGCAATAAATTTGGGCAATTTGACCCCCCCCCCCCCTTTGAGCCCCTGGGGGCGCGAACCAGAATTTTTCTGAGGTCAAGGATGCTCATTTTATATCCAGAACAATTGCCTCTACATTTTGGCCAAGTTTCAGAAAAATTGAATGGATGGATCAAACGTTATGGGAGAAAAGGGTCATTTTTTTTTGCCATTTTGGGGGCTTTTGACCCCTTGGGGGCGCGAACCAGATTTTTTCCAAGATCAGCGATACTTATTTTCTATTAGGAACAATTGCCTCCACATTTTGGCCAAGTTTCAGAGAGATTGAATGAATGGATGAAAAGTTATGGGTAAAAAAATGTCATTTTTTGCCATGTCGGGGCCTTTTGACCCCCTGGGGGGACTAACCAGATTTTTTTTCAAAAATCGGAGAATGTCACTTTCTAACCTGACCAAAGTTACAACTTCATTCAAAATTTCAGAGAAATTCAATGGATGGTTGCGGAGAAAAATCCGGACGGACGGACGGACGGACGGACGGACGGACATGCCTCAAAACATAAGTCCCCAGATTTTATAAATCGGGGACCAGTTATTCTAGCACAGTAGTTAGTAACATTTCCACCCAAAGAACTCAGCGCCAAATAATAACCCCTTCAAATAACTTAAACCCACCCTTTAACCAGCACATTAATACTCTTACTTCGAGTAGAGCTAATACTATAAATAATATACCTAACAAAATAATTACTCCCTCTAAAATACATACCTATCTCAGGGCATCCGCATCCCAAATCATATATCTTCTTAAAAAAATAAAACGATAAGAATAAAAGGACCTCTCTAGCTAACTTACTTAAGCATTTACGATCGAAAAATATCCCATACTCATTAAATTGGTCTATCTTGAAGAAGTCAATATCTTACGTTTCAGGTTCTAAATTTTGTCAATTGTGTATTTCCGAAGACGCGATGATAGTCAACGCTGCTAAGAATAAAAAATATAATAAATTAAAAAATGAGCTCCTTTTAGCACGCAGACATAAAAGAAGATTTAAATATAGCCAACTATTAACTCCAACTGATACACTACCTCCCTCCAATAGTTAAGTCGATTCTATTAATAGAATGTTTGATTTCTAACTCACCAATATTACTTTTTAAGATTCATTCTTAAGTAAATTCTTAATGCTATTTAAAGCCATTTTTTTTTATTTTGCTTACTTCCCTAAAATTTTATTTATTCAAGTTCTGGAATGCCTTTAAACTTTTTGAAACAGGTGTGATCTATCTTTTATAATATGCCCCGCTCAATACTACTATTATACTTTTAGTTTATTTAAAAATCACTTATGTTATTTAGAATTCGACCTTTCAAATGATTTTTAAATTCTCTATAATGCTAAATTAATAAATATTTCGCACTTTTAATAGTTTTAATCCAATTTCCCATATTTTCTTTTAAATCTCCATAATTCCATTATCTTAAAGATTATACCCCCTCAATTAATTTTAACCTAAATCTATATCTCAAACTTATGTTGATTTGACAAATAGTATCTCATAATATTGTATAATATATTTTAATAAACTCTTTAATAATATATTCGTTAATATACACCTGTTAACTAGCCTCCTACATAAAACAAAGTTATTTAATGATGAAGTTTCTTAGCTTGATTAGTGAATAACATTTTTCTTTTCCAGTTTTAACTTTGTCTAAACAGTCATTTTATTTTAAAGTTATCAACCTTTAATGGTCTAAGATTTCAGGTCTCAGAGATTTTCCTTATTTGAGATTTGTTTAGTTCTGTAATTATAATCGCCGTTTATTATTTTAATTTAATTTTAATTTTAATTTTATTCCAAATACATTCGCTTAATTTATTCTGATATACATTTTCACTTATTTCATTTTTCAATTGACTTTTCTCTAAACATATTATTATTAAATTATAACTACTACTGAATTTACGATGTCTTAATTTTTATTTATGATATTATATTTGTTACAGTGATTTCATCATATCTATTTTTAATTACTTGATTTTAAACTTTTCTTTGAAAATATATTATCTTGAATATAAAATTTTAAAAAGGAAGTTTTTTATTCTATTTTATTAAAAATCTATGAAAAAAATCTTACGATTTATAGTCTTACTGTTATTTTAAAAAGATTTTTATTGGGATATTAGTTTAGGTTTTATATTTTTAACAATTAAACTTTAACTTAACATTTTTTTCCGTTAATTTCTTTTGCAATATCTTTTGCTTGACTCCTCTTTATTTTTCCAACCAATCTTTTTCTTCCCTTATTCTTCTTTTTCCACATCTCTATCTCTCTCTCTTTCTCTCTCTCTTTCTCTCTCTTCTATCTCTCTCTCTCTTTCTATCTATCTATCTATCTATCTATCTATCTATCTATCTATCTATCTATCTACCTATCTTTATATATCACCTTCCCTTCTCAATGTTCCACTTACTCCATCCTGTATTGACATTATCCACCTTCATTCCCTTACACCAGACCTTTTAAATGTAGTTTTTATCGTATTTTCCCTTCCGCCCTCTCCTTCTCTCTTTTCTTGCCTTTACATATTCTTTCTTTTCTCTTTTTCTTTTTCTTGTTTTTTTCCTCTCTTTCTTTCTACTTTTATCTATTATTTTCTTTCTTTTTTTCATTTTTCATTATGTTATTATATTTTTATAATTTTATAATCTATTTTATTACTTCATTTTTATTTTGTCCGTTGGACGGATACTGTCATTATTTTCGATCTGCATTGGAAGCATCTAATCGGCAATCGATTAAAAAAAAAAATTTAAGAACTTTCTCGGGAGATATATACTTTCATTTTTTTGTGAGTCATTTTATTATTAATTGACTTTTATCCTGGATTTGAATTCTTTTCATTTTTCAGACTTGGAACTTTTACTACTCGGATTTTATTAATTACGCTCCAATCTCCACCTTATACCAGCTTCATCTATCTGATTCCTTGGATATTTACATGGACATTTTATACTTCTTCATTGAAGATGTTTGTTTTGCTTATAACTTTATATATATTTTAAAAAATATTTTCAAAACAGTAATACACATTTTACTGATGTATTTTTCTGATTTTACCTCTGATGATAAGAGCTTATTTCTTGAAAATTCATGGATTAAGGAAAATATTTTTTTCATATTTCTTTGTTTGAATTAATTGATGATCCAATAAATATTGTATTTTATCGAATTTTTATTTTAACCATTTATTTTCTTATATTACCGCTCTATCTTGTATATCGAACATTGACTTATCACGATATGATATAATATAAAGATATTATATTTATCTTTATTTGTTCACTTGTATATATATATATATATATATATATTTCACTTAGAAGATAGTTTATTCAGTGAAGACCGAGATTAGGCCAATAAAAAATAAGCTCGATGATACTCTATTACAGGGTACAGAGCATTTATATGTGATTTTTTGAAAGCTTACCAAAACATTCCGTTCAGGAGATCATTCATCACCCCAACAGACTTTTTCTTTCAAAGTTTATTTATTTATCATATATATCCAAATTAAATAGTTTTTTTCCTACACGTGTTTCACTACCAAGCAGGTCATTGCTTGGCAGATCATCAGGGGAATTAAGTACCTGGAGTAAGAGTTTCAACTAATGACAATACACAATGTGGCGTTGCCTTAATTGAGGTTACTTAAGAAGAGGACAGAAGAAAAAAATAAAAATAAAAATAAAAAATGTCTTAAAAAAGTAGCTCGTAAGCTTTTCGCAGTATTGTTGCTACTAAGCAAACCAGCAAAGAATTACTTCCAAATGCATTCATAAAAAAACAGGAATAATGTGCGAGAATACACCTTCTCGTCGGGCGGCACAAGGACCTGCTTGGTAGTGAAACACGTGTGTGGAAAAAAACTCTTTAATTTGGATATATATGATAAATAAATAAACTTTGAAAGAAAAAGTCTTTTGTTGTGATGAATCATCTCATGAACGGAATGTTTTGGTAAGCTTTCAAAATATAACACACACACACACACACACACACACACACACACACACACACATATATATATATATATATATATATATATATATATATATATATATATATATCTAGTAATAAAATATGCTTATGGTAAGTAAGTTACACAGAAGCGCAATTACTACAAACTGTAGACATAGAATAAACTTTATTTTGGGCTAGCTACTGAATAAAACATAATCCTAATAGTAATCTTTTGAACAAACACGAACCATAAAAAATAACTACCGTAGCGATGTAAAAAATGTCTCCTTAACCTATCTGAGAATGGGATATAAGTTAAATTTTAGTGATCGATGGGAGTGTGAGTATTGATTTACTCCTCTCCAGGAGTTAGGCACAAGGCCAGTTTTTATCTTACTCCCACAAGTAAGATGTGACCCAAGGTCGGGTCGGGAAAGTGGGGTTTAAAAATTGCCTGGGCAGCCCCGTCGGCATTCCCCGGTAGGGGCGCCTCAGGCAGTAAGCAATAAACTTACTCCTCTCCAAAGAGGGGAGGCGAAGCCTGAGAGGGTTGACCTACTAGAACTGCACATGACAGACCCATAGACCGGCGTAAATCAAGCCCCGAAGGCCAAGATAATGCCAGTCTATGGGGTGCAGTATCCATCGGAACAGGTACTACACTTTGATCTTAGCCAAAAGGCCAATGGGAGTGTGAGTAGATGAGTGCGAGCGTTTTGTATAAGGAATAAAAACGAATAGCTTTAAGTAGTAGGAGGTGAAGAACATATATTTGCATATAAAATATATGGTAGAGGTTAGTTTTCGCAATTGGCTTGCCGAATTTACTTGCCATAAGTATATTTTTATACTACTACTCAGTCTTACTCGTATATTGAACACCGTTGAAGTAAATACGGAAACACAAAAATTCATACAATATAATATTTTATTATATAATTGTATGTATACAACAAAAATATCTATCTATGTCCGTATTTACTTGCCTCCCACGAGGGCAGGGTTAGACGCTAGATCGGTTTTTAATGTTGGGATACCAGTCCCGCAAGAAAATGGGGCACTCTAGATTGGGATGAAAATAAAAATTGCCTTAGTAGTTTTTCCTCCACTGACCACTGATAAAAAAGATGAAGTGCAGTATCAGAATAGATACTACAATTTGCTCAGAGCTGAAAAACCAAAGAACGTAAATACTCAAACAAAATATATACATAATATACTACTTCATAATATATATATATATATATATATATATATATATATATATATATATATATATATATATATATATATATATATGAGAAAGGAAGGATGAAGGTAATGGGAAATGAAAAAGGAAAAAACCAAAATATGTTTTTTTATGTATTGATCAACGTTTCGTCTTTATTTGTAAGACTTCCTCAGGATGATGATTTTAAGAAAAATGTCATGCAAGTACATATCTTTATCATATTCTCAACACATTTCAACACTTTCCTTCTAACGTACTTATATCCACACATTCCTGACATAGCCAGCTGGTCAAACATTCCTATTCTCCAAAAATTTCACACCTAACCACAACAAAATCTCCCCTCTCCCCCGCACCTATTTCACCCTTTCGACTACTTCTTTCACACTCTTACCCACCCTCCCCTCCTTTTCCCCACCCTCCACTTTCTCACTCATAGCCATCCATATTAATTTCACTCACTCCCACCCTCCACTTTTTCACTCACAGCCATCCACATTAATCTCATTCCCTGCCACCGACTACTCTCTGCCCGGACCTCGGTCCTGCGCTCCCAGTAGTGGCTACTACTTCTTCTCATCAACCCATCATGTCAACCCAATATTTTCATGTACTTGCATGACATTTTTCTTAAAATTATCATCCTGAGGAAGTCTTACAAATAAAGACGAAACGTTGATGAATACATAAAAAAACATCTTTTGGTTTTTCCTTTTAATTTCCCATATATATATATATATATATATATATATATATATATATATATATATATATATATATATATATATATATAATGGTAATAATCCAGGTAAAAACATCCACAGGATAGTAATCCAAAGAATTTCAACCGGGTTTATAAAAAGTGCTCAATATCAAATAGAGCTTTATATATGATTATTTTTTATTTACAGACATGTACAAAATCTGCGACACTGGCATATCGATGTTATCGATCAACAGTTATTATAAACTGAGAAAACTCTCCAAATATGATCTGAGGTTAAGATCGGATTCTAACTCTGCCTGATGAGATCTCAGATTATAATAACTGTTGATCGATAACATCGACATGCCAGTGTCGCAGATTTTGTACATGTCTGTGTAAATAAAAATAATCATATATATATATATATATATATATATATATATATATATATATATATATATATATATATATATATATATATGAAAAATAATGTCAATCTATTATATATCTATCTATCTATCTATCTATCTATCTATCTATCTATCTATCTATCTATCTATCTATCTATCTATCTATGTCACTCACATATTTTAAAATTGGTTAAATGCGCACAACAATATACGCATTAAAATTTCGAGTGGTCCTTGAACGTAAAAAAGGGGTTAAGAGTTTCTGCTTTAGATTTCGTGCAAAGTCCTTCCTGGCCAAAACAACTAGTGCTTAAGTGGCCAGTCACGAGAGACTGTTGTTCATCTTTAGAGGTAAGTTTGGGTTGATTTGCATGTGTACAGTCAGTTACACCTTCAGCAGCATTAGATGTCAAAATATGATTCTAAAAGAGATTTTGTGTCTGTAATAATAAAAACTACGCCACATTTTGTCGAGTTATTACGTCATATTTTCAAATAATTTTTTTCTCTCAGTTTTCAATTTTGTTTTTGTTTTTGCCATGCTACCAGATGCTAAACATTCAGCGGCTATTTCAGGGACTTCGACTAATAAATATAGGATTCTAACCGTCCCTTTAAATGCCATTACTTGGATCTCTCTTGCACGTGGTTTACCAGGTATATTCGCCATGTAGTTTGTAAAGCTATTTTTCCTGAGCCCAGTGGCTCATATGATTACTTGAATGAATGGCATCTTCCTAAGGTTTCAGTCTCTTTTCATGTCGTACATAAAACCTCTCAGCTCTGTTTAAACCAGCATCATTAAGGACACTGACTTCAACTAGGGTTGTTTCTCTCTCCCCTGTCCAATATCACTATGTAAGGTTAAACAGCTGCTTTTTCTAAGCATGTAGCTGTAGGGATTGCATAGTCATAGTGGATGGTGTATTTGTTTTCAACAGTTTTTTTTCTGTTGTATGTTCCCAGGACTTGCTGGATGTTCAATTTTTTGCAGATGGTCCAATGGATATTTTTACATACTCCATTGTGTCGCATTATGTAGTATCAGTCCGCCAGCAGAACCTTACAAATGTTCTCAGGTCTGTGTGTGTGTGTGGGGGGGATCTGTGTGTATCGGCATGTGTATGTGTTGTCATGGGAGAAGTAATCTTATTGGCTGAGGTTGGAGAGCTCAACTGAATATAAGAGGTCGAGTTTTTTTCACTTTAAAAGTTATTATGTTAAGGTGTAGCAATTCACTTTCAAGAAGGCGACCTGGATCTGTTAATCGCCGGTTGACGTAGCTGTCTGAGACGATATGATGCGAAAGTACCCGTCGATTTCCGTGATTAGGGCTCGACTCCTCCCCCCCAAAAAAACGATAATTCTCAAAACTGAGTTTTAGTCATTCTCAAAACCGATTAAAAACTGGTTTGGATGAACTTAGATCTGATGTGTGTTATTGTGTTCTATAATATATTTCGAGGTAACACCTCTTTATCACATGGTGGTTGTTTTAAATCTTCTGAAACTCGAGTAGACTGGTAATGCCGTTTTTATGGCATTACTGCAGTACATATCAGTGACCTGCAAAAAATAAACAAAATTAAACTAAAAAAAATTTTAAGAAGAAAATTTAAAAAATGTTTTTAATTATATTTACAGAAATGATTAGATAGATTTATTTCGTGCGAAAACATGGACACGTTTTTTTATATTCATTTCTTTACATAATAGTGATTTTAATTATCAGAGCTACTCAGTTTTGCTCAGGCACAGATAAGAAAATAGAAAAGTTAAAACAAGTGTGTGTCACATCTTTCTTTAAACGTCTCTCTTTCTACTTTCTTCCTCCCCCCATTTCTACCTCTAGCAACTGGTTCAATATAATAAAAAAGAAAGCAAGAAAGAAATCTGACTAACTATTTGACCTCGTTTCAGTGTAGTTTTTGAAACAACTACCAATAAGAATAAAACCTAACATTTTTGATCCCTGGTGACCGTACTGGAATTAATATTATAGTATATTTTCGACCATAACCAGATCCCCCATCTGGTTATGTCGAAAATATATGTGGGTGATCACATTGAATCCGATGATGTTAGGTTTGGAAGTGTATCTTGTGTAGTTTTGACTTATACCCGGACGCACATCGACAGCATTTATTTATGTAAAAAAAATGTCTATTATTTTTGTTCGCTCCAAACAGGGCATATTGTCACTGAAGCATAACGGGTTACTGTTGTAAGTCGCAAATTTAGGTCATTACTTAATGAGATAGGACTTGATTTATAGGGGCAACCTGGGTGAGGAGTTGGGCAGCAAGATGTTTGTTCACATTACATTAAAATTTCTGAACGTTGGTACGGTCGGGGAAACAGAGAGCAGGGTAGGCATTCCAAAGGCAAATAGTGCAAGAAAAAAAGATATACGACTTAACTCCCTTTCTCTGTCGTAGAGGCGCTGTATTTGTATTTTGGGCTGGCGAAGTTTGTCGGCACCCATCGCTTTCCAAACTATACCGCCCGACATCTTCTGAACAGTTTCATCGTACCCAATTTCGCTCGCAAGGATTGGCTTGACCGTGGCATGTATTTTGTTTTCTGGAGCGGTAACATATGCTGATGTTTCAGTACATATGAAACTTATCTCATGGGTTCATCTAGTTTAAAACGATTGGGATAGGATGTCATAACTGCCAATAGAGCCAACTCGAAAGAATCGGTAATGGAGTTATTACATATATAAAAATAAACACTATGTTTCACCGTCACACCTGGATGCGCCGCGAGAGGAGTTAATGTAATTTTAGAATGATGCTTTGTTAACCCGACTGATTCAGACAATGACTCAATGGTTTCGCCTTAAGCAACGCGTCATGCCATGGTGACCAAAGCCTCGCTTTCGTGTTGGTAAGTCATTTATTAAACCTATATCTGATTTACAAATGTCAGTCAAATTATCTTAATTTCTGAAGCTAATTTTTTTTTTTACTTTTTCAGTATGTCATCAAGTATTGCCCTACATTTGCGACCTTACTTTACAAACGCATACGCGCTTTCGTGCGCACACACATTATTACTAGCTACCCATATCCGGTGTTGCCCGGGAGTTTTTATTTACTTTTGTGGTTGATAGAGATGCGATTCGAACAAACGCTAACAAGCGAATGGCTTGAATAGCCACCCTCTTTCTTTGTCCCGTTCGTTTCGATACGCTTTTCTTCTTCACTTCCAAATGCAAGTGAGTTTTCACAGGAAGGTGCGAACTTTTTATTTATTCAACCCGTGAAAATGGTTCCAGCTTGTTTTGAAGCCAAAATCTAGTAAGCCTAAGTCAAATTAACAAAACTTATAAAAACAGTGACCTGGTCAACAAAATCAGAGTTCTCCACTGACTCAACCCGGCGCACCTCGAAAGAACCCCAAGAACGTATGCTCCCGCGCCTTTGGTCGGAAGGGAGGCGAAAAGAAAGGAACACTTCAAAAACTTACGTACAAACTCCATCCTTCCGCGCACATCTACACACGCACTAACAGGACATGGTAAAACTACGCATACTTACACAGTGCCGCATTCCCTAATACTCACATATGTATATTACTCACACACACATATTCACACTAACAAATACATATATTTACACATACACATCCTTAGCTCTCATGTCTGCTTATTCACTGAACATTTTCCTACCAAAAACACGAGTTGTATAAACTTTACCAAATGCACATTTCATCACTTAAAAGTGCTTTTATCTTTTTGTAAAGTTTTGGTTATATAAATGTTTGGTTATTTAATAATGTTTTCCTTGATTTACAAAACTTATTTACCAAACTCTGTTCATGTTAAGTTAGCACTTGCTAACTTGTGACCCTAATATTCCTCATTCTATTTCCTCAATATTTTATTTCTTTCCATTTATATTTAATATGCATGTACGCCCGTATATATCATCCATTTATTTCCTTCGCCATTTACAACCTACATTTTATAATTTGTATTAATTTTCGCGTGGTTCTTGGTAAAATCCCAAAGACGCCAAGACTAAGGCCACACTTTCATTTTTATTTCGCTTTTTTGTTTTTCTTTTTCACTATGCTGTTTTTTTTTACCAAATTATTATTTTTAAATAGGATTTTGAAAGTTAAATGTAATTGCTACGGTATTATTTTGTCAGTAAATAATTATTAATTGAACCTACTTCTTAAAACTATAACTGTTAAGGTAATGTTTAAATCTCTATTCATAACATGATTGGGTGGAAATAGCTCCCCAAACTTTCAATCTTTTAATATTAATACATGAGCATTTGATAAGAATTTTAAAGCCAGAAGTGGCGTTCTATTCGGCCGTTTGAATGCTTTCAAATTCCTTTCAATTTTCAAAGGGGCACGAAGCAATTTATTCTTTTTTTTTCAACTATTAATATGGGATTACAATATCTGAGTTTTTACGAAGAAACGAAAGTGGACTTTACTTGATAATTATTATTTTTTAATAGGGCATAAAAAGAAGTTATTTTTGTACTTTACGCTATTGCATACTCGAAGATCGCCGATGTCTTCCGGTTATATGGTTTCTTAACGGATTTTCAAATTTATCATTTCACCAGCGCTTCTAACTATAGTAACATCCATCTCATTATTGTACACGCGCGCCAGCGCTTCTCACTACAGATATCAGACATTAAAAACAGTCTCTTCAACAACACCGTAAGACATCGGCGATCTTCGACTTCAGAGAAGAGCGGTAAAACTAGTCTGTGAAACTAAGTGACAAATAAGTGTCCCTAAGTTGCCTAGATAGAGAGAAAGAGAAATGGTGGGACGGCTAAAACCTTGCTGTCTTTGAGGTGTCACTGTGATGGTACGTCCGCGCCTGGCTAATAGACAAAGAAGGACTGTAAAGGCCGGACGATAGGCACAGCCTACTTACCTCTTAAACAATTTTCGGATTGCAAGCCGGATATTTTGTTCGAGTCTCCAGCTCTAGGAGGTTGTCAACCAAGACTAAAGGGCCTTCTCCACCCAGTCGTTCGGTGCTAAGACGTATGAAGTCAGTAGCATAAGTTTTACATAAGAGTTTCCCTTCTCCTAGATAGATGACCTGACAAGATTTACTGGTCCATCACACAGATAGGAATATTCCTGCGCCTGGGTACTATGCCAGGTATTTTTTTGCCCTCACGTAGATATAAAAGAAACATAAGTTTCTACTTAGAATAAGTTTTCACGTCTCTTCCCAAAAAATTGAAGATAGGTTTTCCTCTCATAATAGGCAGAAACGGGATAAAATTAGAACATGAGGAGCATACCAATTTTCTTTTATTTATTTAAATTTTTTTGTAAGCATACATCTTATTTTGTCGAAATAAAAGAATGGCCGAAATATGGATGCAGCGTTTCAAATCTTATTGATTGTCTACCTCAAAACATTGACAGTCAATTCTCTGTGTGAACCCCACTCCGCAGTGCCGATTGTCGTAGTGGCAATAAAAAAATATAGATCCAAATTCCTCTAGGCCGGGATGGCGACGATGATGATGACGTCGCCGATCTGGTCGTCTCGTCTAGCTACAAACACACTCCCACGCTGAGACTGTTTATATCAGCAAGCGATCACTGTGGGGGCGAAAGATCATACAAAGCAGAACAAAAGGAAAAGAAAAATTTTCAACAACTCGGTCGGGGCTTTTTTGTATAGAAGAGTAATTATTAATAAAATAAAAGAATTGATTTTACATTGGTCAATGTCTATCGTGCTCGTAAATGTCTTTTAGCAAAGGTTGTTTTTTCTCTAAGTTATTTCGCTAGTTCTCTGTGGGTGCGAATTCTTTACAAAAGTAGTTGTTTAAGTCACAACTCAACAGGCGATGGCGAGAATTTCGTTCGGTTTGTTTTCTTCGACACACGCCACTTCGGTGCGCGCTGGGCGTCCGTCCAACTCTAACTGTCGTCAATCCAACTCTAACTCACTGCTCGTGCATGAAAAAACACATTCTTTTATTGAAGATGTCTATCATCGTATACCTTCCTTCTCCGCCATCTTATTTCCTGCATGTCTTCCTCTCTCAAGGAGGGTGGGGACGGGCGCCTCACTCTGTCTTTTCACAAAATAATTGAGATTTTCTCTTAAGTCTGGCGTTATCGCTAAAAAAACAAACACTTTCTCATTTTGTCACACTGCCGGAGGCGCTCTGTGCCCGGTGTGTAATTAACGATGACAGGCCCAAATGAATCTCTGTCAAGTAGGCTCTCCCACGTCGTAACGTCTTTTAAAACAACCGTCACAGAATAATATCGCTTTGTTGATATTTCAGAATTAAATTTGCAATATGGAATTCTCTAATCTCCACCTCCCATCTGGCAACTGGTTTCCCGCCTTCGGTGGTAACTGATTCTGATTATCCTACACGATTCCGCGAGACTAGCTAGCGTCTCGTTCTGTCGTTTGAATAAGTTCGTTTCTACGTCAAATATATACTAGTTTTATATCTCCACTTCGTCTCGACGCAGGGCCCTCAGTCGGCATAGCATCACCACCAAGATGCATACTAGCGCGTCATCAGGGTATCCGATCCCCATGGGGCTAGGACAGATTGTCACATCTTGACGGTAGAGCGAGGAGAGACGCATGGTAGGGGAATAAATAAATAATTTAGAAATAAATAAAAGCCAGGAAGAAATAATAACATAAATATAGATATAGATAAAAATAAAATAAGATAAAAAGATAAGAATAAAAGTAAGAGAGGTTAAACATGCAAAACCTAGCTTAAATTTAGCGGATTTTCATGGTGAGCTCCTTGCTGAACTACGTATCGGCTAGCTAAACCTCGCAACGAACTTATGAGTGCGAATATACTATCTATAAATTTTTTTAGAACTTTGTAGAGTGTGAGGTGTTTACTCTTTCAAGCGTCCAGAAGATTTCTTTTTCGCTTTTTTAAAACTACATTTTCCTTTTATTCTATCTTGCCACTTCTTTACAGAAGAAGACCATCCCACAAGACTGAAATGCCCGGTTGTGGGCACATAGCTCAGTCGTCCATATTTATTTTTACAAATCTTACTGCAAATATGACAGACCAGTTCACTGGCTTTCAGTTATATACAGATACGTTCTATTTCTGTTTGACATTCACACAGTTGGATGCTGTCATGGCATCTCATGTGGCTCAGTAGACTTAAATGTGTTTGGGACGATTGGCATTGATCGCTTCCACAAAGCACGTTGCAAGATAAAGTATACTAGTCGCCTGCCTTAATTCTCAGACAGCCATCATAGTACATTCTTTCGCCAAACCGATCGCTTCAGAGCCCTCCTATCCCAGTTCTCCACACCCATGCTAAGTTTTTTATATTGTCTTTGACGACATCCTTAAAACGCCTCTTTGGCTTGTGTCTCGGACGTTTATCGTGCAGTAGTTCCTCATATAATAGTTGTTTAGGGAGCCTGTTATTTTCCATCCAAACCAAGTGCACAGTCCAACGCATCTGATTACGTATAATACACACTTCTATGTCGAATACACCAGCTTGCTTTAAAACAGTGGTATTAAGTGTGAACGATTGCCAAGTGACGGTTAGGATGTTTGGTGGAACCTCTCCAAGGCATTGATGTGTCGATGGTACGTGGTCCATGTCTTCGATGAATACAAAGTAAAGATAAGATGCATGATTCGTACACATTAAGTTTTATTTTGATAGCAATGGCTCTGTCTGAGCACACGTGCTTTTCAAGCCTATAAAATGTTTTGTTAGCCGTTTCGATCCGTAGAAGTATTTTGAAATCGAGGGACCCATCTTGGGAGAGAGTGCTTCCAATATATAAGAAGAAATCAACTACACTTAATCTGGTCCTCTTGGAGGAGATATTGGGTTCAACATACTGTAGACCTGATGGAGTGGTGAACCTCACCTTACTTTTCCTCAGATTGATGGTGAGTCTGAAGGTATTGCACGCTCGTGGAAAAGAGTCCCATTATCACCTGCTTATCTTTCTCAGTGTGGACATTTGTAGAAGTTTACAGCATCGGCATAGAGGAGCTTCCACGCGAGAGTTTGGAAAGTTTTGAACTTTGCATTAAATCGATCAAGATGGCTCGGGAGCTTATTAGAACACGGACATTGGAGTCCTAGAAAGCATAGGAGAGAAGCATCGCAAAATATATAGAGAACAACATCGGAGCAAAAATGTTAGCCTGTTTAAAATCCTTATCGATAGCTATTTGTTTAGTGAGTATATCGCCGAAGTGGTTTAAGCATTGCGACGAATCCTGGTGGGGATCCAATTTTACCGAAGATTGTCCATGGCGCTGCTCTATTAACAGTGTCGAAAATTTTCATCTGATCCACAAAAATCGATAGAGTGCTACCCGTTGTTAGAGGCATTTTTGCTGGAGTTGTCAAGCAGAGAAGAACAAGACAACCGCAGAAATGCCGAATGGCTGAAAAGCATGAATAAAAGACCTTCAGGAAATTGAAGAAGGAACAGAAATCGAAATTAATGAAGAAACAACGCTCAAGCCGATCCCAAGAAAAAAAGAAAATTGGAAAGCGCCAAGCCACGATGGAATACATGCATACTAGTTTTATAAACGCACGGCATTGCATGACAGATTCATGCAAAAATTGAGAAAATGCATACACGAAACAAACATACTAGAGAGGATGACAAAAAGAAAGAACTACATGAATATAAAAAGACAGCGAGAAGGGAGCGACTCTAATCAACTATAGACCAATAACTTGCCTACCAACCATGTGGAAAATTTTTACGGCACAACTTAGAAAACAGATCTACCACTCCCTTAATTACCGTGGTCTACTCTACGAGGAACAGAAATGACACTGGAAAGCGACAAGAGGGACATATGATCTGCTATACATAGATGAAAAGGTCCCGAAGGAGGTAAAAAAGAAAGAAAAAAGAACATGACAATGACATGGATCGACTACAAGAAAGGCCCCTGACAGAAATCCACAAGCGTAGATAATTGAATGCTTAAGGATGTACAGAACACCCAACAACATTATCAATCTTATAGAGAAAGTAATGGAAATATGGCGATTGGAACTGACAGCTGGAGGACAACACCTGACCTAGATCAGAATACAGAGAGGCATTTTTAGGGGAGACTCTCTATCACCACTACTGCTATCATAGCCATAACTCAATAACATACTCAGGAAGTGCAACGTCGGATACAAGTTCACGGACACAGAAGAAAGAATAAAGAACCTCATGTATATGGACGACTTGAAGCTATTTACAAAAAGAAAAAAGAACTTTAAAAGCTGAAAGATACAACTATAATTTTTAGGCAAGACATTCGAATGGAATTTAGAATGAAAAAGTATCACTATTGTAGATGAAAAGGAGAAAATACGAGACAGCGGATGGGCATGGAACTAGTCAACAAACAGGAGATGGAGGCACTTGGCGAACATGATATCTATAAATATATGGGAGTTCTAGAAGAAGACGCCATCAAATAAACATAAATAAAATATTGGAAACGAATACCTGGGAAGGACAAGAAAACTCTTAGAAACCAAATTATATAGTAGAAACTTGATAAAATGAATACATACATTGGGAGTATAACTAGTAAGCTAGTCTGAATCCTTCATAGGCACGACAAAAGAAGAACTCAACACATGAACCAGAAAACTAGGAAAGTAATGACCATGCACAATGCACTACACCTTAAGAACGATACTAACCGACACTATGACGGTAGTAAAAAATATAGATAACCGAAAACACTGAAAAGCTGATCACTGCTGCAAGAGGTACCAGCGAAACTGAAAAAGAAAAGGCAAAAAAAGAAAAATGGGAAGAGAAGAAGCTACATGAACGATTTATCAAACTGACTGGAGAAGAAACACACGAAAACACCCGGACATAGCTACAAAGAGGAAACTTGAACAGATAAACTACTGATAGCCACAGAGAACAGCGCGATCAGAACGAATTATACCAAAGCTAAAATAGAAAAAAATCCAGGAAAACAGTAAATTTAGACTCTTTGGACAAAGAAATAAAATTTTAATCACATAATAAGCGAATGCAGCAAACTAGCCCCAAAAGAATAAAAAAAACCCCCAGACACGACTGCATTAGAAAAACAGTAAACTGGGAACTATGCAAACATCTACACTTAGAGCATACAAACACAAAACGGAGAAAGTATTGGAAAATGAAAAGCACAACATTCTCTGGGATATGGAGGTACAGATAGACAAACTCCCCTAAAGCAAGGAGGCCAGACATAATAATAGTCATAAAGAATTAAAAAAAACCCGGCCAAATCGTAAATTTAGTCGTCCCAGCAGACCACAGGGTGAATATCGAGGCAGAAAAATGAATCAAATACAAGTAAATTGCCAGAGAATTAAAAGGAATCTGGAGCATGAAGAAAATCACTACAGTACCAATAATTGTAGGAGCACTAGGAACAGCCTCGAAAAGAAAATGGGGAAAAGACTATGAGAAATTAGAATCAAAGAAAAGACTAAAACCATACAACGCACTGCAAAGAAGCCGACATCCTAAACTTCTCGAATGCGAAAACGGCCTCACATAACCAGCCATAAGTAAGTTGAAATAGAAATAAGACAACAAAATGGGAAAAAACATCACACGAATCAAAGGGAAGAGAAACTGGAAGAAATTCCATAAAACTGCACCCACCAAAAAATGAACACACGCACATGTTGTGTCACCAACCTCCACTGGCACCGCAAACTGGTCGCGAAGGGTCAAGGATTATTGAAAGACCGAAAAGCGAGATCACCAGCCAGACCTCGATTGGAAGAGTAGAGAGAGGGCGCTGGAACCTTTTATGGACTTATTGCCACTCAAGCTCCAGAGACGACCAACGGTCGTTTCCAGCGAAAATCCAATGATAAACGGCTGTTGCAATAAGGCAACATGATTTGTAATAGTTACCAAAAGAATGCTGGAAATCCGGGGAGACTTGTCACTCAGATTCCAGGAAACACCACTGGTTATTATCAGTGATCATCACTGATAATAGCCTGTAAGAAAACTCCTTGTGAGTAAATGATATTAATTTTTAAAAAAAACTTACGCACTTAAAAATAAAAATATACAAATAATAAAAAGAATAAAAGAATAATAATGAAACTTAATAATTTTGTTAATAAATAGTAAATGAAATAAAAACTAAAGTAAACACAAAACAAAAAGCTTTTATAGGGAGTGTAATATAAGTTTTACTACTCATATAATAGTGTGTTACGTAGTAACAAAAACAAGATATGGCTATAGTTAACAAAGAGGAATTTAGGTAAAAATAGTACAGGTAAAAATGGCACTGGAAAAATGCTACGGTGAAAATGGCACCAGTAAAATGGCATCGTTAAAATGGGAAAAGTGGATAAATAGGAAAAATGGCACAAGGAAAAATATAGATGAATTAGTTTATTAAAATCTTGTATACAATACATAAAAGGAAAACATGAGAAGTTTGTCAAATTAAAAAGAAAATTTTGCTACCCCCCTCTGAGATTTGACTTTTTTAAGCGATTACATCTGGACCCTCTAGAAAAAACTTGTGGAAAAACAATTATAGGTAAAAAAGAAACAGTCCACTTTATGACAGATTACGGCCTTGAAATCGGAAACTGACAAGCGGTGTTTATCAGAAAACAACCCCTCATCATTTTTGTCCACTTAGAATGAGAGGATTAAAAAAAAATCATTAGTTTGAACACGTAGAAATCAATCATGCAGTCGAATAAAAACAATTTCTTCGGGAATATTCTGTATTGGATACGTTATTACTATGACGTTTGATATATTTAAATTTTGTTACATTTCTATTTATAAATCAACTATTAGACTATTAAAAATATTTGAAAATGCTTTTAATATAAACTATTAAAATAGTATTTTCAAACAAAAAGAAAACATTTGAATTATAAAAAATAATTAACTTTCAAAGATGAAAACATTCCTATTATATAAAAAAAGTTTGATTTTATTATTTGTAATAAGAAAAAAAAAAAAAATTTAAATTATAAAAAGCAGTTTGATTTTGCTATGTGTTAATATTAAAAACAATGGTGAAAACAAATCATTAATTGCCTTCCCCAAAATACATCCGACCTAAAATATAACGAGTAACCGTTTTTACATAAACACCGCTTGTCAACTTCCGACTCCCAAACCGGAAGCCGCCATCAGATAGACTGTTTATTTTTTTGCCAACTTATATGAGAATTTAGTATGGGAGGCCAGTTTGGCATATGATTCCTCTCCCCCCCCCCAAATTAAACAAAAACAAAACGAAACATGCCCTTCATAAACTCAAAACCTAAACCGGAATCCGGGGTAGCAATACGAAAATAAATAAAAATAAAATATACTAGTTTTTAATTTGATTTCAACGGGATCGTTAAAAATCAATTTTGCCTATTTTCTGTTTAACAAGAAAATTTTTTTTGGTCTAAGAAAATAAAAAGCAGTGGCCTCCAGCGGTTAAATCTTTGAATTAAATTTCGATTTTAAAGATTAAAAAAATAAATTAGCATAAGAAATTAAATTTAAGACCAACAATCAGTTTAATTGTTTTAGTTTTATTTGATTTATAAAATAATTTGCATTGAATTAAAACTTAAATTATAAAATTATTTTCCACTTTCTTATTTTGGGGTAAAATTGTAATCTTTGCGCCAGTTGACAGCACGTCAACTGTAAAACAAAAATGGAATTTTTGTTTAGGATTATAGACGATTGTAGCAGTCACCAATAGGGACTACTTTTGAATGCGTAATCACTGTCCCTGTGAGCTGGCTTGTCCAATCAAATCACAGGGCGCAGTAATATCGTTAGTTCCCTAAGGGACTACTTATGTCCCCTTTGGGTTCGAGGAAAAAGATGAGACCACCTCCTGGCACCAGCTTGTTCACATCGCAGAGAGCACCAGCGAGGAACGAGGAAACACTCTATCTCCGCCGCCGTCGCCACTTGACGACTACTACCATCTCAACCTTAAGAAATACACGGGCGGCCCTAAGAACTCTTATATTCTTCCTCTTCCTCAGACGGACACCGTCCCACTCTCTTCTACCTATACCAAACGGTATAGGTAACCTTAGGTTAATAAAACCCCTTTTTGTTATAGTTACAGAAATACTTTTCGTTGTTCCGTTTCTTTACGAGAAGATAAAAGGATACCCCCTTTCATCCCCATCTCATCATCCCCTTACAAATGGTGACCCGACGCTAAAAAAAACACAAAAAACAGACCTTCTGATATACGAAACGTAAGAAAAAAACGGAATATAAAAAAAACAAAAACAAAAGAAACAATCGAAAAGTTATTTCTGCGACGAAAAGGGTTTAAAACTCAACCTCACGGCGACAAAAAAACTCCGTCGTTTTTACCAAAAACAAAAACAAAAAACAGTCACCAATTAAGCAAGACGCGAAACTCCGCGTTTTTGTGAACAGAAAAAAAAATTCCAACCTTGAGAGATTCGGAAACTTTTTAAATTCTCTTTAAAAGCTTAAAAGATAAAAAAGGACAATTATTTTTAACACTAAAAAAGAAAAGAAACTACCGAAATCCCTTTTTTCTCTCTCTCTTTCTCTCTATCACAGTAAAGGCGTACTTCGCATCGAAGAAACTTTTTCTTTTATAAAATATTTTTTCTGTCTTTAACTGAACGAATTCTTGACAGAGAAATACTTCAAAATACCTTAAAATATAAAACTATTAACAAAGAAAAAACTTTTTTCCGAAATTAAAACAAGTTTCAAACAACTTTAGACGGTCAGACTCTTCGACGCCGCGACGTATCCACCCTCCAAAATGGCGCTGACCAATTCTTTTGACTTCAACCGAAGAAAGGACTCAACAAACGAAGAAAGAAAGCATTCTTTTTGCCTTTAACACACACACAAAAAGAAAAGACTCTTGTTTTTACGAATAATTTTTTTAAAGGCCCCTTAAAAGAGTAAGTACATTAGGTTTTTCCCTATTACACAGAAATACATACACTCAAATATATCTATCCCCTCTGTCACAAAAAAAATACATACGTATTATTTTTTGTAAACTTCTTAGCTTTCTACACTTACACAATTCCTCTTTCGTTTTTTCTCTCTGAAATGTGTGTTTATGACGATTTTTTCAATTTTTATTTAACTTAGATTTCTTGGTCTGGGGTCCCATTAAAAAAATGAGCGCTTTATCTGCTAACGCCGGAGACAGCAGTCAACAGGTCACATTGGCCATACTCCATGCGATAGAGCGACTTGAGAGAAACATGTGAAAATTAAGCATGTCTAGACCTCAATCGCCTAGACGTCGTAATCGTTAGTCGTCCCCACACCATCGCCACTCAAATAAGCCAGAATTGTGTTACTGCCACAGTCGCTATGGGAACCAAGCACATAAGTGTAAACAACCTTGTTCGTTCCCTAACCAGGGAAACTAAATTCTGGGGACCCGAGCACGGCACGGTCTCCACTAGATTCTCATGATAACCGTGCATATTTCATTAGGGACTCAATATCCCAAGCACGTTGCTTGGTTGATACTGGGGTAGCTTGCAATATTTGGCCACTGAAACTACTAGCTAAAAAGCCACCAGTGTCGCCCATTTCACTGCAAGCCGTAAATCACTCCCCTATTCACACGTACGGTCAACTTTCTCGTTCTTTGGACTTGGAATTGCGCAGAGACTTTACGTGGGTCTTTACAGTCGCGGATTTACCCTACCCCATTCTGGGCGCGGACTTTCTGCACCACTTTAATCTATTAGTGGACATACGCAGACGACGGCTGATAGATGCTAATACGGAACTTTCCGTACCGGGTTTTAAATCAAACACCCCATCTGTCAGCCCGGTATTCTTTATTGCCGCAACCGATGACTTATACCAGACCCTACTCCACTCATACCCAGAGTTAATGAACCTTAATTTTGTTGTGAGTAATCCAACTCACTCAACAAAACATTATATTGAGACCACAGGAGCTCCTATGTTTTCACGCCCTCGTCGCTTACCTACAGAGAAACTAAAAGCGGCGAAGGCGGAATTTAACCATATGCTGCAACTGGGAATTATACGCCCCTCGTCCAGTCCTTGGGCGTCCCCTCCGCATATGGTACCGAAGCGCTCCGGAGATTGGCGTCCGACTGGGGACTATCGACAACTCAATGCCATGACGGTATCTGATCGTTACCCAATCCCACATATACAGGAGTTTTCTTCGTCTCTGCACGGTTGTAAGACCTTCTCCAAACTGGACTTAGTAAAGGCTTACCATCAGATTCCACTGAATCCGGCCGATATACCCAAAACGGCGGTAACAACTCCTTTTGGAGCGTTTGAATTCCTGACTATGCCTTTCTGTTTGCGAAACGCGGCTAGTACCTTTCAACGCTTCATGGACGAAGTAGTGCGAGATCTTGACTTCGTCTATAATTACATAGACGACATACTTGTGGCAAGTGCCTCACCCGAGGAACATCTCACCCATCTCCGCCATATGTTCGAACGGTTTCAGCAATACCAGGTGAGGATAAACCCTGGTAAATGTGTTTTAGGTGCTTCGTCACTAGTTTTCCTGAGCCACATTATCAGCCCTGAAGGCATATCTCCCTTGCCTGAAAAGCTTAAAACTCTACAAGACCTTCAACCACCTACTTCACTTCGCCAACTAAGGCACTTTCTGGGTCTGTTAAATTATTACAGACGTTTTATCCCACACTGTGCGGATCTCTTGTCTCCTCTTTCCGACCTGTTACGTAACAGGAAGAAGAAAAACGAGCAGATTTCACTGAATGATATTCAGCTGAAACCCTTCAATGAAGTGAAGCAAAAACTAGCGACGACATCCTTGCTTGCCCATCCTGTGTCCAATGCCCAGTTTTCACTGGTCGTTGATGCATTGGGCACAGCTGTAGGTGCAGTGTTGCAACAGCAGCACCAAGACCAACTGCAACCTCTCGAATACGTTTCGAGACAACTGAAACCAACAGAACAACGTTACAGTACGTTTGGCCGTGAACTACTGGCAATGTACCTCGCAGTGAAACACTTTCAGCATTCACTCGAGGGCCGTCAATTCGTGATCTACACTGATCACCGTTCACTTACATACGCACTGTGTGCTAAGCCGGACAAATATTCTCCTCGCGAAACTCGCCACTTTGATTTTGTTTCGCAATTTACTAACGATATCCGACATATATCTGGTGAACAGAATGCGGCGACAGACGCCTTGTCCCGCCTTCCTATAAATTCTCTGTCTTCACCTTCAGATATCGATCTACAACAGATGGCTTTAGACCAGCCACGTTTGGACACTCTGGATCTGTCGTCACCTGAGTTTGCAACTTGCAAATTCAAATACCTGCCTGTGCCCACTTCGGACACGCAGATCATCTGTGACACTTCAACAGATACACCTCGCCCTTTTGTTCCACTAACTCATCGTAGGGTCGTTTTTTATACCCTTCACAACTTGGCACACCCCGGACTCAAAGCCACAGTGAAGCTGATTTCAGCTAGATTTTTCTGGCCAAATATGAAGCGTGATATCACTGCCTGGACACGTTCCTGCGTATCCTGTCAAAAGTCAAAGGTGCACAAGCATATCCGTGCACCCCTTGGAACATTCAGCACTCCAGACGCTCGATTCAGCCATGTTCATATTGATCTGGTTGGACCATGGCCTGTCAGTCATGGATTTACTTATCTCCTGACCTGCATAGATCGTGTTACACGGTGGCCTGAAGCCATCCCTCTAAGTGACATTTCGGCTGAATCCGTAGCGCGAGCCCTTATATCGGGCTGGATATCACGCTATGGAGTCCCCTCAACTATTACCACCGACCGTGGTGGACAATCTGAATCCCACCTATTCCAGGAACTTTCCAGGATTTTAGGGATTAAACGTATCCGTACGACCAGCTATCATCCAGCTTCCAATGGGATGATAGAACGCTTCCATCGCCAATTGAAAGCCGCGTTGCGTGCTTATCCTGACCAGCAGCGATGGAGCGAGTACGTACCTGTTGTCCTTCTTGGCTGTCGCACCGCGATCAGAGAGGACCTCGGATACTCTTCAGCCGAACTTGTCTATGGACTACCTCTATCGTTGCCGGGTCAGATGCTGACCCCGATAGATTTAACGGCAACAGATACAGCTCTGTATATAAACAGACTGCGAGATTACTTTAATGAGCTCCCACCTATGCACCCTAGACAACGGACCATTAAATCTTCGGCCCCTAAAAACATTTCCTCGTAGACTCATATTTTTGTGCGAAAAGACTCTGTGAAAGCCCCTCTTACTCCTCCTTATTCTGGTCCTTATCGCGTGCTTTCACGCACTGACAAACTTTTCACCCTTGACATTGGTGGCAAAAAAGACACCGTATCCATCGACAGGGTGAAAAGAGCTTTTCTTAACGCAGAAACACCTGAGCCCCATATTCCCCCTACTGTGCATCAGACAACTGCAAATACACATTTACTTTTAGAAAACCCTAAAGAAAATTATGTCACCACCACACGTAGTGGCCGACGAGTATATTGGCCCAAAAAACTGTCTAAAACTGTCTATATATAGAATGAGCCTTGTACTCTATTTTTCAAAACATACTTCTCACATTAAGGATCCACACTTCTCCAAAATTACTTTTTTCAAAGAGAAGACAAACTCTTAAAAAATAAAAATTTTTTTCATTAATATACAAACATTTGCAGAAAATACTTTTCCCTGCAAAGCAAAAAAAAAAAAAAAACAACTTTTTAAACATTTGTTAATTGACAAATTTTTTATTTTTGTTATTTCCCACTGCTACACTTCCTTTTATTTCCTGTCGGCTTTCAGCCTAAGCAGAGGGTTATGCAGCAGTCACCAATAGGGACTACTTTTGAATGCGTAATCACTGTCCCTGTGAGCTGGCTTGTCCAATCAAATCACAGGGCGCAGTAATATCGTTAGTTCCCTAAGGGACTACTTATGTCCCCTTTGGGTTCGAGGAAAAAGATGAGACCACCTCCTGGCACCAGCTTGTTCACATCGCAGAGAGCACCAGCGAGGAACGAGGAAACACTCTCTCTCCGCCACCGTCGCCACTTGACGACTACTACCATCTTCACCTGAAGAAATACACGGGCGGCCCTAAGAACTCTTATATTCTTCCTCTTCGTCAGACGGACACCGCCCCACTCTCTTCTACCTATACCAAACGGTATAGGTAACCTTGAGTTAATAAACCCCTTTTTGTTATAGTTACAAAAATACTTTTCGTTGTTCCGTTTCTTTACGAGAAGATAAAAGGATAATCCCTTTCATCCCCATCTCATCATCCCCTTTCACGATGATTCCCACAAACGTTTCTTCGTTTGTTAGTTTAGCTCCACATTTCTTTTCACCGTTCAAGAAAAAGATTTCACATACTTAACATTTTCGACCAATGAAAACGATTCTTGCTCGTTTGAACTGAATCTTTTAGCGAACCAGTGTGAAAAGTCTGTGGGGAGGTAGAGATACGAACGAACACAAAAAAGTTACTTGCTTGTATAGCTACCCTCTTTCTTTCTCTGTTCATTTAGCTACTCTCCCTTTTTCACCATCCAAGAAGGGGATTTCACATACAAGTTCCAAGCTCAATATTTTGGCCAGTGAAAATCATTCCATTGCGTTTGAAATGACTCAGTGTGAAAATTCAAATGAAAATAAATATTCTCAACCGTTCATAACATTAATTTTTATACATTTTCTTCCTTCATTTTATAACATTAATTGTCAGTGCTGTTCTTGGTACATTTTCAAAGACGCGATCACCGTCTATAACCTTAGCCAAGCCAAGAGCCACGTCACAGAACCGCTGATAACAAAACTCGTTCTTTGGTCGAGATCAAAGTGTAGTATCTGTTCCGATGGATACTTCACCCCAAGGACTGGTATTGTCTTGGCCTTCAGGGCTTGATTTACGCCGGTCTATGGGTCTGTCCTGTGCAGTTCTAGGAGGTCCACCCTCCCAGGCTTCCCCTCCCCTCTTTGGGGAGGAGTAAGTTTATTGCTTACTGCCTGAGGCGCCCCTACCGGGGAATGCCGACGGGGCTGCCCAGGCAATTTTTGATGGTCAGAGTGCTCACCTCTCGGGCGCTGGCTTTTCAACCCCCACTTTCCGACCCGACCTTGGGTCACATCTTACTTGTGGGAGTAGGATAAAACTGGCATTGTGCCTAACTCCTGGAGAGGAGTAAATAATACAAAACCGATGACAACTGAACTAATTAATTGCCACACAGGACTGATATTTATCACGCTTGCCCCTTTCTGTGTTCTTGTTTTGTGCATAGAAACAGAAAATCCGCTAGTTTTAAATAGGTATGAATTATAAACTAAGTTATAGTAATAAAATTCAATTAAATACCCTACGATTTGTGCTTTTACGGCAATATCATTTTCTATTTATAACTATTTATTTACCTCGCAGAAGCCACACGTAAACAAAACAGAAACAAACATTTACGATTTTGCGATACTTATTTTAAAATACTTATTCTAAAACATGAGGGGAGGGAGCGCTTAGTTCCTATTTAAAACTACAGGCGTGGGAACCTCGCCCCACCCCAAGAAACCTTCCAAAAAATCGATATCGACAAGTAACAAATATTTTAGCGGAGGCTTAGCCCCTATTTAAAACTAGAGGTGAGAACCTATCCCCCCCTTAAAAACTTGTTGAAATATTCCTGCTTTGTGCCATTTTTTCCTACTTAATTATTTGTGTCATTTTTACCGGTAGCATTTTTTACCGTGCCATTTTACCTGTGCCGTTTTTATCGATCACCAACAAAAGGTTCACGTGGTCGTGTTGATGGATCAGTACAGTTGACCCATTCTAACAGGGTCGTCTTTTGTTTGTTTTCCCACTTTGAACTGAAGAACACTAAACCCTTTTGAAACAAAGCTAACGAAATGTCATTGGTGGAAATGGTGCCAAAAATGCTTTCGTCTGAGAACAAAGTGTAGTATCTGTTCTGATACTACACTTCATATTTTCTGTTCTCGGTCTAGACTGAGGCAGTTTTTAGTTTTGTCCCGATCCCTTTTTTGGGAACTGGATTTTTCCCACATTAAAACCGACCTAAAGTATACTCTGCCCTTGTGGTGGGGGCAAGTCAATAGAGACGCTAATTTGTTGGCGGTTAGAGGTACACCGTTTGCCTATAAACATCAACTTAAAATGTAAATCCATGCATTTAGCCTGATGATTTCCTTCGGGTATTTTTATAATGTGTGTGCATGTGTGTGTGTGCACGCGGTGTGTATAGATGTGTCCGTCTATCTTTCAGTTCGTGAGCAAAAGACAGTGTCATTGAGTGGATCGTGTTTATTTCTATGTAATTCGGATAGTAACCTTGTTGCCCTTGGGCAGGATTGCAGAACAAAATAAAATGAAAACAAGAAAACAAAAAAGACCATACACATAAAAGCTACCCCCCCCCCCAATAAATAAAGGAGATCCGGAAGGAGGAGTTAAGTTGCGCGATCTTTTCCACGTGCACGCCAATCAATAGAACAAATCTGTTTGAACTCGTTGACCTTGTCTACACTTAATCACTCGCATCTGAAACCGCATTTTCAGGCATTGTTTTTTTCGCTCTTTTATTTTCTCCCCCCCCCCTCCATTCTTCCCGCTGTTCGAGATATGTGTATCAAACTCCCACCGCCGCCAATGTCCTATCACTTCTTCTTCTTCTTCTTCTTCTTCTTCTTCTTCTTCTTCTTCTTCTTCTTCTTCTTCTTCTTCTTCTTTTTGTATGATTGCGTACTGTTTTTATTGTTGTTGCTATTGATGATGGTGCTTCTACAGGATACGATCAAGCACGAAGTTAATATGCTTAATCGTTAGTTTTCGGTAATTTCCGTAGCATCCCGAAACAGGCGATGAACTTATCTAATATAAAATTCTGCGATGTCCGTTCGTCGTTACAGTTCGTACAAGGTGCAGCATGAAGATCTACAACATGCATATGCAAAGTTAACGCAAGTATCTAGATCCTATTAAAAAGTTATGGTGTTTTGGGAGTTTATCTGTTCGTACACAAATAGAAACATGTGATTGGTTGACAAAAAAAGAATAGGCAGAGTACGCATTACTAAGGCCGTAGTTTTTACGATATCAAAGGATAATACAACAACAACCACAACCACAACAACAACAATGGGATACGTGTTTTATAAATGTAAATACATTAGCATAGCATAAAAATATATAAATATTTTAAAAAACTAAATGACCTTTTTTGAAAATCTGTAAAAAGTAGACATAAAGGTTATTTGGCATTAGTTGATAGCGAATTATTTCTTCTAAAATAAAAACAATATTTATATATATTCATTGTAGTTACTTACTCTCTCATGCAAATACTAAGAAGCATATTTTTTCCATGAAAATTCACAAATATTTTTCCCCGTACTGTTATCCTGAAGAATTCCTTCGATGGCATGAAACACAACTGTTTCTGTGTAGCTCACTTGTCGTAAGTATATTTTTCGCGCAGTGATCGTAGCAGAACTGTGAAAGATAAATTTATAGTCTAAAGAACTGAAAAAAAATAAATTTCGCCCGAAGCTGTCCTTCACTTCCCCATGGGTTAAAAGGACCCACAGTGACAGGCTGTTCTCCCCATTCGAAAGGAGATGGTAATGTCTGGAAAGAAGATCTCCTGTGCGTAATGTAACAATTTACAAGTGTATAATTTATTTAAAGAAAATAATTCATTGATATCATCCAATAGGCGATAGTTTTGAGCGTAGGTAAAAAATAAAATTCTGCATTATTTTTACAGGCCGTACTCCCTCCCCATCTGAAAGGATGTGGTAATGCCTGGGCCGAAGGTCTCCCTTGCGTAATGTAACACATTTAAAGTAAGAATTCATTGTTCAATAGTCATTAGTTATAAGCGTAGGTAATAAAATAAAATTCTTCAACGTTTTTCTCAGACCTGGCAACCGACTTTCGTAACCATAGCACATATGACTAACAATAAAGGAATGTCGAACGTATGAAGTTAATGTTTTAACCTGTTTGAAAATCGGTCCTGGAGAAAGATTTTGTTACAGAATGTATAATTTTATAGTAAATATGTAATAAAAAAGGGTAAAAATAGAACGAAAGAAGAAAAAAAATACATGAAAGAAATTACAATTTTTTAAGTGTGAAAAAAAACAACAACAACAACAAAACAAAACAAGAAAACATTGGGTGAGCAATTATGTTAATGATAGCAATTTCTTTTGTGATTCTGCTAATCGGAGAAACACAAAGTTATGCCTTTCAAAAGAAATGAAGCGTTTTTGGCACCAAGGTACTTGTAAGCTTCTAAAATCCTACACTGCCATCGGAAAAATGAAGTAAAGCGTTTTTTAGCACAAAGGTATCTACAAGCCTCTGAAAGTCTACACTGTAACAGTAGAAAAAAATAAAGCGTTTTTTGGCACTAAGGTATCTATAAGCCTCTAATAGTCCACACTGAAACAGAAGAAAAGAAATGAAACGTTTTTTGGCACTAAACAATCTGTAAACCACTAAAAGTATACACTGTAAAATAAGAGAAGAAATAAAGCGTTTTGGCACCAAAGTATTTGTAGTCCTCTAAAAAGTCTACACTGTAATAGGAGAAAAGAAATGAAGCGTTTTTGGCACCAAAGTATTTGTAGTCCTCTAAAAGTCTACACTGTAATTGGAGAAAAGAAATTAAGCGTTTTTTTGGCACCAAAGTATTTGTAGTCCTCTAAAAGTCTACACTGTAATTGGAGAAAAGAAATTAAGCGTTTTTTGGCACCAAAGTATTTGTAGTCCTCTAAAAGTCTACACTGTAATTGGAGAAAAAAATGAAGCGTTTTTGGCACCAAAGTATTTGTAGTCCTCTAAAAGTCTACACTGTAATTGGAGAAAAGAAATTAAGCGTTTTTTGGGCACCAAAGTATTTGTAGTCCTCTAAAAGTCTACACTGTAATTGGAGAAAAAAATGAAGCGTTTTTGGCACCAAAGTATTTGTAGTCCTCTAAAAGTCTACACTGTAATTGGAGAAAAAAATGAAGCGTTTTTGGCACCAAAGTATTTGTAGTCCTCTAAAAGTCTACACTGTAATTGGAGAAAAGAAATTAAGCGTTTTTTGGGCACCAAAGTATTTGTAGTCCTCTAAAAGTCTATACTGTAATAGGAGAAAAGAAATGAAGCGTTTTTTGGCACCACGGTATCTGTTAACAAAGAAATGAAGGGTTTTCTGGAGCCAATGTATCCGTAAGCCACTAATGGTCTACATTGTAACAGGAGAAAAGAAATAAAGCGTTTTTTGGCACCAAGGTATCTGTAAGCCTCTAAAATACTAAATTGTAACAGGAGAGAAGAACTGAAGGGTTTTTTGGCACCAAGGTATCTGTAAGACTCTAAACGTCTACACTGTAATTAGTGAAAACAAATGAAGCGTTTTTTGGCACCAAGGTATCTGTAAGACTCTAAACGTCTACATTGTAATAGGAGAAAAGAAATGAAGCTAATCATATGTACATGACGTGCCCAGCGTAATTTATTAACGGTATCCTATGGTTCGGAAAACGTTAATCTGAAATGCATCATTAAATAAACATGAGTTAACGAACCAGGAAGTTAATGACCATTCACAATGCGCTACACCCGAAGGATTATACTGACTGACTTCATGTAAAAAGGAAATAAGGTATAAGAGGATTTTTAAGTATTGACACTGCGATAAAAGGACTAGAAAAATATTTAACACAAGATAGAGAAAGGGTGATTAACGCCGCAACAAGCACCACCATGATGACCCAGACAAACCAGCGAAATGGAAACAACAAGGCGAAGAAAGCAAAATGGGAAGAGAAACAGCTACATGGTCTATTTGTAAAACTGGCCAAAAAATAGCGCATGGAAACACATGAACATGGTTACGGAAAGGACACTTGAACAGAGAAATGGAATCGCTACTAACAACTGCATAAAACAACGCGATCAGAATGAACTACATAAAAATCAAAATAGACAAAACCCCAGAAAAACGGTAAATGTAGACTGTTGACAAAGAGACGAAACGGTAAACAACATTATAAGTGAATACAGCAATCAACCCCCAAAATAGTATGAAATAAGACGTGACTGTGACGGGAAAGTAACACATAAACAAATGGTACAGACAAAAACCGAAACCAGTAGTGGAAAATGAAAGGTATAAAATGCTGTGGGACGTAGAAATACAAACGGAGAAATTCATCCAACCAACAATGAAAGAACAAAATAAAACAAACAAACAACAAAATTGCCAAGTAAGTAGATTTTTCCGTCCCATCAGTTCACAGGGCCAAGGAGACAGACAAACTAAGGAAATGCACGGACCTTGCTAGAGAGCTGAAGGGAATATGGAACGTTAAAAAATTACCGTAATACCAATAATTGTATGAACACAAGGAACAGTTCCGAGATCTGGAAAAAAAGACTAGGAGAAATTGGAATTGAAGGAAGGATTGACACCATACAAATCATGAAACCGTTGGATACATTAAGAAAGATCCTTGATTGCGGAAGCCAACCTACATAACCTGGTAACCTCGACGAACATCAGATAATTTGAAATAGAATAACGTAGCTATGTTTAACTAGAAATAACATGAAACTGTTACTACCAGGTTAGATATGTAAGACAGATCCCATAATTTGTCACCCCGTCACTTAAATGCGATAGTACAAGATTATTCGGTACCACAGAAAATGTTCATGAAGGGCACAGGGTGAAGGATGAGCTAGGGAAGAAAACACCATACAGACCTCCACTCGAGTGATACAGAGAGTACTGGAATCGAGAGGAGCGTTATTGTCACTCAAATTCCTGGAAATTCCAACGTTACTAATGAGAACTCAATGGTAAACAGCTGTTGTGAGAACGCAAAATGACTTGCACAATGATCAAAAGGTGCGGAGAGTACTGGGAATTTGGGGAGACTTATTGTCACTCAGACTCCAGGGAACACCGTCAGTTTTTGCTAGTGAGCGGTCGCTGGTAATGATTCGTGCGAGATCTAGTGAGTAAAAAAATAATTAAAGTTCCCTGGTTCAGTCCCGAGTTGTGGAGTACAAATAAGAAAAATGTTATAACCCCCTCTGAGAAACTGAAACCGCATCAATACGGTTGGTACCACAGAAAATAACTATAGAAAATTTGAGAGGATGGAAAGACCGAGGAGGGATAGCACTATGAAAATCTATACAGGGAGTCCATGGAATCTTGTGGAGGCGTATTGTCATTCAGATTTCAAAGAAAGCCATCGGTCTTTATCAATGAAAATTTAATTGTAAACGGCTGATGCAAGAATAGAAAATGAGTTAAAATGGAGATGGAAAGAAGCGGAGTATTGTAAATCTTGGGAGACTTGTCCCGCAGATTCCAGGAAACACCACCTGACGCGCGTGAAGATTGCTAGTGAGTAAGAAATAATAATACATAATGCAATGCCAATTCTAAGACATTCAAAGAAATATCAATATAGTTATAAAGATCCGTAACTAGAAATGACAAGAATGTGGCACATGAAAACATTAATAATTCAAGTAGTTGGGAAACTGGATGTAATTAGGAGAGGCTAAAAACTTATTGTTCTTACAAACAAACCCTGCAAGTTTTTTTCCACATAGAAAAGCACTTTGTTTTATTTTACTTCAGTCGAAGTTCTCAGAAGTCAAAAGCCCCTTCTTGGGGCTAACACTTGATCTCTATATGAGATACATAGATATTTGAATATTCTATTAAAGTTCCGCTATATCTCTCAAACGTTGAGTTAGTAAAGAAGTGAAGAACATTAATTTTCCTCTCACTAATTGACCAGTTAACTATGTTATTGTATATCTTTCTTGTGGTCTCTTGGTCTTACCGGATTCTAGGACAAAAATTTATCTAGTTTTGTGGAGTATTCAGCTTAGTGATGTTACTATAGAGCAAATCACTTAGAGAAGGTGCACCATTCCTCATATAAGCCAGTGTGAGGTAGCAATACCAAAGGGGATCTTATTTGTGCTTCGAATACTATGTTAAAAGAGCGCGCATGTGTGCAGTGTAACTAACAAGGAACATTTCCAAATTCAGCAAGGTAAGACATGGCATCAGTTTAATATGGGAGGGGGGGTCTAGCTCCCTTAAATAGGGGACACTCTTGACTCTTAGCAAGCCAGACCCTGTGCCAGAATGGGCCAGGAAGGAACAGATACTACACTACTATAGGTGTCGCATAACTGTCCTGCAAGGCGAGTATTCTTATGAATAAATAAATAAATAAATAAATAAATAATAATAATAATAATAATAATAATAATAATAATAATAATAATAATAATAATAATAATAATAATAATAATAATAATAAAAACGTGCAAGACAAACCAGGCTGATTAGAACTAATGAATCTGCTATTAAAATTGAAGAACTAAAAAGAGAAATTGAGAGAAAGATGACTTAGACGAGCTTATGGAGATGAATAAACTGGATGTAGTTGAAGAAAAGTCTAGGGTAGAAGCAACAACTAACTCTGAGAACGAAAGTATTGTAACTAATGGTAATCAAGTTGTTTCAACAGATGCATGGAATGACAGAAGAAGATATTGATATTTTCAGATTATTAGGCGAGAAGCTAAAAGCTGGCAATTTAAAACAGCCGCCGAGCCTGCAATTAGTCAATAAGAAAAGACTTAAAACTGTCACCACCAAAGTGAATGAAGTCTTGCCATTAGTAAATAATATTGATCAGTGTAATAAAGTTATTAAAGCTGCTGCCAATACTGTGTCAAAGCTACTCAGAATAGAAAAACGGAAAAAGAAGTAAAGAAAGAGCCCTGGTGGTGGAAACGTTTAAATGGGCAGATAAAACAACTAAGAAAGGATTTAAGTAAAGCGGTCGGTAATGGAAAACTCAATAGTCAGAATGCTTGTGAAAGACTAATCCGTAAGTTCGGCATACACCGAAAAGGTTTCAAGTGTGTAATTAAAGAACTGAAATAGCGTGTCGTAGCTAAAACTGCCAAAGTTAGACGTTACAGCGACAGAATTATCGGCAAAACAGACTGTTCGAGAACAACCAGAAACTCCCTTTTGAATAACAAGAAGGCATTTAAAGAGGGAATAACGTTATACCTGATGCTGACCAATCTCGTGCATTCTGGAAAGGCATTTGGGAAAAGGATGTAAAACATCAAGATGATGCAGAATGGATTAAACATATTGAACGGGAGGTGTCCCCTAGAGTAGAACGATAAACGAATATAACAATCACCGTTGAGGTGCTGAAGGAGAGAGTTAAAAAGCTTTTAAATTGGAAAGCACCCGGACCTGACGGAGTCCAGGAGTACTGGTTTAAAAATCTTCCGCCTCTTCACCTTTTCTTACAGCAATGGTAAATGGCTGTTTGACGACGGGTAGCTTTTCTGAGTGGCTGGCAAAGGGCACTACAGTCTTGATAATGAAATATAAAATAAAAAGGGGTGAAGTGACAAACTTTAGGCCAATCACTTGCCTCTCAGTTATGTGGAAACTTATCACTAGCATATTGTCTGAAAGTATTGATGGTCATTTGGACCAAAACAATTTGCTGCCTGGGGAACAGAAAGGCTGCCGAAAAAGATCACATGGCACCAAAGATAAGCTTCTGATTGATAAAATGACCCTGAGAAACTGCAAACGAAGAACTACTAACCTTGCGATGGGGTTAGTAGATTATAAGAAAGCGTTTGACATACTGCCCCATTATATTATTCACGGATACACAAATGCTTGGAAAATTTCGGAATATCCCCCAACATTCAAACAGCTTTAAAGAATAGCATGAAGAATTGGGAAACCAATTTAACTTCAGAAGGTGTTGCATTGGGTAAAGTAAAAATCAAGAGAGGGATTTTCCAGGACGATATCTTTCCTTTTTGTTTTTGTCATTAGTTTGATCCCGATGACACTTCTCTTACGTAATGTGAAGGGTGGATATGAACTCGAGAAAGGGTTTCCTACAGTCAACCACTTACTATTCATGGATGACCTTAAAGTTTTTGAAAAGAATGAAAAACAAAATGATACCCTAATGAATACGGTTATATTATTTAGTGACGACATACGAATAGAATTTGGCATCACCAAATGTGCTATTCTTGTTATAAAAAGAGGTAAACTTGAACTCCCAACAACAGATCTGATAATAAATGTTAACAAATACTTGGGAATCTTGAAGGCAGATAATATTAAAAGCAAGGAAATGAAAAACCAGGTCACAACTGAGTAAAACAGAAGAGTAGGGAGTATTCTTAAATCGCACCTCCACAGTCGAAATACAATCTATGCTATCAATGCCAGAGCAGTAGCTATCATTCGATATACTGCTGATATACTTGACTGGAATGTAGGTGAATTAAAATGTTTGGACATCAAAACACGGAAAATGCTTACAATTTATGGAGCTTTTACAAAGAAAGGAGATGCAGATCGATTGTATCTACCTAGAAAGGAGGGTGGTCGAGGTTTACTTAGTGTTGAATATGTTGTGAATATAGAAGAAGGGTGTCTATATAAATATATTTTTGAAAGTAATGAGATTCTTCTCCGTGAAGTGAAAAGAGAGGAAATACTAAGAAGTGGGGTGAAAAAGAATCAAAAGTTGCAAGAGAGAGGGTTAAAATTATTTGGAAAGAAACTACACTTTAAAATTATTTGGAAAGAAACTACACAGTGTATTCTTTAAGAATACTGCATTTAGAAATAATGACAGCTGGAATTGGTTGGTCAGGGGTGATCTCAAAAGATCTACTGAGAGCATCTTAATGGCAGCTTAGAAAAAGCCACTCGCACTAGGTACATCAAACATTACATCGACAAAACTGCAGAATCACCGATATGCCGATTTTGTAATGAAAGAGAAGAAACCTTAGTGCATATTGTATCTGAATGCTTATGCTAACACAACATCAGTATAAAAAATTGAGACATGACAAAGTCGCTCAGGTACTACACTGGAATATATGCAAAGCTTATGAATTGGACCACAATGAGAAGTGGTATGAGCATAAGCAAGAAGTGGTACAGGAGAATGACAATGTCAAACTTCTTTGGGACATGTGCATACAAATTGATAAAGTTCTTGAACATTCCAAACCCGATTTAATATTTCTAAACAAAAACAAGTAAACTTGCTTAATCATTGATATAGTCTTTCCCTTCGATACCAGAGTGCAGGAGAAAGAACACGAAAAAATCAATAATATCAAGACATAAAATGGGAATTAGTTAGACTAGATAGATAAATGTTTTCAGAATAAAATAGTTGTTATTGCCCCTTGCATTGTTTCAGTTATTAGTTATCTTTCTTGTATTATTTGAGTCATAAGTTATCTTTGTTGTATTATTTGAGTCATTACTTATCTTTCTTGTGTTATTTGAGTCATTACTTATCTTTCTTGTATTATTTGAGTCATAAGTTATCTTTCTTCTGTATTATTTGAGTCATTAGTTATCTTTCTTGTATTATTTGAGTCATTACTTATCTTTCTTGTATTATTTGAGTCATAAGTTATCTTTCTTCTGTATTATTTGAGTCATTAGTTATCTTTCTTGTATAATTTGAGTCATTAGTTATCTTTCTTGTATTATTTGAGTCATTAGTTATCTTTCTTGTATTATTTGAGTCATTACTTATCTTTCTTGTATTATTTGAGTCATAAGTTATCTTTCTTCTGTATTATTTGAGTCATTAGTTATCTTTCTTGTATAATTTGAGTCATTAGTTATCTTTCTTCTGTATTATTTGAGTCATTAGTTATCTTTCTTGTATTATTTAAGTCATTATTTATCTTTCTTGTATTATTTGAGTCATTAGTTATCTTTCTTGTATTATTTGAGTCATAAGTTATCTTTCTTGTATTATTTGAGTCATTAGTTATCTTTCTTGTATTATTTGAGTCATTACTTATCTTTCTTGTATTATTTGAGTCATAAGTTATCTTTCTTCTGTATTATTTGAGTCATTAGTTATCTTTCTTGTATAATTTGAGTCATTAGTTATCTTTCTTGTATTATTTGAGTCATTAGTTATCTTTCTTGTATTATTTAAGTCATTAGTTATCTTTTTTGTATTATTTGAGTCATTAGTTATTGTTCTTGTATTATTTGAGTCATAAGGTATCCTTCTTGTATTATTTGAGTCATAAGTTATATTTCTTGTATTATTTGAGTCATAAGTTATCCTTCTTGTATTATTTGAGTCATAGGTTATCTTTCTTGTATTATTTGAGTCAATGTCTGAAACAATAACTATAGTAGAAATCTTAGACGGATTAATTTTTATTTTTAAACAAACTGAAGCGAAAGACATTTTGGTATTGTAAATAACACACGGGTAGAAAAAAGATGACAAAGTTGTTAGGCAGAATCAAAAATTAATGGTTCAGATGCGATGCTATTTAGGTTTACATTTTAAAATCCGACTGACATAATTTTATAGATATAGATTAATAGTTTGTTCAGTTATTCAAGTTCGACAAAATTCTTCTCGACAATGTCATTGTAGCTAAGTGTAATCAGGTCATATCTAACAGAGAACATTTTATACCCTTCAAAACGAGTCAATTGAGACGTCATGATAATAAAACAAAAACTTAAGTGTTAAAACATCGATAAATTATTAGGAATGTAACACTCTCCACATTTCCTCCTTTGTTGGCGGGTTATTTGATCAAAGCAAACGCAGTTATTCAGTGCAAAGTTCGTGTAATTTAATTAGGGGTGAGTTGTAAATTAATTTTCTCGAATTGGAATCGCTTCGGGGCTGATGGGAATCTGGGTCAATCTAAACGACCGGATCTTTGAAGTAGACTTTTGAAAAGAACTATTTTACAAAAGAGCGGCATTACTATTCTTTAAAAGGCGTCTTTATTTCTTCTTCTTCTTCTTCTTCTTCTTCTTCTTCTTCTTCTTCTTCTTCTTCTTCTTCTTCTTCTTCTTCTTTCTTTGTATTTTGATTCTTTTCATTTGATCTGACCTAATTCCCCTGATATAAAGGAGTTGCAGATGTAAGCGAGTTTGATCGCTCTCAATTTTATCGCTCACACACGCACTCGAAGACTATGTAGCATGATTGGCAAGGTGAGAATGAGCGAGATATGTTCCTTGCGAATTAGGCCTAGACCTTTCTATACGCGTCTAGTTTCACTTTCTTTTTCTCTTGTTTCCTTAATTTTTTCCCTTCTAAAAGTAACACGCATAGGGTGAGGAGAAGTGGCATGTACTTAAACCCATTATTTACAACTACGTCCGCAAACAATACATTACCAAGTCCCAATTAAAAAGTAAAACAAATGTTGATTAACCGATCAAAACTGGATGCCACTTGATAAAAAAAAACAGCATAGTTAACCAAAAATATAAATGCCAGAGAGCTACAAGCAAACGGCACAAGAGACAAGATATCAGATAACCAAAGTCATCACAAACTGATCTGACCACATTACAATGACTATACGCGCACACATACACATGCTAAGTCGTTTTTTTTTTTAAATAACACTCATAATTATATTTATATTTCTCGTGAAAAATGTTGGAAAAGGGTCCGTAACTCCCTTAAAAGGGCCCGTAGAGTGTCAGGGCTACTCCCATCATGTTCCCAAATAAATTCTACACATGTATAAACGTTTATATTTTAGGAAAGCTCTCTACTCAGTTTTTCTATTAACGGACAGAGTTTTATATATATATATATGAGATTTACCACACACCCACACACACATACACACACACACACACACACACACACACATGAACCGTCTGTCCATTCATAGAAAAACTGAGTAAAAAGTGTTTCTAACATATAAAAGTTTATACATGTTTAGAATTTTTTTAGGAACACGTTTATACACGTGGTTTTGGCTATCAGCCGTCATCAGCATGGCTGACCTGGGCAAGGATCGAACCTACGATATTACTGTTTATCACAAGACCACAAACAGTTTGCCGAAATATGTGCAATTTTTTATCGCCATAATGTTACGTTGTCTTTGTTATGGTTTTTACTAGGGATAGAAACATAGCTGTTTTCTTAGTATTTTTAAACTCACTAAGAGGTTAAGAATATTGCATTAAGTTGCCCTTTTTTATTAAAACGTGTAATTACTTTTTAATTTTTTATATATATAGTTATAAATTAATTTTTACGTACATATAAAGAATACATGGACACGTGTTTCTGGCTAATAATATTTCAAAGTGTAGTATCTGTTCTCAACATTACAGCGACATCTAACGACGAAACGATTGCGTGTGTGTATATATATATATATATATATATATATATATATATATATATATATATATATATATATATATATATATGACAAAGCAAATAATTACAAATGTATATTAAAGAATATTAATTTATTAGATACTGTTTAACAATTAATCTGCAAATTAGAAATACATAAATCTGTTTGTGGGGTTTTCGGGTTCCTATATATACGCCATTGCAAACTATTATGCAGTATCATAAAATGAAATAAGCATACACCGTTTTAATGTTAATATAATTGGGATAGATGGTAAAAACACCTTTGAATGTTTATATATATATATATATATATATATATATATATATATATATATATATATATATATATATATATATATATATATCATGGCCGGCGGGACAATTATGAAAGTGGGGGGGGGTCCTAAAAAGTGGGGGGCCAGGTTAAACACACGCATATCAACTTCAGCCCCCCACCCACGGTGCCGCCGTCCATATATATATATATATATATATATATATATATATATATATATATATATATATATATATATATATATATATATATTGTGTGTGTATTTAAGCAGCATATTTTCATTTAGGCAAACATTATTAAATAACACGGAGTGGTTTTGTTTGATGCGACTTTTTTTTATTTTTTCAATTTTCCGAATTGTCCATCTAATGTTCCGGTCAAATTGATATAAATATGATCCATGGGTTTCTTGTTCCATTCTTTTTTCTTTTTTGCAAGTACTTTCGATTTGAATCGTCAAATCATCTTCAGGCGGTATTAGTTTTGGTGTCTTTACAAATTATGACTTTACTGTTGTGCTCATTTAATAATGTTTGCCTATATATATATATATATATATATCAATACTAACCCTAACCTCGCCTAAGTTTTAAGTTTAGTTCGGCCAAGTTCAGTTAAGTTAGGTTCGTATTGTATAAAAGCATCGACACTTGATTCGGCTTTCTCCGTTCGTAGTCGGAAATATATGTGTGTGAGTGTGTGTGTGTATTTGTATAGATACATTTTTCACTAAAAAAGCTATTGATATTTTTCGGTTTACGGATCGAAGCGTGTGAACCTGTAAGTAGCTTACGGTGGGTAGAGCTGCTCAATTTAGATGTGCGTTATGGATATGTGACGCGGCATGAGATCTTGTAGTAGAGGATCGAATTACACACACACACACACACACCCACATATATATATATATATATATATATATATATATATATATATATATATATATATATATATATATATATATATATATATATATATATATATATATGAAAATGTTTACGTGTACCGAAAGAAAAGAATCAATAAAAATGTCATTGGGTGCACAGAAGCGAATATGTTAAACATCGGAGTAATAGAAACGTGCACTTCCAAAACAGGCAGCACTTGAATAATTGTGAGAATGCGTAGAAAACATTTACATACTTTGTTGTGCGTTCAGTTTCGGCTGTTCTATATAAATAAAGAAAAAAAACAACAATTTCATGTTTATATCCATACATTATAAAGTAACATAATATGTTTTATATATATTATCAGTATTTACTTCACAATGCTCAATACGTGAATAGAGTTTAGTAGTATATATATATATATATATATATATATATATATATATATATATATATATATATATATATATATATATATAGCGCAATTAAGCTTACTTGCCATAGAGATATTTTTATACTATATACGATGCTTTTTAAGAATAGGTATCCAAGAAAATTTCAATAATTATGTCAACAATTCTGAGTTTCATCGGATACTTCCGAGACTGGCGAACATTAACGAACTTCATCGGACAAACTAAATGTAGTATTTTTAAAAATTTCTTTTTTTGTTTAACGAAAGAAACTGTTGATTTTATCTTGTATTTAAGTGTATTCTGTAATATTGTTTCGATACTTCTACACAATCCGAAACTAATCCTAACCTAACACTAAACTAACTATAACCTAAGTTTTAGTGGGTTTAGTTCGGTTCGTATAGTGTAGAAACATCGTAGTCGGAACTGCTTACATCACGACTGGACATTTTTGGATACCTATTCCGAAAAGCCCCCCCCCCTCTCTCTCTTTCTCTCTCTCTCTCTCTCTCTCTCTCTCTCTCTCTCTCTCTCTCTCTCTATATATATATATATATATATATATATATATATATATATATATATATATATATATACATATATATGTTGTGGGTTCTTATAAAAAATATATATTTAAGTATATACTCTTTATAATATCCGAAAATGTTCCAAATTGCAAGCTCAATGAAATTGTATTACAAGATTCAGAGCATATATATTTTATAGTTGCATATATATTTCATAAGATCATATATATATATATATATATATATATATATATATATATATATATATATATAAACGTCATGTCAATAATAACAAGAGGCATAAAAAGCGCGAACCAAAAATAAAAGTAAACAGACTCCCAGGCAACTCCGAGTAAAAATAGCTAGTTTGAAATCAAACGCTAATTTTAATCTATATTTAAAACATATAAAACAATAACAAATGAATACATTTTTCACAGGCATTTTTTAAAACGGAAATATTAATGAAGTACTCTGCCGATTATTATTTGAAACCTGATCGAAAACATTTTTTTTTTTTTGCAACGGAGTGAATAAACGGTAATTGAACTAACATGTCGGATATTGAATATTTAATATCAAAGGAATTTCGATTTTTACTTTGAACAGGATTTAACATGTATTTCAGTGAAGACGCATCAAGAGTATTAACATCATAATTTAATGAATCTCCAATGTCAAAGCACTTTACATTTTTTAAGTACTTTGACATCTGAAATGGAAGACAGGATATGCAGGCGCCATCTTTCTTTTTTTGACCAGACGATAAGTTTCTTCCCGCAATACGTAACAAAGTGAAAATATTTTATAAGCATTTTTAGCAAAACACTTGGATTAACATTATTTTATGACGATCAAAAGTGATTTTAATAGCTTCTCATTGGCCATATTATGCTATCATATTGATGTTAATTCCAAGTAAATTCCTCCCAATTTTCCATTATTTCCGGTTTTTGTTTGTTGTTGTCGTTCCACTCCCCACTTCCAATGAATTTGTACAGACATACATTTATGAATAAATAATTAAAATTTTCCAACACTTTAGGGATATTTCGAGTAGAGTAAATGTGGTATAGTGGTGACTGCGATGATTCTAGCCAAGAGTAGGATAGTCAAATATGTTATAGTAGACAAAAGATCACCAACGACCCCCATTTTCCTATACTTTAATGGTCTTGTGCCTAATTTGTACAACATGTAACCTTTATCTTTTTTTCAAATGAATATTTCAAAGTGTAGTATCTGTTTTGATGTTACACCTGTTCTGTCCTCAATCAGTAAAGACTAGACTAAAGCAATTCTTATTTTGCCCCAATCCAGAGTGCGCTTTCTTTTCTTGGGGGGGGGGGCTAGATTTTCTTCACATTAAAAACTGACCTTGTGTCTAACTCTGCCCTCTAGGGGAGACAAGTAAATAGGAACATAAACTACGTGCTAAAAATATTCCGTATTTCTGAGATAGAGTTATGATGAAAAAGAAATCCATTTTAATTCTTCTTCTAATTAGATGTAATTTAGATTCACTGAACGTCTCTCTCTCTCTTAGCTATCTATGTATTTCTCTCACCTCTTTCACAGTGTGTTGATTCAACTACGCTCTAATATGTCTTAATTTATATGAGTATTTAAAGAAATATTGCCTCTGTTCTCAGCGTCGCTGCTAATATTACCATCTAATTTACTCTGTGTGTTCATACACATCATTAGCAGGTATGTAAATTAGATAGCGAAATAATGAGTCTCTTTACTTCTAGATTATCTGTATGTAAATAGACTTATTATTTGTAGTTATGCAAGCAGAATATTTTACAGATATATGTAAACAAGTTCCGAAAAATGAATTGGTTTGTGTAGACCATTTTAAATGTTTATATAAAGTATATTTATAAAGCTCTACATTATATTGATCACTTTTGAAAAAAAATGATTTTAAAGTCATTTTAGCAATACATTTGGACTTTTTAAATTCATATATATATATATATATATATATATATATATATATATATATGAAGAAATATAACTAAAAGAATAAACTTTTAGGAAATTAAACCTATTGTGAATAAAGAAAAGCTCAATATACAAGATAGAGCAAGAATATCTCACACACACACACACACACACATATATATATATATATATATACTTTTTTCGAACACAGAATATCTGTTATGAAGAAACGCAAAAACTGAGCACTGCTTGATCTAAGCCGATGATTTGTGCTTAATCCCTTTTTTCTCTAAGCCTTCGCCAGTTGCTGAAGGAATCGCTCTAATTTCCAACAGCCAAATTCTACATCAGATCCAGTATGAAACCCGGGTACACCTAACATACACTGTAATCTCTCCCCCCATCTCTCTCTCTCTCTCTCTCTCTCTCTCTCTCTCTATATATATATATATATATATATATATATATATATATATATATATGTCTGTGTGTGTGTTAAGATGTGAAGAAAACATTTTAGGTATGAAAAGCTTTATTCAATCAATACTAACTTCCGGTATATTATATATGCAATGACCAAGAGAAAATATGTTTACAGATCGGAAATAGCCGAATAAATCAATCAGAAAAGACAATAGACAAGAAAAGGGTAAAAAAGAAAAAGAAAACTGAAAACAAAGAAGAGAAGACAGCATGAAATTGATTTCATCTATTGGCGTATTACTTCAAATGTACTCACTCAACCTCATTTACTATTTTAATCTGCCGGCGATAACGTTTATGTAGACATTACTATTCTATAAAGAATAGAGTTCTCTATCTTACTGGTACTGTGACAAATATGTAAACAAAGAAAATACATAAATGTTATAACTTATCTTACTGCCATGGCGCAGAAGTAAGATTCTCGATACAGTTGGAAGTGATTTAGCGTTTGGGGTTCGTATCTCAACATGAAGACACTTGCTATGTCTAGCCACTCTGAAAAGCCGTGATATAGTGAACCAACTCTATGTAGATTAATATATATATATATATATATATATATATATATATATATATATATATATATATATATATATATATGTGTGTGTACATGCTCCCTACATATGGGTTGAGCTATCTGGCAGGGAGAATAAAGTCTTCCACTTTGAATAAACCAATAGTCTTGTATAAATAATAGAGATCTCTAGGTTACTGGTAACACGGAAAATATGTGAACAAAGAAAATATATAATTGCTATAATTTATCTTAATGTCAGTAGTAGGTGCTATGGAGTAGGGGTAAGATTCCTGACACTGCTGGGAGTAATCTGACGTTCGGGTTTCGAATCTCAGTTAAGATGTGATACCACAGGACGATCACGGTACGCTAGCACCCGAGTGGCAAACACCCCTTTTCAATGAAGGCTGTACTGGTCTTAGATGACATCATTATTTCTCTAGGATTAATTTACTGGACTGAAGGAACCGATGTGTTGAAATTGAATGCTGCATGAAAGAAGTGACAACCAGGAGTGTAATAAATTATATTTTTCTATATATAAAGTATTTATATATAGAAAGATATAATTTATTACATTTAAGCTTCCGAAAAGAACATAAAAACTCGAAGTCGCCTGGAGTTAGTTGCACACGACCCGACCACCACGAAGCCGGAAATCTAACTGAAATAACTGTCATAATATATATATATATATATATATATATATATATATATATATATATATATATATATATATATATATATATATATATATATAGAGAGAGAGAGAGAGAGAGAGAGAGAGATATTATCACAGTGATAATGTATATATATATATATATATATATATATATATATATATATATAACAGAGAGAGAGAGAGAGAGAAAGAGAGAGAGAGTGTGTGTGTGTGTGTGTGTGTGTGAGAGAGAGAGAGAGAGATAGAGAGAGGGGATAGAAAACTACAGTCATTGCCGTTCTTAATTTAACATGTCTCGGGTGATAGTTGATTTGACCTTTAATCCGGCAACTGGCCATTTCGATTGTTGGATTTAAGTTGTCATCTTGATAGCACCCGGTGACCCCGAACTAATAACAATCCTGAATCGCATTTGCCATGTTTAATGCAACAATAACACATTCTTGATTCTACGTGCCTCTTTACGAGAGCAATAGATCCTGGCGCAAGCCTTATAAATGTAGGGAACTACGATTCCACCAAAAGGGTAATTATTCTTATGACAAAAAAACACTGGAGAGTCGTGATATATCGAAACAGCTATATGTAGATGACTACATCACACACACACACACACACACACACACACACACACACACACACACACACACACACACACACATTATTTGGCCACATATTTGACGGCCCTGGATCAGTTCTGGATACTGGCCACAGAAATATTTTATATTATAATGATGAAGGATGAAAGGTGCCCGTTCTTCTCGATTATAATTATAGTAAGTTGTAATAGAAGTTTCATCTGACGACTTTGAAGTTTTACATTAAAATAGCTTTTATTTGAACTTGCAGAAAAGGAATTAAAACATCTAAGAGTCAATCTCTATGCCATGGAACTTGGTAGAGTTACTATATCGCTAGCGATTTGGGGAAACCAACCAAGTACGTTTTGTCTAGGCGGTGTCTTCGCTTCAACAACCGTGAGCGGGAAAACGAAATCGAGTGAGTGCTGGAATTAGTCCGACGATTCTTGTGTTCATACTCCGAGGCTTCGATTAGTTGGTGGGTCAATCACCTCAATGGTACACCTGTCTATTTAAAGCAAATGGAAATATGTAAGTACATAAATATATGTGACTGCTACAATATTTTCGCAAGTTCAGCCATTTTTAGCGTCGGACATTTCAAAAGCGTTCCGAACAGCCAATTGGTTGACAACTTGGGGTCTGCCTGAACGATGTCGATCCTTGAGACTTTCACAATTCCTCAACCTAACTACTAACTCTGTAGACAGTCATTTGACTGGCCTTTAACCACTTGGCGATGTTCTGCTTCAACCCCGTTTAGTTTGCATTGTGGTATACATGCACCGCACCACTATTACTGCTCACCATAATCGTCCGAAAAGAATAAGTTTTTAGTTAAGAGACACATAGCCGAGACAACTAGGACGTTAGTTAAAGTGTGCAGGTTATACTGAAGTTCAAAGTTCAAAGGCGGCAAAGATGATTGGAAAAATTAATGAAGAGTTGCGTTAAAAATTAATTAAAAATAAATACGAACACCTGTTAAAGGAATGGTTACCCATCGGCGGCTCTCCTCATTTTATTGAGCTGACAGGAAAAAAACTGGGTTAAAGAGAAACCGTCTATTTGATGGCGGCTACTCCGAATTCATAACCGTACGCCTGATTTATCTCCCTTTGGTTTAAAGCGTTTCTCAGGATGACAACGTCCATTGATTCGTGATCAAAATAATGTCCTCTTTTTATTGGCAAAATGATAAGAATATTTGAAAGGAAATATCTCCAATAATAATACTGAATTGTATTTTAGAAGAAATGTTTACTTTGCCCTCGGGTATTAAAGAATAATTCCCATTTTTTTTTTATTATCAACGTCGTATGTACAATCAACAGAAAGCGTTTCGATTTAGACAAAAAATAATCAAATATTGAAACGAATCAGAAATTGTAAAAATAAAAGATCCATTGTACATACAATATTCTTTATTGATGCTATCATCTACAATGACTGAACACATTTTGATGACGAATCAATGGACGTTGTCATCGTGAGAAACGCTTTAAACCAAAGGGAGATAAATCAGGCGTACGGTTATGAATTCGGAATAGCCGCCATCAAGTAGACGGTTTCTTTTTTACCAAGAACCATTTTGGTCGAAACTAAACTATTCAGATGCTGATTCACTCATCACTTACTTTAGTCCGATGATTTCTTCATATAATGCGTTCTAATTAATACCCGTCGATCCGTATCAGTAAGTTTAGAAATCCGACCGGAATTATTCCGGTTGCTGAAGTTGTTTTTCCATGCTTCTGGAATTATGTTATAGTACTTTATATGGTAGCTCTCGAAAAAAAGAAAAAAAAAGCGGTTCAACTGTTTTTGGTGACCGAGACTCCCACCATAAGAACTCCAACAATTCGTAGTTTTCCAAACTAAGTTAGGTCGCGCATTTTTACCATAATTTTACCAACATCTGAAAACGAATTACAAATAGTAAGTAAAGTGGATAAAAAAACGGAATATAAATTCACATAATGAACTTTCAATCAATATTCTAAATAAACTAGGTCATTGGAATATTTTAGTAAAATTTGCACTGTTTAACTTATTCTGTCCAACCCATATATATATATATATATATATATATATATATATATATATATATATATATATACTTCTTTTTAAACGTAATGCTCTTCTTCTTCTTCTTCTTCTTCTTCTTCTTCTTCTTCTTCTTCTTCTTCTTCTTCTTCTTCTTCTTCTTCTTCTTCTTCTTCTTCTTCTTCTTCTTCTTCCCTCTTGCAATCCATCAACCCTCTGTTAATCTGGTTCTCATGTTTTATTCTCTCCTTCCCTCCCTCTTTTCCTCTCCTCCCCCCCGTTATTCTCCTACCCTAAAGTTATATTCCACTTTCGTTATTTGTATATTTTCACTCTTTGTTCACCACTGCCCCCTCCGCCAATCAACAAAATCTCCGCCCACCGAACCCACCCAAACCCTATCCCCACCCACGCTTATTGTTTTTTCCCATTTCTAGCGACATCAAATCGCTCATGTATAGGTTCAGCAGGTACACATACGGTGCACCATCACATGAAAGTCCTTTTCACATAAAAATATTTTCTAAACAGTTTCTCTATGAGTTGTTTGACATCTCGAGGTTTCGACCAACACGGTCAATTCAGTGAAAATGTCTTACTTGGAGGGCGTGGAGCAGGATTCAGTTGGGCGTCTGTTGGCGTAATGGGTGGGAGCCGGCTAAGCTAGGATCGTGAACGTCATTTTTACTTTTCAAACATAAGTGTTTTCGGCAGAAGGGAATTTTGGGGAGGACTTCTGGCTTCCGGTGAAAAAATCGTGTATGGATGCCTGAAAGGGATACAAGAATTTTTTTTTATTCATATTAATTTGAGACTTTTCTTTCATCATATTCAAATAATTAACATGATACAGACTATTTGAAAAATAATTTATTTGATTGTTTCCAAAACTTAAAAAAATGTTCATTGATTTATTTTATCCGTATTTGATTTAACGTCTAAAATGCATTGTTTTTACACCTCATAATATTTTTTTATTATTAATTTGGCACTTCTTCAGTTTAGGTTTGAATCAGAACGTATTTGTTTTCAGTGCCACCGAAAGTAATATAGAAATAGAAGTTTTTATCCAAAAAATCTATAAAGCGAATAATAATAAAGCAAAAGGATTTCTGAAATTGGACATTAACACTAACCCTATTTCCCTCAAAAACATTTCACGTATTTTTGGAAAAACATATTTTCACTATTAGTTGAAAAAAAAACATTATTTCTTGAAAAAAAAAACATTATTCTATTTTGTTTATTTTTTTCAATGAAAATTTTAAAAAAGTTTTGAAAACAATCAAATAAATTATTTTTCAAATTGTATCACTTTCAGGCATCCATACACGATTTTTTCACCGGAAGCCAGAAGTCCTCCCCAAAATTCACTTCTGCCGTGTTTTCTGAATAGATATTTCTTTGAAGCCGCTATAAACTGATAATATCTTTTCAGCATTGGTGACCTTTTTATATGGAGTTGTACCAGCCGGCGAAAGTGTAGTATAGTTCCTAACGAAAAAAAGGGGGGGGGGGGAAGAAACAAATATACATCAAATAACTGTTGCTAAACGATTAAATTTTCTATCGACCTGCATAGTTTTGAACTTTCGAAACTGTTCTAAGTTTTGTTATTTCAAAATTTGCTTCATTACTTTCACCTAACCGATTTCATCAATCAAACAAAGCCGTCGGTTTTTTAGGTGGTCGCTAATTTCAGGCTAAAATATTTTAAAAAAGGCTTACAATTCCACTAAACCGACGTCCGGGGGTGGTTTCCAGTCGGATTAGGGTAAGCTTTTTCTTGTTTTTTAAGCCTGAAATCATCATCATCATCATCATCATCATCATCATCATCATCATCATCATCATCATCATCATCATCATCATCATCGTCATCGTCATCGTCATCGTCGTCGTCGTCGTCGTCGTCGTCGTCGTCGTCGTCGTCGTCGTCGTCGTCATTATTGTTCACCAGGAAGAATTCTTTCGTGACACCGTTATAATTTCATATTTCGAGATTACCATTGTATTTTAGGTACTTTACATTTTCAACGTAAACAAGAGATAACCTCTCTACCTACAATGTTTTATTATTTATTTATTTATTTATTTTATCTCAGAAGCGTCTTGATTGACTACTCAAAATAGTGTATTTTACATTCACAATTACCGGATTAACAGATCAGCAGAATTACATTTAACAAACATTAAGCGACCTTAGGAGTCAATAAGACTATTATTCATGAATAGTAGCTTATATTATTCTAACATAAACATTCATACTTGCTATCTTTATTTCCTTCTAATACGTTTTATATTATAATTTCTAAAACATACATTCTATAAAACATTTTATTCCTCACCAACGCTGGTTACATTAAACTACTTACTGAATTTTTTCTCATAAAGTATCGATTATATATATATATATAATAATTAATCAAGTTCAAATACATTAATAAAATAAACAAAAACAATATTTTTAAAAGTGCTCAGTAAAAAGTAGACCATTTATAAAATTACATAAACAATATTATAGTCTAAGCCAATCAACCAGCGTTTCAATGTTCTCACATTTCTTCACAGAGTGAATAAAAATAAAAAGTGAAACAACCCGCATTGAAAACGCTGGTTGATTGGCGTAGACTATAAGATTGTTTATGCAATTATATATATATATATATATATATATATATATATATATATATATATATATATAATTAGTTATAGAATATTTGTTTTTATCTACATAGTTTCCTCCTTACGGGAATTGTCAGTGTAAAGATGATTATTCACACCGGTCGCTGGACTCGAATCACGGAACATGAGTCATGTTTTTAGCTCAAATTCTAATGCTCTAGCCCACACGGCCGCTATAAACAACCCGATAAATCAGCGAGAGATTAAACCTATTACAGACAGCCGCCGTCAAGAGTGCTCGACTGCTGAAGGAATGTGTATTATATATATATATATATATATATATATATATATATATATATATATATATATATATATTTGTTATATGGTCAAACTAAAGTGCGTTAAGCTCAATGGATATTAGGCGATCCTGAAGTTATATGTAATTCCAGAGCAATGATAAATTGAAACACTCGAACAAAACAAAAAATTGTTCTTTAATGCAAAATAGCAGCTTTTTCATCATTGCCTCAATACAATATAAATTTTGGTTGAGTTTATTATGTCTATAAGATTCACACCTTGTAAAAAAACTCTAGTATTTTAATGTTTTGATTGTATGACGGCGATGATAAAACAGCTGTTATATTGAAGTAAAGCCCAATTTGGTTGATACAATATTTTTTTCGTCGTTATTTCAATATATATATATATATATATATATATATATATATATATATATATATATATATATATATATATATATATATATATATATATATATATATAAGGTTAATACAACAAAAGATATAAGAGGCAACTAATATCTTTAATTAGTGAACATCCGGATAAAAATGAAGCTCAATATACTGGATAGAGCATTAATAGCAATAGATAAAGTGAAAGAATAAAATAAGGTGCGAATCAAATTTTATTACAGTTCAATGTTCAGGCAAAGTACTTCAAAGTCCTTAACTCATGAGTTTTCAAAGAAAATCTTCTCCTCAGAGGACCATTACCGCAATGACATTACTGCAGGTAATAAAAATTAAACTTTGAAAATATATAAAAAAATATATATAAAAATACATAAAAGTATATAAAACATCAAATATATCGGCCCAAAACATACTTTTTTGTAAACCTATACAGTTCATCCAAGTCAAAAAGTTTAAAATAGCTCCAGGAAAGATATCAAAGAGGTTGATTAAAAAATCATCCAAGTGGTGAATGGTGGTCCAAAAACGAAAAAAGTTATCCAGGCTGGAAATTTGTTTGTTATCGATGCAGTAGATAACAGTGAAAAGTATATTCAAGGTGTATGCAAATTAATAAAACGATAGAAAAAACGATCACCTTATTTTATTCTTTCACTTTATATATATATATATATATATATATATATATATATATATATTGAAATAAAACTGTAGGGTTTGATGGATCAACATACACTTCCAAATATTCGATAAAATAATGGGGGGTTGGATATAAAATCTTTAGCCGGTTGGATGCTAGGGAAAGATCACTAGCTCTGTATGGGAAATATGACTGCTCGGGCGTCCTCTGGCTAGTTAAGTAATATAATAAATACACTTATCAAATTTCATGGGGAATAGAGCAAAACACGTGCATACCTTTTGCCGGATTTAGGATGGATCCCTATTGTCCACCAAATGGTAAGCTAAAACTTTGGATTAAATAGATGGGATGAGGGGACAATTGTAGCATAAAGGCCTTCTAAGAAAGCATATCAATTAGATAGATTCTCTCTAGGTAGGCAGAGTGGATAACTGTATTAACTGTAATAATTAATAAGTATAAAGTTAATTGCCATAGATGATTTAGACGACAGACTGAGGTTCGGTGCTAGAATTCGTTTAGGCCACCTTTTTGATTTAATTAGTAGTAACTAATTTTTATTCTACTTTGAACTAAATGTAAATTAAGCTAAACTATAATTTTCCAAGACTTTAAATTATTACATTGGAGCCAATAAAAAAATATGTAAACGGATTACCATCGAAATTCGCGCATGTGGCCATCGCGAGGAAAAATAAGCCCTATCTTATATAAGTAATTATTTGATTCACTACTATAAACCGTATTTTTCGGATTTCATCTTACGCTTTTATTGTAATTATAACAATAATAATAATCTATCTTAATATCGGACTTTAATTAACTAACGGCTATTTCAACTAGGGGTTTCTTCCACCATAAGTTAGTGTTCTTTATAGCTATTTAAAAATTTAGCTCCGTCTGATGATTTCAAAATGGCGGTTTGATTATAATTCTGTCGTCCTATTGGCGGAGGGGGCATGGTGAGTGATATCTGCTTTCTGCTGTTAGTTAGTTTGTTTGTTTTTGTTTTATTCCCCACGAACCCTGTGTTTGATGTGACACTTTATATTTATTTAGGTCTCTGAGGAACAGCAAGTGAATGAGGTTAACGGTTGAATTTTCCTCGTTGAGAATTGTAAGACCACACGCAATTCTGTCATGGAAAAATAAAAATAAAAATAAATGGTTTGATTAAAGACTGTATATTTTGGTCATTGGAATATAAACAATCATATATATATATATATATATATATATATATATATATATATATATATATATATATATTTGTTTTTATCTACATACGTATACGTTTCATTCTGACAGGAATCATCAGTGTAGAGAAAAATTATTCACACCGGTCGCCGGACTCGACCCCCGGAACACGAGTTATATTTTAAACTCAAATTCCAACGTCGTAGCTGCACAGCCGTTGTCAACAACCCAGTAAATCATCGAGAGATTAATCCCATTTAAAGGCAGCTGCCGTAAAGTGTTCTACTATTGAAAGGAACATTGCATAAGGAACATATATATATATATATATATATATATATATATATATATATATATATATATATATATATATATATATATATATATATATATATATATATATATTATTATTTATTTATGTATATATAAGTAACAGTTTAAGCTGAATTATTTCGACACTTGATTATTGGGGAAATGGTAGTTTTATCTGTACCATTGGAGAGCCATGCATATAACTGTCCTGTTTTTAAATCTCCGAAACAGTTACATGGTAAACAGCTGAAGATCCCCGTGTTAATATTAGATGCTTACGTTAAGGTCTCCTGCTTTTGTTTCACTGTTAGATACTTAATCCCCCTTTTTATTTTTATTTACTTACTATTATATATTTTATTTATTTATGAATTTTCCAACAAATGTTAAGTCTACACTATTTTGGATTTAGTTAGTTTCTCTGGGAATTTAAACTGAATTTTCCTTTTTTTTTTGTCTTTTTGTTTAAAATAACTCAAAGCTTCTTTAGACTATATATATATATATATATATATATATATATATATATATATATATATATATATATATATATATATATATATATATATATATATATATACATATATATACAGGGTTGGCAAAAATAAGTGTCCTATTTTTAAAAATTCAAACTTTTTTATTTATTGATTTAAAAAAATTATTTTTTTTAGAATAAGTAAAGGACCCCTTCCGAAGCAAGCATGAGCCGTATTAGCCCTAAGGAACGTACCCTCATTTAGAAAACATTATTTTTGCTTAAAAAACCCAAAACAGTGTAAAAAACAATACTTTAGTTTTTGTAAGTTTTAAGAAGTGTTTTTCGGCTAAAATTTGTTTTGTTTATTTCAAAAAACCTCGGAAGGGTCAGTCTACACACACATAAAGTTTGGTGAGTTTAACTTTTATTTTGTGGAAGTTATTAAAATTCAAGTTATTCAAATTTAAAGATAGGACCCTTATTTTGGCCCACCCTGTATATATATTTGTTTTTATCTACATACGTATACGTTTCATTCTGACAGGAATCATCAGTGTAGAGAAAAATTATTCACACCGGTCGCCGGACTCGACCCCCGGAACACGAGTTATATTTTAAACTCAAATTCCAACGTCGTAGCTGCACGGCCGTTGTCAACAACCCAGTAAATCATCGAGAGATTAATCCCATTTAAAGGCAGCTGCCGTAAAGTGTTCTACTATTGAAAGGAACATTGCATAAGGAACATATATATATATATATATATATATATATATATTTAATGCGAACGCAGCCCCAATTCTGATCTCATTTTTAGAGGCGCTGTACATCTTATAATAATTTCTTTTTGATTGGCAGGGTCGACTTCCATGAGAAATGACTTCTTTGGCCTTAATTTTGAACTGACATAAACATTAATTCGAGGTAATTTTATTGGTTGTAGCACATCGGCAAGTTCGATTGAAATCTGATGGCCTTTGTGTCCGTGTCGGGCAAAAAGGACAGAGGGGCAGGGAGTGACGCATCGTTCTATTTATTTTGACATATAATCAATGACCTATTGATATATTGTAAACGTTGAGTATCGGTGTTGACCTTAATCTGTTGTACGCCATATTAGCTGATGATTCAAAAGAGATATATTATTCTGGGTTACCAAATACGCAGAAAAGGGCACAACAAGATACGACAGCTGTTGTTGCTGATTCTCTATTGCCATCGTCATTCTGGCAATCTCAGCCCCTAGTTTCCAGTAACCTCTGATTCCCGTCGGCATTCGGGCAATCTTGACTTGAAAAACCGAAGTATCTGACATATTTCTTAAAAAACGCATGGAGAATTTAGTTTGGCAAATATATTTTTACGTCTATATTCAGATTCGATATAATCTTTACGACTAAAAGTTGTGACTAAATCCGTTTTATTTACCCCCCCCCCCAAAAAAAAAACTGCAAGAAATATTTCAGATACTTCGGTCTGACGGGTTGAGATTACCCGAATGTCGATAGGAATCGAATGTTGTTCGAAAAGACAGGTCGAGATTGCCCGAATGACGACGGCAATAGAAAATCTTCAGCAGCAGTTGTCGTGCTGGCGGGCACAAATAGTAAAGCCCTAGAAATATATTATTTTACTAGCTATACCTACCCGGCGTTGCCCGAAGTGCAGTGAAGTCATTTTAGTTTTTGATTTTTATTTGTTTTCACATTCAGGGTCAAGACTAGGGTTACGTTTTTTGTTAAAACCTATGGAAGTTAGAATTTGATATTCTATTAAAGAAAGCCCAGAAACAGTGCTAACATTGTTCTGTTTGTTTTTTAGTGTTTATATTTTTCTTGTGGCTTTTTACCTGTGATGTTTACCCTCATTATGTAAGCACTACATGTATAGTTTTATTTATATACTGGATGCAGTGAAGTCATTTTAGTTTCCATGTTTATCTATTTTCACATTTTAAAAAACTTATACAATTTAAAAAAAATTTAGTTGTAAGAGAAAAAACTAGCTTTGTATTATTCACTTAAAATATGAGTGATTCCCATAGCTTAATTTGATTTTTCGGTGTTTAGCTAAAATCTTTCATAATATAGATTGTCTGAGCCGGACTAAATAACTGTTGCAATAAATTGCAAAATACGTAATCATTTTGCCAATAACACGGTACAACAATAAAAAGTGAAAATTCGTTTGTCAGAACCAAAGTTTGATTTGTCAGCTTAAAGACTATATGCGCCTGATTTTGAAAATCTGACAGGATAACTTATATATATATATATATATATATATATATATATATATATATATATATATATATATATATATATATATATATATATATATATATATATATATATATATATACTAGAAGAATACTCGCTCCAGAACGGGTAAAATAAAATCCCCCCAAAAATAGCGTAGCACCAATTGTATGTCCCTTTACGAAGATTAAAATCAAGATATAATTTCTTATGACTAAAATCATTATTATTTTGATCAAAATCTATTGCATGAGTTTGATTGTATAAAATGTCTCAAGTTTAAGGGGTCTTAAGAAGAAATTGAAATTCGAGGAATCTTGCTTAATTGGTGTCTAATGACTATCGATCCCATTCAATGCAAATCTGAAATATTTGGATTTTCAAATGGGAGATTTTGTTCATATAATGCCTCCACCTTAAAACTCTTTAAAATACCCCAAAAGAAACAGAAATTTGCGAATATTTATTAATTTATGTCTAATACGTATTGTTAAAATTTCACAAAATATCGGAGGTATCTGGATTTACCCCCTTTTCATAAAACTAAATCATACCAAATAAAGCCCACATTTCGACCCCTAACTTCTAGAAAATCTGTTCCAAAATTCATAATGATTGATTAATTAGTTCAGGAATGAATTTTGTACATACAAATATATAAACATATACACATACCTAACTTTATATAGATAAAGATATGTTTTCTAAATTTCATTTTGCTGATCTGCAGTTTATCGATCTTTCATACTGTGTCCAATTCTGTTATCGTTATTGTTAGGGGATTTCGATAATCTTTATTTTATTTATTTCATTTATTCATTTGTTTAGCCTTGTGTAGATACATTTTCCCTTTCCTTCTACCCCCTCCCACAATACAGTATTTGGCAATTCGACTCGTTTTCCATTTGCTTCTATACCCAGATGGATGTTCAGATTTCTGAATCAGAGCCAGGTCAATGACCTTTTCTGCCCGCAATCAGTTCTTTTTATTTTGTTTTTTTTTTCGTTTCAACGCGTTTCAGCTTTTCCCTCCCATCACGTGTTGCATCACTACTTCTTCTTCTGTTATTCCTTGTATTCTTCATCTACTACTACTACTACTACTACTACTACTACTACTACTACTACTACTACTACTACTACTACTACTACTACTTATTCTATTCATTACAATCTTGTTCATCATCATCATCATCATCATCATCATCATCATCATCATCATCATCATCATCATCATCATCATCATCATCATCATCATCATCATCATCATCATCATCATCATCATCATCATCATCCTTCTCCTTCTCCTCCTCCTCCCCCTCCTGAACATCATCATCTTTTTTCTCTCTTTTCATCCTGTTTTTATACTTTTATCTTCAACTTCTCCATCAAACTCTTCCATTTCTTCTTTTTCTTTTTCTCTCGTTATTTGCATATTTTCACTCTTTCTACACCACCTACCCTGCCAATCCACAAAATCCCCGCCCACCAAACTTATCCAACCCCTCTCCTCACCCACGCTTATTGTCTTTTCACCCTTTCTAGCGACATCAAATCGTTCATGTAAGTCCACAGGTTCAGCAGGTACAAACGACGCACCGCCACATAAAAAGTCTTTTCCACATACAAAGATTTTACGCGCGCGCGCGCGCACACACACACACACACACACACACACACACACACACACACACCCATACACACACACACACACACACACACACACACACACACACACACACACACACACACACACACACATACAGAGAGTATGAAAGAAAAGTAGGAGTTGTGTCTGCGCGTGTGTCCGACTAAAACAGAGAAGCTACCAAAGATACACTTACATCTTGGGATTCAGTATGGCCCCGAACGGGTTATGGTAAAAAGATTTAATATTTCTTTAGCATGAGGTCAGCAGAATACCAAATTAGTACATTGGGGGGTCAGGAAAAATACTTTCTTTCATTGTTACTGTTCGAAAAAGAACGCTGAAACGAGGTCAAACAATTGGCTGCTGATGACTACCTTTTCTTTATTTCTATTATGTTGAATCAGTTGCCAAAGATTCACCCCTAAACTAATTAACCAATTATTATGAATTTTGGAACATATAATTAATATTTATTTCACCAAAGGCCGGGCACTCTGAGTGACTTTAATAACAAGCAGTACTAATAGCGAAATGCAAGATCCGAATACGTTCGTTGATCACTCTAAACTGCTTGTGTAAATTTAGTCGCCGATTCGCTATTTACAAAGTTAAATTCCTCCCTAATTAATAACTAGTTCACTATGACCGAGTCTTGACTACAAATCAGTGGCGATTTGTGATCGGGGTTCGCGCCCGCCGACCGTTGGGAATTAGCTTCATGCACTGAAGATTGCGTTAGTATGAAACATCGATGTCTGTAGGTAATAAATAATTAATATATATATATATATATATATATATATATATATATATATATATATATATATATATATATATATATATAATACATTAACAATAGTATAGCCTACGCCAATCGACCAGCGTTTCGGTGTTCTCACATCTCTTCAGAGGCTAAATAAAAATAAACACTGAAAAAAAACCCGCAAAAATTATTATTAAATGAAACTTTGTGGTTACTGTGTCTGATCTTAAGGACACTACTTGTACCCCTATGTAATTAAAAAAAATAGGATTGTTTTCTAGGAATACAGTTCCTAAATAAATTATATGTTTGGTTTAACACTTTTCTTGTAACGGGCATGTATTCTTATCTCTACAGCTACATTCATTTTTGTTATTATTATTTTGTAAGTTCTTAAATCTATTGTTTTCATCACTTTTTAACATATGTCTATTATGACTCTTAATTAATTTTGCAAGTTATTTGTACAACTATAACTAGGTTTAATCGGGGTTTATTCAATATTTTGTGCAGTGGGTTGTTAATTGGGAAATGTCGATTTAAAAGATTGAGGAACACATGTCAAATTTTAGATTTAGCTAGTAAATTAAATGGGGGCGTATAACAAATTATTTTTCATTCTCGTGTTCTTATTCCCTCTATCTTGGAATTTAATGTTGGTGTTTGTATAACCGCTATTTCTTTCGGCGTTGTTATATGTATTGCTATTACGATTAAAAATGCTCTCATTATATGAATTATTACTAATCCTGTGATTAATTGATATTGGGATATGCTTAGTTACGCAATGTGGATGATTCAATTTGGGGTTAACATATACTGGACCGTGGTTATCTTTCATATAAGGTTTATAATTTCCCTCGTTAAGGTTAAATGTTACATCTAGAAAGTTTGTGATCTTGATTCCTGCTGCGATTTCCACTTTAAGTCCTAAATATTTCATAGTTTCATGTATAATTTTTAAAATTCTTTCAGCCATGAGCTCTTAGAATGTCTAACTATAGCTAAACCGTCGTCCCTATACAGCCCTATATCATTAATGCTAATTAAACCCGTTTTTGTAAGCTTATATAGAATAAACAAACCCACCAGGTCAGACATTTTGTGGAGTCCAGTTATCCCATCGCTATATCGAACAAGTCTGTAGAATCGTTTTTCATCCATTATAATCCAAGCAAGTTTACGTCCACAATGGTAAAATGCAGTGACTCCTTACTTTTTAAAATAAATGTGCTCAATAATAAACAGAGCCGTTTCCTAGGTATAAAACTTTTTATTTATACAAACATTTTTGGCTACACATTTCCAAACATATTCCAGTCAAAGCTGTCAAACAGCAAGACTTCATCAGGCTACTCTTCTTAAAGAGTGCTAAAATCGAAATTTCCAACTGTGAAGGCAAAAAATGCTTTTATAAATACACACACACACACACACACACACACACACACACACATATATATATATATATATATATATATATATATATATATATATATATATATATAAATGGAAAGATAATAAACATAAATATTTATCTTTAAAATAATCATATCTTAACAAGTCAAGGTGCTCAATATAGAAGATAGAGCAATAATAAAATGAAATGAGTGATGAGAATAAAAATTCGAAAAAGAGAAATGTAATCAAGTAGTCTTAAAGGGAATATATAAATAAACTTTTTTCTTTCCTTAACTCATGGTTTTCTAAAAATGCAAGCTTTTATCATCATAGGAGACCACAAGGATGAAACAGTAAAATTATACTTGATGATTAAATAAATATTGTTATTTTCCAATTTTTATTCTCATCACATTATATATATATATATATATATATATATATATATATATATATATATATATATATATATATATATATATATATATATATATATATATATATATGTCAGGTTTATTTTATATTCCAATAACTATGGTTTTTATTTTTTTAATTATTTTTATTGTTTCACATTTTCAAAAAAAATAACATTCATTTGAGATGTATATTTACGACTCGTTTCTCTTGAGTTGGGTCAACCAAATATTATTATGTCAATATCGGCTCTGCAACACCCCAAGATCATCAGAAAAATCCACAAAAAAGAACATTTCTCAAATTGAAAAGTCTAGAAAAAAAAACTCCACCACACAGTGGGTCATTGTGGGCAAAAACAAAGAAAATAAACAAAGAAAAAAGCACACTCACACGTGGAAAAAAGGTCATTAGGACGACATTTTTAATTTTTCAGTTCAGAGTAAGCACACTAAAAAAATGACCTTTAGGACAACTTTACATAGCAGAGAAAGTTTCTTTGGCCGTAACACATTTGTATGCGAACAAACAAGGTGACATACAGACGAACAATTCGTTCAATTTATTGAATTTACGTTCTGAAAGAGTGGGAACTGACAGATAATCGATGACATGTTGATACATCGCAAATTAAACTGTCCAACGCTGGATATCAAAGAGCCATATGACCCCAGAGTCAGCGAGATGAAGGAAAAGGTGGGAAAATGAACATACAGATATATAACTTTATTTTATTATTTTATGGTTTCGTATTTCATCTTCTTGTACCCTATAAACGAAACTACTCCCGACACACCCGATTAGCAGCAAAATTCTACCCCTAGATTCACAGATGTCGGAAGATTTTTTACTCTGATAGCTTCTATCTACGGACCGCTTGCTTTTGGAATTCTCTTCCTGACCCCTGTTTCCCTGACTGTACCGACATGCAGAAATTTAGATGTAATGAGAACAAACAGCTTGCTACCCAATTCATCACCCAGGTTGCCCCCCCCCCCTTATAAATCTGCCCCTTATCACAGTAGCCCCTTACGCTTCAGTGGCAATCTGCCTTGTTTGGGGTGAATACAAGTAAAAGAAAAAAAACGTAGACCTGCAGTTAATTGATCGTTCAAACTGTGTCCAATTCTGTTATCGCAGATCTCTGCCTATTTGAAAGTCAATACGTCGTTCTTGTCGGAGGATTTGGATTTTTATTGATCGACTTTATTTGATTTATTTCATTTTGTTATTTGGTTAGATTTGTCTTCCTCCACACTTGCCCCCTGCCTCCCCTTTCTTCTAAAACTTTCAGATTCTCTTTGCTTCAATACACAGATCGATGTTCCGAGTTCTGAATGTGAGTCAGGTCAATCACCTTTTCTGCTCGTTCTTTCTCATTCTTTCTCGTTCTTTCTCGTTCTCTCTCGTTTTACTACATCGCTTTTCAATTTGTCTCACCGTTCACATATTGCATCACCACTTCTTCTGTACCTTTTAGTCGTATTCTTCATCTCACTACTACTACTACTACTACTACTACTACTACTACTACTGGAGATTTGGTATATGCCTGTCAGAAGCCGAAACTATACTATTACTTGTATTCATGTACTATTGTACTTCTATTACTAATGGTGATTTGGTATATGTCTGCCCGAAGCCGAAACTTCTTCAAACTACTTCTATTAATGTACTATTGTACTTCTATTACTAATAGAGATTTTGGTATCTGTCTGTCTGAAGCCGAAACTATACTATTACTTCTATTAACGTACTATTATACTTCTATTACTAATGGAGATTTGGTATCTGTCTGTCTAAAGCCGAAACTATACTATTACTTCTATTAACGTACTATTATACTTCTATCACTAATGGAGATTTGGTATCTGTCTGTCTAAAGCCGAAACTATACTATTACTTCTATTAATTCTACTATTGTACTTTCATTACTAATGGAGATTTGGTATTTGTCTGTCTGAAGCCGAAACTATACTATTACTTCTATTAATTCTACTATTGTACTTTCATTACTAATGGAGATTTGGTATTTGTCTGTCTGAAGCCGAAACTATACTATTACTTCTATTAATTCTACTATTGTACTTTCATTACTAATGGAGATTTGGTATTTGTCTGTCTGAAGCCGAAACTATACTATTACTTCTATTAATTCTACTATTGTACTTTCATTACTAATGGAGATTTGGTATTTGTCTGTCTGAAGCCGAAACTATACTATTACTTCTATTAATTCTACTATTGTACTTTCATTACTAATGGAGATTTGGTATTTGTCTGTCTGAAGCCGAAACTATACTATTACTTCTATTAACGTACTATTATACTATGTTCAATGCTAAATTCAAAGGGGCTAGTGTAACATCTGGTCTCTTGTCATGAGACAACTCCCAGGCATTACCCCCACCCTGGGGGATGGCTGCGTACGTCAACAATAAATTGAAATAATCGGCTGTCCATTAGCAAACTCAACATTTATATAATGTAAGTAGCAAATACGAGCAAATTTATGTGACAAGAGGGAGCATATTATTATTGCTAGTAATAATTAAACTTATTCGTCAACATCTTTTTCTTCTTCATCTTCTTCGTCATCATTTTATTCTTTATACCCCATCACCATATCCTTCTTATACTTCACCATCATGCCGCCTTCTTCTTCTTCTTCTTCTTCTTCTTCTTCTTCTTCTTCTTCTTCTTCTTCTTCTTCTTCTTCTTCTTCTTCTTCTTCTTCTCCAATGTTCTATTCGCCTCTTATTATTTGTATAGTTTCTCTTTTTCTACACCACTGTCCCCTCCTCCCGATTCACAAAATCTCCGCCCACCGACTCTACCATCGACCTGCCCCCTCCCCTCAACACATCTCACCCAACCCCAACCCCGTGCTTCGTGTCTTTTCACCCTTTCTAGCGACATCAAATCGTTCATGTAAGTCCATTAGGTTCAGCAGGTACGTGCGGCGCGCACCATCGCAGCTGAAGTACCGGTGTCTCTCGGTGCATCTCTATCTCTCTCCCCATCTCCCTCTACCTCTTTCTCTCTCCCTTTCCTCTTTCCATGTTTTACTCATACCTCCCCACCATCACCACGTGTTATTAACCGCCACCCACATTTGTGTATGTGTGCCTGTTGTAGTGTGTATATACGTAAATGTGTTTGTGCGCATGTATGTCTGAGTGGTCGGTCACGTTCTCAGATTTTACAAAAGCATTGGTCGTTTTTTTTTCACATTTCTTCTTCTTCTTCTTCTTCTTCTTCTTCTTCTTCTTCTTCTTCTTCTTCTATTTTCCCTTCGGTTTTCTTATAAACCGTTTTCCTTTTCATCCCTTTCTTTCTTCTCTATTCCTTCTTTTTTCTCCTTCGTTCTTTTCTTCTAATGAACTTTTTTCATGTTCTTTTTCTCATCAAACTTCTTTTTTTTTCTAACATCATCTTTTTGTTGTTCTTTTTTTTTCTTCATCTTTTTTTTTCAGAAACACGCGCCGCGCTCACATGATGTTTGCTATGACCTTAAAGTGCATCCGATGGCGAGGCCCCATTTTAAGGAGTTTGGAGGTACCCCTTTAGTTGCCATTATTCGTAGGTCCACTATGACCCGGAGTTGTTGTACGAGTCAGGGTTCCATGCATGAGTTAAATAGAATTTGTCTCGGGCACGATACTAAACTACCTCGGTCACCCTCCAGCAAGGTGTTTGCCTCTACCAATCCTATTACTCCGAAATCCATCTTTCCTAGATCTGTCTACCTTTTTCTGCCTACCCTATTTCCCAACCCTATCATCTACCCAAGTTCTTCCCCCAAAACTGCATCCAGTGGCGAGGCCTCAATTTAGGAGCTTTGAGGTGTGTTGAGTCACCCCGTAGTTACCAATACTCCCAGGTCCAGTCTGACCCGAAGTGGTAGTACCTGACAGAGCCCTTATCTATGGTAAATAGAAACTATCGTTTACAGACTTATCTGTTTAGAAAATATACGCCCTTAAAACAACTTAATCTACAAATCAATCATATACAAAACATCTATGCGTTATAGCCATGAAATGACACAAAGACGATTGAAATAACATAAAACCTAACAATACAACACGCTCACACACTGACGTATACACGTTAAATAAACACATGCACACACACACAGACACTCACAGACACAGATACATGCGACGAAACACGCACATGTTCACATTATTGTGCACCGCGTTAAAACATTAAAGAAATGTAACGACCGAAACAAATTCTCTTCAGGAGAAAAAAGTGCACGAGATCTGAATGACTGGATAAAATTGAAAAAGAATAGAAAGAACTAATAAGAACATAAGTCAGTCGTAAACTATTCCTGAAGTTATGCCATGGAACGTTGATAACTAAAAAAACTATTTATCTGATCAAGCTCAGATTTTGTCTGGTATCAAATAGCATCAGATCCGTGCATCAAATTTGGAAAAATCGGAAGTTGAAATTCCTTCAAAAATTTCCAGGGTAAAGGTCAAAGTGATATGAGATGCTGGACTTCATTGGCTACAATATGGACCAAGTTGTGCGTCTCCACGATAAACAGAACGGAAGTTATCGCCCAAAGTAGAACCTTTTCTGTGACGTTGATTTTTGACATGTGTCCTAGATATTCTAAAATTAAATCAGTTCTAAGTTAGACCATGAAAGAACGAGAGAGAGAGAGAGAGAGAGAGAGAGAGAGAGAGAGAGAGAGAGAGAGAGAGAGAGAGAGAGGGAGAGGATAGAGAGAGAGAGAGAGAGGGGGGTAAAAGTAAATATGTTACTCAATTTTCAACTCTTCAATTCAGATGGAGGATGACTGGTTCAAAAGCCGCACAGCTCGGCACAAATCGGGCGTATGACCACTCTATGTATATACATATTAATTAATGTGCACGTTTATCTATCTATCTATCTATCTATCTATCTATCTATCTATCTATCTATCTATCTATCTATCTATCTATTATGATCTTAGAAAGTTATATATATATATATATATATATATATATATATATATATATATATATATATATATATATATATATACGTGTGTGCGTACGTGCATCGATTTATCATCTAATAGGCTCGTTCAATCGAGCGGATAAACATTCCGAGTCTTTTGTCTTGTTCGAATATCAATGTTGAAGTTAGGATCCGAGTACTTTCAGTCTGAGCGGAGACCATCAGCGAGAGAAGTAAAGAGATATGGCAGAAATAAGGTAGGGTATTTCCACCAAAGACTTAAATGTTAATCCATTCGGTAGAACGATCCCAGAAGAGGATCAGTCGGAGGAGAACATTTCTGTTGAAATATGTACCAAAGAGACATTGTTTCCTATTTGCACACGCGGAAACACACGAGCATGCACAAGGACACACATATATACACAGACATGAAATAAGTAAATAGCCACACAACAAAATAATCCATCTATGTTCACAATTTATGCTTCCTTCGCCGACGGCCAGCACTCGGAGCCGTACAATTCAGTAGTAAATAATGGAAACATCTATGTATCTTACTGTAATTGACATTTGTTGTTTCAGATATAATATATATCTATAAAATATTACCATTTAAGTATGACACCGTCCAAAGAAGCATCAGAATTCTCAGAGTTTCAGAGGAGCCAGATTATAAGTTAATATGTTAATATGAAATTGGCCAGCGTCAAATCGCCGCAGACCTCTGGATTCCACTTTCCACTGTTCACTCGAGTGATTAGCCAATATATCAGCGAGTGAAGATAATCAACATAATTTCGCTTAGGTCGATCAGGACCCTTTGACAACAGTCTTCCTTATTAATTATAATAAGGATGTCTATTTACTTGTGTCATGTCTGTGTGCAAAACAAAGGGTTGATTCTGAGAAGTGACATAACTGGGGTAATAGCCAATTTATCTTAATTTTAAATAACAGACTACATGGTACCACATTTAACGTGAACTTCGAGTCTAATGAATATTCCCATTCTTCTCTGCGGTGCGGTTCTATGCACCGATGGAGAGATTCTTCTACGATGTTCCGTAGCTCTAACGCAGGGGGGGGGGGGGCAACCTTTTCAGAGTGAGGGCCGGATGAGACTTTTGGAAGGAGATCGCGGGCCGGAGTGAAAAACGAAATCTCAGAATTACTATATTTTGTTTACATGAATAAATTGTACAAAAATTGCATTGAACACTCTACAAATCTGATATTTTTCTCAGGAGACTTCTGTATGTGATGTTATAAAAGGCGCCGACGAAGAGCCATTTTGAAATCATAAAAAATAATGACGGAGGAAGTAGCAAATTGATCCAGCATTCGTTTTCACACACCTCACATAGGTTCTCTGTTTTATGCCCTTTCCTTGTCTCTCGTTTCCTCTTTGCCTCTCTCTTTCTCTTTTTCTATTTTTTTTTTATCTCAGGCCAAGGATTTGAAATTAATAGTTAAAGAAAAATGAAATATACATGCATCATCGCTCGCTTATATTTATACATTTTCATCCCACTGTAAATCTTAATCGAAACCTACTTTTACGTCTATGTCACAAAATGATATGAGTTTTACTGGGAGGTCCGCGGGCCGGATTGCAATAATAAAGCATAGCAGGGTGGCGGGCCGGACGCTAAGCCTTCGCGGGCCGGAGGTTGCCCGCCCCTGCTCTAACGTTACGGCCCTCTTGATGGCCTTTACAGTTTCAAAACAGGCGCCCTTAATTATCCCCTTAAGATTGGGGAAACGAAAACAGTGGCACATAGTAAGATCAGGTAAATAGGAATGTTATTCCATGGTTATTTTGTTCAATGTTCATTGTTAGTTCTTCTGCAATAAAAACACAGAAAAAGATAGATTGATATACACACATAAAGTTAGGTATATTTATATGTTTATATATTTCTATGTACAAAATTTACTCCTAAACTAATTAACCGATCATTATAGATGTTGGAATACAGCTACAGTTTTATACAAAGGGGGTGGAAGCTCTTCGTGAAAATTCAGATACCTCGGATTTTTGTGAAATTTTAATAATAGGTAGTAGAGATCAATTCATAAACATTCCCCAAATTTCAGTTCCTTTGGAGTATTTTAAGGGTTTTTTTAGAAGGCACAATATGGCCACAACTTCCCATTTGAAAATTCAAATATATCAGATTTGCATTGAATTTGAGTCATTAAACACTAATTAAGCAAGATTCCCCGAACTCCAATTTATTCTTAAGACCAGTTTATCTTAAACCCTAAATTTTAGACATTTTCTAGAATCAAAATCATGTCATTGATTTTTCTCAAAATTCAGATAAGGATTCTAGACATAAGGTTTAGTATCATTATATCTTGATTTTAATTTCCATAATGGGACATAAAAGGGATGCAAAACTTTTCTGCTCGGGAAATTATTTTAACCCGTTCTGGAACGAGTATTCTTCTAGTATATATATATATATATATATATATATATATATATATATATATATATATATATATATATATATATATATAATTGGGCAGCATTCCTTCTTTTATGCATGTTTGATTAAACAGTAGTGCCAACTTCTGCTTATTCAGCTTTTATCCGTTTTTTCTAGTCTTCGTACGACGGATTTGATGTTATAATCCAAGGAGTGTAAAAAAATCTCCGTATTTTGTGCGAACGTTTTCGACCGACATCCCAAATAACAAATTTAGGAACATTTTAACAAATAACACATCAATTCTGGCGGTTTCGGGTTGCAGTGTTCGCCTCCCCATAATGGAAGTATTATTTATACGCATTAATAAACCAAACATCAACCATTCCCGTTATGAGGGTGGGTGGGTGAAGGTGTATTGAAGTGCTGTTGAAATAATTTAAAAGAGCGCCCTCTTGATAGATTCACCAATTTATTTCATTCGCACAAAATACGGAAGTTTTTAAACACCTTGGATTATAACATCAAATCCGTCGTACGAAGACTAGAAAAACGGATCAAAAGCTGAATAAGCAGAAGTTGGCACTCCTGTTTAATCAGACATGCATATATATATATATATATATATATATATATATATATATATATATATATATATATATATATATATATATATATATATATATATATATATATGTATATGTATATATATATATATATGTATATATATATATATATATATGTATATGTATATATATATATATATATGTATATGTATATATATATATATAATTTCGTGAGACGATGATAGATAGATATGTAACGAGACTGTCTCTGAGGGATGGGGAAGGGCTAGAGTTACAAACAGTGCGTTTAACGGAATCTAGGTTAAGTTTGGAATTTAATTAAGAATGCGCTGTTGGAATTCGAATATGTTTTGACATGTTGAGTTTTCGGTTGATTTGAAAGGTTCGCCTCTCAGTTCTCATAGATGAACGGCTTAAAAAGAAGATATCTTGCTAAAAGCCAGTGAAAAACTTAAGTTACATACTCCCAATATATCATGTTAGATGATAGCACTACCAAACGTATTTCCAAAAAATTGGTTTAGTCTTTTTCTTTTCCCCCTTTTATTATACTTCCTCTCTATTTGACATGTCTATGCTTTTCAATTGTAAATATAAAAAAATATAAACTCATTTTTGATGAAGGTTTTGAGTTATGAGTTCATTTTATTGTATTATTATATCGGTAATATTGATAATAAACACAGCTTGTTTTATACAATTTGACATGATTGACTTTTATCAATCAATCTCGAAATTTATAGTATAAACTAAATATAGTAAATAAAGAAATGCCGTAAATTCACTCTGATTAAAACGGAAGCCAAATGGAGAAAAACAAATAAAATGAGTTTGATGTCACGGTGGGGTATTTTGACTCTGCCTAATTTGCAGACAGAGTATGCATGTTTATCCCGCACAAGTTTAGCAAAGTAATAAACTCCAGCTCAGATGGGGTTATACAGAGAGGGCCTATTACTAATTATCCCTAATAGCAACAACGCCTTCTAGACTTTAGTATAAGAATACTCCAACTGTAATAAAGTGATTTTCCTGAATATTTTATTGAACCTCAGGACAAAACATATGTGCGGGTCGTAGTTGAAAGTCATTCCAAATTGTGTTCTGAGAGAACGCGCTTTCGTCTGTACCATTTTGCCACCCATTTGACAATTCAAATAATTTCTACTGTTGTTTTTGTGCAAGCTGTTCTTTCTGTAACTCTAATCTTTCTGTTTAAATTTAATTTCGAGAAGACGCTTGTTCTGCCTGTAAATGTAGTATTTAATTTTGCTAATGTTTGAAAAGCTCCAGAATAACATTTAAAAAATCCCCCATGTTTTAATCCGTCACTCAAAACAACTGACTTTCCCGTATATATATATAAATATATAAAATTAATACGGTTCGTAGTTTTTTCTTACTCTAAAGTAAGTTCTTATCTTCTCATTGGAAAGAAAACAAATATGTTCGTCCAAAATTTATTTACTTTGCTTCTGGTTAACGAAGAAAAAAAATAATCGGCAGACTTTTTTTATCTTGCTTTTCCCTTCGCGTTTGAAACTTGATTTTTTCAAAACTCTTGTTTTGAAACTAATTTGTTCTTAGAAAAATTTGTCGTTTTCTTTTAATTCCTTTCTGCGACGTTGTTTGAAGTCAATATTCTTTAACTTCTTGCATACCACTAAAGTCTTTTCTTTTTTCAAAATCCAACAATTCAATTTTAGACAAAAAACTTGAGTTTTCCGTTACTAATGTTTGCGTGCAACTTAAGTCAAGTTTATTTTCGTGTTTTGAATCAATTCGAATTTTTGTCGTCAAATTCGTGCGACGTACGTTCGAAAGAAAAAAAGTTGAACTGAATAAATTCGAGTACCTTGTCTCTAGGTTTGTGGGAGGTAGATTTTGAATCCTTGTTTCCAGTGTATGCGACACAGGTTTGGGTAATGTTCGAACAACTCCTCAACGTTAGTATTGTGAGATGTATTTCTCGAATCATGTCGCAAGTGTTACAGCAATGTAAGTCTCGAATCACTCGCCGCCTATGTTGTGACAATGTGAGTCTTGCAGACGGTACAAATCAAGACAGACACAGTGGTATAATTAAAAGAGTGTATTAACAGAAGTATGTTACAGAAGTACGCGTCATGAGTCTGGGCCATAACTGCCACAATTCACGGTATTTACTTCCTTCCAAGCACAGGAAGATGTGACACAAGGTCGGAAGGTGGGGAGAGTCAAGCTAGTGCCACTAAAGGAGGAGAAATCTGGCCCTTTAAAAATTTATTGGACAGTCCGTCGGCATTCTCCGGTCGGAGCGCCTCAGGCAGTAAGCAATAAACTTACTCTACTCCAAGAAGGAAGAATCATTAAACGACTTTCACCGTTAAAATCAATTTCCCCACTCTGAGAAGCGGAATCCGTCCTGAATGCCACTATTCGTTGCAATGAAGTTTAGATGTAACTCTATTTATTGTGTCTTGGTAAGTCCATTTATTCCTGAAATAGGTAGATCTGTTTACACCATAACAATCTCACAGGTCACAACCAAATAAAATACATGGGTTGTTATCAACGCAATAAAAATCATAAAAGCACAGTTATTTGCTACCTCGTGTTGTTACTCCTGGACACCTGCATTTAATGTTTCACAACAGGCCGAAGAAACGAAGAAATCATCAATTTGAAGAAAGGACACTTTATTCAGATGTTGACGTTGACTTCTTTTCTGCCAGTGGCCGAGCGGGCATTCCGAGCTACAGATATTTGGCCTTTTAGTTTATTCCCGATTTCAAGTGATCTCTATCCGTAGGCTTCGTCCCGAGACTATCAACTGCCTACTCTTCTTCTCTCACTTCCTCTACTTTCAGTCATGTGACGTCATGTCTGTTTCTGGTATACAAGAGGTCGAGCTGATATCCGAGTACACTAGCTGACCCCGACTGAACCCTATTTCTTTTTATTTTCAACTAACAACAATTATACTCAAACCATATTTAACACAACTACCTTAAAATACGAATACTAGGATTAGTGAGTATTATTACAGTGAAAAAATATTTGATTCGAATAAAACAATATACCAAGAAGCACTATAAAGAAATGGATGCATAGATTTATATTGCTTCAACATAACAGCAACAGGTCTAACCCCAGAAAAAATAAATGTAATTTGTTTTAGCCACCTGTATTGTCAGCTACCCAACATCAATATCGGACGACTTTTCTTAAAGCTCAAAGATAAACATTTCAGTATAATCAACCAACTGCACAAATTATTTACTAGAGAATCCTTTAAAACATTATGCATGAAGGATAATAGACAACATAATAAATGCACATAATCACAAGCTAATAGACAAAACGAAAACGAAGTAGTGCAATACCAACATTTACAAGTACAATTGTAGAATAAAAAATGACTGCCCATTGAAAAGTAATTGCGATCCAAGTAACCTTCTATGTAAGGCAACTATTTTCCTGTAAGAGAATAGCAGTAACAGGAAAAGATATATAAGAATTTCCTCCGGTAAATGGAACCAACATTATTATAGCCACAGTCACTCTTTCTCGAAATCCGAATTAAAAAATCAAACCGCTTTGTCGAAATACTATTGGTTACTAAGGGATGGTAATTGTAATTTCCTGGTCGATCCTATGTAAATTCGACACTCCTAATACCTTCAATCAAAGACGTAATCTGTACTCGGAGGAGAAAATAATAATTTAAAATAGCAATATAGTATATAGTATACCAGAGGAGTGAAATAATTTCTCAGTTCCAACACAGAAACAAATTCAAAACAACAGATCAGTATGCGTCGTAAATACCCCCTCCTCCACATTAGAACAATACGAGGCATTTATCTATATAATTAGAAATACTTAAAATCAAATCCAGAAAAGGATAAGGTTAAACTGAAAATGAATTCCCCGAACAGAAAAGTTTCGCACCATTTTTATGTCCACCTACAAAGATTAAAATCAAGATATAATAATACTGAAACTTATGTCTACAATCCTTATTCCAATTTTGATAATCCATTACATGATTTTGATTCTAGAAAATGTCTTAAATTTCAGGCTTAAGATTAATGGGTCTTAATAAGAAATTGAATGTCAGGTAATCTTGCTTAATTGGTGTCTATGATTATTAATCACATCAAATTTAATGCAAATCTGAAATATTCGAATTTTCAAATGGGAGGTCGTGCCTATATTATGCCATCTAAAATTCCTCCAAAGAAACTGAAATTTTAGAAATATTTATTAAATGATGTCTAATACTTATTGTTAAAATTTCTCAAAAATCGGAGGCATCTGAATCTAAACTAAATATATACAATATTATCCACTCTTACGCCTAGCAAGTGTGTTTCACAATTCATAATGATTTGTTAATTAGTTTAGAAATGAATCCTATACATAGAAACATATACGCATATCTAACACACAAACATATATATAAAGTGCGTCTAGAGATTATATTCTAATAATTAAACATCAAGTATTTTGAAATTAATTAAAAAAAGTTTTTCTATAACTGTTTATATCTATTCTATATAAGATGTCCAACTCACATGCAAAGTTCTAGAGTATTGCGATTGTGGTAATTTGAAAAATGTTATATGATTGATAAAATGAATACATTTTACTGTCAATATTTTATTTGCAAGTACAGGTTTTTTTTTACAATAAAATTTACTTATTTGTTGATTTTGATAAAATATATAAATATAAAAGAATATAACCAACAAAGCTCACAGTGTGATACAACAAGATAACAATAAAATTGAGATGGAACACGAATTAAAAGGAGAATTAACAAAAGTGCAAAGAGAAGTTTTGCATTATTACTGATGCTCTTTTCTTTTCAATAACTTTTAACGTTATCGGCAGCTGATGTTAAATTTGCTATTGTAGCAACTGATAAGTTATTTGCAGCAATTTTTACTGCTTGCCAGAGTTTATGCTTGCTGTTTAAATAACTATATATATCAAGTGCGTATATATATATATATATATATATATATATATATATATATATATATATATATATATATATATATATATATATATATATATATATATATATACGCACTTGATATATATAAAGTGCGTCTAGAGATTAAATGCAAATCATAAAGCATCAAGTATTTTGGAATAAATTAAAAAATCTTTTCTAATAATTGTTAATATATGTATTCTATATAAGATGTTTAACTTACATGCAAAATGATAGAGTATTGCTATTGTTGTACTTTGAATAATCTTATGTGATTGATAAAATACACAAACTTTATTGTCCATATTTTATTTGCACGTACAATCAATTTTACTTATTTGTTGATTTTGAAAGAATATATAAGTATAAAAGAATATAAACAACAAACTTCACAGTGTGATACAACAATGATATAATAAAATTGAGATTGAACAAAAACAAAAGGCAAATTAACAGAAGTAAAAAGGAAAGTGTCGTATCATTCACTGCACTGATTGCCCCCTTTCTTTCAATAACTTTTAACAGTCTATTATCGGCAGCTGATGTTAGCTTTGCTATTGTAGCAACTGATAAGTTATTTGCAGCAATTTTTACTGTTTGCCAGAGTTTATGCTTGCTGTTTAACTGTCTAACATTGGAATAATTATTTCTCTCTTAAGGGAACTCCACAGGTTCTCAATTGGATTAAAGTCACAGCTATTGGGTGGCCAGTCCATGTACGAATCCCCTACGAATCCCTTTTTTGTAACCATGTTTTGGTGAATTTTGAAGCGTGGCTTGGTGCGTTGTCTTGTATAAATATCAACGATTTATGTTTAACTAAAGCTTGGTTATCCAACTACTCAAACAGATTTTGCTCTAAGAAATCTCAGTAACTTTTATAGTTCACTTTCACACCGTCTTCGACTTTAGAGAGATCCATAAGCCCACTGTCAACAATAGAAGCCCATATCATGATCGCACCCGCACCTTTTTATCGTTTAACAAAGTGTCTTGAATCACATTGCTTACAGACCCAACCTCGCGCCCATCCATCAGGCCCTGACTCGTTTCTGAACAAGACTTTCCTGAAATCAGTTTACATATATTTCTTAGCCCACTGAGCTCGTTTTCTTTCTGTTTCTTAGTTAATATGTGTTTTTTGATTCGGTTCTTTACAGCAGAAAACTTTCTTAATGGTTGACATCTTATTTCTCTTAGAACAATAGAAGCTTCAGCCTCCTGAAATATGAATGAACTGTTGGCGAGTGGATTTCTAATAATTTCCATGCGGATACGTAGCAGATTTCTATTTATTAGTAGGGGTGGGACGTAATGGGTGAAAATTTCAGATTCATGCGAGTAGTATTTTTTTGTGTTCATTTATACATAAATAACACTAAACAATCAAACATTTTTAACATTTTGCAAAATTCAGAAGGTGCAGGCCAAAAATAGCCGTTAGGGCTCCACGGGACTCAAAATCCATCATTTTTCGGTGAAAAAGTGGTTTCAAAAAATGGTTTTAAAAAATGATGGATTTTGAGTCCCGTGGAGCCCTAACGGCTATTTTTGGCCTGCACCTTCTGAATTTTGCAAAATTTTCAAAAGGTTTGATTGTTTAGTGTTATAAATGAACACAAAAAAATACTACTCGCATGAATCTGAAATGTTCACCCATTACGCCCCCCCCCCATATTATTAGAGCATGAATTCAGCTTGAGGCTTCTTTTTTCTCGGTTTGATTCCATTCTGGCAGGCGTTCTTGACTGTTCTATGATCTTTTTTTTTAGATCATTTAGAATTTTAAGCGAAGACTTTCTTTTACTAATTTGCTTTATTATGTAGTTCGTTTCATCAATTGTTACTTCGTTTTGTGAGCTATTAAGCTTAATTTTAGCACTTGCAAATAATGTCTAGACCATGAAAGATACAATAATAAGAAAAATTTATTGAATTTCTGTCTGAAATGAAAAAATAAGTTTTTTTTTACAGTTCCAACAAAATGCACACTAGAAACATATTACATCATGAGATGTGATACATTAAACAGTATAATATTAAATAAATACCAAAATAGTTCCTGCATACAATCTCTAAACGCACTTATATATATATATATATATATATATATATATATATATATATATATATATATATATATATAGAGAGAGAGAGAGAGAGAGAGAGAGAGAGAGAGGGAGAAAGAAAGAGAGAGAGAAAGAGAGAGAGAGAGCGAGAAAGAGAGATAGATCTTATGTAAACCTTATTACATGATCATTTCTATGCGCTCCAAAAATTCAACACAACAGCGGTATGTGTACGATCGTTTCTGAGACGATATATTTTTTTAATTAATATCGGATCTCTTTATTAGCATAGGATATGAACTCCAATTTAAAAGTATATAGACAGCATCAACCCTCCTAATTATATAGCAAATTAGAAACAGTCAGGCGAGTAGTGGTATGGATATATCAAATGAGTACAGACCGGACAAAAAACAGTATTTATGGATTACAATGCGACTAAAAGTGGAATAAACTGATGTAATATAACAGGCAAGTAGAAACATATTAGAAGGTAAAAGAAAACCATTTATCTTTTTTTATAAAAAAAGCATAAAAGCTATTATAAGGGAGATGCTCTCTTGTATAAATCACACAATTATTACGCACACACACATGCACACACACACACACACACACACACACACACACACACACACACACACACACACACACACACATATATATATATATATATATATATATATATATATATATATATATATATATATATATATACAGGGCCGGCAGGACAGTTATAAAAGTGGGGGATTCTCCTAAAGAGTGGGGGGGAGGCGGTTAAACACATGCATATCAACTTAATTATTGATGACCGTAAAGTGGGGGGCAAGTAAAAAAGTGAGGGGGCTTGAGCCCCCCCCCCCCGGTGCCACCGTTCATGATATATACAGTATTTTATTTAAAAGCTATACATTACAGTGTTTGTTTGGTGTAACTGGATATTATGTATTAATGTGTTCTACGTACCCTCATTATTGAAAAAGAAATTGCATTTAGCCTATCCATCTTGACATTGGTTTTGTTCTTGAACTGATTGCGAATCAATCAACTGGAAATGATCTGAATTGGAATTGAAAGTCTATATGCTAATGAGGAAAATCATAAAAGTTTGTCAAGTTTTACTCTGATGTAATATTGATAATGAAATATTTTTTTGGAAACGCGCATACATATGAATAAACATTTTTAAGTGTTTATTTTCGGAGTTTGATTATAACATTTGAAATATTAATTATGTCAGAATTTTGTAATCTAATGCGTTATGATATAAAAACTCTATATAAAAACCATTGCGCTTATTTTCATTTGCAGCATTTAATATTTCTTGGGGATTCATAAGATCTGGTTTATTAATAAATAAAGTTTGTATTATGTAATCTCCTGGCAATTATCGCAATTGTTTTGAATTTAGCTTTTCCTTATTTATATATATATATATATATATATATATATATATATATATATATATATATATATATATATATGGTTTTTGTTTATTATCTATGTACGTATACGTTTCGTCCTTTATAATCGGGACTCATCAGCATATAGATATAAATATTCACTACTGGCCATGCGATTCGAAACCCCGGATTCCGAGTATTTTATCAACTCAAATCCTGACATCTAGAACCACTGGGCCACCGCTGAATAGCGAATAAACAGTGATAATTTTAACACTTTATCCGGCGGCTTGACGTCATAAGAGCGTTCGACCTAATGAAAGGAACGATGCATTTATAGCTAGCGGCGTCATGCTGTGTTAATACTACACTTACAGTGTGTGTGTGTGTGTGTGTGTGTGTGTATGTGTGTGTGTATTACAGAAGACCAGAGGACCTATAAGTGAAGTGGTCTCCCAAACGAACTCTCTTCAGCCTCTGTTTTGGTATACCCCATTGGAAAATGGAGTTGCCTCATATAAAAGAGATTCCGTCTAAGGGGAAATTATCTTTGGACCTGCAAGAGCAGCCCAAACTTTCTTTTGCCTTTTGTTCTGTAGAGATAATATTCTTCAAAGAGAGCGATACTGGAAAAACATACATAGGCATGACGCAGGGCACTTTCAAGCAGAAGTTAAACGCACATAAAACATATTTAAGTATAGAGACAAGGCAAACACAGAACTAGCGACTAGGGTATGGCAATTAAAAGACGAAGGAGCACCTTTTACCATCGAATAGAAGGAGGTAGAGAGATGGCCGTCATACTCCCCAGCCTAAAACCTTTGCTCTCTATGCAATGTGAAGAAATACAACATACAACGGACCATTAATGACCCAGTAAAGAGCCTGAACAAGAGAAATGAAAATTTCAAAGGATGCATTCACAGGAGGCAGGCGCTCTTAATAAACGAGGAATGCCGGCTAACAGAGAGATAAATATTCTAAATATGACTAAGGGAATACCTGCGCTATTTCACCATACAAGCAGGAGATAAGAATATAAATAAAAATAAATATAAGAATAAAACAAAATTAACACATACAGAAAGGAAAATACATGTAAAAGAGAATTAAGAGAACAACCATACACCCATGTGCTCATATGGTTTCTTTCTTAAAATAAAATAAAAAAAACTTTTAAAGATGGTTTTGAGGACAATTTTTCTTAGGGATATTTCTTGTGAATTTTTTATTTTTGTCACAATTTATTGAATGAGGTTGGGTTGATCATATGAGCCGTGTAATTTAGGCCCCAATTTATTCGGCCACTCATGCCTTTCATGCGGTTGTTCATTAAATCTCCTTCTCCAAATTCCATGATCACAAGAATTTTAAAATCTTATTTATTATTGTCTCTTTACTTATAGATATAGTTTTTTTATAGTTTTTTTAATTTAATATTTTTATATTTTGACATACTTTTTACTTTATTTAATTTATTTATTTTGGGATTTAATAATTCTTTTATTTTTATTTAATTTAATTTCATTATATATTTTCGATTTTATATATTTTTCCGATTTAATAATATTATTATTTAAAAAATTTTTTTTTATTATAAACCAACCAGATGTTTTTCCGGGGAGGCAGATGAAAAAAAGAAGCTGAAGAGAGTCCGGTAGAGGAGATCACTTATAGGTCCTCTTTGTTTGGATTTGAAACCGACTGTACTAATGTTGTTCTGATCTTCTGTAATTCATGTATACATAAATAAATATTACGCTCTTATTTTTATTTTTTTAAATAATCAAGCACTATACTAGGGTTGTTCTTCCACAGTAAGTTTATATATATATATATATATATATATATATATATATATATATATATATATATATATATATATATATGTATATATATATATAAGTGTTTAAAGTTCATATTTTTTGTTTTAAAAAGCATCTATTGTTAAATTTAAGAAGGAACAGGTAAAACAAATACCTTTATAAGCATTAAGATGCGATATCAATTTTTTTTCCATAAAAAAGAGAAAAACATTAAATCGAAACCGATTTTTTTTTTTCGTTTTCTTTTTTTTATTAAAACTAGCATTTTTTTGTTAGTTTAAAGTGATACAGATATTTCGCCAAGACCTGGCATCATCGGTGTGTAAATATATCCTGATGTCATCGGATTTGTATTTTTTTTATCTCTTAACGGCTTGTTGTTATACAGCCGAATGGGCAAGATGTCGTTTCCCATCATCAAATATGAAGAACGTGATGCAACACGTGATTTGTATAAGTGTTTAAAGTTCATATTTTTTGTTTTTGTAAAACAAAAAATATGAACTTTAAACACTTATACAAATCACGTGTTGCATCACGTTCTTCATATTTGATGATGGGAAACGACATATTTCCCATTCGGCTGTATAACAACAAGCCGTTAAGAGATAACAAAAATACAAATCCCGATGACATCAGGATATATTTACACACCGATGATGCCAGGTCTTGGCGAAATATCTGTATCACTTTAAACTAACAAAAAAGTGCTAGTTTTAATAAAAAAAAGAAAACGAAAAAAAAAATCGGTTTCGATTTAATTTTTTTCTCTTTTTTTATGGAAAAAAAAAAATTGATATCGCATCTTAATGCTTATAAAGGTATTTGTTTTACCTGTTCCTTCTTATATATATATATATATATATATATATATATATATATATATATATATATATATATATATATATATATATATATATAATATTAGTACTTCATGTATCCACATAAAATATTATAAGGAGATATAATGTTTTATGTATCAGTTTTCAGTATTTACTTCAACAGTGCTCGATACGTAAGTAGAGCTAGGTAGTAAGCAATGAAAATATATATGGCAATCAAGCTACACAGAGGCTCCCGTAGCTTGATTGCCATATATATTTTCATTGCTTACTATATATATATATATATATATATATATATATATATATATATTCGTCGTACATAATTTTATAATGGTTTTAAATATGATAAACGGAGTCATAGCGAGTCGAGGCACTATCACAAGAAAAAAAAGAGAGGAAATATTAAATAATATATTTAATCGTCGATTAAAAACTTTTAAAAAGAATAAAAAGATCGACTAAAATTAACAGAATAAAAACTAATTCTCAAGGTACCTTTCAGCCGACATATTGTCAAGAGAAAACGTCGGCGAATATCGCTTAAAAACGGGGAAAAGAGTAACGTGAAGGGGGGAAAAAAGAAAAAAAAGAGGAGATTGAATAACGCCATTAAACCGAAAAGGAATAAATGGACATAATAGTTTTTTTTCTTTTTAGAAGTCTCTAAATAAATCTAATTTTTTGCTTACAGAGCGATGGTTTTCGCATTGTAACACTCACTGCCTCCAACACCTTGAGATGGTGTTTGGAACGAGCCTTGCGTACAATGCGAAAACATCCATCGGAGTACGCCTCCCCGCACTTTTTATTGCCATACAAGTGCTGTCCAATGGATGACTCGTAGACTTGTGAGCGCCCGGATGTGCTCTGCAAACGCCCGGATGTTCTTTGTAAAGACCCGGATGTGTCCGTCGATATACTCCTCTTTGCGCCACGTGACCTGCGAAAACATGCAGGAATATGCTGGGCCACTCTGACTTCCAATCGCTGAAGAGTACGACCAACATAGTCAGCGTCACACTGACATTTGAATTTATATATAATCAAACTTTTCTGTAGTGTTGGAAGTACATCTTTCTGAAAAGGCTGGGAAGGCAGTTCTGGTGCCAAACACCACACGGCGCTGTACTGCATAAAAACAACGAGATACAACCGATGAAATTTTATCCGAAAAAACTTTACTGATAGAACCAATAAAAGGAAGTTTCAAATAAACAGGACATTTGGGTGGACCCAAGGAAATGTTGGCATTAAATTTCGCAAGTTTTCGATCAATACATTTGGAAATTAGACCCTCAGGGAAACCATTTTTAGTAAGAATATCAGTTATATTTCTAAGTTCAGCCGCGAGTTTGCTAGCAGTGCAAATCATCAATGCGCGGTGAACAAGTGTTTTGATCAAACTGATCTTTCGACCCATGGGAAGAAAAGAATCCCAACTAATATACAGGCCCGTAAACGTCGGTTTCCTATACATAGTTGTAGTGAATTTGTTCCCCGTCCTTTCCAATATATATATATATATATATATATATATATATATATATATATATATATATATATATATATATATATAACAGAGCCGACAATTGCACGTACCAATATAAACAAAACATAAACAAATAACGACACCACATGTAAATACACACTCGTAAAAAATAAAAAAAATAAAATAGACACACAGAGAATTACACGAACATAGCAAACCACAAGATCTCAAATACAAAATAAGCACCGTCATTATTTTTATTTACAATATAAAAGTAAAAAGACACGATTCAAAACAACAAGCAAAAGTTGTCGCGTACAATGTCGCAGATACCTTATATCCAACGATTATACGTAAATAATAAAATATTAATTTAATAAAATAAATAACTACACTGTAAAAACAGCCTCTAAACACATTTAAACAACACTTAGGCGACCGTTCCCAAATAAAAATAATCGTCCAATTTTTAGCATATTAATACACCGCATATGGGAGGCTTCATTTCCATATTTTCTACCACACTAATTCATTCCCGACGCAGACCCCAAGGCATTTGAAATATTGAATTATTATAATAAAAAATTATAAAAAACGACCCACTCATAATAATCATCTCTCTCTCTCTCTCTCTCTCTCTCTCTCTCTCTCTCTCTCTCTCTATATATATATATATATATATATATATATATATATATATATATATTATATATAGTAAGCTATGAAAATATGTTTATGACAATTAAGCTACACAGAAGCTCCCGCGTTTCATCCCCGGGGGGGAATCTTCATTTTAGCTTGAAGATTCCCCCCGGGGATGAAACGCGGGAGCCTCTGTGTAGCTTAATTGCCATAAATATATTTTCATAGCTTACTACCTAGCTCTACTTACGTATCGAGCATTGTTGAAGTAAATACTGAAAATTGATACATAAAAAAGTATATCTCCTTATAAAATTTTATGTGGATACATGAAATATATATATATATATATATATATATATATATATATATATATATATATATATATATATATATAAGATGACCCGTTGGACGTTATTAAATGGTGGTACATTGTTCATTAGATAAAAAGATCGATAAATAAAAGGTAAAGTTTTGACAAGTTCAACGTCTTCAATGCTTTAAATAATTGTAACAAAATCAATATTCGACGCGTCCAATTTTCACAAAATCAGAGGATTTCAGAATACACTGTGATGTTATAATAGACCCCTCTCCCGCTCTCTCTTTTATTTACATCATTCAATTTCTCTCACTACCTCTATCATTCACCCTTTACTTACATTATTCGCCCCCCACCGTCGGAAGCATTCATATACAGATGAAATGTACAAGATAACAAATAACATTTTCAGAGTTTTAGTAATACAGTCTGCGTAAGGTATTTGAGAACATAAGTTGCTTTTACTACAGCAGAAATATTATTTGACATTATATTTTCATATATTTCAGAATTATCAATGGCAGTCCTTATAATTACACAACAAATGAAGAGGCACACAGTTATCGTAATTATAAAGGCTGATCATGGCAATTTAGAAATTGCTTGGTCTTTCGTTTACAAAGTTTTCAAAAAGTGAAAGGCTTAAGGTGAAAACTAGACTCTCATTAATTCGCTATAAGCTGCCCCCCCCCCACCCCCGGTTAAGTAACCCTTACAGGCATATCCATTATCTCTCGAGACTGAAAGATGACTATATAATGTCATAGTCGACATGGATGTCACCCTCGCTATGTCAGAAATCCGCAGCTGAATTTGTGCATGCCGCTGACACTGTCGACATCGTGACCGCTAATGAAGTCACAGAAAAAGTCACAATTTTAGGTAACCGTTTCCGAAAGTTTTCAAATATTCAAAAAATCTTCAATAAAAAATACATTTTGTTTTACTGAAACTTGCAAGTCATAATGGCGTCATGATAACTGACAGTTGGTGTAGTAGTTAGTTATAAGTTACCTCCCTTTATTAGAACTCTCACTGACGTCATGCTAGACATAGAAACGAGGTTTCATCCTCTTTCTCATCAACGACACGTCCAGTTCAGATGTATAACACATAGTTAATAAAAGCATAAAATGAACACCACGTACGTTCTATTAATTACTGACGGCAGAATAGTCGCAATATATTACATTTGTAATTATGAAAACTAGCCAAAATAGCCTCCCTACGGTCGTCTATTTTTGCTAGGCTGCCGCGTTGGAAATGAACGCTCACCCGTAAACCGATGGAGCCCCAGTTATATTTCTTGGGTGGGTAGACATCGATTTTCTTTATTTCTAACCAAGAATATTTTTAGTTAAAAACCAAAAAAAAACCAAAAAAAACATTTTTTACCCCACCCCAAGTTTTTTTCACCCTCCTCCATGAATACTAAAATTTTCAGTTAAAAAAAACAAAAACAAAAAAATTTCGTGCCCCCACCCAAATTTTTTTACCCTTCCCAATGAATAGTAATATTTTCAGTTAGAAAAAGAAAAAAAAAAGAAATTTTTCCCCCTCCCCAATTTTTTTTTTACCCTTCCTCATGAATAGTGATATTTTCAGTTAGGAGAAAAAAAATAATTTTTTACCACCCCCCCAACTTTTTTTTACCCTTCCCCATGAATAGTATTTTTTTCAGTTGGAAAAAGGAAAAAAAAAATTTAACCCTCACCCCCCCAAAAAAAATTTTTTTACCCTTCCCCATTCATAGTTTAAAAAATAAAAAAAATTGGGGGGCGCCTCTGTCATATCAAAGAACTCATGTTTAAATATGCTATTGAAGGCGCCTACGTCATATGAATAAACCAGTTTTGTTATTCTTCCAAAATGGTTACCCATTTAGTAATGGCCGAGATATTTGTTGCTTAACTTCAATTTACAATAAAATACCTTGTCTTATCAACGTAATGAATATAGTGAATGATAATGTGAAAAAATCCTCTCACGATGACGTCACTTCCGGAAAGAACCGGAAAGATGAGTCAGCAGTTTAGTTTTCCAAAATGGTCACCCATTTACTAATCGCTGGGATATGTCTTGTTTACTTTTAATTTACAGTAGAAAACATTCTCTTAATAATGTAATGTAAATAATGACTGAAAACTGAAAAAAATCCTCTCACGGTGACGTCACTCCCGGAAAGAACCGGAAGCATGAGTCAATAATTTAGTTTTCCAAAATGGTCACCGATTTACTAATGGCTGGGATATACCTTGTTTAATTTTAATTTACAGTAAAACACATTGTCTTGACAATGTAATGAAAATGAAGAATTATTATGTGAAAAGAAATCCTTTTAAAATGACGTCACTTTCGAAAGGATGACTTTGCAATTTTAACAGTAAGCGCCATTGAAAGTATGGTTCAGACAACACGCTGGTTCATGAAGAAAATGGCTTTAATTAGTTGTATGAATAATTTTTAGTAAGATTCTTGACACGTTTTCCGTTCTAATCGCAGTCTCGTCTTGAAATTTCGTTCTTCTTTGTTTATATGTAATCTAATGTTATTTAATGTTATCTAATGTAAATTAATTGATTAATAGTTTCCTAATTCTAAAGTATACAAATATGAACGCTGGCAGACTTAGTAAATAGTCATACTGGAGTTTCGGCTTCAGACAAACAGACAGATACATAAACTCCATTATTAATAGATGTTGAAAAAATTTTTTTTTTAAATGGCGCCAAAATAACTCACAAGTATTTGATGATTCTAAAGGAAACAGGTGATATTTTTTTAAGTAAAAAAAAAATTAGGATATGTCATTTTTAAGATGATAATTATAATCTCGTGACCCTCTGTGGATACATACTTCAGCTAGTTTTGAAATTTTTCTATCCGACCTTCGTGGCTGTAAGGTGGCCATGTTTTGCTGTCTGTCTGCTAAATGTAGTCTTCTTGCTCATTTGAGAGAGAGAAAGAGAGAGAAAGAGAGAGAAAGAGAGAGAGAGAGAGAGAGAGAGAGGGTCGAAAATTGTTGTTGTTGTCTATCGCAGTTCACTGAGTACACCTCGACAAGATTACACGGACGAAGTGTAATCAGGTTATGATCGATTGTATAATAGCAGCGAAAACCTTAACCCCGCCTTGTCTGCGGCTCGATTGGGTCGCCCCCGTCCCCTACCCAATGAAAACCACGTGTACAAAGTTTATTTTCAGGGATGAAAAAGTGGAGAGATGGGGGGGGGGCTTCTGATCTCTTTAACTGAAGGAACTTCAGCCAAGGTTAATCGATTTGCTCAAACTGTAGCCAGAGCTCGCTCTTTATAAACACACGCACGCTCGAGCACGCACACGCCGATATATGCACACACATATTTATTTCATTAAATCTGATAGACATTTTGCGTCGACTTGCCTTTTGAAAAAGCATCCATTTACGTTTATTAACATTTATGGAAGAATAATCAACTAATCGGATTTATTTAATGAAGTATGTTTGAATATAAAAATGCTGCTATGCTATGCTATATATATATATATATATATATATATATATATATATATATATATATATATATATATATATAAAATATTTGTTATAGTTTATTATCTATGTACGTATACGTTTCGTCCTTTTTTATAATCGGGACTCATCAGCATAGAGATATGACTATTCACTACCGATCATAATTCGAAACACCGGATTACAAGTATTTTGAAACGCAAATCCGACGCCTTAACCAAACGGCCAATTTTAAATAGCGAATAAACGGTGATAATTTTAACACTTTATCGGCGGCTTAACGTCTAGAGCGTTCTACTTTTTTTAATGGAAGAAACGATGCATTTAAAGCTAGTGACGTCATGCTGTGTTAATACTACACATACAGTGCTCTACTTTTTCGATTGTGTGTATTTAGGCAGCATTCTTTCATTTAAGCAAACATTGTTGAAAATTGCACAATTCTACTGCTTAATCATATTTTTTAAATTTATTTTTCAATTTTTCTAATTTTTTTTTGTTTAAAAACATAATGTACATTCCATATCTATCACGAACGTTTTCAATTTTTCGTCGAATCATCTTCAGGTGTTTTTTAAGTAGAAGCATTCTTTTATTTTTAACAATGTTTACTTATCTTTCCCCCCCCCTCTCTCTCTCTCTCTCTTTCTCTCTCTCTCTCTCTCTCTCTCTCTCTCTCTCTCTCTCTCTATATATATATATATATATATATATATATATATATATATATATATAAATCTCCGAAACAGTTTTTCATGGTAAACAACTGATAATCCCTTAAAATAGTGTTAGAAACTAACTAATATAATAACTGTAAAAAATAAATTGACTTACATGAGTGATTTTCCACTGGAAGACTTGAGACTATAAGTTTTTTTAATTTTTAATTTTTTTTTTTTTTATATAGTTTTAATGGTTGAGAAACTTCCGAGACTATATATATATATATATATATATATATATATATATATATATATATATATATATATATATTGAAAAGGCTAATCTGCATTATTACTGAACATAAAACCTACTGAGCAGTAGGGGGCATCATCTGGGATGCTCGTAACTTTTCGAAAGTCTCTAATGGTCATAATCATAGCATAGAACCTTCGTACATTATTTCGAAGAGCCAACCGATTTTCTGGGTCGTCTCTCTTGTCTAAGCTAAATATTTTCCACTCGCAGACCTTCCGTGCCTAGCATGCATCTATGCACCCCATTAAACATGCACATGCGAATGTTTACAGTGCAAACAACGTGTTTCTTCTATCAGAGAATGTAAATCGATAGATGGGATTATGAATCGGGAATACACACACGGTGTTTAGGATCGCATTTCTGAGTTCCAGAAGAGCTCTGGATGAATTCTAAGCAAGCCAAATTTTTAGTAGCTCAACGGTAAAACGCACGCGGAGTACAATTTCTTGTGTTTACGTGACATCAAGCGACGATTGTTTTAACGCGTAATGTTATCAATGACCCAAAATAAGCACGTTCCAATAAGTTATTATGAAACTGCAAACGTGACCATGCATTGTTTTTTATACCCTGTCTGGCAGCAAGAGTTTCTGATGCCATCATGGTTGACATACCGACTTAACCACCAAAATTGTGTTACCACCCCCGAGTGGCTGCTGATGGGTATAGGGCATTACACGGTGTATGTGAAAAAAGATGAATATCTTTTATTATACTAAAGCTGAGTTAATCAAAGTTTACTTCCTTATAACTTTATATATTTTAATCACTAAAAAATACATTCCAAAATATTCCGTGGTTTGTGGATTGAATTATGCTTTAAAAGGTTCATTTTAATTGTTCTAATTAGCCGTAATTTGCAATCTCTTCACAAAGTGACCCATCCTTTCCTACGTGTCTGTCGTCACCGTAACCCTCGCTCACTGTATATTGTTTTACCCTATGCTCTTATTTTATACCGTGTCTATAACTCTCGCATGCACTCCTCTCTCTCTCTCTCTCTTCATTACCAGTAAAACGCAGTAAAACTAACTATATAACAGAAGATTGGAATAGTTCATTATAAACAATAGTGGATATCACCACAAGTATGAATACTATTTAACTCATAGCTGGAGAAAAACGATATATATATATATATATATATATAGAGAGAGAGAGAGAGAGAGAGAGGGGGAGAGAGAAAGAGACAGACAGACAGACAGACAGACAGACAGACAGACAGACAGACAGACAGACAGACAGAGGGTATAGCGAACAGAAAGACTAATCTTGGATTATAAAATTTGACTGGCTTTGCAACTCACTTTTCCTTATTAAAACAATCTAACTCGAGCTAAATGGTTGACCCAAAGGGTCATATTTTTCTAGCATACTGTTGTCTGGAAAATTCGTGCCGATTTTTAGTAGTTCATGTTTTCGACGCGTTAGAACATGTCAACTTATTGCCATGCATAGTATATTCATATTTCTGGTTAGAGCCTACTTCAAGCTATCTCTTGAGAAAACAAGTTACAAATTATTTGTCTTGTGTTAATTTTGGAGAACTTGGAAAACGGGAGATTATGTGTCCCATTTAAAGCACTTGATGCTTTTCTATTTCTATAAAGGCCTTGCAAACAACAACAACAACAAAAATAGTGCAGTGTATGGTTAAGATGCTTTAGCTGATAAAACTGTCTGTACCAAAGTCGTTCGCAAAGCTTAGAGCAGAAGATTTTAGCCATGACAATGAAGAACGCGCAGGTAGACCACCCGCTACAGATGACGGCCAAACCAAGAAATTACTTGAGAATACCCCACATTACACAATCGGAAAACTAGCAGAAAAACTTAACATCTCACTATCCACTATTCATGAGCATTTGATTAAATATTTAATGGCATATATTTTTTGAACGTCTTTATTTTCTGTAAAATTCGGCACTTACTTTTCGAAGAACCTGATATGTATGATTCATTGACTAACCTTTTACATAAATCGTTGTTTAGGCGTAGTGGTAACATCGGTTTTTGGGCGCGATTTTTTCTCAGTGAAGGGACTCTGAATGTATTGATAATTTTGGTAGTGTTTCGAAGAATTGTTGTATGTGTTTGTGAAGTAGATAGTGTAAGGTGTTGTAAGAGTTTATTGGTTCAAAATGTATCGAATCTAATGAATGTGTCAGCTTGATAGGCGGAAGCATCTTGGAATGTGTATGTTCCAGTTTATGTTATTTAGTATGTTGTCTTTTAGTCAAGGTTTGAAACAGGTGATTTGGCATCTGACCGTAGCCCGTTTCTCTGATAGGTGGAATAATATTCTAGACGTTGCAAACTCGGTCTAGCTCAGGCATAGGAATGAGAGAATGCTATAGTTCGCTTTTATTCTATTATTTTCATAGATTTATTTTTCCAGACAAAATTGGATATTTCTTTCATAGGCACATGTTTTCCCTTATGAAAAAAGCAGTTAAATTTACATTCTCGTTTTTATCTCTTTTTTTTTATTTTCCTTTCTTTCTGTGTTCTGTCTGTTTGTCTATTTCTAAGTAATCCTCTAAAAAATCTTGTTGCTTTCTATCAAACCCAGAAAGAGTTGATATGCCGTAAAACGGAGAAACTGATACAATACAATTAACGAATTGTTTACAGTAAGCATCTTGTTTCAGTAATCAAAAGACCCCAAGAGAGTTGATATACCGAAAAAAGATAAACCATATCTTTCTTCTTCTTCTTCTTCTTCTTCTTCTTCTTCTTCTTCTTCTTCTTCTTCTTCTTCTTCTTCTTCTTCTTCTTCTTCTTCTTCTTCACTCACTGAGTTGTATCGTCATCAATCGTTTATCTTCGTTTTTATCGCAAGAATAGAATTGCCATAACTTAGTATGTTAAACTGGTTTTAAGGGTAATTAATCCGAAAGGAAATCATAAAAAATATACACTTAAATAATTGGAATACTCGCAGACAGAATGACGCCTTTCTTTTATTTGTTTACTACTGTTCTTGTTATCAATAATTATAAACTTAGAGTTATCTTCTTCAGTGGCTTCGTCATCAAATGGCCATCTTTGTTTTCATCGCAAGGATGGAATTGCTCTAACTTACTGTTTTTGACTGATTAAAAAATTACATGATTTTAAAGATAGTTAATCGAAAAAATAGTAATAATATACACTTAAATAATTGTAAGAACATTTTTAAAATAAAAAATGTCTAAGTTAGGCCTCTACTTGACAAAAATCTTTTACTACTCGTGAATATCAAAAACTTTATCTTATTAATTTTTTTTCACGATGTCCATGGAGAAAGTCGGAGTACATGTGAATAAGGGAGTAAAAACTCCACCACCCTCGTCTAAATGTGACTAAAAATTAAAACATTGATCAGGATTAAATATAAAAGTCGATGAAATTGAAAATAAAATTTGTGTTTTTAAGAACATGAACCAATATTTAACATCTCTGAATGATGAAACATATTTATTTTATCTACATTTTGTTATTAAAGCTATTAACTTCAACGAAATAGGGAAGAATTGTCTTATTTATCAAAGAAGCAGAAGTACCCGCCAACGCCGGATTTTTCAAACCTTTCTCTTCTGCACGCTAGTTCAAATGAAAAATGTTTGTTTTTTTTAACTTTAAATTGCAATAAAATAATAAAGAGTTATTGAGGTTAATGATGATGATGATGATGATGATAATCGATATCGACCAGTGAATAACTGGAACGCTATAGCAAAAAAACAAAACAAAAAACAAAACAAACAAAAAAATGTCAAATGTGAGATTCGAACCCTGAAAGATGGCATAAAATATAAGTACTAAAGGCGAACGCGATAACCACTCAGCCACTGAACAAAGTTAATTATGCTGTATTTTTAATCTAGTGTTTATGCGTTCGGCGTAGGGATTACTCCACATAGATCTAAAATAGTTCGATTGTCAAAAATAAATAAAAACATAAAGAACGATAATTGGAAAATAAAAAAAGTCTTATTAAAGTAAACAACATTTTAGTGAACAATTATCAAAAAAAGTGTAAAACCATTTTTAATATAAAAAAAGATGAATGTTTTCTCTTCAAAGTAAACAATGCGTAGTTTTTCGATCAAAGGAAAAGGAATCGCTAAAAATGTCTTAACATTTGTTTCTACTAGTATTTCTACGTAATTTTTAATTTTGTACAATGGGTTTTAGAAACAGGTTCAGGGTCTCAGGTGTTGATTCCAAATCTGCAGTTAGTTTAGCTCTTAGATCAACCGTTTAACTGTGATACGGCGACACACATACAGACAATTTTGCATTTTATATATAGATAAAGATTACGTTTTGGTCGATATGCACCCCGAACTTCTTCGGCGGTATTGTTCATTTCTCTGTAAAAGTGAGGTGGGTTCTCTCTTGCTACCCCCTCCCCTCTCTCCTCAAGCGCTACCTTTTCTTCTTTTTTTAAAAATTAATATACGCGCGTCTTTTGTCTGTTATTCGTTTTTTTTTTCATGCTGTCTATTTTCTTATTATTCATTTATTCTTTTTTTCTTTCTTAATTTTTCTGTTTTTATTGTAATATTTTTCTATCGTTCTTTCTTTTCTTTTTTTTGTCTTTTTTTCTGGACGATTTTCATCTCTGATTTATTTATTTATTTTTTATTTCCACCACAATTAACATTAACCTTTCACGCAATAAATGAAAATTAATTGTAAATTCAGATGCGTAAATTACTCAACAGATTGACAACGGCACAGCACGTTTTTATAGCTTGAATATATTTAAACCCCAAGTAAATAGAAAAGATCTGAAGAAAAACGTTTGTAAATCTCACAATCAACTTTCAAATACAAAATGGCGGCGAGCGTTCTGTGATGATGAACGACCTTTTCAAAAGTTCGATCAAGTGCAAGTATGTGACGTCAATGCACCCGTCGCCCAATGCGTTCGAAAGATTCCCACAAACAAACATTCTTCTTCTTCTTCTTCTTCTTCTTCTTCTTCTTCTTCTTCTTCTTCTTCTTCTTCTTCTTCTTCTTCTTCTTATTATTATTATTATTATTATTATTATTATTATTATTATTATTATTATTATTATTATAAAGAAGAAGAAGAAGAAGAAGAACTCCCATAATCTACCTCTCTCCAAATGACACTAGCAGCAGCGGAAAACACAGAAAGTGAACTTGAAGGCTCGAAAAAGATGGAAGACCGATGAGAGAGAGTACCATCAAGACCTCCACTTAAAGGGCACGAAAGGTACTAGAATCCTGTTGTCAGCGAAAAATGAATGGTAAACGGCTGTTGCGAAAATGCAAAGTGATTTGCAACGGTTATCGAAAGAAGTGGAATGTACTGTAAACATTGTCGTTGCCAGTGAGCGATCATTGATAATGACTTGTCTAAGAACTCTTAGTGAGAACACCCCCACATGAACCCAAGAAACAGAAACTGCAAGAAACTTCATAAACGGACTGCCTCCCCCCCCCCAAAAAAAAACACAATGATGGCACCAACTATAGCTAATACCTCACAAAATAGTCATGAAGGGTCAAGAAGGATGGGAAGACCGGGGAGAGAGAACTAACCAGACCTCCACTGGAAGATGCTGGAAGCTTGGGAGACCAATGGTTGTTACTAAAGAGAAGTCAATGGTAAGCGACTGCTGCAATACAGCAAAGTCATTTGCAACGGTTATCGAAAAGATGTGGAGAGTACTGGAAATCTGGGGAGGTTTGTTATCACTCAGACTCTAGGGAACACCACCGGTGAGCAATCACTGACGATACCTTGTGTGAGAACTCCTAGTGAGTGCAAATAATAATAATAATAATAATAATAATAATAATAATAATAATAATAATAATAATAATAATAATACCAGCAAGACATCAATGTTAAACGGCTGTTGCGATAACGCAAAATGATTTGCAACGATTATCGAAAAGAGGTGAAGAGTACTGGAAATCTGGGGAGACTTGTTGTCACTCAGACTCCAGGGAAAACCGCTTGTTATTTCCAGTGAGCGATCACTGATAATTACTCGTATGAAAACTCTTATGAGTAAATAAAATGATAAGGGCACTGATCAACAAATCTTTTGCTGTCAGGAAGCTAATAAGTGATTTTGGATAATTTGAATACGTTGAATAAGAAATACGACCCATTTTTTTCTCATCGGGTCAGTTTTTTGGTGTACCGGAAATGGAATTATTTAAATTTTCTTTTCAACTGTATAAATTTCTGTTTCCTCAAATTACAGAGATAAAATCTCGCCAATTTCTTGTATCTAGTGGTATCATCTCATACCCTTCCTCAAACAGTAAACATTACTCATTATTTATTATAGATTATACATCAAGATCATGTTTTTAGGAACAATTGGGTTTACACCTTTCAAATTGACACACCACAAGTAACAGTCATCATAATGGGTTTTCTGCTCCCGCCAAACCATCGACACGCCAAATGTTAAACCTTTTCGTAAACATGTAGCCCATAGTATCACCCCCTCTTTGTAAGCTTTGCATACTATGCGAGGTGCCCATGATTTGTTCTCATCTGCAAGCATGACTTCAAATTATGCAAAATAAAATGCTTCTACTAAATCGTCAGTTTTCATTGTTTTCCACCAACGAAAATTAACCGCGACTATAACAGAAAACATCAGGTTTATTCAAGCATTTCCGGTTCGATGTTTCAATATTCATTGTACAACTTGTTTCAGGAATAAGAATTGCTCTTATCACCTGCAACTGACGGATTAAAAAGTTAAAAGAAATTTATAGAATAAATAACTTTACCAATTGAGATCTCAAACAAAATGTACATCAAGCTGAAAGAACTATGTTAACTAGATATCTTTTCCTTACACAACAGCAAGGGAGTCACATGGAAATGTGTCTCAAGTGCCAAAGAGCTGTTCATGCTAATACAATCTCCCAATGAAAATATCTACAGGAATCATGCAAACTATATAATGTAACTTAGTATGATTCATATAAAAGCTATCAATTCTATTGGAAACAGTGAAAACTTGTTTAAAAGCACATCATACAGTCCTCTTAAACGTATTGAGTATCGTACAAAAAGCCAATACATGAAAATTATCAATTTCAAAAGCAAGATATTTTGACCTGATTGGGCAAAACTGAGTTTATATTTGAATTCAGCGGCTTGAAATTACCCAGAATCGCCTATTTCCAAACAGCAGAGCAAAACATTTTTAGTGTTGACCAGTGTACTAATAATGAGCAGCAGCAGAAGAAGAAGAAGAAGAAGAAGAAGAAGAAGAAGAAGAAGAAGAAGAAGAAGAAGAAGAAACCTGGCTACGACGGAATACATGGTCCTGGTTTAAGAAATTAATTACCGTATCTGAAAGACTAGCACAAAACCAAAAGAGATGTATATGCGAAATGGACATACCGGAAACGATCCAAAGCAACTACAGACCGATAACATGCCTACCAATCACATGGGAAATCTTAACTGCACAACTTCGCGTAGTAATCTACCACTCTCTTAATAGCGACAGAATACTTCTAGAGGAACAAAAGAGTACCGGAAAAAAAGAAAGGCGGGGAAAACGATCTGCTATACATCGACTCAAAATTACTGAAAAAAAGAAAAAAGAAAACATACAACGTAATCCCCAAGCATGGATACTTGAATGCTTCAAAATGTACAAACTATGTGATAAAATTATCAACTTTATGGAGAAAGCAATGGAAACATGACGACTGGCAGCAGGAGAACTCAACCTGACAGAGATAAGAATGTAGAGAAGCATTTTTAAGGAAGACTCTCTATCTCCACTACTTTTATCATAGTCATCATGACTACTCAACAACATACTCGGATGGTACAATGCTAGATACAAATTTACAGATACGAAGGAAGAAAAAAGTACCTAATTTGAGAAAAAATAAAAAAGGAGCTAGAAGCATTGATAAAAATAACTAGAATTTTAAGCTATGATATTGGAATGGGATTCAGAATAGAGAAGTGTGCACGAATTGAGATGAAGAAACGAAAACTCGAAACACAGAAAGGCATATAACTGCGAAATCTAAAGGCGATGACGGTACTTGGGGAAGCAATAGCTATAAATATCTTGGCATTATGGAAAGGGACACAATTAAATCAACAGAGATGCATTTTCATCCAGAGAGATTAGTCCGGGACACGAGTAAAAGCGACCGAGCCTGGAGGCTACATTATTAGTTGATGCGAGAGACAGAGATACCATATTTTGTATATATGATTAGAAGAGAATATCTGAGAACAGGAAAGCTCACTGAAACTAAACGATATAGTAGAACCCTAATAAAAGGAATTAACACTTGAGAAGTATTACTAGTAAGATTCTCTGGACACTTCGTAAACTAGACAAAAGACGAACTTAGGTACATAGGTCAAATAACTAGCAAACTAATTATCATGTACAGCGCCTTGCATACGAAAGATGATACTCTATGTAAAACTGCCAAAGGGGGGGGGGGAAGACTGGCAAGTAATGAAGATAGTATGGACGACACGATAAAAGGACTAGAAAAATACATGACAGAAAATACAGAGAGGCTGATTAGCGCCGCTAAATGCAGCGCCAAAGGTGAATATTTACGGAGAGCCGCGAAACGCGAAACAAAAAAAAGAAGAGAAAAACAAAATGGGAAGAGAAAAATCTACATGAACTTTTTATAAGACTGACAAAAGCAATAGCACATTTTATAGATAACTTCAACATAGATTTTATTTCAAAACACACTATTCATGTAACAACATAATATCAGGTGTTAAAACGAAGCTGGCATTCAGTATTATTTTTTTTTTTTTTACATGATTCACCCCAAACAAGGCAGGACGCCACTGTAAACGTAAGGGGCTATTGAGAAAAAGGAAAAGGGGAGAAGGATTAGTGGTTCAGCTTAAATTGGGATCTGAGCAGCGAGATGTCTGTTTACATTAGTTTTAAATTTCTGCATGTCAGTACTGTCGGGGAAACAGGGGGCAGGGAAGGGAGTTCCAGAGGCCAGCAGCACGAGGAAAGAAGCTATTTGAGTAGAATGCTCTCCGGCATCTGGGGACCTCCACAGTGAATGAATGAGATTTAGTAGAATGTCGAGTTAGTCTAGTGAATTTACGTCGAGGGGGCACCAGAGTAGCCAACTCATCGGAGCATAATCCATTGAAGTATTTGTAAAACAAACACAAGGATGCCACATTGCGGCGATGGGACAGGGGCTGGAGCTTAGCTGACAGTGAGGGACCTATTAGGTTGACTACTCTTTTTTGGACTTTGTCAAGGAGGGAGAGACTAGTAGATGATGCACCAGCCCAGATGTGGCAACAATACTCCATGCATGGGCGAATGGTGGCTTTGTAGAGATACAGGATAATGTCAGGTGTAAGGAGTCCACTAGCACGGTAGAGGGAGCCAACCTTCTTTGCGGCAGCCTTGGCAATGTCTTATCGAGTTGTTATAGCCCAGGAAGTAACTAGTTCTATCCTGGTGGAGGCCTTAAGTACAGGAAATGAGATGGCTAGAATGATGTTCATTTGCTGACACAATGCGCCTATATCACTTATAGTCTGTTTCTTTGCCAGTGTCTGTTTTTTTAGTTTGCCATGTTTATGTGATACGTAGCGTGACGTCGCATTCAAGAAGGATGCATTTTCGTTTTAGAAATGCTTGGGTTGCGAATTATATTTTTACGAGGACGAATTACATTTTCCATCCTTTTCGCTAGGATCGAGATTTAGTACCTGTTTGGTCACAGAAAGCTATCTTCCCAGGCATTAACCCATATTTTGGAGGGGATGGGTTTATTGAATGATGTCTAAGGCGCCTCCATCCGTGAGGGTGTGCCAACAAAACTAGACAGGCTATTTTTCTTCAGTTCAGAGTGCCTCTTTTTTTTTGGGGGGGGGGGGGGGTCTTGATCCCCACGTTAAAAGCGACCTTGTGTCTAACTCTGCCTTCGTGGGAAGGCAAGTAACTTGGAGACTTTTCTCGATAACCATTTCCACGCATTTCCTTTATTTGGTCTGTCTTTTATTCTGCGTGGAATAATATATCACGTGACGACGGGGCGGTCTTCCAATGGTTGATTCAACCATTGGAAGATCAACTAGCTGCATGGCTACGAAATATGAAAAGACGCAACAGGAAGTACTATTTTCTCTCTTTTTGGTCAGACCGCTCATGTGATAACATAGCGGTTAATCCTCGTTTGTAAGTCCAGATCTGATCTATGGCATATCTTTGAGACAAGATCTCTCAGCATATTTCTCTGTCTTCCGACATAGCGGGTAAGTTCGTCTTTCATTATTTTCCACGCATACAAAGTGACATGTGTACATTTTTGGTGCATTGTCGTTTAATGTAAATAAATCTTGTTCTATTTATAAGTGAGGTTTTTAGTTCTCTCAAGTTAATTATTGCGTGCCAGAACGAATAGAAACAGATACTCTCACACGTACTAACTCTTCGACGTGATTTTGTTGCGGACCGCTTTCATGACATATTTCCTTTTTCATGACGTATTTCCTTTTTCTGCGTTTCTAATAATATGCCAGTTGCATATCTCTACTATTTCGTTATTTTTATGGTAGGTGCTCGACTGAGCTCTAATCCTTGGTACCCCCCCCCCTGTAAAACATTCACAGCAAGACTCGTCTGGCTACAACCACAGCAATGAACTTGTCTTTCTTTCTCTCTGTACCAAAAACAGAACGGAACTTCCACGAACAAAGTTTCTTTCCTCGAACATCACATCTGTGGAACAGGATACCACGAGTCTGCTTCCCAACCGACTAGAGTCTAATGTAAACAAATACTTTTCGATCCCTCTTGAAAAATCAAGTTCTCTTAAGTAATCCTCTGTCCATTCCACCCACCGTTACCAATCCTCTCGTGATGGCGTCCAACGTCATGCAGAAATTTAAAACTAATGTAAACAGACATCTCGCTGCGCAGCTCCCAATTTAGGTTGACCCCCCAAACCTTCTCCCTTTTTTCTCAGTAGCCCCTTACGTCTACAGTGGCGTCCTGCCTTGTATGGGGTGAACTATGTTTAAAAAAAAATTAATAAATAAATAAAATTAAAAAAAAAAATCCCTTTAACCCTTATCCCTGAAAAAAAAATCGGTATGTTTTTACAGTTAGAAATAGTGAAAAAGGTTTTAATTATTTCTGTTTCTATTTAAATTTTACATCTCTTTAATATTCTGAGAAAGGTCGATGACATTTACACAAAGTATGAACAATTTCTTTATTAATAATAATATCTTGGCTTCGAAATAATATTTTTAAAAATAAATTACAGATTTAAAGACCTTCGGTTTTTAGTCAGACACAAAAGTTCAATAGAGACAAGAATGACAAGTTGAAAGAAATTGGTTGCCATAGCAACAGACTTAAACTGCAGCTTCTTTATCACGTGTCTTTTTGTATGGAGGCGGGAATTAGACTAAAGGTTACTGAGTTTCGTTATCCGCTATTTTTCAACCTCGTGATTCACTTGGTTCATCTTTATTTCGTTAAACCAAAACACGAGTTGTATATCACGCATGCGCAGTTGTCTGCCATCTTTTTTTTTTCTCAGATTACAAACTAAACTACATTTTCCCCTGTTGATTTTGTTTGTTCGCTTTTTGTTTTAATTTATCCTTAGGCGACTTTCTATCCTTTCTTTTCTATCCTTTTAACGTTTGTATTGCACACTTCCACAACCAACATGCATGCACATAACGTTTTCATCTTAAATTATTTAACAGTTTTTATAAGTTGTAACTAATAAGTTGGACGGTTACCGATCAATTAGTTGTAACTTAGAATGCGTGTCTGTTTGTGTACGCGCCAAAATATATGACAAAAGATAAGATTCGTATTGCAACTGATCGGCTGGGTCTATCAATTACGCACTACACCGGGAACCATTGCGAGTTGCCTTTTCTCTACGAGCGCCTCTCCACCGCTATCATTCGAGGGGAACATTTTGAGTTTACTCTCGGCCTACCAAATCAGCAGGACATCCGATGGTTCGGATATACCCACAAAAGCAGTTACAACTGATTAGTTAGAACATTACAGAAATAAAGTAAATGTTTACATTCACTTTTTAATATGTAGAAAATTGAATTTTTAATGAACAATTGACTTTCCGTGAAAGTTGTGTGATCGTTGATGTAAACAAATAAATCATTGTTTTCCGTTTGTGTAAAGACAAAACAACTGAGAATATAACATTGTGTTAAATATTGGGCGAGTATAATTTTGTTAGTTGAGAATGACCCTTAATGGGGTTTGGTCGAGATCAGCTTAGTGTGCTCGAAAGTTAGCTCGACCCACTGTGGGAAGTGATAGAAGCGGGCGTGACTTCACATGACCTGAGGAGAGAGGGGTCGAGAATAGTAGGAGTCCTATCGGAAGCTTTGTGGTGAAAACACGTACGTTGAGAAAGGTCATGTTAAAATGTGGTTAACCAATAGTTACCTTTCTCTCTATCTCTGCCACCTCGCCCTACTTGTCAGTAATTGATAACAGATGACCCCAGGCGAATAAACCTTTTCTTGTCTTCAACCGTTGTCTCTTCTTTGTCTCTTTTTTTGGGTATGAACGAACTTGTTTGCAGACGCGTTTCCCCAGTCGGACAGGATTACATAAAGGACATCTGCCGGAACGAATGGCTAGCAAGGTATGTTATGAACGTTCGTGTATTTTAATTGAGTGTGACTTGTGACACATTAGACTTCTCTTGAGAGTGGAGATATATGTACCAATTGGCATTAGTCCATCAGAAATAGGAAATAATGTTGATAGCAAATATCGACACTTAGTTTTTAGCTATTGCAGCTTATACAACTAGGCACACTACTCATTACATAACTCTAAAAACAATTTCAGTATTTTCTATGATGAAAACACTAGTTAATAAATTTTATATCTAATACCTATTGCAAGTTTGCTCTGGATTCAGGTCTTCTACTATCTTGGCAATTGTAGATACTTACATTTTCAACGTAGAATAAACAATTAGTGTTGTTAAAAGAGAAAAAGGACACAACTCGAAATTCGATATAGAAACATTTTTTTGTAACTTTACAACAACTTTCTTATTTTTAATAAACCTTTTTTATTAACTTGTATTCATCCCAAAAAAGGCACATTGCAACTGACGCGTAAGGGGCTACTGAAAATTAGGGGCCAGATTTTTCGGGGTATCCTCAGTGGGGAGTTGTGCAGCGTTATGTTTGTTCACATTACACTTACATTTCTGCAGGTGAGTACAGTCGAGGAAACAGGGAGAAGAGAGGGAATTCCAAAGGCAAGCAGTTCGAGTAAAGACGCTATTAGAGTAAAAAGCTTTCTGGCATCTGGGAACCTCTATAGCAGTCACCAATAGGGACTACTTTTGAATGCGTAATCACTGTCCCTGTGAGCTGGCTTGTCCAATCAAATCACAGAGCGCAGTAATATCGTTAGTTCCCTAAGGGACTACTTATGTTCCCTTAGGGTTCGAAGAAAAAGAAGAGACGAACTCCTGGCACCAGCTTGGACATATCGCAGAGAGCACCAGCGAGGAACGAGGAAACGCTCCCTCTCCTGCCGCCGTCGCCCACTCGAGGACTACTACCATCTTAACCTGAAGAAATCTGGCGGCAGTCCTAAGACGCTTATATTCTTCCTCTTCCTCAGACGGACACTGTCCCACTCTCTTCTACCTATACCAAACGGTATAGGTAACCTTGAGTTAATAAAACCCCTTTTTGTTATAGTTACAGAAATACTTTTCGTTGTACCGTTTCTTTACGAGAAGATAAAAGGATAACCCCTTTCATCCTCCCATCATCACCTTACAAATGGTGACCCGACGCTAAAAGAAAAAAAGACCTTCTGATATGCGAAACGTAAGGAAAAAACGGAATATAAAAAAACACACAAAAAAAAAACCATCGAAAAGTTATTTCTGCGACGAAAAGGTTTTAAAACTCAACTCCACGGCGACAAAAAAAACTCCGTCGTTTTAAAAAGAAAAAAAAGAAAGAAAGAACTTGGAAACTTTCGAATGACAATTTTTTTTAAAAAGCAAAAGAAAGCAAAACTAATAAGGACTTTCTTCTAACACAAAAACACTTTATCCCTTTAAAAAACAAAAAAAAACAAAGCAAAAAAAAAACAGTCACAAATTGAGCAAGACACGAAACTCCGCGTTTTTGTAAATAGAAACAGAAAAAATTTCAACCTTGAGAGATTCGAAAACTTTTTAAATTCTCTTTTAAAGCTTTAAAAAAAGACAGTTATTTTTAACACCAAAAAAGAAACTACCGAAATCCCTTTTTTTCTCTCTCTCTTTCTTTCTCTCTATCGCAGTAAAGGCGTACTTCGCATCGAAGAAACTTTTTCTTTTATAAAATATTTTTTCTGTCTTTAACTGAACGAATTCTTGACAGAGAAATACTTCAAAATACCTTAAAATATAAAACTATTAACAAAAAAAACAACTTTTTTCCGAATTTAAAACAAGTTTCAAACAACTTTAGACGGTCTGACTCTTCGACGCCGCGACGTATCCACCCTCCAAAATGGCGCTGACCAATTCTTTTTATTCCAACCGAAGAAAGTAGACTCAACAAACGAAGAAAGGAAGCATTCTTTTTGCCTTTAACAAAAACAAAAGACTCTTGTTTTTACGAATAATTTTTTAAAAGGCCCCTTAAAAGAGTAAGTACATTAATTTTTCCCTTTTACACACAAATACATACACTCAAATATATCTATCCCCTCTGTCACCAAGAAAAACAAAAAACAAACAAACAATACATACATACATATTATTTTTTTTTAACTTCTTGGCTTTCTACACTTATACAATTCCTGTTTCGTTTTTTCTCTCTGAAATGTGTGTCCATGACGATGTTTTCAATTTTTATTTAACCTAGATTTCTTGGTCTGGGGTCCCATTAAAAAAAATGAGCGCTTTATCTGCTAACGCCGGAGACAGCAGTCAACAGGTCACATTCGCCATACTCCATGCGATAGAGCGACTTGAGAGAAACATGCGAAAATTAAGCATGTCTAGACCTCAATCGCCTAGACGTCGTAATCGTTCGTCGTCCCCACACCATCGCCACTCAAATAAGCCAGGATTGTGTTACTACCACAGTCGCTATGGGAACCAAGCACATAAGTGTAAACAACCTTGTTCGTTCCCTAACCAGGGAAACTAAATTCTGGGGACCCGAGCACGGCACGGTCTCCACTAGGTGCTCATGATAACCGTGCATATTTCATTAGGGACTCAATATCCCAAGCACGTTGCTTGGTTGATACTGGGGCCGCTTGCAGTATTTGGCCACCGAAACTACTAGCTAAAAAGCCACCAGTGTCGCCCATTTCACTGCAAGCCGTAAAGCACTCCCCTATTCCCACGTACGGTCAAATTTCTCGTTCTTTGGATTTGGAATTGGAATTGCACAGAGACTTTATGTGGGTCTTTACAGTCGCGGATTTACCCTACCCCATTCTGGGCGCGGACTTTCTGCACCACTTTAATCTATTAGTGGACATGCGCAGACGACGGCTGATAGATGCTAATACGGAACTTTCACTCGAGGACTACTACCATCTTCACCTGAAGAAATCCGGCGGCAGCTCTAAGAACTCTTATATTCTTCCTCTTCCTCAGACGGACACTGCCTCACCCTCTTCTACCTATACCAAACGGTATAGGTAACCTTGAGTTAATAAAACCCCTTTTTGTTATAGTTACAGAAATACTTTTCGTTGTTCCGTTTCTTTACGAGAAGATAAAAGGATAACCCCTTTCATCCTCCCATCATAACCTTACACCTCTACGGTGAAGAAGTTGGATTTTGCTGGTTGTCGGATTGGTCGGAGGTATTTACGTTGAGGGAGGGGGGCACACGTAAAGCAAGCGCTTTTATGGAGAGTAGAAAGTGGGTTTATTTTCAGCAGCCTCGCAACTCTCGTTTCCCTTAATTTGTTATTTAGTCCTCACATTCCATCTATCTATGTAACACTTATCGTTGGCTAGTTTTTTTTTACCTTGAAGTCATACTCTTTTAGCTCTTTACATCAAGTGGCTTCATGCCTTGTCTGGAGTGATTTTTATGAAAAAAATCCGTCGGAGCACATTCCATTAACGTACTTGTAAAACAAGCACAATAATGCAACATTGTGGCGATTGGATAAGGGCTGAAGCTTCTGTTCCCAGCTCACTTCGAATAGCGAATGGTTACCTTGGCTAAGATCAAAATGTAGTATCTGTTCCGATGGATACTACACCCCATGGACTGGTATTGTCTTGGCCTTCGGGTCTTGATTTACGCCGGTCTATGGGTCTGTCCTGTGCAGTTATAGGAGATCCACCCTCCCAGGCTTCGCCTCCCCTCTTTGGGGAGGAGTAAGTTTATTGCTTACTGCCTGAGGCGCCCCTACAGGGGAATGCCGACGGGGCTACCCAGGCAATTTTTGATGGTCAGAGTGCTCACCTCTCGGGCGCTGGCTTTTCAACCTTCACTTTCCGACCCGACCTTGGGTCACATCTTACTTGTGGGAGTAGGATAAAACTGGCCTTGTGCCTAACTCCTGGAGAGGAGTAAATAATACTACTACTGTTCGCAGACGAGGCAACACAAACCGGTCCTATCATCGGATGGTCGACGTAACCAACCCAAACACGTCGTATCTGAGGGCTGCTCCATCAATCGAAGACTGCCAGATAATTTCACACACAAATAGGTTGGACGACGCAAAAGCATGTCAACACTTAGAAACTTGTAAATAATGCAACGCATGAAAACTAACAGTAAAGTAAACCTCGGCGATTGTGCAGTATAGTTAACAAGAATAAAGAGATGAACAAATAGACAACAAATAACTGTTACCAAACCCAAGAAAATATACTTTCTACCTATCTATATACTTTTCACGTGTGTTTACTGATTGTAAGAATTATTATATGCATTGTTAGCGTGACTTTTAATTAGTCAAGCAAGCGCGTTTTTCAAGATGGCCGACAATTTTGCCATGGCTTGCTCGAGAATTTCAGGCGTAAAAGATAGTAAACATTTTTTTAAGGAGGTTAATAGAACCGTAAGCCCAAGTCCGAGGGTGTTTGGCAATCGGATAAGAGTAAGCTTTTTTTTATTTTTTATTTTTATTTATTTATTTTTTTATTTTATTTTATTTTATTTTATTTTATTTTATTTTATTTTTTTTATTTTTTTTATTTTATTATTTTATTTTTTTTATTATTATTATTATTATTATTATTATTATTATTATTATTATTATTATTATTATTATTATTATTATTATTATTATTATTATTATTATTAGCAGCAGCAGCAGCAGCAGCAGCAGCAGCAGCAAATATATTTTTGCTAGGATGCCGCATAAGAAATGTACGCTCACCCGTAAACCGATAGAGCCCCAGTCATATTTCTTGTGTGGTTAGACATTAATAATAAAAACAGTTTGTAAATAAATGCTTTACGGCGTAAAAGGTAAAGCCAAAATCCTTTACACACTTAAGGTCGAAAGAAAATGATAATAGTGGAAGTTTTTCAAATCGGAGGAAAGGTGTACCTAAAATAAAACAGTAAGGAACTCAACTACAGCGAACACGATTAGTTATTTAAATGCTCTCGAGGAAAAGTTTACATAAATCAAATTCATTAGAATGTGTGTGTGTGTTTTTGTTAAATGACCTTTTTTTAATTAAACAATTTGATTCTAAAATCAGTTATGTAGTTTTCCAGTACAATGTGTTAACTTTTTTGTTGACTGAAAAGAAAAAAAATCACATCTTTTAATTTAATAAATAAAACACGGAATAATAAAAGCAGTTTGTAAATGAAAGCTTTACAGCGTAAAAGGTAAAATCGAAATCATAAACACATTTAAGGTCGTGAAAAATGACAATATTGGAAGTTTTTCAAATCGGACAAAAAGGTGTACCTAAAATAAAACTACAGTTATAAATATATAAATAAAATTACAGTAAACGCGAATAGTTTTTTTAAATGCTCTCGAAAAAAAAAGTTTACCTAAACTAAATTCATTATAATGTGTGTGTGTGTTTTTTTTAAAATAGTAATTTTTAAATCAATTATTATTTTAATTAAACAATTTGATTCAATAAATTTGTGTTTTAAAACATAATGGCTAATAAGATTAAGAAAATAAACAAACTCAGAACGTTTTAATAAAAAAAATCAGAGTAAAAGTAACATGGTAAATGCCAACGTTTTGTTTACAGTTTAAATAACGCGCCTGTCTTGCGTCCATACTGAATCAGGTAACTGATTCAGTGGAATAACGGTGGCTGTTCAATCAGTTTCGCAGTAGGTAGATTAACTACGTAACTCATTTCATATATATATATATATATATATATATATATATATATATATATATATATATATATATATAAGAAATAATTATAATTTATAAGTAAGATTATTAGCGAGCAAAATAGCGTAAATACATGTGTAAATCTGAAGAAAACAATTATGAGTGTATATTTGCGAATACTAATTTATTACAAGTTTAAAAGCAATTAATTATGTAAATTGAGAAATGCGCATAGTGTTTACGGCGGTATTTGTAGTAGTATATATAAAAGCTGGCAGAGTAAGCAAATAGTAATGTTACTCTGATGGAGTTTCGGCTTCAGACAGACAGACAGATACATAATCTCCATTATTATTATTATTATTATTATTATTATTATTATTATTATTATTATTATTATTATTATTATTATTATTTGTAACCACTAAGAGTTATCACACAAGTCATCGTCAGTGATTGGTCACCAACAACAACTGACGGTGTTCTCTGGAGTCTGAGTGATAACAAGTCTCCCCAGATTTCCAGTACTCTCCACATCTTTCGATCACCACCGCAAATGACATTGCGGTATCGCAACAGCCGCCTAATATTGATTTCTCGCTGGCAACGACCATCCCTGGGATTTGGGTGGCAATAAGCCTCCCCAAGGTCCCATCACTCTCCGCACTCTTCCAGTGGAGGTCTGGTTAGTGCTCTCCTTCCTCGGTCTTCCCATTCTCCTTGACCCTCTGCAACTATTTTAGGTAGTGTCAGCTGAGGCCGGTGTTATCATTTGTCGAAGGGGGAGGCAGCTTATGATATTTCTGTCAGTTTCTGCTCCTTGGTTCGTGATGCGGTGTTCTTCGTGTGGTTTTGTTTCATTCCTGTTGTAAATTCCATGCGACTGGTTACCCTTTGTATCTTATGCGGGTTGGTTTCCGTATTCGAGGAGTGTTTTAAAAAGATTGCAGCTGTTTTGATAATTGCCGTCCTTTGTATGGTTTCTATGATCCCTTTGATTCCAATTTCTCTGTCTTTTCTCCAGTTTTTTTTTTATTGTTCCCAGTGCTTCTCTGGTTATTGGTATTATACTGACTTTCTTCATGCTCCATATTCCTTTCAGTTCTCTCGCTAGTTCCGTGTATTTGCTTCGATTTTCTGTCTCTTTGATCTTCACTCTGTAGTCTGCTGGTACGGCGATGTGTACGATTTTGCAAGACTTTTTCTTCTTGTCGATTATTATAACATCTGGTCTCCTTGCTTGTATGAGTTTGTCTGTTTGTATATCCATATCTCAGAGGATTTTGTGTTTGTCGTTTTCCAGTGCGTATTCGAAATTCAATTGTTTGCACAGTTCCCTGTGTACCGAATTCCCCCACACAGTCATGTCTGTTTTTGTATTCTTTTTGGGCTAGTTTGCTACATTCACTTATTATATGATTTACTGTTTCGTTCTTTGTCTACACAGTCTGCATTTACTTTTTTTCTGGGTTTTTATCTATTTTAGCTTTAATGTAGTTTGTCCTAATCGCATTGTTTTGTGCAGCCATCAGTAAAGATTCCGTTTCTCTGTTCAAGTGTTCTTTTTCTTAGCCATGCACGGTTGTTTTCGTTGGTTTCTTCTCTTGCCAGTCTTCTGAAGCGTCCATGTAGTTGTTTTTCTTCCCACTTTTCTTTTCTTGTCGCTTTGTTTCTGGTTTTGGTGTTTCCCGAGCTACTCGTTGGAATGGTGTCTCTCGCTGCGGTGATCAACCTTTCCGTGTTCTGAGTTATGTATTTCTCCAGCTTTTTTTTAGTCTTCCACACAATCTTCTATACTTGTCTGTCCTCGTCCCTGTTCGTTTTTTTTTTCACGTAGAGTCTATCCATATCGTCTTTTGGGCGTAATGCGTTGTGCATGGTCATCAATTTTCTAGTCCTCTGGTCAAGGTGCACGAGTTCTTTAGTCCAGTCTATGAACGGCCCAGAATATCTTATTAGTGATACTGCCCAGGTGTTTATTCCTTTTACTAGATTTCTGATATATAATTTCGTTTCTAGAAGTTTTCTTGTTCTTCGTAAATATTCTTTTCGAATCTTCTCTTTCATCATCATCATCATCATCATCATCATCATCATCATCATCATCATCATCATCATCATCATCATCATCATCATCATCATCATCATCATCATCATCATCATCATCATCATCATCATCATCATCATCATCATCATCATCATCATCATCATCATCATCATCATCATCATCATCATCATCATCATCATCATCATCATCATCATCATCATCATCATCATCATCATCATCATCATCATCATCATCATCATCATCATCATCATCATCATCATCATCATCATCATCATCATCATCATCATCATCATCATCATCATCATCATCATCATCATCATCATCATCATCATCATCATCATCATCATCATCATCATCATCATCATCATCATCATCATCATCATCATCATCATCATCATCATCATCATCATCATCATCATCATCATCATCATCATCATCATCATCATCATCATCATCATCATCATCATCATCATCATCATCATCATCATCATCATCATCATCATCATCATCATCATCATCATCATCATCATCATCATCATCATCATCATCATCATCATCATCATCATCATCATCATCATCATCATCATCATCATCATCATCATCATCATCATCATCATCATCATCATCATCATCATCATCATCATCATCATCATCATCATCATCATCATCATCATCATCATCATCATCATCATCATCATCATCATCATCATCATCATCATCATCATCATCATCATCATCATCATCATCATCATCATCATCATCATCATCATCATCATCATCATCATCATCATCATCATCATCATCATCATCATCATCATCATCATCATCATCATCATCATCATCATCATCATCATCATCATCATCATCATCATCATCATCATCATCATCATCATCATCATCATCATCATCATCATCATCATCATCATCATCATCATCATCATCATCATCATCATCATCATCATCATCATCATCATCATCATCATCATCATCATCATCATCATCATCATCATCATCATCATCATCATCATCATCATCATCATCATCATCATCATCATCATCATCATCATCATCATCATCATCATCATCATCATCATCATCATCATCATCATCATCATCATCATCATCATCATCATCATCATCATCATCATCATCATCATCATCATCATCATCATCATCATCATCATCATCATCATCATCATCATCATCATCATCATCATCATCATCATCATCATCATCATCATCATCATCATCATCATCATCATCATCATCATCATCATCATCATCATCATCATCATCATCATCATCATCATCATCATCATCATCATCATCATCATCATCATCATCATCATCATCATCATCATCATCATCATCATCATCATCATCATCATCATCATCATCATCATCATCATCATCATCATCATCATCATCATCATCATCATCATCATCATCATCATCATCATCATCATCATCATCATCATCATCATCATCATCATCATCATCATCATCATCATCATCATCATCATCATCATCATCATCATCATCATCATCATCATCATCATCATCATCATCATCATCATCATCATCATCATCATCATCATCATCATCATCATCATCATCATCATCATCATCATCATCATCATCATCATCATCATCATCATCATCATCATCATCATCATCATCATCATCATCATCATCATCATCATCATCATCATCATCATCATCATCATCATCATCATCATCATCATCATCATCATCATCATCATCATCATCATCATCATCATCATCATCATCATCATCATCATCATCATCATCATCATCATCATCATCATCATCATTATTATTATTATTATTATTATCTTTTAAGCCTGAAATCCGCGAACAAGTCAGGGCAAGATTGTCGTCCATCTTGAAAAGCATTCTGGCTTAGCAAATTAAAAGTGACTCTAAGAAATGCATAGATAGTAAATTTTACAATCAGTAAACACACGTTAAAATCATATAGATAAGTTGAAAAGTATATTTTCTAGCGTTTGGTAACAGCTATTTGTCTATTTCTTTCACCTCTTTTTTTCTTGTTGCCTGTACTGCACAATCGCCGAAGCCTCATATGACTGTTTTTCAGCAAAACATGACTGACTTATTCTTAAAAATCAATACACGCGAACGAAAAATTGATCAGCTTTATCAGGTCAATATTCACATGGTTTCATTGTCGAAAGAAAGAAAAAAAGAAAGAAATCACTTCATGGTATTATTTTTACAACACTTTTTATTCGTTTTCATTACTTTTAATTGCAATTGTTGCGCAGCTTTTTAATAATCGAAGACAGTTTTATAAAGACACATTGTATTTTACAATTTTACACACACACGCGCACATGCGCGCCTATATACAGGCAGACACATACATACACACAGATAGAAACAATGACGCAATGACGAGATTACTCCGGAGAAGATTGTGGTAATACTAATTATTACTGAACACACATACATCCACGTCAATGGCTGAATCCTTAGAAAATGACTTTCAGCTTGTAGTAGAATCGGCCCCAAAATGGATGGTTACACTCAATTTCCAATCACCGATTGCATTGGCTGATAGCATCCTTCCTGGAAGTTCAACGTTGTGACATTCACAGGCAACATGAATTGAAATGAATACATTTGATAATCGAAGACGGTGCATTGGCTATTTTACGCACACACGCACACACGCACCCATATACTGCCAGACACATACCCCGCCACACACACACAGAAATAATGTCGTGATGATGTAACGAGGTTGCCCTGGGGGTTGGGGAAGGTTCTTGTAATACTAATTATAATAATAATGATAATTCGTAATAGCTAATACGATGACGAGAATTGGGTTTGAAAGGTTGGCGATAGAATTTAGGTTAAGTTTGGAATTTAATTGTGAGTGCGCTTTTAGAATTCTATTCGGATCTGTTTTGATAGATCATGACGTAAGAGTTGATTTTAATCATAAATATTTATCATTTGTTGTTTGAAATACGAAATGCGTGAAAACATAAGCAATGTTTAAAAGTACTATCAGGAATCGAAAACGAGAGATAGCGAAGATTGTCACCATATCTCGAGGACATCCTGAGCATTTGCTCCACTGATGGGGCCGGCGGGGCACTAACGATACATAAACAGACAAGTGAGAGAAAACATATCAACATTGGTCAACAATAAAAGTAAGAAATAGAAATTATTTTTTGTGTCTCATGTCTTCATTTGTAAACTAGCCTCGGGAACTGTTAGAAGAATTCTCCAAAGGAAGGAAGACAAGTACGTGTTTATTTTCAGTTTTATAAACCGTAACATCATCGTCCAAAATATCGGCTCCCTGACACATAACTATAAAAAGAAACGTCACGCATAACATATTAAGTCCACGGTTATTAAGTGAGTGGTAGACATTTTTACTCAGTTCTGCCGTTAAAATTTTCCACGTGTTTGGTAGGTAGGTTATCGGTCTGTAGTTGTTTGTCGCTGTATTTTTCGATCAATATGATTCTTCTTCCAGATATGCCCGCTTCGTTTATACACTTTTTTTTGGGGGGGGGGGTGTTTGAGTCTTTCATGCATGCTTGTGATTTTCTAAAATCAGAATGCATTTATTCCATTGTGTCTAGGAGCAGTTTATTATTATTTTATTCACCAAAATTTCTACTGAATCATAGTTTCTGTTATTCTTTAATGCTATGATATTTTTTAGTGCTATGATATTCACATGTTAACAATGACCATCAGCATAATTCAATTGTCTTACTAACAGTACCATATGCTAGCGAGACATGGAAAGTTATTGTCATGATTTCGCAAATGTTTGATGTGTTTCACCAAAGCTGCTTGCGGCGTATCCTCAAGATTACTTGCAGACACGGTCACAAATGTGGAAGTTCTGCACATAGCCGACTCAAGACCCTTGTACGAGACGATCACTGTACGGCGTATAAGGTAGGCCGGTCATATTCTTTGACTACAATCTAGAAGACATCCAAAGGTGGCCGTGTCTTTGTTGCCTCAAAATGGAAGAGGAAAAAGAGATCGTCCAAAGATGACGTGGCGGAAGTCTCTTATGGGCGACTTTCTTTTTGGCACGTTCCCGAGCTGGCTCGTGTATCACGTGAACGACAATGGAAAGAGTAGCTTAGGACAGGTGGCACTAGAGAAGATTTGCTGACTTGTGTTCAACTGAACAGGAGGACTAAAGTCTAAATCTAAGTCTAAATAAGTCAAGAATTAATGATTAATTGTCAGTTAAATAAAGTCCTTCCCCCTTTCCTCGCAAGTCGGCGCTTCAAAAAAGTGACCCATTAACTGAAAGCGGAGAAAAAAACTCGTAGATGATATACAGACGCCATTAACAATTAAACATTTATGTGTTTAAAAAAAAAAATGGCAGATCTTTAGAAAAGCAAGCGAGAACGTAGACAATTATGGCTTCTTGTTCTAATACGAGTTCTTTTATTGACTGACAGGAAGTCCATTTATGCGGTCATTGACCGACAGGAAGTAGGAATTGATTTGATGAGCGGCAAAATAACCGGCGTGAAAGCTTCACAAACAAGAAAATTAGTGCAACTTAGGCGGCAGCCATTTTAATTATTTGATAAGTGTTTCTTTTTATCTTGAAAAGAAAATTAATTTGGCATCATCTCATTTAGTTTAAAGTCGCATTTCTCGGGTAACAAATAAAAGAGTTTGAAAACGTGTGTTTACATCACATTTTGAGTTATATTAAGTAACACATTTTAAAAAGAATCGGCACGCGCGTGGCGTCAGTCCCCCACATAGCCAGGGGGTGTCAGGGGGGCAAGCCCCCCCTGCAATTACATTTGCACCCCCTGAAATTTGTGATCAAAAAAATATTATAAATATTAATACTCTTATATTTCCTAGTCAACTATACTTCTTCATTATGAACCAGTATTTACTTTTGTGTAATATATTTTACAGCAGGGCCGGATTAAGGGGCCACGGGGCTGGGACCCTGGGCCACCCACCAAGAGAGGACCTCCCACCAATTTTTAACATAATTTCCGATTTCAAAAACGCTTCTTTGGATTTTATTTTGTTTAAAACTTAATTTTCCATTCCTGGTACTAATGATACCATAATAAATATTTACGGATTTTAAACTACCAGTTAAAATAAATCTATTGACCATAATAACATCTAAATATGATTTAAATTCATGTTACCTTGTAAAAAGAAAAAAAATTAAAATGTACGTGTTCTCAAACTCAAACATAACTTCGCTAGTTTCAGATCAAGTGGTGAGGGAAACAAAGCCTCGATGCTTTTCACCTGTTTCCTGCTTGGTGAAAGAGATTGTCAGTGTATCTGTCTTTTTTGTCAACTTACCAAATATATATTTAAAAATATTGTTAATTCACACTATTTAATATTATAAATTATCAATTAAATAATTATAATCCAAATGATGTAATATAAACACAAAATTAATTCACGTTGTTGTTCTGCCAGCTTCTTTTAAAGATATTTTTTAATTTATAAAAGAAAGTGTTGTCTTCATTCAAAAGATAGAAACGAATACTAGCAACCTAAATTATTTTCAAATGAAAGTGGGAATTAGTTTAAAAAATTATTTTTGTATTTTATCACGAATCTCAAATACGTTTTTTTCTTTTTGTTGTCAGTTGCAACTATTAATTTTAAAAATTGTGAATGTTACATTCAACATTTAACATAGAAGATTATAATAGAATTCTGTAGAGCTAGCAAGTAGCTACCTTATTTTACGAACTTTATGTTATTATTACTGTGTTTACTATGCTTTATGTGCTTTACTATACTGATGTTGTTATTTACATGTACCTACCGAAATATACAACAATATATTTAGATTATATAAAAGAAATTGAAATTTTGTATCTACTTATTTATATTTATATATCAGTACACACACACACTGAACCAAAACGTCACTCATATTAGAATATCAATATTAGTTTTGCCCCCCTAAAAATGCCTTGTCCCCCCCTAAAAATGTCTTGCCTCCGCTAAGTTAGAAGTCTGGCTACGTGCCTGGCGTCAGTAACATGTATATGCTTGGTAAAATTCTAAAAAATGTAACGTATATATATATAGCTCATTAGGTATAGCTCATTAGGTATATATAGATCATTAGGCATAGCTCATTAGGTAAAACTAATTCGAGCTCCCGGCACTTGCAATGTTTACATTGAGATATTACTTACATTCAGTCAGTGTCGTATGATAGCGTAGGGGTAGGAGCGCCGACTGAGAGCTCGACGTTTCGTTTCAATCCCGGCTTGAGGCACTAACTGGTCTAGGCGCACTGAAGAGCTGTGATATAGCGAAACAGTCTGTATGTGGATGACTATATGAAGCTCCCCTGGGTAGAGCTTATTTGTAAGGATATCGCCAACTGCTATTAGCTTTAATTTAAAAAAAAATATTAAGTAATGGAGTGTGAGAATGTGCGTGTAAAAAGATATGGGGTCAGATCAGTTGGTAAATGTTCATTGATAAGGTGTCCAGTGAAAGGAGATTTAAAGATAGAAAAGAAGGGTTTTCGTGAAGGCAGCATTGAAAAAGTTCAAGAATGAAGTAAATCCAATTGAAAGATGTTTAGTTCAATCGTAGGTGGAACGCACTTATTTTAAAATACTTCCGTGGACCGAGAATGAGAGTAGTTTTTGAGAAGTTGAAGTTGAACTGTGTATATTAAACGGAGGCAGTCGGGAAGTCTAAGAAGAGCGACAGCTTATTAGTTGAAAACGAGGTCAAATGAGGAAGTGGGGGAAGGGATAAAGATAAAACATAAAAAGTGCGCCTAGGGTTAGTTAAATTAACTAGTGTTGATGCTGGGAAGAGAGAAGGGGAGGGATTGTTTGGTTACTGTTTATTGCTAGTAAGCAATAAAGCCGCTGCGAGTTGGGGTGGGGCTATTATTAGCTAAAAGCAGAAGTGAAATTCAGGTCATTCAGTGAATATTTCAGAGAGGGGGGGGGGTCCCGTAATTAAAACGGATTTTGAACGAACTTATATATAATTTCGAAAGTTTAAAAGGGTTCCAATTGGGAAATATTTTTTCAAATTTTGAATTTTGGCTTTTCAACTGCCAACTTATCTATCTATGTAATTCCTCTGATGATAAGATTTTAATCTTTGGAAAGTCTTGGCGTAAAGAAAAGAATAATAAACATGTTTTTACCGAGTAAACCTGGCATTGAACAATCGAAGTTGAAATAAATTTGTCATTTGTACATGTTTATCCTACTTCTTTCATCTATCTTTATAATTGCTCTATATCGTATATTGAGCTTAAAGCATTTCACTATAGGTTCTATCTACTAAAAGTATACTTTTAGTTACATTATATATATATATATATATATATATATATATATATATATATATATATATATATGTGTGTGTGTGACAGATCAGAGTTATACCATACTGTTATTTCAATTTCGGAGCAAAGAAAACTTACATTCGTTTCCGAGAGAAATCTAAGCATACTGGAACAAATTCAAGTAGCTACACGAACATCCCGTTTTCAGAGTTTTTTTTTGCGAACTGTCAAACGTGTAGATACTTGCATTTGTTCAAGTATGCTTTGAATTCCTCCATAAACGCGTGTAAGTTTTCTTTGCTCCAGAATTGACATTAAATCACAATACGATATAACTTTGATCCGTCATTTTATTGATTTTGCAAATTATTGCAAATTATTAAAGAACTATTTCATGTTTTGAATACTGCACTTCATTTTACTTCGGAAATTGATTACGACAAAATATATCTGCACTATATAAAATAATTGCTGATATATAGGTTACATATGTGCAATCTCTTTCGAAAATCCATCTTTATCGGGCCATCTTACAAATCGAAACTGAGATGAAAACGTAGGCAATCTTGAACATCATTTCGGTTTGGGGAGGGGGGGACAGGAGGAAGTTTAGTTATCCATACTTATGTTTGTTTCCATTAAGTTTCAATGGACTCATGAGACTCTTATCATCTTGCCTATCTAATCCACTTTACATTATTTTTTTTATCATACCGTTATCTTTTAAAAAGAATCGTAAAAACATCTCAGTTTAAATTTGTAAGATGGCCCGATGAGGCTGGATTTTGAAAGAGATCGCAGCTGAAACGTATATGCACATGTGTAGACAATAATGTTTGTAGAAATAAAAGAAGTTATACTAAAATACTAATGTATAAACACTGAGGTTTCATTGGAATAGCATTATGGTAAAAACAACAGTATAATTACTATATATATATATATATATATATATATATATATATATATATATATATATATATATATATATATATATATATGTCATGAAAATGAAATGCCGTGATAGACAAAATTTGTGAAAAAAGACAAACAGAAACGAGTGATTTGACCGATTTCGTTCATATTAACCTTTTCTGAATACGTTCATTTTTACGAACGAAATCGATCAAATCTGTCGTTTCTTGTTTTTCTCTTGTATTTAAATCTGTTTTCCGTTGGTCTTTCACACACACACATATATATATATATATATATATATATATATATATATATATATATATATATATATATATATATATATATATATTTGTTATTGTTTATTATCTTAAACCCGGACTCATCAGCATAGAGATATGACTATTCACTACCGGTCATGCGATTCGAAACCCTGGATTACAAGTATTTTTTCAACTCAAATCCAACGTCGCTAACCGCTCGGCCAATTCTGAATAGCTGATAAACAATGATAATTTTAACACTTTTTAAAGGCATTCTACTTCTATTAAGGAAGGAATGATGCATTATAAAGCAAGTGACGTCATGCTGTGTTAGTACTACCATTACAGTGCTAGTCAGGCATCTGTATATGTTTATATATGTATTTTATAGTTATTACTCATAAGCTAATTAATATATTAAGTTTCATTTAGTTTTATGCAAAAGGAGTAAAAAGTGGGTGGAAGCCCTTCGTGAAAATTCAGATACCTCCGATTTTTGTGAAATTTTAGCAATAGGTATAAGACATCAATTAATAAACATTTCTAAAATGTCAGTTTCTTTTCAAAAGTTATTGGGAGGAGCCATAATATGGGCTCAACTTCCCATTTGAAAATTCAAATATTGAGATGTACATTGAATTTGATCAATAATCATTAGATACCAATTAAGCCAGATTCCAAGAAATTAAGTTCATTCTTAAGAGCTCTTAAGCCTTAAATTTTAAACATTTTCTAGAATCAAAATCATGTAATAGATTTTGCTTACAATTGGAATAAGGATTATTGATATAAGGTTTTGTGTCATTATATTAGGGGTGGGACGTAATGGGTGAAAATTTAAGATTCATGCGAGTAGTATTTTTTGTGTTCATTTATACATAAATAACACTAAACAATCAAACATTTTGAAAATTTTGCAAATTTCAGAAGGTGCAGGCCACTAGTTTTTGGCTATTTTACATTCATGAAAACCCTTTCACAGTCTGAAAATGGTCCTAAATTAAAGTACTATATAAGATTTAACCATCTATATCCATTCATAGCTTTTGAGGATGTTTAGGACCTGCAATGTCGCATGAAACCACTTTCACCGAAGAATGATGGATTTTGAGTCCCGTGGAGCCCTAACGGCTATTTTTGGCCTGCACCTTCTGAATTTTGCAAAAACTTTAAAATGTTTGATTGTTTAGTGTTATTTATGTATAAATAAACACAAAAAAATACTACTCGCATGAATCTTAAATTTTCACCCATTACGTCCCACCCCTAATTATATATATATATATATATTTTTTTAACTTTAATTTTATTAATTTCGGAATAATAATATATGCGCGCCGAAAAAATAATAAGCTAATCTTGCATTGATAAAGGCTTCTATTTTATAATACTGACCCACGAATGCTTTGAAATGAACGACCCATTTCTTAAACTTCTAGCATGCCAATGCTTTCTTCGTTCTACAACCAGAATTTGAATTCATAATCGCCAACAACATCGGTGCGGGTACACCATAGCAAGGACATTTTATCGAAAAAACAAAAGGAAAAAAGTTTGTTTATTTTTGTTTTTGTGTTTTTTGATGAAAAGAAATGACACAATACTGGGCCAAGCGAAATTTCACCCTTATTGTTTATATGATACATGTTATGTAGGGTGCATTTTCTCTCTGAATTTAG